>OZ005662.1:84739220-85369220 GCA_963930645.1 Salticus scenicus
AAGAAGTCCAGGTTGCCAACGGATAAAAAGAAACTCTATCCCCGTCATCTTTCACGATCAAGCAACCGTTACATCACTTCCGGTTTCCTCCCCCTCCCCCCTCCTATGACGTCACTTCCGTCCCTCAAAGCGCTGGGCTTACTACTCATACTTTTGTCTCTTGACTTTCTAATATGTTATTTCTTATTTCTAATTCTTCGATTTTTTTTCTAATTGTTTGATTTGTTCAGTTTGTTTTGATGTTAATTTTAATAATAATGTACACATATCGGTTTCTTTGCTAGTCTTGTTTTTTTATCTGCTTCTTTAATTTATTTTCTTTAAATAAAATTTTTTAATCCTTTTTATTTATTTATTTATTTTTGTTTTTCTGTTTTATTTATTTATTTTTAATTATACTAAACTGAAATACCTACATGTAATATAAAAATATTTGTTTACAAATAACTTATACCAGTGTCATTTAAGTGCAATTATCATTGTTAACAATATAATTGTAGTTAAAATTAAGCACAATCTCTCCTATCCTTTTGCGCAATCTCTCCTACCTTATAAGGAGCTCTCTTGGTTTTAGTACAGCTGCATAACTGCAAAATAAATAGTATAACTGCAAAATAAATATAGAAATGCGTAGAAGAAGGATCAATTCAAAGCTATGCACCAACAGTTTAGCAAAAAATTAAATAAAATTTTTTATTACGTTTTGTTGAATTATGTGCGAACTCCCCTAGCTTAACCTTTTACATTTAAATCTTGTTTCTGGCTTTTTATTTGTAATGTCTTTTCAGGTCCGATTTGGCTTTGGACTCGGTAAATTTAGGTAAATTTTCGGTAATGTGCCAGCCGAGTAACAGAAAGTACTCCTATTTTTCATACAATATTCAATTAATGCCCCCCGATGAAGCATTGACATTGTATGATTTCTTCTTTAATTTTCATTTTGTTTTATTTCTAAAAACGTTTTTCGAATCCATTTTTGTTACTAAGAATCCATTTCTGTTACTAATTAGCTGTAAGCTTACTAACGGCTCTCATCTTCAATTCATAAATAAATTTAATTAATAAAACCCAAAAGCGCAATTTTTCAGTTTAAATAAAACGATAAAGAAATATGCATAAGAAATAAAATAAATAATCATTTTTAATTGATTTTGTTATAAAAGAAATATCTGGCTTCTTTTTCATTCGTTCGGCGCAACCGCATATTTTTTGTAGTTACACATTTTTAAATTATTTTATCATTTTCAAAATTATTCGGTATGTATATGTCTATTTTAGTCTCAGAGTAATGTAACAGTAACTATTTAAAGAAGTGTAAGAAAAATACGTAAACCATACTTCAAAAGTAATAAAGGTAATAACAAAGGATAGTAATATAATAAGTGACAATTTGCTAATATTTTTTGCACAATAAAGTGAATTGTTAGCTTAAAAAATATCAATAGTTATATATTAGTTATATTTCCACTTTTACATATTTTATAGAAACAAATTTTTATCAGTTATAAATTACGTTTTACATGTTTGAGTAATTAATATCGAAGCGAATAATTACATTTTTGCAATATCTAATTTCTTGTATTTTATTTAATTCTGATAATCAGCTTAAGTTCTAATAAAATAATGAAAAATAAATTAAAAAAATAAATGTAATTTGTACTTTTGTGAAATAGGGCTTCTTATCCTTGTAAAAATATTATGATTTTTTTTTTTTTTTTTTTAACAAGTGATTTAAAATATTTTGGTAATTTATAATCCATATTATAAGAAAAAAATCGTCTTTTAAAAATTTCTCCAAACTACTGTTTTTGAGTTTTATCAATAAAAATAAGTTCCTGAAATACTTAACTAAAAAAATCTATTCATAATACTATTTCCTTTTTTTTTTTAAATTTGTTTTTATATATGAATTTCTTTCATAAAATTTTTGTCTATTTTTTCTTTTCTCTTTTTTAAGGTGCCTGTAGTTATCTCATTCATTCTTTTCATCTAAGTGTCTGCTTATATGACTCCAATCTTTATTACTTTTTCTTTAATTCCTTGAATTTTTGTTAGGTTTTCTTGTTATTCTATATAATAAAGGTTTTTTATTTAATTTAATTTTTTTATATGTATATTTCTTATTTTAACAACTTTACTTCTAAAAGCTTTAATTATTTTTCATGCAAATTTTATTAAATTTTTTATTTCCATTTCTAATATAGTAATTTTTTTTTTCCAAATGACAACATAGAAATTTAAAAAAAAAAAGTTTTTCCATCAAATAATGTCCCTACTTATGCTGACAGTAAACTTTTTTGGAATTTTTGAACTTATAAAGAAACAAAATAGGATTTTTTTCTTCTTGTTATCTCATATTGCTCAAGGGAACTCAATATTCTTTCGAATATTATTATCATAATTTTTTGTTTGTTTGTTTGCTTGTTTAAATAATTTACAATACACTTTTTGCCTACTATTAAGTAGTTTATTTAAAGAAAATAATTTCCCAACAGAGGGAGAGAATAAAAGCAGTTCTAATGATAAAATTTACCAAAACAAAAAAGTATAATAATTTAAATAATTTTTATTTTATGCTTAAACTATTTTTTTAAATGTCTAAAGGAAAAAAAATTATTATTTTGCACATATCGGTTAAAATAAATAATGATAATAATAATAATAATAATAAAATCGTTTAACATTATTGTAAAATTGATCCATAGTTTCATACAAAAGATTAACTATACTGAAGATTTTTTTTTTTTTTTTTTTTTTTTTTTTTTTTGAAGAAAAAAGGTCAATTTAAAAGAATATTTTTCAGCTTTAGCATTTTGATCACATACAACTGATGCCTTATTTGAGTTTTTTTTTTTTTTTTTTTTTTTTTCATACAGCAAAATTCTGGAAATTAGAGTTATTTAACGTTAAAACAAGAGCTTGTTATGTTAAATAAATGATTTAATATTAATTAGATTAATTAATTAATTTTAAATTTATTTATTACGTAATTTGACGTCAGTGTGGTCGTTTATTTTGAACATTTTATGGTAAACGATCGATAAAACAAATTTGTATCAGAGAATAATTTAACATATAAACAACAGCGAAAAGTATAATATTACTTCTAAGTATTTTTCCCCGACTGCATAGATTTTTAAAATGCACCACAATGTATTTGAAATTTTCACACACTTCTGTAAAATAATTATTATTCATATGCGCGCGTTATTCAATAAATACATGCTGTAGCGTAGTTCTTAAAAGTATATTAATTTTTTATGTCCTTAATTAAGTTACGCACATCTAATACTTAGGCAATTCAGGATTCAAAACTATTTAATCTGTGTATTATTTCTATAATTCTGCACTCAAAGATGGTATATGGGAAGTGTTGGGTTCGAACCTAGGTACGTTCACCCCCTAGACGTTCGGGGTTTTCGTGGTTTTCTTCAAAATTCATGTAAATACGGGCTAGGACTCCTTAGAACCCCCCTCCTCCCACGAATGGCATTCTACCCATAGGCCTAGGATCCTAGCTTAGTCAATCGGCCTTAAATCCTACAACTGATCTAGTGTTATTATTCCTATAGAGGAATATAACTTGATAGAGAAATTAAGTTTCTAAATTTATCACATTCAGTAATTTAAGCATTGTCTATATCTTTGAAGTTATTATTATTATTTACTTATTTATTTATTTTTTATTTTATTATTATTATTATTATTATTTTCCTCTATAAAGTATATGTAACATTAAGTGTCTTCTACTGATTTTAACCCTTTGCGGCGCAAGACAATTCGGATCATTTAAATTATACTGCCACCGGAATTCATGAACTAAATTAAACTAAAAGAAATTTTAAATTTTAAGGTTTAAAAAATCAGCCTTTTCTGATATTTTATAAACGTAAATTTTTGCTAAAAAATTTCCGGGATGAATTTTTGCAGCTGAATCTTAAATTTTGTATCCTCGCAGCGAGGACAGCGCGCGTTAAGGGGTTAAGTAATAAAAATAGTAAAATTAGAAAAATGGCAAGATAGTTAACAAAACGACAACAAAAACTACTAAGATTATGTACACATAAAATTTGAATAAAATATACAGACAACACATGCAACTGAAATTCAGTAATTTCTGAGGAAATTAAAGTAAAAACTTTTTAATTTTCTAAAAGGAGAATCTTAAACGATCTATTTAAAAGAACTTAACTGAAAATGTGTAAAACGAATTTCTTTCTAAAAATTCTTGTCTTTTAATTTCAGATATTTGTTTTCAGTCAGGACAAACTGCAGTTTCTAGAGTTTACTGTTAAACAAGAGGTTTCTTTTACTACAGTGTGGAAATAGTCTTTTAAGAAGAAAGTAAACAGTGACATATGATGGTACACCACATTATTTATAGAGCGAGATTCTGTTACTCAGTTTAAAACCGTCGTTTTGAAAGAAGCATTTAAAATAATGCGCAGTTCTACATCAAAACGACCGAAAACTTTTACAGATCTTTAAACTAACACGTGGTTTATATAGAACTTTTGATTTTTCTCCGTAATTTGTACTAAACAATATACTCTTTCTAGTAAATTTAACGTTAATGTTAGTTTTAGATAAAAATAAAATCTTTACCATTGACAATGTGACTGTTTAAAATGAAATTAGGTTATTTGCTATAAACACTTCGAATAAATATTTATAAACTTTAAATGTAAGTATATATATATATATATATATATATATATATATATATATATACATATATATATATATATATACATATATATATATATATATATAGAGAGAGAGAGAGAGGTTGGTTGGTTGGTTGTAGGATTTTAAGGCCGATTGACTCCTAATGTGTCCTAGGCCTAGGGGGGAAAGCCCTCCATGGGGGTCTTTCTAAGGGGTCCTAGCCCGTATTTACGCGAGTTTCGGAGGAAACCACGGAAAACTCCGAACGGCTAGGTCGATGAGCGCGACCTGGGATCGAACCCGGCACCTCCCATCTACCAGCTTTGAGCGCAGAACCGCTCGGCCGCTGGTGGGCCCTATATATATATATATATATAGAGAGAGAGAGAGAGAGACATTCGTTCTATAATGTAGTGATGTTCTGTGTTTCAATCTCAGTTTGCTCATTTTTTCGTCATCTTTATTCATTTTTTTCTACTTCTTCGTGTGTTACTAGGTTACATCTGCTGCAATGTTTGAAAAGGTTTTCAATATACATATATATATATCTATATATATATATGTATAATTCTTTGTTTTCAATTATTTAAAAGAAAAAAAATATATTTTATACAAGCTAGCTTTACTCAGTTCGCTGATTACAAAACTTAAAGAAGTTCTCAAATTTCCATATCACTTATCAAAATAAAAATTTCAAGTAATATGTAATTTGAAAGCGAAAATCCGATTGAAATCGCCTGAAACAACGGTTTAGTTAGTTCCCTGCTCTCATCATGGTATGTCCGGGTCCCCAGTATATCTGCGGTAGCGTCTTATATAAACGCACTGCGGGAGCCCAGTAATAGATGTATTAGCACATTATCCTCAATTTGTGTTCCCACTGCCTTCGGCCTCATTTTACCCGCCTTGTCAGAAATTAAAGAACCTAGTGCCTCGATAGATGCAAAGACTGAATTGCCATTCGAAGCTAATGGACACAGGTTTTGCAGCAAATATTAAAAGCGCCGGCCCTCAACAACTAGAACGGTAAAAATGTGCAAATGTTTAAGGCAATGTTTATTCACAGTGGCGACCCGAAGTTTTTGTAAACGTACCGCAGGAGCATCTAAACAAGTCTGTCGCAAACATCCTAAACCGATTGCGAAAACTAGCAAATAACGATGTGCTTACGTGGAATTATAAAAAGACATAACATTGTAAAAAAATCCTCTGATTGTAACAATATATATATATATATATATATATATATATATATATATATATATATATATTCATGAATATTGGTAAAATATAAAAAGAATTATAATATATTCTTAATAATTAAAAAATGAATAACTAAAAGGCCTACATTTTTAAATATACTACATACTTTGGTAAAATTGATTGAAAAATATAGAACACACTTGAAAGTAATATTCAAATTTGATACTGCTGGAGGAATTACCATACACTTGAATATTTTTGTAAAACCCTCTGTTTAATTTTAAAATTTTATTTGTACTGCAATAGAAGAAAAATCTTTATTTAAATGAAAAAGTAATAATCTTAACTCTAAATTAACTCAATCATTTATAGTCTATATACCGTAATGCATTTCTGGCATTCTCTAAATAAAATGTAAAAGTTATATTCTTTTTCCACCGAGACCATTATAGTACAATTCAATGAAATCTAACATGTTTTGTGATAAATTTTTAGAAATCCGATAATGATAAATCCAATATTTATAAACTGTAATCTATTCAAACCCTTTTGCATGAGTGACTCAGTAAATTAACTATAATTACTGAGATAACTATAATTACATACACTGTTTTCAATAGATGCAAGCTGCATTTTTTTTATGACATGTATTAACAATTATTTAATTTTGCCACGGAGGAATACATATGAAAATTAGTGCGTGGTTACACAGAAGTCATTAACACTTTTTATACAAATTCGATAAGTATTGATGAAAAATTAAATTGCTGTCAAAGTTTATTACTTTTGATTTTTTTTTTCTGGAAAATATAAAAACTGATGTAATTTCGAGATATAAAATAGAAAGTATTTAACAGCATTCAAAGTTAGAATAATTTATTTTTTAGTCAGATCACTTCATTTTCTTTTCAATTACAGATTTTTTTAATATATTTTGTGAATTTTATGTAATTGTTACTGTCGAATACTTACAAAAATTAGAGAGTAGATAGGAAAAAGAATTACATACACATTCTAATGCACAATTTCAGGGAAAATTTAATTTCAGTGAAAAAAAAAATTATTATTTTTTATTTTTTTAATTCTTTCTCAAAAATATAAAAAGCTGATATAAATCTCGAGATTTAAAACAGAAAAGATTTAATGATACTCAAATTAAGATTACTTTGTGCTTAATATGAAATTATTTTCTGTTTAATTACAGTTTTGTAATCGACAGCCAAATCCTCGCTCCCATAGCAAAAAAGCGTAACTCAGAAAAAAAAAAAAAAAAAAAAAAAATAGGAGTTTGAGTAAAATAGTGGAAGTAAAATTTTGAGTAACTCAGAAAAAAATCACGATTTTGAGTTAAGAAGTTTTTTTCATATACCTATTTATTTATTTATAATTATTTACTTATTTATTTATTTTATGCTATGCTCCAGATGGTACGCACATGGGTCATACTCTCCGCCCCTTTAGAGGACACTTTCATGAATGAGAAATTTTCAAAATTGTTGCTACCACTATTTTTATAAAATAATATCTACTCTGTATAAACATAAACATGGTACATTACTATAAATACATATACCAGAAGTGTTTCTGCATGAAGTTAGTCGTGGTAAAAAAGGTGGATTTTTTTTTTTTTTTTTCTGAGAGAATACTGAAAATGGGACGGCAGTATGACCCCTGTACGTATGACATGTCAAAGTGGCGTAACACAATTCCTATTGGTTGCCTAGTTATGAGAGAACTGTGGTTTTTGTCTGAAAAGTTAGTAGTGTTCTGTTACGCCTGTTTGTCATGAGAGAAACGAAATGAAATACGAACACCCGCTACTAAGTGAAAATAGATTTTATTTTATTCAAAAGTACATGCCACATGTGTTAAAACATTTATCCCACTGGGAGACGAGGCGATCAATTCCACTTTTGTAGAAAAAAAAAAAGGTAACTAATGGATCCACAACCTCATCTATTCTTGCACTTCCTCGTCCGAGTGAAACAGACGTGTAATTTCCTGTCACGTATCATTACAGATAAAGAAACAACACTACCAACATACAGTTCCAACATTTAGAGCCTGAGACCAAGCGGCAAAGCCAATAGTGGAAACGCGTCAATTTTTCCCCGTCAAAGAAATCCAAAGCTTTTTATACGAGTTCAGCTAATGTCAAGATGAGCTTCTTCGATTCCAGACTCGCACTGGCTGACTTGCCATAAGATGAAAAGTCCCTGGAATGTTATTAAAATGAATCCTCTTTTTGCATGATAACGTTCGTTCTCATACGGACAAACTAGTAAAGGATAAGCTTCAGAGATTTGGACGAGAAATACTTGAACATCATCCATATAGCCTAGATCCTTCGCCTTATGACTTTGACATTTTTGATGACCCGAATAAACACATTCGTAGACTTCAGTTTCATTCGGACGAATAAGTGCAACAGTGGGTGAGATTGTGCATCTGTCAGCGACCTCTCTCTTCCTACAAGACTGGAATTGATCGTCTCATCTTCCAGCGGGGTAAATGTGAACTTACGAGGCAATTACTTTTGAATAAAACAAACTCTATTCCCGCTTTGTAGCGGGTGTTCGGATTCCGTTTGACTGCCCTCCCCCTTTCTTTATGTGATTGAGATAATAGATTATTTTAAAGTTTTAATTCATATTATAAAAAGTAAATGATTTTAATGAAACCTAAAGGAATATCTTAATCGAAATTGGTTTAAAGTATCACACTTTTTTCTTAATTTACTCTATAGTATTTACATTATGAAATTTATTTAATACTGTACCAACTAACACATTCTATTGTAGAAATATTTAAAATGCACTGTCTACAAAAGACATAACTGACATTTCTAAAGATTCCTTTGCAATTGATGAATGTTTTACTTAAACAAATACATTGTCTTTTGCAAACAATCTAAAAATAGTAACTGAAACATCTCTCTACATATCACTTTACCGAAGGAAACAACTTAGGGAATTAAAACTTTTTTTCGCTTGATTTCAGGAAATCTTTAATTTTAGTGTAATTATAGAAACCTATTTTTTGAAAAAAATGTATCAGCAACATTGATGTATATAATTATTTTTAACTTATTAATGCATATTTTTCAATATCTTACATAGTACAATATTTTATAAATATTTTCTGTTCGAAGAATGAATATTTTGTTTAATATATTGTTAATTAAATGAAACTAAAACATCAAGCTTTGAATCTATCCGTATTTATTTTTTATTTTATAGATTTTATTATTTTACTGTAATTAATTTCTTTAAAAAATCGTTACTTCAACGACTTAACAAAGTATATCTTTTGAATAACTTATATTTTATCGTAAATAGTATGATACTGTTTCTGTTTTATTTTTTCACTTTCATTTCTCGACTACCATTAGTAATTGAAGTATTTTATTTGGACAAACAATTTAAATTCGACTTTTCATCTGATTTATGTGTTTCGAAGACTCCTGACTCCGAAAAATATATTTTTTGAAATTTGTTAGTGTGTGTGTGTGTGCGTGTACGTGTACATGTGTGGAGAATCTTTTGACTATCATATCTCAAAAAAAAAAGAAAAAAAAAAGATAGAACGTTGAATCTAACGATGAGAGAGAAATAGTTAGAATTATATATATATTTTTTTCTATTTTGGTTTCTTTAAATTTGGGTTTGAAGATTTATTTTCATTCTGAGGATGGTGTCTTTTTTACTTACCACTTATAAATATTACAAATTTGTTGAACAGAAGAAAAAGCAATAAAAACGCACACACTGAGTAACACAATCAACAAGAACTGTTTCAAAAATAATTTGCTTTAACTTGACGCATGAGTGACTAACAGTTTTTTTATCAAATGATCCTTTTTAACAATATTCGATCCAAATCAGAACTATTTGACAGATTACTAGAAAAGAACAAAAAGTTGCAAGAGAAAACATTGGTTCGCGCAAGATTCTAATTAAATTTTTTTAATAAGGAATTTCCTCAATGCTGAGGTTTCCTTCGAACCAAACCAGCCTTTAGTTACATAATTCAGTGATGCCACGAAAGTAAATGCGTACCGTAGCGCGGTCGGCTTTTAGAACCACGGAATTAATGTGCTAACAAAGTGAGTTGAACATTCATAGAGAAAAAAATATCGTAAATAGGTGCGTAGGCGCCAAGATATAAGAGAAATATTGTGTGCAAAAGGCTACTAAAGTACAAAAGGTTGCAAGAGAAAACATTGGTTTGCGCTAGAATCTAATTCAGTGACGCCGCGAAAACAAATGCTTACCGTAGCACACTCGGGTTTTACTACCACAAAATTAATGTGCTCACAAAAAGAGTTGAACATTCATAGGGGGAAAAAATATCGTATTTAGCTGAGTAGGTGTCAAGGTATAAGAGTTATACTGTGTGCAAAAGTCTACTAATAAACAAAAGGTTGCAAGAGAAAACATTGGTTCGCACAAGAATCTAGTTCACTGATGCCGTGAAAGTAAATGCTTACCGTAGTGCATTTGGCTTTTAGGATCACTAAAATAATGTGCTCACAAAGTGAGTTGAACATTCATAAAGAAAAAATTATCGTAATTAGGTGAGTAGGTGCCAAGATAAAAAAGACATGTCGTGTACAAAAGGCTACTAAACAACAAAAAGTTGCAAGTAAAAACATTGTTTCGCGTAAGAATCTAATTCACTGAGGCTGCGAAAGTAAATGCTTACCGTAGCGCACTCGGTTTTTAGGATCACGAAATTATTGTGTTCACGAAGGTAGTTGAACATTCATAGGCGGAAAATATCGTAATTAGCTGAGTAGGTGTCTGTATATAAAATACATATTGAGTGCAAAAGACTGCTAAAAAACAAAAGGTTGCAAGACAAAACACTGGTTCACGCACGAATCTAATTCACTGATGCCGCGAAAGTAAATGCGTGCCGTGGCACACTCGGCTTTCAGGACCACGAAAATAATATGCTCTCAAAGAGAATGGACAATTTGCACACATGGGAGATTTGAACAAAATCTTATTTTTCTGGTAAATTTAGGCTCATAAATTTCAAAAAAATTATTAAAAATGCAAAGAAAGTTCTCATTAATTTCAAAAATAACTTTAAAATTAACCAATAATCACGTGACTTCAAAAAGCTGTTTGACGTCACACTTTATGATGCTTCAATGTTTACATTTTGTTAGCCTAGTTAGCAAGCAGCAATTCGTTTTAACTTTCGTAATTATGAATCATTTATGTGATTTCTGAGCATTTCTTTTTCATTTTATATTCATTTAATACCATTATCATCATTTTTCCTCATCATTATTTTCTATTGTTTTCTTTTCATGGCGGTTGTCCAATGTTTTAGTTTAATAGGATCCTGTGGAATGCTAAAAAATAGCTTTTGAGAAGTATTTAGCCGTTGTATTAGTGCAAAGTGGTACAATACAATATTTATACTATGATTTTTTAATATCCGTCATTATTATTAAACACAAAACCTATTTCACTGATTCAAGAAGCAAAGCAAAGCACAAAATCGAATGTAAACAACGATTACTCCGGTTTGTTGTCATAAAGAGTGACGTCACGATATTTTATACTGTGTTTTCTCGATAGAGTAAATAGTGCGATGTTAAAATTCTTATAAATCAGTCATTAGATTTCAAATAAAGAAAATGTTTTTATATATTTTCTTACCTTTTCATATTCTATTATATAAGAATAAAATCAGAAAACGTGCAAATTCTCTATTAAACATTCATAGGGAAAAAAATATCGTAACAAACTGATTAGGCGCCAAGATATAAGAGATATATAGTGTGCAAAAGGTTACTAAAGAACAAAAGGTTTAAAGAGAAAACACTGTTTCGCGCAAGAATTTAATTCACTGATGCTGGGAAAGTAAATGCTTACCGTAGCGCACTCGCCTTTTATGCCCCCGAAATTAGTGCGCTCACAAACTGAGTTAAACAGTCATAGAGAAAAAATATTGTAACTAGGTGAGTAGGTGTCAGGATATAAGAGACATATTGCATGCAAAAGAGGCTTGTCTTTGGTTTGTGTTTTGCGCGATATTTTTACTATGCTGTGAACAATTTGCGTATAAAAGATTTCACTTTGGGATTTCATACTACACTCATTTTATGGATATTACGGCTTAATAGATTAGGACTTGCCGCTTAATCTGGATTCTGAATCACAACCATCATCCCCGCTTGAATCGGGATTTCAAACCCAGCACTTGAATAATGAAAGCCACTGCGCTAAACATTCAAATGGACCGCTTAATGAAGATTTCAAGCGCAGACATAACAGAAATTCGTAAAAGATTTTTCATGACACATCAAAATTTTGCTTGAAAACCACTGGTGAGTCGTCACCCATAGTTTGGAGAAAATTTATTAGATTTACGGCAGGATAGTGTAGCATGTTCAATAAAAGAGAATGTATAAAGTTGATTTACTAAAACCATATTTAATTAAGTAAGAAAAATAATAAAGATGAGAGTTACACGCTGACAAGCTCGTGCGACACGAGCGATACAAGTACCGACGCCGAACACAACATTACATTGATTTCAGTTCAGTTCTATTAGAGTTCAAAGTTTAGTTGTACTATTGCTGCTGTTACATAAAAAATAAAAGTTTTGAGTAAGATTAAAATATATAGTTGCTGCATACTCCCCTCCCAGTGTCAACGATACCTTGCAGGGAAGTGAACATGTCGTCCAGAACGTGTGATCTTTAGTTGCAATCTTACTGTTGGAGGTGGTGAGACAGTATCAGACAGGTACTTTTCAGATGGAGAATCTGATGTAGTAGGAAAGGGGTGCAGTTTCTTATCCTGTAGGGGTCTAGATGAGGCTGCTGGCAAGATAATTTGTTTGTGTGCATCCAGAATATATGCTGGTTTCACCCGGTCAATAGATACGGGTATAATTTTGCCATTTATGTCCAGATGAAAGACCTTGTCTGTTCTGCGAACAACTGAAAAAGGCCCATCATAAGGTGGTTGAAGTGGGCGTCTCACCATATCTTGACGAAGGAACACATGGGTGGCTGCTGCTAAATCTTTGTGTACAAAAGTTTTACTTTCCCCGTGGCACTTGGGTGGTATGGGACGAAGTGTCTGCATATGCCCACGTAACTTGCTGACAAAATCTGTAGGATCAACAGTATGCTGCTTAAATTCTAGGAATTCACCAGGCAATCTAAGTGTAGCACCAAAAACTAAATCAGCAGGTGTACAACCTAAATCTTCTTTTAAGGCGGCACGAAAACCAAGAAGGATTAATGGCAGAACTTCAGTCCACCGTTCAGTGGCATGACACTTAATAGCTGTCTTAAGGGGTCGATGCAATTCTTCAATTAACCCATTTGCCTGGGGGTGGTAGCTTGTCGTTCGAGATCTCCGTACACCCAAGAGAGTTGTAAAAGAGCGAAAAAGGGAAGCCTCAAACTGGCGTCCTTGGTCAGTTGTTACAATAGTGGGCACTCCATAACGAGAGACCCAACATGTGAAAAATGCTTCTGCAACAGATTCAGCTGAGATATCTTTGAGTGGCTGAGCCTCTGGCCACCGAGAGAATCTGTCAATCATAGTTAAACAGTAAGAGTAACCATTTGAGGGAGGAAGAGGACCTAAAAGATCTAAATGGACATGAGCAAATCTATGAGAAGGCTCTTGAAAAGTTGCAAAGGGTGCTTTGGTGTGCCTGTGAACCTTAGCCCTTTGACATGGAATGCAACATCTGGTCCATTTAGCTATGTCTGCTAACATCTTAGGCCAGACAAACCGTGATTTGATCATGTGTTGTGTTCTTCGAATACCAGGATGAGCCATGTTGTGTAGTGAAGCAAAAACATCCTGGCGATATTGGTTTGGGATATAGGGACGGACACTGCCAGTCGATATATCACAAACCAAATCAATGTTTGCC
This sequence comes from Salticus scenicus, assembly GCA_963930645.1. Classification (NCBI taxonomy): domain Eukaryota; kingdom Metazoa; phylum Arthropoda; class Arachnida; order Araneae; family Salticidae; genus Salticus; species Salticus scenicus. The sequence continues at coordinate 84,753,009 of OZ005662.1, forward strand.
TCTGGGAGAGTGATTTTTTTAAGCTGTAGAGATGTGTTTGATGAAAGTAAGGACCTCAACTCATCATCCTGTTCCTGAGCTGGAAATAGTTATAGCAGCTATACGGGACATGACATCAGCAGCAATATTCTGTGGCCCTGGTATGTGTTGTATGTTGGTAGTGAATTGCGAAATGAAATCTAAGTGCCTTATTTGACGTGGGGAACACTTATCATTTTTTTGGCAAAAAGCATACGTTAGAGGTTTGTGGTCAGTGTAAATGACAAACTCTCTAGCCTCCAACATATGTCTAAAGTGGCGAATGGATGCGTAAGAAGCAAGGAGTTCCCGGTCATAAGCACTATATTGTGTTTCAGCTGTGCTGAGCTTCCTGGAGAAAAATCCTAAGGGCTACAGCTCAGAATCTACCACTTGATTTAAAGCACCACCAATTGCATAATCAGACGCATCAACATGCAATGCAAGTGGGGCAGTTGGGGAAGGATGGGCAAGTAATGTGGCATTAGCCAATGCTTTTTTACATTTGTCAAAAGCCTCAGTTGCTAAAGGGGTCCAAACAATTGGCTTCTTAGAATTTTTCTTCCCAGAACATCCTTTTAAAAACTCATTTAATGTGGCCTGGTTGTCTGCTGCATGAGGTAAAAACCTGCGATAAAAATTCAATAACCCTAGAAACTTACGCAAATTACCAATTGTCTCAGGTAACTTAAGATTAAGAACCGCTTCAACTTTGTTTTGTAAAGGTTTTACACCTTTTGGGCTAATGAGGTGGCCAAGGAACTCAAGATTGGTGACCCCAAATATGCATTTTGATACATTCAGTTTGAGGCCATAAGCACTTAACCGTTGAAATATAGCACGTAAATGCTTCTTATGTTCAGTAGCATCAGATGAAAAACAGAGTATATCATCAAGATATACATAGCAAAATGGGAGACCTCTTAAAACCTCATGCATAAAGCGCATGAATGTTTGCGGAGCATTCACCAACCCAAAACATTGATGAGTATACTCATAGAGGCCCCATGGGGTTCTCACTGCTGTTTTAGGAATGCCACTTTCAGCAATAGGAATTTGATGAAATGCTTTAAAGATGTCTACTTTCGAGAAGATAGTCTTACCGTAGAGTGAATGCGCAAAGTCCTGTAGGTAAGGAATGGGGTAGCTGTCGAATTCAGTGACAGAGTTCAGCTTACGATAATCTCCAACTGGACGTACTGTAGAGTCCTGCTTAGGAACAACATGCAGCGGTGAGCTCCACGGGCTTTTGGATGGACGAATTATTCCTTGATTGAGAAGAAATTCAAATTCAGCTTTCACTGCTTCATATAGTTTAGGATGAAGTCGCCTTGGTTTTGCCGTCACAGGAGGCCCACGAGTTAAGATATGATGCACTGTATCATGAGGTGTAGTTTGCTTAATTAGAGTAGGATTTGTGATATCCGGAAACTCAGAAAGCAGAGAATCGTAATCTGAATTAATAGAAACAGTCACAACAGAGGGTTGCTTTTTACGGGCAATGTTGCCATAAGTAAACAATGAAGTCTCAGGATTTATAAGACATTTTCTTTTTAAATCAACCAGAAGATTAAAATGTTGCAAAAAGTCTGCGCCGATGATAGGAGAAGTCACATCAGCAATCACAAATGTCCATGGGAAAGGTTTCCGGAGACCCAAGTCTAATTGTCGGTGCACAAATCCATAGGCTGGAATTTTAGTGTTATTGGCAGCGAAAAGGGAAAAAGTTTCACATGACTTGTTTTTGTGATGATGAGGAGGAGGCAACACTGAAATTTCACTACCAGAATCAATTTAAAACTTTTGGCCAGTCTTTCGGTCATGAAGGAATAATCGACTGGGCTTTTTAGATACCTCCGTCATCCCAGCTATGACGGGAGTGACATGTTTTTTTGTTTTTCATAGCTGCAAGGCTGAGCACATTTACGTGCCTTATCCCCAAACCTGGTATGGTAAAAACATATATCACTGGAGCTATTTTTCCTGGAGCGTGATTTGGATCGATTGCGGAATCTGGGAGTCCTGGAACGATTGTGGGTAAGTTCAGCAACTTGGCGTGTAAGCTCTTCAATCTGGCGGGCAAGGGTGTCGGTTGTAACTTTGGTGGTATCAAGAGGTGTTCCAGAAGTGGCACAAATGGCACTAGGTTGTACAACTTCAGCAACCTTATCAGCTATAACTGCAAGCTGATCAAGTTTTTCGGATGAAGCACATAAAACTGTTTGAATGTGAGCTGGCATTCTTTGCATCCATAAATTTTGTAGAAAGTCATCATTCAGCAGGTTCCCTGAGAGTTCTTTCATTTTCCGCAGGAGATGACTTGGACGTTCATCACCCAGTTGAAGGTCAGTGAGCAGCTTCTTTATTTTCTGGTGCTCAGAATCCTCAAATTCCGATATCAGCCTTTCAAACAGTTTTTTATATTTGTCAGTGTCCGGAGGATTTAACACAATATCGGACACGTGTGACAAGGTTTCGGCATCGATATTAGCGACGAGAGCAGAAAATTTCGTTTCATCGCTGGTTATTCCACTGTACGTAAAAGCGTTGTCGCACTGTGCAATCCACAAACGAACGTTAGCTTTCCAAAACGGTGGAATACGAAGAGCGATTTTCGATACTTGCTGTTGATCTTCATGAGGCATCGTAAAAAGTACGTAAAGAGATACTTTGAGCACAAAAAATAAATGTAATATGCAGGAACGGAAGATAACCGATTAGGCTTATCACCACCACATGCCCAGTGCACGCGGCGAAGCAAAACAACTTATTAACAAGTCCAAAGGTCACCAGTTACGGCAGGATAGTGTAGCATGTTCAATAAAAGAGAATGTATAAAGTTGATTTACTAAAACCATATTTAATTAAGTAAGAAAAATAATAAAGATGAGAGTTACACGCTGACAAGCTCGTGCGACACGAGCGATACAAGTACCGACGCCGAACACAACATTACATTGATTTCAGTTCAGTTCTATTAGAGTTCAAAGTTTAGTTGTACTATTGCTGCTGTTACATAAAAAATAAAAGTTTTGATTAAGATTAAAATATATAGTTGCTGCAGATTATTCTTCGACCACATTTTACGAAACCATGGAAGCATCTGCGCAAGTGCTAACTCAACGAGTTCAATGCTAAAATAGGGGTGACAGTCATCTGACTCAGAGAAAATGAGCAATAACAGAGCGCGGAATTAATGGATGTTTTCCAAATTTCAAACTGTCGGTCAAGCTGGCATACCTTCCAACATTTTGGACGCGTCCTCACTGCTAGTTTTACGATATGTGGTTGTACTCTACATAGATATTTATTAGATTAAGCCATCTTTATTTAAATCCGAAGCATTTAATTTTTATTTATATGTAATTCGAATAATAGACAAAATATTATCTATAAAAAAATAAAATAAATAAAAAAAAATAAAAAAAAGAATGTTGCGCACACAAAATATAAATAAATAAATAAATGAATGAATAAATAAATAATCTATTCAGCCGAAGTTATGATACTTAACCATTTGACAGAATTGTTCATCAAAAATTTTTCAGTTGAATTCACACAGAGGACATATTTTGTTGAAACATAATCAAAATAAAAAGCTTAATTCAAAACATTAAAACTGACAGATTTAAGACGAATAAAAATAAAGATACTAACTGAAAAATAAATACATTTGATTTTCTTCTTTGACATATTTTATTTTGTTTTAAATGTTATCGCTCAAAGCAATTTCTTTTAAATTCGATTAAACAAAGAAAAATCCTTAAATTGTGATAATAAAAACTTTATTTATAAAAAATTGGTTTTCATTGTTTAAGATATTTAATTATTTAATATGAAGTAAGTATCAAAAACGACACTTTCTTATTGAATTCCATAAAAAAATGTGTTCGCATAAAATAATCTTTAAAAAAAAATATTATCTATTGTTAATTTATTATCAGTACAATATTTGATTTAATTATTTTTGAATTTCAATTATATATATATATATATATATGCAGCAACATTTCTTATTAATTGTCTAAATGTTTTCATGAAGAAAAAAATATAATTAGTATTTTCTAATTTATTGTTCTAATATGACTGATAAGTGCAAGTGAAAGCTTCAGGGTTTTATTTTAAGTGAAATATATATTTAAAAAAATCCTTTGTCTTTTTAACAAAAGTTTATCTATTCCCTTAACATTTTGTAAATGAAGCTATGTTTATTTGTATATATTCAAATTTTGATAACGAAAATTGCAAAGAAACCTCTAAATTACAATAAATTAATAAAAATGAATTTATTGTCTGTAACGTAATATAATATTTACATGTTTAAGTGTATATTTTTAAACTTTGTTTTAAACAATAGTCAATTTAAATAGTCGATGTCACAAATTTATTAGAAATATAATGTTGTTCATGAAGCCATCAATGGCAAAATTTACCATTACCATATCTGTAATAAGTTGACCACGATTCCATTTACTGTATAAAATCTCTTAATTTTAGAATGAGTTTGTCGTTCATATAGTAATTAAATTTAAGTGGATTTAAACAGTATTTTTGGCATTTTTTAAACAGTATTTTTGGTATTTTTTACTTTCTCTTACCCATATATATGGTGAAGAAAGTACAGTCGGTAACAAAAGTGTCCGAACACTAGCAAAAATTCCTATATAAAAAAAGTAGAGTTAATACTGTTTTGTTAAATAAATCCTTATAGAATCATGTTCTTAGACTGACTAAGAATATGATTCGATAAGGATTTATTTAACAAAACAGCATTAACTCTATTTTTTTTTTCTTTTTTTACATAGGAATTTTTACTAGTGTTCGGAACTATACGTTTTACTATTGTTACCGAATGTTGTCTTTCGAGTAAAATTTCTGAAATTGCATTTTTTGTTATATTTTCACGTTTTGGGGTGCCTTGGGGTGCCCTGAATCCAAAAAGCAGATTTGGCCTGTGTGTTTGCGTGCATGTCTGTTTGTGTGTGTGTCTGTCTGTCTCATATCAGCATAGCATATCTCGGTAACAAATGATAGCAGAAAATCTAAACTTGGTGTTCTAAATGTGTATTATTTAGGGATAGAACAGTTAATTTTTCGTTGAGATCAAGCAAATGGTTCATATACAGGGACACCCAAAAGAATTCAAATATATTATGACTATGAGGAAATTTTCTGGTTAAGTACAGTGTACCATCTACCGGCTGACTTAAACGAAACAGAATGAACAAAATTTATTATTTTCATAAAAAGCATGTTTTCTGTAGATTGCGCTATGGAAATGGTTCATCATTTGTTTACAGGGCTACCCAAAGTATTTAGATAAATTGGGGCTATATTTGGAAATTGCAGGAATCGTAATTCCTTTTGTGTTAGATGTTTATCAAGTAAGACTAATTTTTAATACACAGTATCGTTTATAGTGCATATTGATTATAGACAATATACACAGCTAACGAGAATAAAGCGAAACGTTCTTTTCTATTGAATGTAATTAATGGAAGTACTTTGTACATATTACTATGTCAACGAATATTTCAAAATTAATTTTTCATATCCATACTATAAACAAAGTGTTTTTTGAAGTTCTATTTTCAATTTTGTTGTTTTTGTATAATATGGCGTTTCAAGGTGCACTGATTACAAAGGTTCAATTTTCAGCGATTGATCTGTATATCTCTTATCAGAATAACTTAAAAACTAAAAACTGCTGTAAATTCAAATATGGCATTTTTGAATTTTGTATTAGGCTTCCACTTAAAATTTTGATTAAGAGCGTCAAGCATGAATGCGAATTAATAACAGCTTTATATATATATATATATATATATATATATATAATAATTTTATGCCCTGTAATTAAACAGGTGTGGTATTCCATCTTATACAGAATTTCATGTGAAATAAAACTGTTCTTAAACCTATTTTAGATTATTTTAAAAGATTATTATAAAGATTATGTTAGATTATTTTAAACCTATTTTAGATTATTTTATATCAAACTTTATTAACTTACGCTATTGATCTTAAGGCTTAATATGCAGTCTATCATTATAATATTCAAATACAGGGTAAGAGAAAGTCGTGTGAGCGACACAACATATTACTTTTAATTAAAAATCGCACACCAATTTTCCCTTTCGAATAATAATTCTTCAAGACGTATACCTCAGTTACAAAGTCTCTACAAATTTTTTTTTAATTAAATTAAGACGATTATGTATATTTAGGAATTGAATAAATTGAAGTAAGGTAGACTCAAAATTCCATATATATATGTGACATTAAATAAAATTTTGATTATCTCTTATTAATTTCTGATAACTTTCAATTAAGAAAACGAAATTCTCTAGTAAATAAAAGACAAAATTAATATCCATATTGCATTGGTTATTAAATAACCGGTTTTTATTTCCGTTATGCATCAGTAAAGTTTTACAAAACATATAACATTCAAATAAAAATGTACTTAAAAATTTCTAGTTCAAACTTGAACCACTATATGGAGTACAGTTTTAAGCAATATCATAAAATGGTTCAACCTCACTTTTTAGTTTTCTTCTTCTTGCGATTGAATTTCAATTGCACAAAACTTGGAGTTACCATACATCCACTCACAAGTGAAGTGTTTCGGCGTACGTACTGTTGTAATTACCTTTGTATTTAGGAGATGGCGCCACAAGCGCACTGAAAATCACCTGCTGTAAGTCAGAGAGTGAAAATAAAATCTGTGAAGTGAGATAAAATGTGATTATGTCATTCAAAAATTACATTCATTAAAAAAAAAAAAAAAAAAAAAAAAAAAAAAAAATCTTTACTCAAATGATCACTAACCAGATGTTACTATATGAAAGTATATCCTTTTAAGAAGAGAGAAGAATATATTGTACTGTCCAGGAAGTTTGAATCAGTAAAATTATTTTTGAAACCAAACCATGTTTAAATTAAAGAACGGGATCGAAAACATACGGTAAAGTGCAAATTTTGTGCAACATCTGACTCATGGGGGGACCATAAGACCCTAGAAAATTTAGCCGCTTTTATCAAAATTAACGAAGCGAACTATCAGGCACGATTGCGTGGCACAGTGCCAATGTGTTAGACTTGAGACAAGGTCTCCAGTTCGATCCCCGCCTCGATCAAATGTTGAGTTTTTTTTTTTTTTTTTTTTTTTTTTTTTTTTTTTTGGTTCAATATAAAATTACCAAATCATGGTAAAAGGTGGTCGCTGCTACTTCAGTACCAAGTTTCGGTTCAAACTAACACCAAATTTTTGACAGTGCATTTAATAATTAAGCTCTAAATATATTTTCATTTACGGTCATTTCCAGCTTATAAGCCATAACCAGATACACCTGCTTTACACCAGAAATATTAATTCATAAAATTTAAAATATTAATGTACGTTAGCACACTCTGCAGGCAAATTATAACTGTTATTTAAAACTTCTGATGGCAAATGAATTTATTTCATGTGACTCTTTTACAACGGAATGTACGGTATTAACATTTTTCTTTTTAAAATTGTGGATATCTTATTGTGGATATCAAACTTTTCGAAAGTTTATACTACATTTTTTTTTTTTAAGAAAACTAAAAGTTGAAAATTTTTTTTAAGTATTTGAGTCAAATCTTAACGTTAAAACAAGTTTTTAATTAAATTCTGAAACTTTATGTGATAGAAAGATTTTTTTTGTATCTGTTTCGTACAATGAAAACATGCCTGAAATTACTTTAAATGAATTACAAAAAAGTCATACATGTATAACATTGAATGTAGAACTTCTGTGTAAATAATCGCTTTGCAAGAGAAAATTACATATATGTTTCGATAAAGAAAGAATTTAAAATATCCAAAAACGAAAAAAAAAAATAAAGAAAATTTCTTCAGTGAGTAAACGCAATGTACACTTTTTTTTTGTTAATACTATAATTTTTATTTTCACTGTACATAAAATAATATTAAGAAATCTTGTAGAAAGAGGAAAAGTGATTAGTGAAAGTATTGGTTAATTAATCACGATTTCACATTTTTTGGTTGAAAAGGAAAAAAAAAAATGACTCTTTTGTTTTTACACTCGGTTATGTAACATTAAAAATCTAACTTAAGTTCATAAACTTGATAAAATCTATTCTTAAAAAAAAAAAAAAGAATCAACAGAAACTTTTAAACACGTCCTTTCGGCTCATTCGGAAGGGTAGGTTGAATCCTTTTTTCTTATCAAATAGCCGCCATTTTGAAAACAAATGGCGACTACAAATTATTAAAAGACTTGGTACAAATATTGGTGTGGGCTATATACATATGGAGTTTTGAGCAAACCGGTTCATAACTACATTTTTATGCAAATTTGAAAATTTCAAATTGCCAGCGCTTGAAAAAAAAAAAAAAAAAAAAAAAAAATAGCAGGCCAAGCTGGCAAACAAATAAAACAAATGTATTTGTGAGATAAATCTACTTTATAAATTACTTCGAATTTATTCAAAATTTCAAAAGTTATCGTGTTGAATAATTAAGTGACCACCACTTGGATCAAAATATCGAAGCAAGTTGCTAAGTAAACTAATCCAAGGTATTTCTGAGATAAATCCGTTGTCCAAACTTGTTTCAAATTAATTCAGTATTCCAAAAGTTACCTCGGTAACAAATTCTCAGGTTGCAGATTTCAAGTTGTCGCAACTTGGAAACAAAATTGTGGAGAAATTTGCCTACCGAAATCATAGATATCTGAATGATAAATCCATTTTTTAACTTTGGTTTGGATTGGTTGAGTATTTTAAAAGTTATCCTGATAACAAATTTTAAAGTGGCTGCCATTTGGAAACAATATGACGGAGCAAGTTGTCCAGCAAACTCATCTAAGATATTTGAAACATAAGTTCCCTGTCCAACTTTGGTTCGAATCAGTGCAGTATTTCAAAAGTTATTTTTGTGAAAAATTTTCAAGTGGCAGTCAGTCTCAGTTAGCAGCAAATTGGAAACAAAATGAAGGAACAACTTGCCCAGCAAAATCATCCAAGACATTTTAATGATAAAAATCGCTATCCAGCTTTGATTCAAACTAATTGAGTATTTCAAAAATTATCGTGATAAGAAATTTTCAAGTGGCACCGTGATTTCAAGAGGCCACCACTTGGAAACAAAGCAGCAAAGTGAGATTCCCAGAGAACTTATGTGAAATATTTGAATGATAAATCCACTACCTAAAATCGATACGAATTGGTTCAGTATTATAAAAGTCATCATAATGACAAACTTTCAAGTGACTGCCACTTGGAAATAAAATGGCGGAGCAAGTTACCAAGCGTACTTATCCAAGATATTTAAACCATAATTTCACTATCCAACTTTGGTTTGAATTAGTTTAACATTTTAAAGGTTATCGTGATGGCGCATTTTCATTGGCAGCCTAATTTCATTGGCCGCAGCAACAAGATGACCAGTAACCTCATCCAGAATATTTATATGATAATTTCACCGTCCAACTTTGGTTTGAATTGAATCAGAATTTAAAAAGTTATCATGTTTATAAATTTTCAAGTGCTAGCTTGATTTCAAGTTGTCCCGCTTAGTTTATAACATCCAAAAATGGCAGATAAAGATCATTAACACAAATCTCAAAAGTTCTTTTTTGTAAAAAACCTCTTATGAAGTCACAAATTTTCGTAAATAAATAAAAATGTGTTAAAGTTACAAGCCTATAATGGGTTCCGCCCCCCGCCCCCCCCCCCCAAAAAAAATGCAATGTGGTTGACATAATTAGATCTTCAAATTAAATACACAGCATGTGTAAAATCCCTTATAAAATTTCAACTGTGAAAAATAACTAAAATCTAGCTCATTCTTTCGCCGACAATTTGCTTAAATTTACTCGATTCAAATGCTTTTTTGACAAAAGTTGCGCAATATATCTAGCTTTCAACGTATGCAATGAACATTTTTCTATCTTTCACGCATGCGCAGTAAAATAACATAAATGCTCATATCTCAACAAATATTACGCGTGTGAATTTTATTTCAGAATAAATGTTTTTCATTGTTTTGTCAATTGTTGAGCAAGTTTTGTGAATTTTTACGAAAATACGTTTTAGTTATAAGCAAAAAACTTGTCAAAAAAAGTAGTAATTTTGGAAAAAAAAATTATATCGGCCTAAATAATTGCACAATTCCCGCACCATGACATACAAATATTGTACATAGTATATGCAATAGTGTATTAAAGTTACAAGTCATTTGTAGCTTCTGGTAATACAGGTTGATCCAAAGTATTTTCGCTCTTCTTCAGTTTGTGGTTGGTCCCTAATTGCACTCTGGACAAAATCGATAGTGGAATATATGAGTTTTTAAATGCTCTTCACATGTATGAAGTTTCAGGCCTGTTCGTCCAGGTTTTGTTTTTCAGATAATTGAAAAAATGTCAAAAAAAAAAAAAAAAAAAAAATCTAATACTTTGAATACCAACTGTAAATGGTTTGAATCCTAGCATAGTAGCGCCACATATTGGATGACATACTTCACAAGCTAATTAATCAGCAACTAAGGGAAGGTTTAACCAAATAGCATTCTTGCTTGAATTCCGTTTATTGTTTCATGAGATAAAAATTTTGTTAACATATTGTTCACATACAGTCATTTTATAAAAATGTGATTATTTTTTTTTTCTTTTTAGTATGGTTTAATATGCCTTTAATATCCCGATTCTGTTTTTTAACAGTCGAATTAACGGGTCTCAACGACCTTGGCCACCGGAACTCTGGAATTAATGTGCACAAAAAACGAATTGGACATTTGTAGCGAGAAACATATTCTAATTACGTGAGAAGATATCAGAACATGAGTTATATATATGTGCAAAAAGAAAGCATGTATCATACACACAATGAGCAGATATATATTTAATTACTTTATTTTTCTTTCTTTTGTTTTTGTTTTATGCCCTAATTTTGTTGTGCTTAAAGCATGTTGCTTATGGAAGATGCGACTTTAAGGCGTTGCTCTGCGGTAATTTTTTTACACATTAGTGCTCATTAGATTGAGAGGTACTGCTTAAGATGTACTCCGTAACACCACGATCACCTACGCCTGAACTAGGATTCGAATCCAGCATATGGTAAATGTTGTCAAAATGCTAATTGTTCAGCTATCAGATGAGCGGCTAAATTAGCTTTTTAAAGCAAGCATTACAAAAATTTTTAAATGTTTTTTCCCGACCCACTCAAAATTTGGCTTGTAAGCCACTGGTAAGTCGTCATCCATAGTTCGGTAAAAATATAATAGATTACCCCGAGAAAAAAAAAATACATCGCTTTCATCTAGAACGAACAAGTAGCCGTTTTCTCAGTTCCTAAACTTGAAATATAGATTTACAAGCTATGTGTATAAAGTAAACATATAAACTAGGTAGACGAAATGATCAAGAATTTCCAGTCTGTACTTTTCTAGATGATGAAACAATATTATGATTATTATGAATGTCATGAATCCTTTACATTGTGAGGAATTCTCATTCGATTTGCTAGAACTGAGTCATAAAACAGAATTACAATTACTAAAACTCGCCTCTTATGTTATTTTCAAAGATTTTTAAATAAGATCTATCACGATAATATAGGAAATTGGTTTAGAATTCTAATTTTGGTTATTAGAATTCACCAGCAAAAGAAACTGGAATTAACAAGGATGATATAAAGCTATTTTTAGTACAGCCACAATTTAGTTTCTAGATGTCAGTCACAGAATGTTTGTTCAAGGTACACCAGTTTTTTTTAAATTTCAAGCATTTAATTTTTATTCATATGTATTTCGAATAATAAGCAAAATTTTATCTCCAAAGGATTGCCCCCACACACACGAAAAAAAAAAATCGATACTACCAATCATACGAATTTATGATATTAAAAACATTTGATAGAATTGCTTATATATATATTTAAAAAAAAAAAAAATGATGAATTCACATGGACAAAGGAAAAAGCTTAACTCACAAAAAGTGAAACTGATAGCTTTAAGACAAATAAAAATAGAGATAACTGAAAAAAAAAAATTTTTTTTTTTCCTTCATTGACATATTTTGTTTTTCTTTGAACGTTATCGCTTAAAGCAAATTCTTTTGAATTGAATTAAATTATTTGCGTTCTATATACAAAAAAAGTCATTATATAGTAATAATAAAAGATTAATTTATGAAGAAAAATTTCTTTCACTGTTTAAAATATTTAATTATTCAATATAAAATAAGCATAAAAAACGACATTTTCTTAGCAAATTTCCTAAAAAGCAGTATTACAATGAAATATTTTTCACAACAGAAAATATTATCTATTATTAATTTTTAAAGATTACAATATTTAATTTAGTTATTTCTGAATACTCATTTATTTATTTATTTTTTACTTATTGTATATTTACCGCTATTCATCTTATTAATTGACAAAATGTGTTCGTAAATATATATATATATATATATTATCATTTTCTAAGATATTGTTATAATGCAGTTTAAATAAAAGCTTCATGAATATTTTAAAGTTATGTGTTAAAATTTTCTTTTGTCTCTTCAACAAAAGGTTATTTTATATATTTATTTATTTATTTATTTATTTACTTATTTTTATTTTATTTTTTATTTTTATTTTTTAAATGATCGAATTTTGTTACCAGAAATTATTAAAAATATTTCATTTGTGGTAAAGGCATAAAATTATATTTATTATCTCTAATGTACTATAAAATTTACATATCTTAGACATATTTTTAACATCTATTAATTGTTTTATACAATAGTCAAATTAAATAGCAGATATCACGTTTCTATAGAATTTATTAGAAATATATTGATTATAACGGGAATATTGGCCAAATTTCTCATTCCCACGCTCTTTGATACCAACGGTCTCACTGTGATTTCGTTTCATATATAAAATCTCTTAATTTTGGACTGAGTTTTTCATCTATAGAAAAAAAATATTTCTATAATTCATTTAATAGAATTTAAAAAATGTCTTCTTTGGTGAATTCTTTATTATTTTTTAGTTAAAGATCCCACACCATTTATTTCCTTTGCTGTAAAAATTACTCTTTTCCCGCTGAATTTACTGATCCAATAGTGCAGACAAATTTAGACTACATCTCAATAATACAGAAGCTGTAACTTCAAACAAATGTAAATTACACATTTTTGAGAAAAGATAGTAAATATTCCAGCAAAAGCGAAGAATTTAAGCCAGGAATCGAATTTTAGACCTTCGCATATTATGCTATAACTTAAAATGTGAGAGTAATTCGATTAATTCGAAGTTGAAACATCAACTATTCCTGTATCGCTATCCTGTAGAATGATAAACTCAGGAATCGAATTTTAGAACTTTGCGTATTGTGCCATTACTTAAAATGCGAGAGTAATTCCATTAATTAGAAGTTGAAATATCGACTAGTCCTGTATCACTATCGTGTAGAATGATAAACTCAGGAATCGAATTTTAGACCTTTGCGTATTGTGCCATTACTTAAAATTTGATATAATTCGATTATTTCGAAGTTGAAATATCAACTAGTCCTGTATCACTATCAGGTAGAATGAAAAACTCAGGAAGTATTTAACCCCATCGACAAATCTAGAGCCCCGGGCATTTCATTTCTCACTCTAGGATGTCAAACTTTTGACTGTTGCTCTCCCTTTTCTGGAGAATGCCAGTTGATTATTCTTTTCTTTTTTTATTTATAGTTGTAATAAGATTTTTTTTTTTTTTTTTTTTTTTTTTTTTTTTGAGGGGGGGGGGGATGAAGATGTTTCACGCATGTTATTAATTTTAAATGTAATTTTGGAGCAAAATATAATTAATTAATTAATACATTTTGCACAAAGAAATTGATTTAAAAAGAAATTTATTTTGTTTCAAATTATATATTGGTTTACTGAAATAATTTGCATTTCAGTTATTTGAAGAAACAATTTTTAAATTACATTTTTCATGAGTTAAAGTTTTAATTAGTTTAGTATATAAATCTAACCCTTTTATAATTAACCCTTTTGTAACAATGTATCATTAAAAATTAAAGATTAACTTAAAATTCTGATATTAAATTTAGCTAATAAAAGTGTTCTTAAAGTTTAAAAAAAAGAAGTCATGTCAGTTTCAGAATTAGATTCCTACCTAAATAGCTGATGCAATTGGTTTTTGAAATTACACAAGTACATGTACTTAATCCTTTTCATTTCCTGTCTTGGAGACAGATTGTCTGTTGGCAAAACGATTCCGCTAAATACTGAAAACGGTCGCAAAAGAATTCAAAAATTTCCCTTGCTTTTAAGCCATAGACAAAGAATTCGGATTGGCGATTCTTTGGCGATAACTTCGCCAAGGTATTGTTGTTTCATTTTATTGTATGCGTTTTTTCCCTTTAATTACTGTCAATTCCAGATTTCTTTAGATTCCTTAACAAAAATTGTAAAGGTTACTTGACAAGAATGGCAATGACAAATCTGTGAATTCTGAGCAATTTTTTAAGTTCTAAAACTGTTCCTTTTTGATATAGATTTGGCTAAATATAATACATAAAAGTTTAAACAAATAGCTCTGATGACTATTACATGTAAATTCGTTTTATTAGTTAAAGTATATAAGCCGAGGTTGCACTCATTGATGCCAGAATGGTGATTTTGTCCCCATTTTGGGGATTTTTGAGGTTTCTGGGGACAATTTTGGGGACCAAATGTTTGTGGGGACTTTTTTGGGGAATTCTAAAATTTTTGGGGACAAATCTGGGGAATTCTTCAACTTTCAGTCAACGTTGGCAACGTAATGATTTATCCTTACGACCAGGGATTTTCAGTAGCTTTATTGTTATTTGGGGATTTGTTTCAAAAATTGCCTTCATTTGGGGAAAAATCTGAGCTTAAATCCACTTAAATCTGCTTGATTTTTTTTTTTTTTGAAAAACTTTTTATTTTCCCTTTTTAGTAGAAATCAGGTTGGGGATTTTTTCAAAAAAAAAAAAAAAAAAAACCCTGATTTGGGAAAATTTGAAGACCTGTTTGGGGAAATAATTTTCGACCATCTCGCATCACTGGTTGCACTTACCCCATTTCTCCCTCTATGTAATGTTTGTGAATGAATATAAATTTTATTAGTTTTTTATAAAACAGACGATTTCATTGAGGAAAATTGTTTTGAAAATTAAATTAGTTTAAAAAAAAAAAATATTGAGATACAAAACTGAGTAGGGATGATTAATTTAAAAAGTTATAAGTCATTTTTTAAATCAATTTTTAACAAATGAAATAAAGAACTGGCTTTATGTTTTAATGAGTTTTTAAGTATTTCCCCATCAATATCATTTACAAAATTTATATTAAACTGTCAAAAGGGAATAGTTGTGTGATATATTTTATATTTTTAATAAAATTTGCAAAATTATTTTTTTCAGTAAAATGGTATTTAATAAATTTTTCTTTTCATTTGTTCCCTCTCCCTTTTTTTTTTTTTTTTTTTTAACTTAAGGGGAGGGGACAGACTTCTTTTAAAAATGAAAATATGAAGAAATTTTCGATCAACTTTGAGATTTTTTTTTTTTTTTTAAGAAAGCATGTGCAAACATTATTATTATTATTTTTTTTTTTTTTAAGAAAGCATGTGCAAACATTTTTTTTTTTTTTTTTTTTTTTTTAAGAAAGCATGTGCAAACATTTTTTTTTTTTTTTTTTTTTTTTTTTTTTCATTAACTAGTATGACATTGCTCTATTGATTAAAAATATCAGTTTGGTTTATTTTAAAATAGAAAACTATTTTATTGCAGATTATTAAAAAAAAAATATTGAATGCTGTTTTTTCATTGCGGGCATTATATTTCAAAAATTATTTGAGATATGAACTTAAAATTTTTCTCAACCATACATTTTGACATTATGAAAAAAATAGACTACAAATAAGAATTTCTGTTCAATAGAAAACAATTATGGTTATGGAAATATTAAAAAAAATTAATGATAATTTCATATTTCAAATTTAATTATAAATTAAACTCCATATTATTAAAATGATTAAAACCTTTTAGTTTAGTTTCCTAATTTGAATGTTTTGTTTCGTTTAATAAAAAAATTATAAGCCGAAAGGAAATTGTAATTGAGATATCCTGCGCGCAGTGAGAAAGCACCCTTGAATTTTTTTAAAAACATAATCTGCAATAAAAATAACTTTCTACTTTAAAGTAAACTAAAATAATATTTTTAATCATTAAAGTAATGTCATACTAGTTAACAAAAAACAAAATTATTTGTATATGCATTCATTCCTATTTTAAAAATTCAAGAAATTGATCGAAAATTTCACCATTTTCTCATTTTTAAACATAGGCTGTCCCGTTGATGATAATGGGCTCTTCCCACCTGACGTCAGAGGCCACATGATAGAGGAAAAACAAGTAGCAAACAAAGTCTTGTTTATCTATAGCGATTGCTGAAATGGCATATTTTCTATTCTTATTTTTGATCAATCGTATTTAATCTGTTTTTTTTTTTTTTTTTTTTTTTTTTTTTTTTTATTATTATACGTCATCATTTTTAATCCATTTTATGACATTATTCATCATTTTCTGTTTGCTGTATACATTTGCAATCACCATTTAGTTTATATTTGTTATTGATGTTCATGAAGAACATGTTAAACACTCTGATTTTTGGCTCTGCGTAAATCCATTTAGACCAGTAACTACGTTACTTAACTTGTTGTAACACCTTTATGCAATTAAATTAAATGAAAACATTTTAAAATTTCAAATTATAATCCATTAACATTCAACAAGAACAAGCTAGATCAGTTAATGTAACAGTTACACTAGAACATACAAAAATGGATTCTTACAGTTGAAAATAAATAAACACATAAAGTGTTTTTAAAAAATTATTAAATTTACAAATACAACTATTCTATTGTTTACAAATGCACAATATTACTTTTATTTTATTTTACATTAAATATTAACATTTTTGTTCTTAAGAACAATATTTAATTGAATTCTATTCTCAGAATTCGGTTATTCGTTTTCCTCTATCATATGATTGAGCAGACGAAACTGGGAAGAGTCCATTTCAATTTAAAATATACTAATAAAAGAGATGTGTTTAACACAGATAAATGAATAAAATTGTATTAATATATATATATATATATATATATATATATATATATATATAATTTAGAAAATATGGTGAAACTTGAAGACAAGTGGGCGTGTATAACAAGAAAAAACGTTAAAAAAAGTAACGAATTATAGTAACGATGAACAATTGTAAAAAACAACACTACAAGCGAAAAACACCCTTCCGCTTCCTCCTCAGTGGGTGGGAGCAGCAGAACAGACAATAAATTAAATTAAAAGAGGCCTAACAGGTTTCGGAAACATGGCGAAACTAGCATACTCCCAACAAAATCAAGAATAAATTACTGGCAAATTATAACAATCTTCATGTAAATTAGATATAACAAAATTGGTGCTTCATAAAAGTAACATAACTAAATTAATATAATAATCCAAAAACTACAAAGTCGATATTTGTGATAAAAATAATTTAATAAAAGGACATGCTAGATCGTTATGTTCCCACCCAGACCTGAAAGGCAAAAAGATATTGTAATGAACTGAACTTACTGCAATGTAGAAATGGGTCTTTAAAGCAAAAGCAGATGATTCACATGTAGTGGCTCAATACTGGCGCTGTCTTGTCCGATGTTCCAAAATCATAGTCCAAACTCTCCGAGTCGCTCAGCACCAAGTAGCTGCAGTCCGACATAAGGCGTTCCACAAGTTGGACTTTGGCCATGAGTCTTCATCAGCAAGCACTACTAGACACCAAGAACCATAAGTGAAGAAACCTTACCGCAGCTATCACCCCAATCGCAAACATTTATTAAAATTATTGGTGTAAACTTTATGAAATTTAATGGATAGTTATTATTGTAAAAAAGATTAGCAATGAATTTAAAAACTTGTTTATTGTAATTTGAATATTTATTGCATATCTTATAGAATCTATTTAGTTGACCAATTAAAATATTAATATAGATTTTTTTATGCAAATTACTATACCAGTGAGGCATGCTGTAACTATTAAATGAAAAATCTTTCTTTTTGTCATATAGATCCAGATTTAATGTATTACGTTGAACATCCAGAAAAATATCTAAGAAATTAACACAGTCATCTTTATTATTAGTTTTATTTAAATTTAAACAGGAAGGGTATATGTCTTTAAAAATATCTGTAAAATTAAAATTTAAGACTAGAATATCATCTATATATCGAAAATTTTTCAATTTTTTGTTGTAATTGATAACATAAGTATATTCATAAAAGAATAAAAATAAATTAGCGGCTGTACTGGAGTAATTGGTGCCCATTCCGATACCATGTACTTGTTTATAAATTTTATTATGAAATGTTAAGAAATTATTGTTAAAAGAAAAATGGCAAAGACTTAAAAATAAATCTCTATCAATTCTTAATTCATTTACAATATCAAAAAAGTCGAATAATTTAATTAAAGTGCTATACAATAAATCAATAGGGATATTGCAAAACAAATTTTCGAAATCAAATGTTTGTACAGAAGTAGGCGTGTCCATATTATTTAACTTTTCAATAATTTCATAACTATTGTCAATACACCAAAAATAACTAGAATTTTTATATTTATTTTACAGAAAGTCATAAATAAGCTTTAAATAAAATTGAAGTTTAATATTGAAACATTTATTAACGCTGCCAACAGTGCAATAAATATAACGGAATTTTATTGGATTTTTATGGAATTTAGGTGTTAAAAACAAAAAAGGTAATTTTTTATAATTTGGTAAAGTAAAATGTTTATTGAAAAGGCTTTTACATTTCTTGATATAAGCAGAACTTTTATTATATATGGAATTGCTGTCCAGGTTATATTTTTCATAATATTTTAAATTATTAATTCTGAAAATATTTTTTCAGCATAATTTTTTTTACAAATGATGGCGTAATTATTGGCAGCCTTATCAATAGGTACAAAAATAAAATTTGTTTGCATATTTTTAATAAAACTTAAATCATCTTTACTTAGTTTTTGATATACATAATTACTTTGATTTAGATTTAATTGAATAAATTCCTTAAAATATTTAATTAGATGGTATTTCCATTCTACAAAAGCTTCAAATGGTACATTAAATTTATAAGCCATTTTCAGTATAAAATCATTAGTATCTTTACAAAAAGTATCAAGAGCTTTTTTAGGATTTATATAATAGTTAGGTCTAAATTTTGTATCAAGACTCAAAAACTGCCTTACATTCTCATTTTCAACACTATTCAAGTCCCCAGTTATTATATGTCCATGATCTTTATTGATAAAATTTTTGAAATTCACGTTATGTCAACAACACTTATTTTCATCATCAATATCCTCAATATCCTTATAAATTTAATGTACCGTTTGAAGCTTTTGTAGAATGGAAATACCATCTAATTAAATATTTTAAGGAATTTATTAAATTAAATCTAAATCAAAGTAATTATGTATATCAAAAACTAAGTAAAGATGATTTAAGTTTTATTAAAAATATGCAAACAAATTTTATTTTTGTACCTATTGATAAGGCTGCCAATAATTACGCCATCATTTGTAAAAAATTTTATGCTGAAAAAATATTTTCAGAATTAATTAATTTAAAATATTATGAAAAATATAACCTGGACAGCAATTCCATATATAATAAAAGTTCTGCGTATATCAAGAAATGTAAAAGCCTTTTCAATAAACATTTTACTTTACCAAATCATAAAAAATTACCTTTTTTGTTTTTAACACCTAAATTCCATAAAAATCCAATAAAATTCCGTTATATTTGTTGCACTGTTGGCAGCGTTAATAAATGTTTCAATATTAAACTTCAATTTTATTTAAAGCTTATTTATGACTTTCTAAAAAATAAATATAAAAATTCTAGTTATTTTTGGTGTATTGACAATAGTTATGAAATTATTGAAAAGTTAAATAATATGGACACGCCTACTTCTGTACAAACATTTGATTTCGAAAATTTGTTTTGCAATATCCCTATTGATTTATTGTATAGCACTTTAATTAAATTATTCGACTTTTTTGATATTGTAAATGAATTAAGAATTTATAGAGATTTATTATTAAGTCTTTGCCATTTTTGTTTTAACAATAATTTCTTAACATTTCATAATAAAATTTATAAACAAGTACATGGTATCGGAATGGGCACCAATTACTCCAGTACAGCCGCTAATTTATTTTTATTCTTTTATGAATATACTTATGTTATCAATTACAACAAAAAATTGAAAATTTTTCGATATATAGATGATATTCTAGTCTTAAATTTTAATTTTACAGATATTTTTAAAGACATATACCCTTCCTGTTTAAATTTAAATAAAACTAATAATAAAGATGACTGTGTTAATTTCTTAGATATTTTTCTGGATGTTCAACGTAATACATTAAATCTGGATCTATATGACAAAAAGAAAGATTTTTCATTTAATAGTTACAGCATGCCTCACTGGTATAGTAATTTGCATAAAAAAATCTATATTAATATTTTAATTGGTCAACTAAATAGATTCTATAAGATATGCAATAAATATTCAAATTACAATAAACAAGTTTTTAAATTCATTGCTAATCTTTTTTACAATAATAACTATCCATTAAATTTCATAAAGTTTTACACCAATAATTTTAATAAATGTTTGCGATTGGGGTGATAGCTGCGGTAAGGTTTCTTCACTTATGGTTCTTGGTGTCTAGTAGTGCTTGCTGATGAAGACTCATGGCCAAAGTCCAACTTGTGGAACGCCTTATGTCGGACTGCAGCTACTTGGTGCTGAGCGACTCGGAGAGTTTGACTATGATTTTGGAACATCGGACAAGACAGCGCCAGTATTGAGCCACTACATGTGAATCATCTGCTTTTGCTTTAAAGACCCATTTCTACATTGCAGTAAGTTCAGTTCATTACAATATCTTTTTGCCTTTCAGGTCTGGGTGGGAACATAACGATCTAGCATGTCCTTTTATTAAATTATTTTTATCACAAATATCGACTTTGTAGTTTTTGGATTATTATATTAATTTAGTTATGTTACTTTTATGAAGCACCAATTTTGTTATATCTAATTTACATGAAGATTGTTATAATTTGCCAGTAATTTATTCTTGATTTTGTTGGGAGTATGCTAGTTTCGCCATGTTTCCGAAACCTGTTAGGCCTCTTTTAATTTAATTTATTGTCTGTTCTGCTGCTCCCACCCACTGAAGAGGAAGCGGAAGGGTGTTTTTCGCTTGTAGTGTTGTTTTTTACAATTGTTCATCGTTACTATAATTCGTTACTTTTTTTAACGTTTTTACTTGTTATACACGCCCACTTGTCTTCAAGTTTCACCATATTTTCTAAATTATATATTTTTGTATAATTTTTAGTGCTGCCTTTGGCGCCTTTTTTATACAAATACACTTTTATAATAAGTAATATATATATATATATTTCTTAAATGAGCAGTATTTTAATAATAACACAGGAGGACATGTAAAATTTTGATTTTGTAATTTTGGCTGATCTTTATGTTTTTTGGTATGCTGATGAATGTGCGATAATGAAGCCAGTTTTTCTCTATCACGTATAGATTTTTGTCAATACAGGGTGATTGCCTATACAATTTCTTCCATTACTCTTGCACCAATATAATTATATTGTACGTTTTATAGTATGTTTCCATGATTAATTAATCGTAGATACTTATTGTTGTAATTGTGAAGCACTAGTGCGAATTAAAAACATATCAACCAACCAACCAACCAATCTATTATTATGATGATATATGTAAGAAATTGTGTCGGTAAACACCCTGTATTGGTAAAAATCTATACGTGATAGAGCAAAATAGGCTGCATTTTTGGTTTCAGCGTATCAAAAAACATAAAGATCAGCTGAAATCATCAAATCAAATTTTGTCAACTTCATTTTTCTAGGCCTGTGTAATGCATGTGCATAAAAAATCAAATACGCATGAAATATCTAAATCATAAAGTAAATAACAATTACAAAAAAATTTAAAAAATTCATGTTTTCTAGGAAAACAAAGTACACAATTTTAGCACTCTAAATATTACTTAAAAAATTGCACATATCATTCTAACATAACATATATATTTTCAACATATTACTTTAGGATTGTTAGTTATTAATAAAGTAAAGTACCAAAAATAAACTTCTTAAGAACACAATAAAGAGGAAGTGTTAATAATTCTTTTGTCATACTTTCTTCGTATTTATAAAATATCCTGTTAATTTAATGTGTTAATCTCTTGTCTACGTGCCTTAAAATGTTTTTAAGAAGTAAATAAGGAAAGAATCGTGTCCATCTATTTCTCTTTTATTAAGAAAAATTGGAATGAGATTTAATTTTTTTATTGTTTTTAATTTTTATTTACTTTTCAGTGCAAAATATAGAATATAGCAGAAACACACACACACACACACACACACACACACACACAAAAAAAAAAAAAAAAAGAAAGAAAGAAAGAAAGAAAGAAAAAGAAAGAGAGAGGAAGAAAATGTATTATTCTAAGAGGCTTTTTTTTTACATTTTATTATTATTATTATTATTATTTATTTAATGAATACAAAAAAATGCATGGCAAAAAACTTGACTTGAACATAATGAATATACAGTCGGTAACAAAAGTGTCCGAACACTAGCAAAAATTCCTATGTAAAAAAAGTACACTTCATACGGTTTTGTTAAATAAATTCTTATCGACTAAGAACTCTTACGCTGACTAAGACTCTTACACTGACTAAGAACAGGATTCGACAAGGATTTATTTAACAAAACCGTATGAAGTGTACTTTTTTCTACAGGAATTTTTGCTAGTACTCGGACACTTTTGTTACCAACTGTAGGTACACAAAACTTGAAACGTAGAAGAGTCATTATGAAAAACTATTTAATTAATTTGTGGGTATATCACAAGACACGGATCGCTTTGGTCCTAATTTCCTTTCTTAACGGGAAAGAAATATCTCAGCTTCAATAACATATATATGCGCCTAATTTTCTATACATGAGATGGATATTACAAAAACTATATTTATTCGTTTTGGCTGCACATTGGGTGATAAATGGCGCTACTATTGCGCAACTTCCTCCATTAACGGGAAGGAATATCACCATTTCTACTACATATAAATGCATAAATTTGGTCTACGGGAAGGATTTTGTGAAAAACTACACTGATTCAATACGAGTACATATCGGATACCATGTCGCGTTTGTATGGTGCAATATTTACCGCTTACGAAAAGGCTTCTGGGGTATATAAATTCTCGATTCAAATTCTTTTGCTATATACATATATACATTGGTGGACAAAATTAAAGCAACAACCTGTTTTCTCGTTCTCTTCTTTTGCACATACTTTTTAAACAAATAAACATATGAACATAAATTTTGTATGACCTGTTCTTTATCATATTATTAACTGAATTTTATGTAACTTTAGCATAAGAATAATTTTTAAGCTAATAAATATTCATTTTTCTCTCAAAAGTAAACTTTGAAAAAAATTAAAAATTTCAAAGAAAAGTCATTAAGCCACGAATATAACCCATGTCTTTGGTCACCAATGCTGTAATGACTAAATTATGTGCAAAAGAGGAGAACGACAAAACAGGTTGTTGCTTTAATTTTTTCCACCAGTGTATATTCTTAAATTCTGCGACATATAAATGTACGCCAAACTTAGTACATTGGATAACTATTACTATGCATATTCAAACTGCGTGTACATCGGACCATATATGATATTTAAGTGTGATGAATGCAGCATACTATTTTAATTTGTTAAAACTACAATTTCCTGCTGTTGAGAAAATGATAGATGAAAAATATGCGATAAGAACAAACTGCATAAAAGTTACGATAGATAAATAAGTAAATATTTACAAATAATAATCCTTTTTATAAGAAATCGTTTAATTTATTAGCCTTTAAAAATCTACAAATCTTATTTTTGGAGAAACAAGGTGTTTCAATAAAATAATGCAAGGTTAAAATAATAGTAACACTTACAGAAATTACTTTCAAGAAGTTGTACTGGCAGAAATTGGAGTTTTACAGCAATAGATGCATTGTAAAAAATCCTGCTGTATTAAAAAACATAATATTTCTATAATTTTCCAAGAGAGGTTTTACGTTTTCTAAAGTTACAAAAATTAAGTGTAAAATTAAATCTCAGTTTGTCAAAAGGCACTTTTCTCTACAACCAGATGAAATCTGAACCATTTGATATACATTTTATCTTGTTGTTAGATATATTTTTCCGTTTTACATACGTAACACGTGGTATCAAAGCAGAATTCGGAAATTCTAAGTAACTGTTTAAAATATGATTCCATGGTTTAGAGATAATATCGTTGCCTACTATGTTGTGAAACTTAGTTTAATCCTGTCTGGTCGAGCTAAGGAATTTTATTTAATGCAATTTTTTTTTTTTTTTTTTTTTTTTTTTTTGTTTAACAGTATAACCTATGTAAAAAATTTGCTTTTAACAATATTTTCTGTATTATTTTGTTTCTGAAATTTTCAGTCTATGTATATTTTCCATAGCATGCACGGATCATCCCTAGGTATGCGTCCCAGACCGTTGCCAATTACTCGTAGCGAAGTACTAGTGCGATGTTAAAAAAAAACAATTAACCAATTAACTATAACCACAGATATCACCTGAAGAATTAGTGTGGCAGATTAAAATCTGAAAAATAATTCATTCCTTTTTCATGGTGTGGCAGATTAAAATCTGATTCAATTAAAATCTGACAGTTCAATATAAACAACATAACATAACATGTATTATATGATTTTTTTTCTTAGTCAAGAGAACTCTGAATAACAACAGATTTGGCGAATCGTTTACTGTCCCAAATTGAGGTTTGTTTAGTAATCTCAAGCTCTAAAATGAAAGGAATGTCATTTATTATTAAATTACCATCAATTATTATTTCAATCTATAAATAGTCGGTATTTATGAAAATTTAATATATTGAAAATTATTGGAAGATTATTCTTAAAGATGTACATCGAATTTTAGGAACGATTTTTTCCCCAGTTTAGATTAAAATGTTACTGAAATAATGATTAATCTACTAAAAACATTTCTTGGCAAAATTTTTTGTATTTGATACGTTAATATCTCTGTATATTCTTAATGCTAAATATAGAAAGGCAGGATAAGAAAACTTTTATGTTATTTGCGTTGTGAATTTATTGTTAAAGTTAATTAAAATAAAGAGTTATTTCATATCAAATTTTTAATTAAATTATTTTAAGCATGTCATCAAAATATTTAGTTTAAAAATTTATAATCGCAATAATAAGTTTAAAGAATTTATTTATTTTTTCATATAAATTAAATAAAAAATAAAATAAAATATTTTTTTAAGCCATTTATTGGGAACTAGCAGGCTACGCCCGCTTCGCTGGTCACTATTTTTAAATGAATCACTATAGTTAATGAATTCTCAAAATTATATCAATTTTTACCATGCGAAAAAAAAAAAAAAAAAAAAAAAAAAAATGTGATTGGAAAAAATGTCTCAAAGGGTCCCCACTGCTCTTGGCAGCGCAGGCAATTGTGCGGTGCGCGCGCGCATTTATGTTCAACACTCTTAATGAATCACTATATTATCGTAAGGAAAAAACATTAAAAAAAAAAAAATTCTCCCATCAGTGGAATAATCGGTTCGGACCACCACTGCCTGCGGCTGCGCATACAGGCACGCAAGGCTCGCATGCTCCTTCACCTACCATTCCCGCCCCTCCTAATTATTTTAGACTTTAAAAAATACTCGCAGTCGTTCTCTCGGGCTTTTAAATCTAATAATACTAATTTCCAACATTTTATCTGAATTTCTTTATTTTTACCCCTGCGCTCGATCCCTTCCCGCCCTTCGTAATAATTCTGTACTTTCGAAAATATCCGCAATCGATTTATCGGGCCTCAAATCCTAACAACACTAATTTTCATCGCTCTAACTCTTATTTATATATTTTTGCCTTTTCACCTCCCCTTCCCGTCTATCCTAATAATTTTACAAATTCGAAAATATACGCAATCGATTTGTAGGTATCAAAAACCTCCATGTACTAATTTAATAACATTACAAATTCGAAAATATCCGCAATCGATTTGTAAGTATCAAAAACCTCTATGCACCAATTTTGAACGACCTAACTATTTTTATTTTTTGCCCCTCCGTCCCCTCCTCCTGCCCCTCCTAATAACTTTACAAATTCGAAAATATCCGCAATCGATTTGTAGGCATCAAAAACCTTTATGTACCAATTTTGAACGGTCTAACTCTATTTTTAATTTTTTGCCCCTCCCCCCCCCACACACCTTTCTGACCCTCCTAATAACTTTACATTTTCAAAAATATCCTTATTTGACTTGGAGATCTCTAAAACCTATCTGCACCAATTTTGAACGGTCTAACTATATTTCTATTTTTTTACCCCATAGCCCCCCTTTCCCGCCCCACCTGGGATGAATTTCTAAAATTAAAGAAATTAGTTTTTATGTATTTATGAGAGCTATATTTTAGAACAAAAATATCTTACACATGTATTTTTTTTCTGTTTGCAATATAAAGGATTATTTCAAATCACGTTTTGCCCCCTCTCCTCCCCTCTTGGGGGCTGAATTCCGAAAATTCCAAAAATTAATTTTTAGGTATTTGTATTAGCTATATATTAGAGCAAAAATTTCACATATATCTGTTTTTCTGTTTGAGATATATGGGAGTATGTGAAACCGCGTTTTGCGCATGGGAAATCACGTTTTGCCCCCTTTCCCCCCTTGGAGACCGAACTTCTAAAATTCCAGAAATTGGTTTTTAGATAAGTAAATTAGCTATATTTTAAAGCAAAAATTTTACGAATATCTGTTTTTTTCTTTGAGATATGAAGGTTTTTGTGAAATCACATTTTGCCCCCTACAACCCCTTGGGAGGCGAATTTCGCAAAATCGCTTCTTAGGGGGTGCTTACAATATATGTTTTATAATCTGACATAGTTTCGAGTCAGTGGCTCCAGTAGATTTTGCTGTGCGTTGATGAGTCAGTGAGTGAGTGAGTGAGTGAGTGGAAGTACTCTTTTATATGTATAGATGCATCGCTTTGATATTTAGGAATATAAAAATTCTATGCAATTATTATTATTATTATTATTTTCAATTATAGAAATATTTCAAAACAAGAAAAACCCACACAAATATTAAGTATATTTAAATATAATATTAACTATAAATATATTTAATGCTTTAATATTAAGGGGGGGAAAAAGTAGCTAAATTCTTTTAAGTTTATTAAAAAACTTTTTGTACTCTTTAAAATTGTTTTAGCTGAGACAAACTTAAAACAAATAAATTTCTAACTGTAATTGTTTCCTTCTGGGAGAAGAACTATGATGAAGACTTTTTCTTTCTTTCTTTCTTTCTTTTTTTTTTTTTTTTTTTTTTTTTTGAGACTTCTTAAAATATCAACCATTGCCCTACTAAAGTTCTCTCTCTCTCTCTGTTTTACTTGTATTTTTTCTTTAGTGAAATGATTTTTGTGGTTTAAAGTAGTTCTAAAATTTACAATAAAGATTGTTAAAAGTTTTTCCTGATAAAATGATAAGAAATTTTTAATATGTGTATAAAGGAAAATTATTCATATGTATAGTCATATGTGTAGTTAATGTGAAGTTAATTTGACAGTACTAGAATGAAATAAAAAATATATTTCAAAGTATACATCTAATGGACTTTTATTTTCATATAGCGTTTAAACATCCTTAACCGGAAACTGCTTTATAGAAGAGTTTAATTAACTGTGCTTTATAAATATATTCAACTATTTTATTATTTGAAATTTACATTCAGAACAAGATATACAAAAAAATACAAAAAATATTCTTTACATTAATGTTTTATACATGACCACTTTTACAAGAATATTTTAAGCAATGTGTAGTATCAAAAAATACACGGATAAAACAACATTTTTAAATAATGATAAAAAGCGAGGCTCTCTGTTTCACAAGTATATAAATATTTGTAGCATATTTTAAGCTGAATATTTGAAAAACACTTACTGGAAGAATGGATTTCATGTTATGAATAATTTTTGCTGAAAATTTGCTCGTATTTATATTATTTGATGTTTTTGTCATGAGATCTCATGAAATCAATCATTTTATTTTCTGAATATACACTCTTAATGAAATATTTTATAGAAAAAATAGTAATTTGTTAAAACTTACATGTTTCAAAGTATACATCTAATGGACTTTTATTTCTATGTGGCATTTAAACATTTCCGAAAATACCGTAACTTGAAACTGCTTTATAGAAGAGTTTAATGAACTGTGCTTTACAAATATATTCAACACTTTTATCATTTGAAATTTACAAATTACTTCTTCAGAAAATAATGTACAAAAAATACATAAAATATTCTTTACATTAATGTTTTATACATGAACACTTTTACAATAATATTTTAATCAATGTGTAGTATTAAATACTACACGGATAAAACAACTTTTTTAAATAATGATAAAAAGCGGGGCTCTCTATTTCACAAGTATATAAATATTTGTAGCATATTTTAATCTGAATATTTGAAAAAAAAACTTAGTGAAATAATGGATTTCCTGTTATGAATTAATTTTGTTCCAAATTTGCGCGTCTTTTATATTATTTGTTGTTTTTGTTATGAGATTTCATAAATCAATCATTTTATTTTCTGAATCTACACTCTTAATGAGATATTTTATAGAAAAAATAGTAATTTGTTCCGAAAATACCATAACTTGAAGTTGCTTTACATAAGAGTTTTATTAACTGTACTTTACAAATACATTCTACTCTTTTATCATTTGAAATTTACATATTACTTCTTCTTCAGAACATAATGTACAAAAAATACATAAAATATTCTTTACATTAATGATTTATACCTGAATACTTTTACAAGAATATTTTAATCAATGTGTAGTATTGAATACTTACACGGATAAAACAACTTTTTTAAATAATGATAAAAGGCGGAGATCTCTATTTCGCAAGTATACAAATATTTGTATCGTATTTTGAGCTGAATATTTGAGAAAAACTTAGTGAACGAATAGATTTCTTGTTTTGAATTATTTTTGTTGCGAGTTTGCACGTATTTTATATTATTTTATGTTTTTGTCATGAGATCTCATGAATTAAATCATTTTATTTTCTGAATATGCACTTTTAATGAGATATTTTATTGAGAAAATAGCAATTTGTTAAAACTTATATGTATTTGGCAATATTGGAATGAAATAAAAAATATATTTTAAAGTATACACATAATGGACTTTTGTTTTCATATAGCATTTGAACATTTCCGAAAATACCGTAACCGGAAACTGCTTTGTATAAGAGTTTCATAAACTGCACTTTAAAAATATATTCAAATATTTTGCCATTTGAAATTTAAATTTTATTTCTTTTTCAGAACAGCATGCACAAAAAATACATAAAATATTCCTTAGATTAATGTTTTATAAAAGAAAACTTTTACAAGAATATTTTAATTTTAAATTCTACTTTTGGCGATTTTTATTTAAACAAAAACATATTATTATTTATTAAAATATTCTAATGATTTATAATTATACGTAACACTATATCATTTTAAATAATAAGAAAATATGAAAATTATATAAAAATTTTTTTACTAAGTTTAAAAAGAATTTTACTAGAAAAATATTTTTCTACATTCGATGCTAATATTTTACACTATGTTACACTAAAGTTATGATAGATTAAATTGCAAATTTTAACATACATGATTTAGTAATCTGTACAGTTGTTTAAGCTAGTATACATTTTTGTACATAAATGTTATGTTTTCTTGTATAAATCTTTAAAATATACAGTGTAAATTAACAATAATTTATTTTAAAATAAAATACACATTTATTATACTATCACGTATTTTGCCTCTATATTTTCTTTCTCATCGAAACTAGGGCATTTCAATTAGATTTCTCTGATAAATATTTAATTTTTTAACAAAAAACTTAAAAGAAAAGTAATAAAAATAAAGCTTTTTAACAAAAACAAGTTTTTTAAAAACTTTAACACCAGAATACCAGTATTTTATTTTATTTTATTTTATTTTATTTTTTTATTTTTTCAAAATAAATTTTGCATTTTCACACTTTAAGAAATTGGTTCAATGTAATTAGCTTTCAGTGCTTTCTTAATAATGTTCAAGAAAATTATTATTAGGCATAATGTATTTTTATTATCAAAAATACGTTACAGGGACTTCTGTAAAAATATTTACTCACACAATTTTATAATAGTTTGAGTAAACATTTTTACTCAGATAGTTTGAATTTTTTAATTCAAACAATTTTCATGTATCTTTTTTCTTATCTTATCCGTTGAAATATATATTTCTGAAAGATTTTTGAGATAAATTGCGCTGTAAAATAAATTAAGTTTCTAGGAATAATTCTGTTAAGTTACCAAAAGACGAAATTTTTAACAAATCTTTGCATAAAATTAGTTTCTGTTATTACATTACCCTTATGGTTTGAAGTATTATAAAGGTTTATCTTCTTAAATTTTCGTTAGATGTAAATAAAGGAAGAAGTTTCATAGTTAAATTATTTACTACAAAAGCAAAAAAATAAAAGTAAAATTTCGTTAATTTATTTTCTTTCTATTTTTAGGAGTTAATGAATTTATTTTTGTTTTATGTTGTTTTGTTTTGTTTCAGTGCCTATTTTGCATAATTATGTAGAAACACGTATCTTTTAAAAAACTACAGGTACTTCTAGTCATCAACTTCTGTTGCAATACGTTAATTGCAACGAGTTAAAATTTAACACATTTATGGAAACACTAAAAATTTCCATTCTAAAATACTTATGCAAACATTTTCGCTATTATTAAGTATTAAAAATACATAGTATTTTGTTTATATTATTATTAGTGTTACGAATTTTTCAATAATAGTTATTATTTTTATGTAATTTCATTTAGAGAGGCTAATTCAGGTCATAGTCAGCAGATAAGGAACATATTGTAATTGCTTTTCACAAACTTTATTACTTTACTTGTGTATTTCATTGTATTATTCCCTAAATTATCTCAAACTGATTATTTAACAATTCGGATTCCTTTTGATCTAAAAAGTTTTTGAAATCCTTGCAAAAACTACATATAGAAAATTTTGTCAGGAATTTTGCAATTTTGTTAGACAGTTTGCAGTTTTGTTAGTGGTGCTCATATATCATTTCCTTTATTTTATTATTATTATTTAGGCGTTTTCTTTAGAGAAATTATTTATTATTATTAAATTATTTATTATTATTAAATTTATAATTATTTGAATTTTATTATTATTTAGGCGTTTTTTTAGAAATTTTCTTTAGAGAAATAACATTTTCTTTCTTTCTTTCTTTCTTTTTCATTTTTTTTTTTTTTTTTAATACGAAAATATTATAATACTACTTAATACCAAGTCCAAGAAAGAATTTCTGATTACATTGATGAGTTTTACCATTGCTTTTAATTAAAAAAATTCCAGTGAATATTGAAACACTTTATATATACTTAATTTTACATTACACAAGTTACCCATCATTATCGTTATTGACCTG
The DNA here is from genome assembly GCA_963930645.1 of Salticus scenicus. NCBI lineage: Eukaryota > Metazoa > Arthropoda > Arachnida > Araneae > Salticidae > Salticus > Salticus scenicus. The sequence goes on from OZ005662.1 coordinate 84,784,780, forward strand.
GACTCTTGTAATAAAATATGTGATTGAGCGACAGATGAACGGTAATTATAATATTTCATTAAATATGTCTAAAAGTTTAAATAATCGAAGCAAAATTAGAGGAAAGTACACTATAGCAACAAAACAACTAAAAATACATTCTTACACTACAATCGTAAAAAATGTATAATTTGTCGTTTTTATTAATTCCTCCTGAATCCTGATAATGGGTTTTAGAAAGATATCTGGTTATTCTCACCTCTTATTTTTATTTATTTATTTATTTATTTATTTATTTTATTTCATCCATTGAACAGAATTTAAATGAAATATTTAATGATGCTTCGTGTTCTTAAAATGCATTTTACAATATAAAAATCGCTATTCTAACACCAAATACAGTTGTAATGGTTAAAGAGCGCTCAAATAAAATAAACGTTATAGTTAGGAGAAAACAATGTTATATCCACATCTAAAAGTGCTCATATTTTCGGCATTAATAATTATCATTTATTTTACTGTTAGTGCGTAGCATATATATTGTTCAACACTGAGGAAAAAGAAATATACCACCTTCGTCTAGAATGAATAAGTGGTCATTTTGTAAATCCCTTAACTAGAAATATAGATTTCTGAGCTATGCGCATAAGGCATGCCAATAAACTGAATAGACGAAATGATCGAGAATTTCTAGTCTAAACATTTCTAGATGGTGAAACAATATTCTGAAACTTTTGTATTGCGAGAAATTCTCGCTTGATTTTCTAGAATTACGCAATAAACCAAGATTGTAGTTGCTGAAACCCGCTTCTGTTATTCGCATTTATTTTCAGAGATTTTTAAATGACTTTTCCTCGATAATATAGGTAAACGCTCTAGAATTCTAATAGGGGTTTCTAGAACTCGCTTTTAAAGGGGATTAGAGTTTATAAGGATGACATGGATCTATTTTTTCTAGAGCCACAATTTAGATTCTAGGTGTCAGTTAGAGACTTTTTTCTCAGTGAAAATTACTTTAAGGCCAAACAAAAATAGTTAAATTTCATATAATAAATAGTAGAATGAAAAAGGAAATAATTAAAAGCAAAGATGGAACTATAAAATCTTCTATGAAAAATTACCTATATGACAAATTTAAAAAAATAAATATTCCTTTATTGTAATAAACATAAAATAAAAATATTTTTTTGTAATAATCTCAGCTTTTTTTAATTCAAAATATTTCAAAAGGGGTGGATAGAATTTTTAAATTTAAAATACATTTCTTTCGGTTAATACTAGATTTCTTTGAAGTAAACTTTTATAAATCCACAGAAATACTTTGCTTCCAATGGAATCAAAATCCAATAACATCTTTAAAAAGAGCTTTAGATGAAACTTACTGTTTTTCAATTTTTTAACCGAGAAGGATTCACTTTGGTCTTAAAAAATTCTGTTATTTGTAAACACTTAACAGAAGTATTCCGGTTTCACAAAAAGAAATTGTACAAAAAAATAAAATAAAAATAAAAATAAAAATAAAGGGCTTCACAATTGTTAAAAAAAAAACTCTAACCTTATTTAGAAATAAGACCCGTTGTACTTCTAGCAAGCCATTTTTATAATATATATATATATGTATATATATATATATATATATATATATATATTCATATTTATCATTTTACCGATAATTTTACTCATTTTATTTAAAATTATTTTTTTAAGTACTGAAGTTATGTCATCGGATGCTATAAAATTTTAAATAAGTAAATTTTATTACTTTTTATTTATTTATTTATTTATTTTTTTTTTTAGGACTGAGGGCCTATTACTCTCAATCTGGGATTTTTTCGTTGTTGATTTCGACAGTTGGACATTTGTCGAAATCTAAAATTTATCGAAAATATAACTGAATAATTTGAAAGCGATGTCATAATTTGAAAAAGAAAAAAAAAACTAATAGTCCTCCGTCCTAAACTAAATTCTGCTTTTGCCAAAATTTCATCAAAATCTTGTTTTTTTATTATTATTATTGCAAGAAAAAGAAAAGAAAATTAATAATAATCAGTATCGTTACAAGCGATATCGAAAAAGTTTTTTTTAATAATTTTGAATTAGGAAATAAAAAGTCCGCGTGAAATAATATGAAATAAAAATAAGTAAAAAAATAAATTTGATGATTTAATGTTTTTGTTTTTCGGGGGCATATAAAAAATGCGTATAAAACGAGTCGAAGAAGGAAGCGAAATAAGTATTGAGTTATATTACGATAAATACGATATATAATATGATACGATATATTAGACCTATCGTCCAGGGTTAGTAGGCATTTTCGTTGAAAGAAATAGTTTGTTCGTTCGGTGTAACTTGCACATTAGTCCCGTGAGGTACAACTTTCACATTAGTCCCTTGAGGTACAACTTTTTTTTTACTTTCTCTTACCCATAAGGTAGAGAAAGTATTGTTTTTGGGTCAAATTTTTGAACGCGAGTTTTTATTATATTTCCATGTTCTGAGGTCCCCTGAATACGAAAATCATGTTTTTAGCAAATGGTCTGTGTGTATGTCTGTGTGTATGTCTGTGTGTCTGTCTGTTATCAGCATATCTCAAAAACAAATTATGGCAGGAAGTTCAATCTTGGTATTCTAAATGTGTATCATATAGGGATGCTACAGTAAGCTTTTCGTTAAGATCAAGCAAATGGTTCGTGTACAGGGACAATCGGGAATTCTAATACATTACGTCGCTATGGGGGAAATTGCAGGTAAGTAGCGTTTAACGTCTATAGACTGCACTTAACCAATTGAAGCGAATATATATTTTTTGTAATAGAGATAGTCAACTGGGGAAAAAAATTGTGCATGTAGGAGCCTCGCCTCCCCCTTGGGAGGGAAGTTCCCCCTCGAGGGGAGTAAATTTTCATGATGGATATCTTTCAAAAGAGCTCGCCAATACCTTTAAAACGAATGGTTGAACCATCCATCTGCGATAATTTAAAACAAAGTTATCGATTTTTTTATTATTTTTTATTCAAAAATTATTATTGTTATTATTATTATTATTATTGGCAAGTATTTTACATCTAAGAAGAATGGATTTCAATAAAATTTTACAAAAATTGCACAAATTGAAAATATTGTTTGAAAGCTAGATATATTGGTCAACTTACGTCAAAAGTTCATTTGAATAGAGTGTAAATCAAGCAAATTACGCTCAAAAGAATGAGCTATATTTTTAGATATTTTCCAGGATTGTTTATATATTCCAGGTGTTTAATTTGGAGATCCAATTATTTCAAGAAAACCATTTATGGGCTTATAACCCTAACACATTTTTATTTATATTTCTGTTTTCATTTCAGGGATGAGTTGATATGGGTATCGCAAATGCGTATGTAGACATTTTGGCTATAAACTTTCGATATACTTTAGTGCCAAATTTCAAATTCTGCCAAGAAGTCCAAGCTGTTTCATTTTTTTTTTTTTTTTTTTTTTTTTTACAAAAGCGTTTTTTAGCCTTTACACGTGCCGTGAAAGTAATATTCATTAAAGGATAAGAAAAAAAAATATAAATATATTTAAGATAGTTTTTTTTCAGTTCTCTTTAAATGTAAATATTTTTACCTTACCAAACTTAAAGACATTTACTAAGAAAAAATATTAAATACATAAATATTTGTATAAGTCTAACTAACTATTTCTAGAATTCTATATTCAGAAATTTTACGTTTTTTGTTTTTAATTACGAAATGTAAAATATTCTAAAACAGTCTCCAGCTACAAGAAAAAATTAATAAATAAATAAATATTTTAAAAGCTTTAGTTACTTTACATGGACATAACTGAAAATGTCATTAATTCGAAAGTTCATGCCCCATTAGAGAAACCCACTTGCATCATAATTAGTAAATATTAAATAATGTTTTTGTTTAAATGAGGAAAAAAGCAATTTAAAGTATAAATAGTTGAAAGCCATTTCATAGAAAAAATATGTCAAATATTCTTTCTGCAATAAAAAAAGAGTAATATTTGTATTTTATCCTGAAGATTATGAGTTATAGTAAACTGCAAATAATTTTTAAATAATGCAAATGAATTTTCTTATCGTATTTAAATTTAAGCAAAAAGTTTTTTTAATTGTTGTAAAATTTTCTGCAATATTTTTATATGGTTACTTAAGATATATTTAATTTTGCATTTCTAAAGTTATTAAGAATAAACGAAATTATTAAACATGGTAAAAGTTTGCTAGTGCAAATAATAGAATTATAATGTAGTAATTTAAAATATTATGCCATTACTTATATAGTAACGGCAGATATTTCTTCTGTTTTCCGAAGTTTTCTTGCAATTTTTAAATAGTTCGTTATATATACAGGTTGTCCTTAAATTACAGTAACAAACTTTATGAAGGGACAGGGCAAATCATAAGTATTTAGAGTTGCATAGGAACCCATGTCGGGGAATATCATCTTAACCCCTTATCGATTTCCATAGTTGTTTAAACTTCGTAGAAGTTTTTGTATATATGTTATATTTTCTTCTATAAACTATAAAAAATTACAATGTAAAATTAGAACTTTTTTGTAAATAAAATATACTTTATATGTATTTTATTAAGTTTTCTTTCTCATTGAAATCACAACCTTTTAATTAGGTATTTCTAATAAAAATTTAAATTTTTTAACAATAAACTTAATGAAAATTATTAGAAATACAAACTGTAACAGAAACAGATTTATTAGAAATTTTAAAATTAGTATTACTTTTCTCCAAAAAAAACTTCGTATCTTCATACATTAAGAAATTTGTTCAGCATAATTAGTTTTCAAAGCTTTCTTAATAATTAATGAGAAAATGATTATTAATCATATAATGCAATTTTTATTAACCAAATACGTCTCAACAACTTCTGAAAAATAGTTTATACAATCAATTATGGAATTCAAAGTATTTTCCTGTATCCTTTTTATTATTATTATTATTTTCTCTGTTGAAATATACATTTCTGCAGGATTCTTTCGAGATAAACAGCGTTTTGAAATGAATTACGTTTCTAAAAGTAATTCTCTTAAATTATCCCAAAAACAAATTTCTTAACAAATCTTTAAATAAATTTAGCATCTGTTCTTAAATTATCTTCATGCTTCAGAGAAATACAGTAAAGTTTCATCTATTTAAATTTTTCTTTGTATATAAATAATGTAATAAATTTCTTCATTCAATTGTCTACTACATTGCAAAGATATATAAAAATTGTTTAGTTTATTATTATTATTTTTCTATTTTCAGTAGATGTTAATTTTATTCATATTTATTTATTTATTCTATCTTTGTTATATGCCTTTATTATTTTTATTCAAAACAGGGGATTTCCATAATTGTGTAGAAAAAACATATATTTTAAAAACTGCTTCTAGTTATTAACCACTATTGCAATGTTTATTATAATAGTTAAGTTCAAAGCAGTATAATTTAGCATATTTGTGAAAGCATTAAAATGTTTCTTTTTTTAAAAATACTGATGCAAACATTTTAATTAATATTAAGGAAAGAAAATGCGTAGCATCTTTGTTCATATTCTCATTAATATTAGTCAAGCTGGCCCTATTTAAACAAACAGATAAGGTAGGAAATGTAATTGCTCTTGTATTTTTAGTATTCAACTGCATCTTTATCGCCTTTTATTCCCTAGATTATCTTAAAAATAATTATTTAACAGTATGGGTCACTTTGATCTAAAACACTTTCGAAATCCTTGTGAAATTCTTTCGAAATCCTTGTGTGACATATAGGAAATTTTTCTAGATAATTTTTAATGATGCTCATAGGTCATCTCCTCATTTGTTTTCTTTATTCAGGCCTTTTCTACATATTTTTAAATATAGTGTATACTACGTAATGTTTGTTCGGTTCAATATGACACGACTCTGTTTTGAACTTAAAACTTTACACACTCAGACTCACAGACAGACATTTTATGTACACATATATATTCAAATCATGTTGTAAACCGCTCAACCCTTGGCCTAGATACTTATTAGTGCTAGAGGCCTATTTCAGTCGGTACAATTGTCGAATTTTTATAATACACTCTTAATTAGTGCTAAGGGCCTATTTCAGTCGGTTTATTAAATGGGGATTTATTGAATGAAGTCCCCCCAAGGCACAACTTTGACATGAGTCCCCCCCCCAAGGTACCCCTATTTCAGTCGGTACAGCGTTGTCAAATTTTTATACGTCACTCTTAATAGTGCTAAGGGCCTATTTCAGTCGGTTTATTGAATGGGGATTTATTAAATGAAGTCCCTCCAAGGCCCAACTTTGACATGAGTCCCCCCCAGGCCCAACTTTGACATGAGTCCCCCCAAGGCAAATCTTTGACATGGGTCCCCCCCAGGCACAACTTTGACATGAGTCCCCCCCAAGGTACCCCTATTTCAGTCGGTACAGCGTTGTCGAATTTTTATACGTCACTCTTAATAGTGCTAAGGGCCTATTTCAGTCGGTTTATTGAATGGGGATTTATTGAATGAAGTCCCCCCAAGGCACAACTTTGACATGAGTCCCCCCCCAGGCACAACTTTGACATGAGTCCCCCCCAGGCCCAACTTTGACATGAGTCCCCCCCAAGGCACAACTTTGACATGAGTCCCCCCCAGGCACAACTTTGACATGAGTCCCCCCCCCAAGGCACACCTTTGACATGAGTCCCCCCAAGGCACACCTCCCCCTCATTGGGAAAAAGAGAAAAAACGTTGTTTTGCGGCTATAAGACAGTTTGGACTTCCAACGTTATTTGTTACAGTATCTGCAGCTGAAACACATTGGTTTGATTTAATGAAAACTTTATCATGGAATTTAGATCGTCACGAATTAACCAAAGAAGAATTTGTCGATATTAACAAGTTTAGCAGTAGGCCTCTGGCACTAAATTAAAATCTGTCAATGTCAGATTTTCATGTTTTAAATAATGAAATAATGTCGTGTCTGTATATATATTTTTTTTTTTTTTTAAGTTGTTATTTATTAATTTTATTTATTTATTTATTGAATGGCGTTGCACTTGCGGACTGAGCATTGGCCCGGGAGGGGGGGGGGGAAGTTCACCGAATCGATGAACATTTGTGAAGAGACACCCAATGGACGGTCGTCGGTACCTTTAACAGGGACAACACATCTTCGGGATTCGAACCCAGGCCCAACTGTGCAGGAGTCAGGGATGTTAACCAGTACAATATCTGGGTGGCGGATACTAATATAAACTGAGTAAATAAGCACTAGAACATCAGTCTTATTAATATATCTGAGAACTTAAATAATTTAAGCAAAATGAGATGAAAGCACAGAATAGCAATAGAACAAGTAAAATTTTTATGTTGCAAAAATTTTATTGTTTTCTTGCTAAATCCTGGTAAAGTGTTGTAAAAAAGACAACTGTTTTTTCCATACTTTTTCCAAAATATCTTACATTTCATCAAGGACTGAAACCGTTAATGAAGCTTGTGATCTGAAGATGGATTTTATAATTTCGTAGCAATAACCATCGCTAATAATAGTAAAAATAATAATCGCTATTTTTAAGGCAAATGATGTGTTGATAGAAATCCTTAGTTAAATATAAATAAATGGTTTGTTAGAAAAAATAATGAGATAATTCTAAGTATGTTTATTGTTTTAGGATTAATATTTTTTTCTTCTTTTTTTTTGCACTTTATGTGCTCAGTACTAAATGAATATAGAGGAAAAAATGTGTTCTTATACCAATTATTTATACTTTATATAACACATGGTAAAGTGAAAGAAGCAATAATTAAAAGCAAAAATAGAGCTGCAAAGTTTACGATGTAAAATTACATGCATGGCAAACTTATACACTGAGAAAAAATATATATACCTCTTTCATCTAGAATGAATAAATGGTCATTTTCTAAATCCCTTAACTAAAATATAGATTTCCGAGCTATGCGTATAAGGAACGCCAATAAACTGAATGGACGAAATGATCGAGAATTTCTAGTCTACACATGTCTAGATGGTGAAACACTATTCTGAATATTCTGCATTGCAAGAAAATCTCACTTTATTGTTTAGAATTGGGAAATAGACCAAGATTATAGTTGCTGAAACCCGCATCTTGTATTCACACTTATTTGGAGAGATTTTTAATAACTTTGCCCTCGAGAACATAGACAAACTCTCTAGAATTCTAATTGGGGGTTCAAGAACTCGCTTTCAAAAAGGACTAGAATTTATAAGGATGGCATGGAACTATTTTTTTTAGAGCCACAATTTAGATTCTAGATGTCAGTTACAGAATTTTTCTCAGTGTATGAAATTATTTCTTAATTGGAAAAAAAGAGAAAAGATAAATACTTTTTGTAATAATCTACAAAATTGTTTAAGTCAGAAATTTTCAAAAGTGTTGTATAGAAATGTTAAAGTTAAAACAGATTTCTTTTGGTTGATACTAGATTTCTTTGAAGTGAACTTCTTTAATGCCAAGAAAATCCTTTAGTTTCAATGGAAGAAAAATCCAATAACATCTTTCGAAAAAGCTTTGGATGAAACTCGCTGTTCTTCAATTTTTTAACAAAAAAGTATTCATTTTGGTCTTAAAAAATTCTGTTATTTGTAAACACTTAAAAGAAGTATTCCGCTTTCGCTAAAAGAAATTTTACAAAGAAAAAGCACGCCGTAGAGTACGGTACAATTTTAAAAGAAAAAACTCTAAACTTATTTAGAAATAAGACCCGCTGTGCTATTAGCAAGCAATTATTATAAAAAATATGATTTTATTAAATTTAGTTATTATTTTACTTATAATTTTACTCATTTTCTTTTCTTTAACTAATTAAATGCCGAAGTTACGCCCACGGATACTACAAAATTTAAATAAGTAATTTTTTAATACTGCTTAATTCATTTAAATAAAAGCGTTTTTTCGCTTTCACACGTGCCAAGAAAGTAGCATTAATTAAATAGAAAATACCCCAAATCATATTAAAGATATTTAAAAAGAAAATTTCAGTGAAATATAAATATTTTTAGCTTACATAGCTAACAATATTTACTAAGAGAAAAAAATAACTAAAAAAATATTTATCTGTATCAATCGAAAGAAAAAAGTTCAAAACTTAATGTTCACAACTATGATTTTTGTTTTTAATTATAGGATATAAGATATTCTAAAACGAGCTTTAACCCTTTCAGCGTTAGCTGTTTTTTGGCATATCTGTTTAAGGATTCATAAAATTAATACTATTCACAGTATACGTATGAGAATTTAATACTGTATACTAGACATGTTTATTAATCTTATCTTCTTGAAAAAAGCAAAATATATTTCAAAATTTAGCTACACCAGCCTTTTATTTTGACTATGCATACCGGAAAAAGACGGGCTTAACGCTTATAGGGTTTAATTACCAGAAAAAAAAATATCAAAAAATAATTTAAAAGCTTTTGTTCCTTTACATAAACATAATTTAAAACGTCATTAATTTAAAAGTTAATGTCCCATTGAAAATAACCCACTTGCATCATAATAAAACAGGAAAGAATGTTGTTGTTTAAATGAGGAGAAAAACTATTTAAAATATAACTACATAAAAACCATTTCTTAGAAAAAATACGTCGAACATTCTTTCTGCAATAAAATAAATTTGTTTGAAAAGTAATATTTGTAATTTAATCTTGTAGTTTATGAGCTATAATAAACTGTAATTGATTTTTAAATAATGCAAATTATTTTTCCACTGGCATGCTATTTTTTTAAGAAAAGAGTTCTTAATTGTAACATTTTCTGTAATTTTCTTATTTCCTTGCTTAACCATTCTGCTACGTGAATATTTATGTTACACTGAATACCAATGGGGTCAAATTACACCCCAATGCTTTTTTGTACATTTATAATAAGAACGAAATTTTGAATAAACACTATAAAATGCAGGAACTCGCGAATTCTTGCATTCCAGAAAAGCGAGAATCTTCGGAAAGAGAAATTCTTCAGAAAAGAAAGTTCTTGCATTTTACGGTGTTTATTCAAAGTTTTGGACATATTATTTTTAAGCAGCAGTTCTGTCGTGCTTTGTTATGGTTTCTGTACACTTATGTTTAAAAATATTATAGAGAATTAATTCAACCAGTATATATATATGGGAAAAATTATATAATTAGGCATATTAAGAGCTTACCAGGCAGGCAAATCACATGAAATTTGAAGTCTACACTGTCAAAAAAAGTCCTGTTTGCTGTCAGAAATTTTCTGTAATTCAGAAAAATACGTTCTATCAACTGAAAAATTACGTTGATAGAACGTATTTTTCTGAATTACAGAATATTTCTGGCAGCAAACTGCAGCAAACAGGACTTTTTTTTGACAGTGTACAGTTTTTTGTAATTCAAAATTATATTTTTCATTTCTGTTGATAATAGTATGTCTAAAAATGCAAATATAAAATATATTAACCTTTTGAGAGGGGCTCTTACTAAATCCTATGGTGAAGCGTGACAGATGCTGTCTTTCAAAAGTTACAACAAGGAAATTATGTATTATAAATGTAACCCTTTAAAAACTCATTTTTTAGTACAAATAATGACGTCCTCGAATTTTCGAGAACGCCATCTGGTCACCCTACTTTAAGAGAAATTAGAATTATTTTAATTGCATTACATTTTTTAAAAATATTTTTTTAATGTAGTATGTATGGGCATGATATAAAAATAATAAATATTTCCAATACTTATATATTTCCTATTGGTAAAGCCTGTGTTTAAAATTACTCTAGAAAATATTTTATAAAGTATTTCCTCTATTGAAATATTTTCTGAGGCAAATGATCTTTCGAAATGCTCACATCAAATACATTACATAACATCAAAAATTCAACAAAATATCACTTCCAATAAAATATAAATACAATAACAAACTGCAACAGTACATGGTTCATATAATATTTTCCATTTTATATATTACTATGCAGTATATTAATTTTTTTTTTCTGAGTACATTAGGATATCTTATATATTTGAAAACAAATCATGCATCTGTACTTTTTTTAATAACATACTCAAACACACGTTAAATTAATTATTTAATTACTTAATTTATTTAATTTTTAAAATCCTTTATTCTGTATTTACTTTTATTGTTTAGTGCAGAAAATGAAATTAAATTGCTTTTAAATAAAATAAAATAAGAAAAAAAATAATATAACACATTTTTTAATTACTTTTTCACTTAAATATATAGTGAGCTGTTACTGTTTTAGTTCTTGCTACTGTACCAGATTTCTGATCTAAAACTTATTCTTGTTACTGACCCGATACAGCATATTTCAAATCTTAACTCTTTTCTTACAGTTACTACTTAAATTTTCTAATAAAATATTTATTCTTCAAAATAATAAGATATGGATGGGTCTCACCTGAAATCTTCTAATCCAAAAGTCCGGGTGTGGATGGGGCAACTATCATCCATTAAAGAAACAAAACTTGATGAATGTAGCACTTCTTAGATGAAAACAGAATTTTAATGCTTTGTCAGCATACACTTAAAATGAAAACGAAAACAGAACAAAAAATATCTACAGTATTTACAATTAAATATTAAATTAAATCTTAATATTAACGTTCTTAGATTGTCATTAGTTCTTAAATATTAATTCTAATTCTTTAAAAGTCTTAATTGTTCTGTTAAATTTAATGGTTCTGTTTTAGGACAGGGCTTGTGTAAACACAACGATCTTAACGTAGCCCCATCTCCGTTCGAGGTCTTTTCTGTTCTGCTTCTGATTCTAAAAAAGCACCTTTCGCGAAAAAGAGGCGCCCGTCTGTCTGGAAAGGCATTTGTTCTGAAAACAGAAGAATGAACGGGAGATTCCCGACATCCTCCCACCTTGAGTTGCGACTAATCGGAGGAACTCAACAATCCAAGTTGAAGTCGTTGAGGGGGTTTCACCACACGGCCAGTTCGGGAGACCACCGGGGGATTGGAAGTGGGATCATGGGTTCTGGAACTGGTAGGTTCTGGAGGGTCTTTCACAGGTTCCTTTTCTCTGGGGTTGAGTATCGGTTTCTGTGAGAGGTTCTTGTTTTCGGAAGTCGAAGGACTTAAATTTTCTTGAACAGATTTATGTAAAGTGGGGTGATTCTTAAGTTCGGTACTGTCAATTTCTAAAGGAAACAATCTTTGCAATGGACGCAGAAAAAATCCATTTTCGGTCTTCACCTTAGCTAGGCGTATGACATTATCTTTGCCTGGGTAAATTTCTATCACTCTTACCAAAGGCCAGTGAACACGTTTCTTATTGAAATCTTCTAATAGGACAACATCGCCGACTTTCAATTGTTTGAATCTTTTGGTCTTAGATGCATGTTGACGTAATTGTCCTAAATATTCAGCTCTGAATCTGTTTCTTAGGTTTTCTCTGATTATTTGCCTATATCTGGCTCTGCGGTTAAGATCTTTAGAATCTAAAGCATCTAGGTCAGGTACTCCTGATGTTGGTAGTTCTCTTAGGAACATCATTGGAGTTAAAGGTAAGGGATCTGTGTTATCTTCGGAAACATAGGTTAGGGGCCGTGAATTAATCACTTGCTCACAGTCACAGAGTATGGTGTTAGGTTCTTCGTAATTCAAAGATGCACGACCTAAGTTTCTTTTCAGGATTCCTTTAACCATTCCAACAAGACTCTCCCACCAACCTCCCCACCACGGTGCGGCAGGAGGGTTGAATTTCCAAATGATCTTCTGGGTGGAAGCTACCTTGCAGATGGTTTCCCAATCTACACTCGAGAGAGCATTGCTGGTTCCTAGGAAGTTCTTCCCGTTGTCCGAATAGATGATGTAGGGTCTGCCTCGCCTTGCTATGAACCTTCTCAGAGACTGGATAAAACTTTCTGTAGACAGAGACGTAATGGCTTCAAGATGTATGGCTCGGTAGACAGCGCAAGTAAATAAGGCTATCCACGCTTTTGATCCATCAGAAAGATGAAGAGGACCGGCTAGATCTACGCCCACCACTTCAAAGATGGCTGCTTCTCGTACTCTGTCTTCGGGTGGTACTCCAGGTTCAACATCTATTTTGGAAGTCTGAAGTTTTCTGCAAATCACGCATTTTCTTATTGAATTTCTAATGGATTTTCTAGACTTCAGTATCCAAAAATTTTCTCTGAGTAGTGTCATTAGAGTGCCGACTCCAGCGTGCTGATTTTCTAAATGCTTCTCGAATACCAATCTTTGGACGACGGGATGCTTGTAAGGTAAGATCAGGGGATATCTGAAGTTTTCACTGTCGTTTCTTTGAATTATATTGGTTTTTACTCTTAAGAGACCAGCTTTATCTTCGACAGGCCTTAAATTTCTTAATTTTGGATCTGTTTTCCCTGAAAAAGATTCTTGTTGTACTAATCGTAGAAGTACATTTTCTGCTTTTGAAAATTCTTCAACTGAAATATCTAATTCGGACATTTTCTCAGTAGTCTTCGAATTATGATAAAATCTATATATCCAGGCAATGGTTCTAACTGTTTTCTTGTAAGAGGAAAAATACTGATAAAATCGATTGAAATTATCTTCTTTTTTATCTAAAAGATTTAGGATTGTCTTCCTTTTTTCGCTGTTTATGATTTCTTCGTTTGGGTCTTCTTCTATTTGAGGCCATTCATTTTCATGTAAATAAAGCCAACTCGGACCCTCCCACCATCTCGATTTCTGTAGTTGTTCAAAGGAACATCCTCTAGACGGGAGGTCCGCAGGATTCAAATTTCCGGGTACGTGTCTCCAATTGCAAACTTCAGTCAGATTTCGTATTTCTAACACTCGGTTATGTACAAATGTACCCCATTCTTGTTTTCTTCTAATCCAACCTAAAGCAGTGGTTGAATCCGACCAAAACATGGTATTTACATGTAAGCTTAAATCGTTCTGTACATTTTTGGCCAACCTAGCGCCAATAAGACAAGATAACAGTTCAAGGCGGGGTATGGTCAATTCCTTAATAGGTGCAACTCGACTCTTAGCATTGATCAACTGGATTTTGATTCCTTCTGAGGTCTCTACTCTTATGAATGCGCAAGTGGCATATGCTCGCTTGCTTGCGTCAGAAAAAACATGTAATGATGTTTTCTTTTCTTTCTCTGGGCAAATGTTAAGCCACCGAGGTATTTTAATTTGGGATAAAAAGTTTATTCCTTTCAGCCAATTAGAAGATTGTTGTTTTAAAGTTTCAGGGAGCTCTTCGTCCCACTTCACCTTCTGAATCCACGTTTCTTGAAGGATTAGTCTGGGAACTAAACTGACAGGTGCTGTGAATCCCACAGGATCAAAAATTCTTTGGGTAACTGATAAAAGTTTTCTTTTTGTAAGGGGTTCACTTATCTTTAGGGGTTCTTCGATTTTACAAACTAAACTGTCATTTTTCAAATCCCAGAGTAATCCTAACACGGGAGCAAACCTCGTTTCATCTTCAGTTTTGTCGATCATAGCCTGGGGCCAATTCGATCGCCAGCATCTCAAGTTGAAATGTGCCGAAGCCAAAATTCCTTGAGATTCTGATATGAATTTTTCTGTTTCTTGAATTGAATTCAGGCTGAGGAGGGAATTATCTAAATAGAAGGAATCTCTTAAGAGCCTAGCTGTCTCTCGCCATTGTTCGGGAACATTTTCTAAAAGGTGATTTAATGTTGCCATAAGCAAAAAAGGGCTTGAAGTTAGGCCGAAAACCACGCGACAATGTCTATAAATTTTTAATTTATTTTCGCTATTAAACCAAAAAAATCTCAAAAAGTCGCGATCTTTCTCTGTTATCTTAATTTGCAGGAATGCTTTCTCTATATCGGACGAAATTCCTATCTTGTATCTGCGAAATCTATTCAAAATGCTAGGTATAATTTCTACAAGATTTGGTCCTTTTGTTAAACAATCATTAAGGGAGGGACTGTTTCTAGTGTGTGCTGAGGCATTGAATACTGGGCGAATTTTAGTGGTTTCACTAGATTCCTTAACCACAGGTCTATGTGCTAAATAATGTACCTTTTCCCTTTTCTGGTCCAATACCTCTTCTATAATCTGATTGTTTTCCCAGAAATCAAAAATTTCCCCATATTCCTTTTTCCTATCAGATTTGATTAATTTATTTTCCGTCTTGTACAGGCACTTTTCTGCCAACGAGTAATTATCTGATAAAATCGAATGGTCAACAGTCCATGGTAAATTGACTTCATATCGACCGCTTTTATCTCGTTTAACAGTTTCTAGAAAATAATTCTTGGTTTCTTGTTCTAAATCCTGTTTCGATTTATTATCTTCATTAGTAATTCCTAGAGTGTCAAGGCGCCATAAATCTGATAAACTGGCGTTTGACACGTGTAATGACAACGATAGACCCGCCAAAGAATTGTCCTGCTCACTCTTGTGACCCTCTGTCTTGCCCAAAATGGTCCAACCCAATTTAGTTCTGAATGTAGTTAATCCCAATTTTGGAAAATATTTTATGTCACCTGTGAACAGTTTAGCGGACATATCAGCTCCCAAAAGTATATGTACTTCGTCTGGATTTTTCTGATATAAACAGGATTTATTATTTCTAGGGACATCTGATAAATATACACCTTCCTTTTCTAAGAGTTTTACTAATTTATCATCGCGATATAAATTCACGCCTGTGCATATTTTTTCTTGATCTAGTGCTTGTATTTTACACTTAAACTTATTATCTAAACTCCCGATCGTAAATTCATAACGATTATGTTCAGCTGACATTTCCATGCCCCCAAAAAGACCATGTCTTATTGTTTCTTTATTCATTCTTTTTAATTTTAATTTATCAGCTGCAAACTTACTGATGTAACTATTATGAGATCCGGAGTCAATAATTAACCGAATATATGATGATTTACTATCATCTCTGTTAGAAATTGCTACTATTAACGTCTGCAAATAAACATTCGCTTGTAAATTATGATTCGATAACGCCAATTTAGATTGATCATTTCTTTCGTAATTACTTATTTCCTGTTTCAAATCTTTATTTCCATTACACATTATGTCTGAATGTCTACGATTACATAACTTGCATAAAGTTTTTGATACACAGTGTCTAGCTAAATGTGAAGGTTGAAGGCATAAATAACACAATCCTTTCTTACGCAATAGATTAACTCTTTCATCAAATGGTAAATTACGAGTTTTGACACATTTGTTACTTAAATGCGATTCTGAGCAAAAATTACACCTATCACTTTTATTCTCATTTAATAAATCACAAGCAGTAGGCAATTTCCGGTTCTGGAGTATCAAATTTATTAACGCGGGGGGGAAAAACATCTCTACGATTTTGATTATCTAATCTTTGAGCTGGGGGGGAGAAATGACTGGCGCCGCTATCCTCTTGTCTGGTAGTTATTAAGCATTCGCGCGATACGAGTTGTTTATTTAAGAAAGATTATATATCTTTTACGCCATAGTTAAAACCGTGAAATTCCATATTAAATTGTAATGCTAAATCTTTAGGTAATATTTTTAGTAATATCGGCGACAATAAACTGCCATAGCTATCCAAAGAAACATCTAATGATTCTAAACTTCTAATGTTAGTTTGGATTTCATCGTAAATTTTTCTGAGCGATTTAATGTCACTTGAATGTTTTAGTGGGGCAATACTTAATAATTTATTCAAATGTACATTTACTAAGATGTCTTGTTTGCCATATCTTTCTTTTAAAATATCTACTACTTTTATGTAATTACTCGCGGTGACAGAGAATCCTTCTATACATTTTAAGGGGTCAGGTGCTAAAAATGATTTCAAATAATTAAATTTATCTACAGGATCTAAATTTTCATTGTTATGAATAGCCGTTTCGAATGACGACCAAAAAGTCAGCCATTCAGCTGCATTCCCGTTAAATTTAACTGGATCTAGCTGTGGGAGTTTAATGTGCATTACTTCTTTAGAAATAGGTCTTCTTTCGTTTTCTATTGATGAAACGCTTGTTTCACTTTTCTTTAGTTCTTTTAATTTTCTATTGGCTCGAAATCTCCAAGTAATTATTTTTTCACGATATTCATTAGCCGCTTCTAATTCGGCTTCTAATTGGAGCTCTTGAGTTAAAGTTTTAATCTCTGCATCTTTACTCTTTAATTCTATAGTAGTTTCATTCAATAATTCTACAGTTTCTTCTAAATCTACAACATCTGGATTTATATCATCATATAAAGTTTTCAATTTCTCTATAAATTTATTAATACTGTCTCTTATGACAGCTCTTTCTTTTTTAGCTATTACTAAATTAGCCATAATAAATACAAAATTTAAAATTTTATAATATTATCTATCTTTTCAATTGTAAATAATGGATATAGCTGCCCACATCCCGTGTATGGGATGCCGAAAAATGTGGCTGTACCAGATTTCTGATCTAAAACTTATTCTTGTTACTGACCCGATACAGCATATTTCAAATCTTAACTCTTTTCTTACAGTTACTACTTAAATTTTCTATTAAAATATTTATTCTTCAAAATAATAAGATATGGATGGGTCTCACCTGAAATCTTCTAATCCAAAAGTCCGGGTGTGGATGGGGCAACTATCATCCATTAAAGAAACAAAACTTGATGAATGTAGCACTTCTTAGATGAAAACAGAATTTTAATGCTTTGTCAGCATACACTTAAAATGAAAACGAAAACAGAACAAAAAATATCTACAGTATTTACAATTAAATATTAAATTAAATCTTAATATTAACGTTCTTAGATTGTCATTAGTTCTTAAATATTAATTCTAATTCTTTAAAAGTCTTAATTGTTCTGTTAAATTTAATAGTTCTGTTTTAGGACCGGGGCTTGTGTAAACACAACGATCTTAACGTAGCCCCATCTCCGTTCGAGGTCTTTTCTGTTCTGCTTCTGATTCTAAAAAAGCACCTTTCGCGAAAAAGAGGCGCCCGTCTGTCTGGAAAGGCATTTGTTCTGAAAGCAGAAGAATGAACGGGATATTCCCGACAGTTCTATTAATAGCTAAATTTTAAGATTAAAATTTATTACGATATCTATTATTTATATATATATAGTATATATATAATTGTATTACAGGAAACAATTAACTTAGACCTTACATTCACCCTCAAGTCTCGTTGGTCGAAATTATATTACATTCTTACAAAAAATTCTTACATATATGCCGAATGTTGTTCCTGAGCCTACACCGCTTTTAATTTCCTCACGACAAAATTACCACACACGTTATAGCAGGCAAGTTAGATCGCATCTGCAGGCCACTTTTTTCCGGTTCATTGGGGCATGGACACCGCGATTCCAAGGTTTGTTTCCCATAGATTTTTTATTTCTTGAAAACATTTAAAAAACAAAAATTTGTATGAAACGCCTTTTTGGTCGCAAGAAGACATAGTTGGATTAATAATTGTGACGACAAGCAATATTCGAGATACACGTGTGAATTTTTAAGTTGGTGTGCCATTTCATGCGGCAATACATCCCATGATGTAATACATGTCTCCATGCGTCTAGCAAACAATTGAGCGTCTTCTGTTGCATGTGTCATTTATGGTGTTGCGAGTGTGTTAGCTTTTCTGTATTATGCGAAAAAGTACAGTTAAAAAAGTATGACATATGTACAGCATAAATAAAATAACGTAGAACAGTTTTTATTTGTTGCCTTTGTATAATCATTTTAGGCCACATTATTTTGAATCACTTTGTATATATTATAAATCAACTGTGTGTATTTACGGTTTATGCATTCCTATAGTCAAAGAAACCGTCAATGTCTAAAAGCTTCTGTTGGCGAATGTGTTAGACGAAATGTGTCAGGTTCGAACTCATTTCTCCCTCGTCCCCATTTAAAAAAGTCTGCAAAAAAATTTTTAAAGCTTTTTTAGAAAACCTACAAATGTTTTGGACTTTTTTTATTTTAAAGTTTCCATATAGGTATCTTAGATAAACTTGTATGAAACCTTTAAAAAACCTGAAGATTTTCTGAAGTAATCCTGTTTTTATATTTTTCTTCAAAATACCTGCGTAAACCTTTAAAATACCTGCAAAATGTTATAGGATGTCCAAAATACCTGCATTTGTTTTGGGTCGGAATTGCCTTTAAAAGTTTTTAATGGCCTTCTTTGAAGTTTGCTTAAATATAGGCTAAAACCCTCAGATAGACCTTCCCTCCCCTCAACACATCCACCATAGAGAGTATTCCACACAGACTAAATATCCTCGTTTTGTGATTCGAATTTAAGTCACACAACACCACCCATAGCTGAAATTCGTAGTTTATGTCAGTATCCTTTGAACCCATATAAATACAAAATCAACAAACTGATATATATAATTCATTTAAAATGTGCGCAGAATACACACGAATAAAAAAGGTATATTTGCAGGAAATTTATAGCAGACATAATTTATTATATTCCAGTATTTTTGGTGGATTTGATTTAAATACATCAATGCTCGATATCCTAAACTAAACCAATTCTCTGAATGTCAAATGTTATCGAGTTCCTTGCCAAATGAGGTAAGATGCAATAGCACTTTTTCGTAACATTTATGTAGCATCTACAGTTACATAAAATGAAACAATTGTCTTTATCGATTGTATTTATCACCAAACTTAAAGTTTTTGTCTGATATATCGCTGAATAACCATATTTTCCGTTCATATTACTGATATTATTATTTCTATTAATAATATTATCAATGTAATATTATTATTTATATTAATAATAATATCTATTTTTCTATTATTAGTATTAGACATTCATCTATTTTAAAACCTCAAGATTAAAATATTTTTTTCTGAAAATCCTTTGCGTCGTGTGCTTATATTACATTCATTTAGGTTTCCATTTCCTATTACACAAATAATACAAATCATGGTTCTAGATATTAAATAAATTTATCTGTATACTAGCATACATTTATAATATAAAAATACAATTTAAACATTTTATGCTTCTTTTACTTTCAAATTTTATTACTTAAATAATATTTTAAAGACAATCGTCTTTTTAATTTACAAGAAATAGAAATCATTTATAAAAGTTAATTCAAATATATTTTGATTTTTTTTTTTCATAATTAATTAGATTATATGCTTTTCAGTTTATATATTTTCACTTTTATTGCATTATTAAAAAAAAAAAAAAATGTTATTTTTACATAATTATTTAATTTTTGGATTTTGCTTAAAATGGGATTTTCTTTTCTCTTTCTAACAATACTTGTATAAAGAAAAAAAAACTTAAGTCTCAAAAATGCCTTTTATATATGTTTTAAATATTTGTATTCTAATGTAAATTTTCCAGCTATTTTTCTTTTGAGCTCTTTCTCATATATTGATATTCAGATAATGTTCATGTAGCTTGCATTACGTGATATAAAATATTCATCGACGTAACTGTCACAGAACCGAAAGAATATCGTAGGAAAATATGTGTATATATCGCACAACATTAAGTATTTTCTTTTATCATATACTACTGAGAGATCTTTACTCACAGAAATACTGAGCACACAATAAATAATATGAATTACACTATTCATAAATGTTAAATAAAGCTCGATTCTTTACTATTATATACTTTCCTTGTCATACATTGTGTAAACACCATTTACATATTTACCTTTGGTTTTGCAATAAGCAATTTTAAAAGCTTCTAAAATATAAACAGCATTTATAATAGAAAAACTTACAGCATCTAAAATAGAAATAGAAAAAATTTTAAATAAAATGTATTCTAAAAACGAAAAATCGTATAATCACAACCGTTTACTTTGTATATTTTTATCAAATAATATTTTAAGAGTTTTTTTTTTTTTTTTTTTAATCTCTATGCATTTTAATCACATAAAATGCAGCCCACACTCAGAAAAAAAATATACCTTTTTCATTTAGAATGAATAAGAAACCATTTTCTAAATCCTAAAATAGAAATATAGATTTCTGAGTTATACGTATAAGGTAAATAAATAAACTGGATAGACGAAATGATCTAGAATTTCTAGTCTACACTTTTTTAGATTGTGAAACAATAGTAGAAATATTATGAAACCTTTGTATTACGATAAATTCTCTTTGGCCTACTAGAATTGGATTATGAAACAAAATTATAGATTCTAAAACTCGCATTTTGTGTTTGCATTTATTTAAAGAGATTTTCAAATGAGATTGACCAACATAAAATAGGTAAACGGTCTAGAAATATAATAAGGGTTTTTAAAACTCACTAGCAAATGGAGCTAGAATTCGTGAGGATGACATGGAACTATTTTTCCTAGAGCCACAATTTAGATTCTAGATGTCAGTGACACACTTTTTTCTCCGTGCATAGACAACATACATACACAGCATGTTTAATTTATTTTATTTTTTCTTGCTCGTTATTTAATTCATCTATTCAAACGGATCTATCACAACAGCTGCAAGACGTTACATTCCCAGAGGGAAGAGAAAAAACAACTGGGTTCCTTACTGGAAAGATTTAAATATTGACTCCCTCATTAGAGAAAGAGATTCCTTAAATGAAAAACTGAAAACGGACAATACTGAAGAAAATAGAAAACTACTTTCTGAAGCAACTACTCAAGTCGAAGAAGCAATTGCAAACGGTAAAAGTCTTAAATGGGCTGAATTTTGCAAAAACCTAGATCCTAGAAAAGACTCCAAATTCTGGAGGGTAGCCAAAACCTTAAACAACTGCTTCACTGGCCACACCAATCCACGGTCTAACTTTGTGGACATCCCAAATCCATCAGAGATTTCAAATATGGCTATTGCAAATGAGCTGGCTACATTCTATTCGAGCACCAGTAGATTGGAGTTTGGCAAGGAAGATAGATCTGTTCGTGCCACAATGAAGAAACTACTAAGCGACGCGAGATCGCAAGATGGCAACGACCCAATGTCGGATGACATCACCATAGAAGAACTAAATCGTGCAATTAACGAACTAGACCCCCGGAAATCACCAGGCAGTGATCTTGTTTTTGGATATATGGTTAAACATCTTGGCAATGTCGCAAAAGACTTTTTTCTAAAAATAATCAATACCTCCTGGAAAACGGGAAAACTGCCAAGGTTATAGAAGATGTCCATCATTGTCCCAATCCTGAAACCGGGGAAGACTGCTAATGAATGCAAGAACTATAGACCAATCGCTCTTACAAGTATTCTTTGTAAAATTACTGAGCGCATTATTCATTCTAGAATATTGGGTGCTCTCACCGAACAGAAAAAACTAAGCTACTGCCAAGGGGACTATCGGAAACACCACTCAACAGTAGATCAACTGTTCCACCTTTGTCAATCCATCATCGACGGCTTTCAAGAGAAACCACCAAGAAAAACAACGGCTGTCTTTCTTGACATGTTGGCAGCTTTCGACACTGTTTGGAGGCAAAAACTAATTGTCATTGCCCATAATCACGGGATCAAAGGAAACGCACTTATATGGATTGCAGACTTCTTGAGACATAGGAATTTAAGGGTTCGTTTTAATGGAGCTCTTTCGAAAAGCAGGAAAAGCTGGGCAGGTGTTCCCCAGGGCTCAGTTCTCAGTCCATTACTCTTTCTTTTGTATGTTAACGATATCCACCAACACCTACATGATGAAACAAAAATTGCCTGCTTTGCAGACGACATAGCTATATGGCATACCTGCAATGATATTGATAAATCTGCCGTCGCTCTTAACCAATCACTGAAGAATGTCCTAACCTGGTCTCAGAATCTAAAACTGAAATTTAATCCTCAGAAGTCGTTATTCACGGTGTTTTCAACGGATCGAAAACACAGAAACCAATTCAGACCTACCATCATGCTGAATGGCGTTCCCCTAACTCAAACAGATAATCCAAAATACCTAGGAGTACAACTTGATCCCGAATTGCGATTTAGTGAACACATCAAGAATTGTGGAAACAAAGCTCTAAAGAGGCTAAAAATCCTAAAGAGCCTATGTGGCACTAACTGGGGAGCAAACCCTAAAACCCTTCGGACAACCTATACTGCCCTGGCAAGACCACATCTTGAGTATGCCACCCCCATTTGGGCCCATACTTCAGCCACAACACTCCACTACTTGGACAGCATCCAGGCTAGAGCAGCCAAAATCATCTGCGGTGCAATTTCCTCTACAAACAATGAAAAAGTGATACGAGAATGTGGCTTAGCATCACTCAATAACAGAAGGAAGTACCAAACCATAAACTTTACTAGCAAAATACGAAGTCGTGACTCAGACCACATCTCACGAAGAACCTTTGAAAATTGGTCCAAGAAAACCAGACTTAAAAGATCGTCCACTCTACAATTTGATTCCGATATAAGACGAGAGATCGGTCTCGAGCACAGCACCCTTGATTTCCTGGAAGAGCCTGCATTCCCCAAGTGCTTACCCAAGAATACCACTATCAACACCAATCTTATTGTTCCATGCTCCAAAAAGGAATTAACATCAGTTATCTTTGAAAAGGGTATGCAGACAATCAATACAATGTCGGAAAATAACCATGTCCACGCATACACTGATGGCTCAGCTGACGAAACTTTTCAAAAAGGCGGTGCGGGCGTACACTTTGTACTACCCAACGGCAGAACTACGAACCATTCACTGGGCACTGGTTCCATTGCTTCAAATTTCACCAGTGAACTTAAAGCAATATACAATGCATTGCATGAATACATCTTACTCAACAACACTGACAAAGCTAACGGAATAGTCATCTTTTGTGACTCCAAAGCTGCTTTAGAAGCATTAAATAAAGGTCAATCAAGGCTAACGCACAATATCCAACACCAATTAGAAGAAATTGACAAACTACACAAGATATGTATTCTACAGTGGATCCCTGCGCATGTCGGCATCCCTGGAAACGAAGAGGCAGATCAACTTGCCAAGAAAGGGAGAAATCTCAATAATGAAAATATCGCCAAGGTCACTCTCGACGATGTTAATGCGATCGCAAGGTTCCGTTTCAGAGAAAACACCATTAAAAAAGACTCGCAGATTTGTGAAATAAACGCTAACAGAGACCTTACCAAAACTATCACCCGCCTTAGAACTGGTCATTATCGAGGTATGAAGATCCTGAGAGATGGCAATAGAACCTACCGTCTCTGCAGCAACTGTGATGATGTTCCACTAACACCAAAACATATTTTTGACTGCCCAGCCATCTTAAGATCCCTGGCTCAGCTTGGGGAAATCTCCCCCTTTGACATCGAGAGTCTGTACTCCGATAACATCAAGGAGTTGGCCGGCTTTGTTTTGCACACTCATGGTTTTCTATAGTTCTCCCCATGGACACGACACCAACCAACCAAACGGAAAAGATTCTTACAGTTTCCCACCTTGTATTATTAAAAGATTTTATTTGATGGATAACGTTACATGCATTCATTTTACAGATTCTTACATTATGATCTTAAATACTTATACTATTATCATATAGAATGTAATTCATTGAACGTTTAAAAATTATTTTTCTTTTGTTTCGTTCTTTAATTTATTTTACTTAACCCATTTTATCCCATTGTCCTATTTAAAGGACAGCTGAAAAATAGCACATAGAAATCAGAATTTGCTTTTTGCGAATATCTTGTCAGCTGGAATATATAATGGTGTATATAAGCCTCTGCTAACGTGTTATGTGTCTCACCTCCTCCTCCTCCTCCTCCATCTGGAATCTTTGTTTAATCATTACATTAGGGGGCGTGGTTTATCTCCTCTTTGCGGTTGAAAATTTTTTTCTGGAGATCTATCATGTAAATAAGAAAGTATTATGCAGATAAAGCAAAACTTTATACTCGGAAAGCACTTTTCACTATTGAAGAGAACACTAAAACATATAAGTGCAAATTTCATCCTCATTATTTTTATGTCCTGCGTAAAAGGTGGATACGATTTCTTATACAGAATATATATATATATATATATATATACATATTCAAATTTTGTTGTATTTAGTTTATTTAGGTTTAATTAACCTTAAAAAATATAATTTTTTTTTCAAATTTCAGCAAAATAAATAAATTGGGATAAAATTTCTTAGAATGCTCCTTGTTTGTATAATTACAGATTCTTACATTGTCATCTTAAATTCTTACAGTGTGATCAGATAGAATGCAGTGCATTATATGGTTAAAATTTTTCTTTCAGCTCAATCTTTCATTTTATCTAAAAGAGAAAATTCGTAGAATGCCTCTTTTTTGTAGAATTACAATGTTTTCTTTTATGTATAATATAATATGCATTCATTTTCCATATTCTTACATTATGATCGTGTAGCATATAGTACATTGAACGATTTAATTGTTGCATTTTCTTAATCGATCTTTTACTTCGTTTACTTAAATTCGAAAATTCTTAGAACGCCCCCTTTTTCGTATAACTGAAATATTTCCTTTTAGGGATAATGCAATATGTATTCATTTTCCAGATTATTTACAGCAGATGTATGAGTTTTCAAAAATGAAATTTTGAAATTCAATTCCAAGAATAACTTTTTATGGTATCAATCTTTTTCTTACTTTATATCATCTATGTATGGTAAGAGAAGGCATTGTTTTATGGTCAGATATATGAAATTACGTTTTCACTTGTGTTTACGTTTTCACTTTAATGTGTGTAACGGTGAGTCACACCATAACTCACGAACATTAAAAAAGAATTCAAATACATTCAATTCCAAGAATAACTTTTTATGGTATCAATCTTTTTCTTACTTTATATCATCTATGTATGGTAAGAGAAGGCATTGTTTTATGGTCAGATATATGAAATTACGTTTTCACTGGTGTTTACGTTTTCACTTTAATGTGTGTAACGGTGAGTCACACCATAACTCACGAACATTAAAAAATAATTCAAATACGTTGCGACTATTTGCAAAATTTCTTTTGACTATATTTTAGTTTTATAAATTGCACTAAACGAAATAAAAAGAACATATATTTTTATAAACATGAAAAGACATTTCGTATAAAATATGATATGAAAAGCATTGAAAAAAATCACATTAAATAATTTGAAATTAAGCGGGTCTATATCTCAAAAATTTTAGAAGTACGTTTTATGTTGAGTTATGCAGGTTAATTACTTTTCTAAATTGAGATGAACTACGAGATGTGTATCATAATTATAGCTATTATACAGGCCTACCCATAATTAGTCAAATAGGTTTCACTATGAATAATTTAAAATATTAATTTTAGCTTAATAATAACTTTAAACAAATTATGAATATAGTAAGAATATTCAAACGAGGTGTGTGGAGGTGCGCTGTCCACGTAGTAATATTTGTCAAATAAAATTGCTTAATTATTATTATTATTATTGATGTTTTTGTTGTTCGATGTATTTCAAAAATTCAAAAATTTGTATCTCTTGCTTTACACCTTAAACTATAATACTCTGTTTTTAGAGATTACGTGCGTCACATCAGTTTACTTTGAGGATAAATTTTCTTGTAAAAAAATATATTACGTATGTTTGAAATAACTGAATGACATGTTATATGAAATTTTAAATGATTACTCTTATGATAATAATAATAATAAATAGGGCTTACTTTAAAGATCGTAAGAAATTGAACATATTACAAATTAAATTTATTTTATTATAGTTGTATAAATTTCATATAGTATGGTGTATACTAAATTAAAATCTTAATTTAAAATTGATAAAAAGGCTTAATACATTCAATTAAGTATTCTAAAATAAAATTTTTTTTTTCAAGATAAAAACGCTTGATTACCGTACTATTAAATCCTTTTACTAATATTAAATATTTAACAAAGTACACTACTCTGCAAAAAAAAAAAAAAAAAAAAAAAAAAAATCGAGATCTGAAACCATTTTTGTTGATTCTTAAGTAAAATGACCTCCTGAATCCGAATATGACTTCATTTTGACCAGCCACCTACCATTTTCCAGATGCACCATCCCCTCCCTCAATTTCATTCCCTGTTCGACAATTTTATGACCATAAATTTGATTTGAAGGATGAAAAATAATTAATTTAACACCTAAAAACAAAAAAAAAAAAGTTTAAAAAATAACATTAATAACAGATTAAAAAAATATAAGATATGTAATGCATAATTTCAGTGGGAAATCCCCCCCCCCACACACACACACAAAAAAAAGAAGAAAAAAATTCCCTTGTCGCAAATGTCCATGTTTTAGAGTTTTCCAACTCTGTAGTCCCTCAGAAGATATTTAACGGTTAAAATAATATCCCCCCTCCCCTCCTAAAAAACAAATTTATAGCCATAAAATCACGGAAAAATTATTAAATTAGGGGGTCATTCCTAAAAAATTGTAGGTGATAGGGCAAAATGGGCGTCCTATTCGGATTCAAGAGGTCATTTTACATAAGAATATGCTGAAATGGTGTCAGAGGCAATTTTCATGCCGAGCAGTGGTATCTCGCGAAACAAAAAAAAAAAAAAAAAAAAAAAAAGAGGAAAATACTATATAATAAAACTCAATTGCTTTTAACTGACTAAATCATATTTTCCATTGACATAACATTCTGAAGAGCATTCTTTCCCTTGATGCTTAAAGATGCATTAAGTTACTCAATAAAAGATGCCTTCTGAAATCCTTTTAAAGATAAAGTCTAAACAATATTTTTTATGTTAAATTAACTTTTATTTTATAGTTGACCAAGTGCTATACAACATTAAACAGGCTTAGATATATAATACTCGCTTTGATAGTAAAGAATTTATATTTCTTAACTTTAAGAGCTTGACTTTACCTTTAAAATGTTAGCGGTAGGATTTAGGATATTTTTCTTTGTTACATTATAATAGAAAATAGGACTTCAACATTTATATTTTAATCAAGTAATAAAAAGAGATTATTCACATATATATTATATACATATTATATATTTATATAAGGTAAAACTAAGAGAGATCGCACAATAGGAGTGTTTGCGCACATAAGGAATCGGCGGGAAAGAATAGAGTGGGCGAGTTGCGATTTCAGGTGGTTGTACGACACCAATAGTGATGTACCGAGTCGAAACTGCTTATTGATTGCTTCAAAAGTCTAAGAAAAAACGTGGTTACTTTCTCTGGTTGTCAAAAATAAATGCTTAATTTTTCACAATCTTTCTTGGGAATTTCAATGCGATGGTGATAATGTAAAACATTTTTCATTTAAACAATTTCCCATAAGCTACTACCCTAGACTAACGGTACGAGCACCACGATTTGCTCTAAAAATGAATAATTATTTAATAAAGGACTGCGCAATCTCTCCTACAAAAATGGGAGTGTTTGTGCTTTTGCTATTTAAAAGAGATTCCGCATTGATTTTTGTAATATTCTATACTAATAGAGATTTCGTAGCTTTTTGGTAATGACAAAACAATGAGGATGAGTTTGCTGAATGTCTAGAACTGAACCAGGAAATAATTTCGATAAGTGACTGAATTAGTTCAACCCATTCAAGACGGCGCATCTTTTCGGAGACTGTCCCCACATTAGAAAATTGAACGTTATTCAGGAGTGGTAGGATCGAAAAAGCCACACCTCTGGTGGCATTTACTTCTAATGTAAGCCTATGAGAAATTTATCACAAAGTTGTTTAATATTATTGTATATCTGTTTAGTTTTGCAATATTTTCAAGTATGATGCTCAAGTTTTGTGCAGCTGTCCTCGGAGCGTGGGACAGGTTTAACAATTTTTGGAAAATTAAGTATATTTTTAAATGTATTTACGCTTTTCTGTTTATAATTGCTATTTTTCATAGCATACATATTCATTAAAAAACTTTCGTTAATTTTGCTAATTTTAGCACAAAAAAATATATTTTCAAAATTATTTGCTTGTTACAATTTGTCCCGGATTTGGGGCAAATTGTAACACACGTGGGTCAAATTGTAACAGTTACAAAGGGAACCCTAATAATAAAAACGACAATATTTCAAAATGATTTTCGATATCAATCATTTATTAATTTAATGAAAAAGGCAATTAATAACTAATATTAAATTATAACTTTCTTAATATAGTAACAATGAATTATATCAAATGGATTACAGTAAAATAAAGATAAAATTAAAGATAAAATCAACATAGACGTCAACCTCACTTTTTAGTTTTCTTTTTCTTGCGATTGAATTTCAATTGCACAAAACTTGGAGTTATCATACATCCACTCACAAGTGAAGTGTTTCGGCGTACGTACTGTTGTAATTACCTTTGTATTTAGGAGATGGCGCCACTAGCGCACTGAAAATCACCTGCTGTAAGTCAGAGAGTGAAAATAAAATCTGTGAAGTGAGATAAAATGTGATTATTTCATTCAAAAATTACATTCATTAAAAAAAAAAAAAAAAAAAAAAATCTTTACTCAAATGATCACTAACTAGATGTTACTATGTGAAAGTATATCCTTTTAAGAAGAGAGAAGAATATATTGTACAGTCCAGGAAGTTTGAATCAGTAAAATTATTTTTGAAACCAAACCAAGTTTAAATTAAAGAACGGGATCGATAACATACGGTAAAGTGCAAATTTTGTGCAACATCTGACCCATGGGGGGACCATAAGACCCTAGAAAATTTAGCCGCTTTTATAAAAATTAACGAAGCGAACTAGCAGGCACGATTGCGTGGCACAGTGCCAATGTGTTAGACTTGAGACAAGGTCTCCAGTTCGATCCCCGCCTCGATCAAATGTTGAGTATTTTTTTTGGTTCAATATCAAATTACCAAATCATGGTAAAAGGTGGTCGCTGCTACTTCAGTACCAAGTTTCGGTTCAAACTAACACCAAATTTTTAACAGTGCATTTAATAATTAAGCTCTAAATATATTTTCATTTACGGTCATTTCCAGCTTATAAGCCATAACCAGATACACCTGCTTTACACCAGAAATATTAATTCATAAAATGTAAAATATTAATGTACGATAGCACACTCTGCAAGCAAATTATAACTGTTATTTAAAACTTCTAATGGCAAATGAATTTATTTCATGTGACTCTTTTACAACGGAATGTACGGTATTAACATTTTTCTTTTTAAAATTGTGGTTATCTTATTGTGGATATCAAACTTTTCGAAAGTTTATACTACATTTTTTTTTTAAGAAAACTAAAAGTTGAACATTTTTTTAAGTATTTGAGTCAAATCTTAACGTTAAAACAAGTTTTTAATTAAATTCTGAAACTTTATGTGATAGAAAGATTTTTTTTTTGTATCTGTTTCGTACAATGAGAACATGTCTGAAATTACTTTAAATGGATTACAAAAAAGTGATACATGTATAACATTGAATGTAGAACTTCTGTGTAAATAATCGCTTTGCAAGAGAAAATTACATATATGTTTAGATAAAGAAAGAATTTAAAATATCCAAAAACGAGAAAAAAAAAAAAAAAAAAAAATTCTTCAGTGAGTAAACGCAATGTACATTTTTTTTTTTTTTTTTTTGGTAATACTATAATTTTTATTTTCACTGTACATAAAATAATATTAAGAAATCTTGTAGAAAGAGGAAAAGTGATTAGTGAAAGTATTGGTTAATTAATCACGATTTCGCATTTTTTGGTTGAAAAGGAAAAAAAAAAATGACTCTTTTGTTTTTACACTCGGTTATGTAACATTAAAAATCTAATTTAAGTTCATAAACTTGATAACTTCTATTCTTTAAAAAAAAAAGAATCAACAGAAACTTTTAAACATGTCCTTTCGGCTCATTCGGAAGGGTAGATTGAATCCTTTTTTCTTATCAAATAGCCACCATTTTGAAAAAAAATGGCGACTACAAATTATTAAAGGACTTGGTACAAATATTGATGTGGGCTATATACATATGGAGTTTTGAGCAAACCGGTTCATAACTACAATTTTACGCAAATGATATTTGGAAGTCTTCCTTTGAAAGTGATCGGACGTTAGTTTCTTTGCTCCTCAATGGAGGGCTAATACAATAGGAACGGGGTAAGTTGGAGTTATGCACTATACTATTTTCTTTTCCTAAAGTTATTATCTTTCTTTTGATACTATCCATTAATCTCTAGCCCAAGTTGTTCATGAATAATTTGTATAAATGTAAATAGTAACTTTTGTTTCCCTCAGCAATGGTCTTCATCGTGGCTGATTGCTATTTTCTTTTTAACGTTGCGGCTTATTGCCTTTTACTATTTAATAACTCAATCAAAATTAAAATTCGGAACATTTACCCCCCCCCCCCCCCCTCCGCAATCATGTCCCGAAGACCATTGCTGACCCAAAAATTGCATAATGCCGTATTACGAACAGCTAAGTTAATTTAAAAGTTAATTGCAAATATCATGTGCCTTGCGCCATTTTGATAAGTTTCCATGTAATCCATGTACAGGTACTTGCCTATCCCTGCGTGTCGTCATGGACTATGCTCACCCTGTTTCAAGGGATGTCCGCTTTTACCATGATGGCATACTTGGGGGTGGTCGAGTGCCAATTAATAACCATTGGCAAAACTACTATCTATTCGCCAGGACTTTAGAAATTTGATTTTAATAGGGGACTACAAAAACTTAAGTTTAATTCATTAAAACCACTAATAATCTTAAGCTTAATTAATTAAAACCACTATTAATCTTAAGCTAAATTCTTGATTGTTGAGGTTAGGACTTAGTTTTTTTTTTTTTTTTTTTTAAACTATTTAAACTTTTTAACCAAGTGCCCTTAAAAAAAAAGGAAAAGAAAAAAAAAAAGGGAAAATAAATTTAGGCTAAAAGTTAAGGCTTCTTTCTTCCCCACCTCTTAGGATACCCTCACAGTAAAACCACCTTAAAATTAAAATTCCTGCTAAATAAGCGCCAGTTCATCAAAAACCTTTTCAAAAGTTAGAGTTCCTCTTGTACCACCCTCTGGGATTACGTCTACTGCCCCACCCCCTGGGCTAACCCCCCACAATGATATTTCCAATGATCTGGCATTTCATCTGCAAAATTGAACCCCTAATACTGCAACCTTTCCAAGAATAAACACAATGTTAAGGATCTAGCTTGCCCCACCCCTTGGGCTCACCACGTGTCAAATCAACTTAAAACTTCTAATCCTGTGTGCAAGGTCTCAATTTTACTGGAATTACGAACTCGCAGAACTCCAACCTGCCCCACCTCCTGAGCTCCCCAGCTAGGATTTAACATTGACTGCCCCACCCCCTAGGTTTCCATCCTTTCTCCGGCTTTTGTTCTCCCATCGCTCTTTGCACCCCCCCCCCCCCTTGGCTTTCTGTGGGTCCTCTCTGGCGACGAGATCGGCGACCACCCCGGAGTCAACGTAAAACTTGGCGACGGTTTTCGCGATTAACTCGGCGACTTCCAGAGCAGTTTTTTTTTTTTTTTTTGTTATTTTTTTAAACCTTGTAACCAAGAGCCCGTAAGAAATTTTTTAGGCTAACAGTTAAGGCTTCTTACTTCCACACCCCTTAAGATAACCCTCACAGTCAAACCACCTTAAAATTAAAATTTCTGCTAAATAAGCGCCAGTTCATCTAACCTTTTCAAAAGTCAGAGTTCCTCTTGCGCCACCCCCCGGGATAACATCCACTGCCTCACCCCCAGGGCTATCTCCCACAATGATATTTCCAATGATCTGGCAATTCATCAGCAAAATTGAACCGCTAATGCTGCAACCTTTCCAAGAATAAACACAATGTTAAGGTTCTAGCTTGCCCCACCCCTTGGGCTCACCACGTGTCAAACAAACTTAAAACTTCTAATCCTGTGTGCAAGGTTTCAATTTTACTGGAATTACGAACTCGCAGAACTCCAACCTGCCCCACCTCCTGAGCTCCCCAGCTAGGATTTAACATTGACTGCCCCACCCCCTAGGTTTCCATCCTTTCTCCGGCTTTTGTTCTCCCATCGCTCTTTGCTCCCCCCCTTGGCTTTCTGTGGGCCCTCTCTGGCGACGAGATCGGCGACCACCTCGGAGTCAACGTAAAACTTGGCGACGGTTTTCGCGATTATCTCGGCGACTTCCAGAGCAGTTTTTTTTTTCTTTTTTTTTGTTATTTTTTTTTTAACCTTTTAACCAAGAGCCCGTAAGAAATTTTTTTTAGGCTAACAGTTAAGGCTTCTTACTTCCACACCCCTTAAGATAACCCTCGCAGTCAAACCACCTTAAAATTAAAATTTCTGCTAAATAAGCGCCAGTTCATCTAACCTTTTCAAAAGTCAGAGTTCCTCTTGCGCCACTCCCCGGGATTACATCCACTGCCACACCCCCTGGGCTATCTCCCACAATGATATTTCCAATGATCTGGCAATTCATCAGCAAAATTGAACCGCTAATGCTGCAACTTTTCCAAGAATAAACACAATGTTAAGGTTCTAGCTTGCCCCACCCCTTGGGCTCACCACATGTCAAACCAACTTATAATTTCTAATCCTTTGTGCAAGATTTCAATTTTACTAAAATCACGAACTCGCAGAACTCCAACCTGCCCCACCTCCTTAGATTCCCAGCTAGGATTTAAAATTGACTGCCCCACCCCTAGGTTTCCATCCTCTCTCTGGCTTTTGTTCTCCCATCGCTCTTTGCTCCCCCCCCCCCTTGGCTTTCAGTGGATCCTCTCTGGCGACGAGATCGGCGACCACTTCGAAGTCAACGTAAAACTTGGTGACGGTTTCGGTGATGATCTCGGCGACCTCCAGGGCAGTTTTTTTTTTTTTTTTTTTTTGTAACATTTTAGAGAAAGCCCGTAAGAAATTTTTTTAGGCTATAAGTTAAGGCTTCTTACTTCTTCACCCCTTAAGATAACCCTCACAGTAATCCACCTTAAAATTAAAATTCCTGCTAAATAAGCGCCAGTTCATCTAAATTCTTTTCAAAAGTCAGAGTTTCTCTTGCGCCACTCTCTGGGATAACATCCACTGCCCCACCCCCTGGGCTATCTTCCACAATGATATTTCCAATGATCTGGCAATTCATCATCAAAATTGAACCCCTAATACTGCAACCTTTCCTAGATTAAACACAATGTTAAGGTTCTAGCTTGCCCCACCCCTTGGGCTCACGACATGTCAAACCAATTTAACCAATGTATTACTTCTAACCCTATGTGCAAGGTTTCAATTATATTAGAATTTCGAATTCGCAGAACTCCAACCTGCCCACCTTCTGAGCTTCCCAGCTAGGATTTAACATTGACTGCCCCACCCATAGGCTTCCATCCTTTCTCTGGCTTTTGTTCTCCCATCGCTCTTAGCTTCCCCCCCTTGGCTTTCTGTGAGTCCTCTGTGGCGACGAGGTCGGCGACCACCTCGGAGTCAACGTAAAACTTGGCGACGGTTTCGGCGATGATCTCGGCGACCTCCAGAGCAGTTTTTTTTTTTCCCACTGCTAGGCTTCTGCTTCTCTTAAGTTTTAGACACTTCGCCTTTTGCTCCCTTCCCTTAGGTCTGCCTCGAGTCCCCTCAGACGATGAGGTTGGCGACCATCTCGGAGTCAGGGTAAAACTTGGCGACGATTTCGGCGACGGCCTCAGCGACCTCCAGGGCCAGTTTTTTTTTTTTTTTTTTTTTTTTTTTCCAGGCTCCTTCACTTAAGGTTTTTGACACTTCGCCTTTTGCTCCCTTCCCTTAGGTCACCCTCGGGTCCCCTCAGGCGACAAGGTCAGCGACCATCTCGGTGTCAAGGTTAAACTTTGTGGCGTTTTCGGCGACGGCCCCGGCGAGCTCCAAGGCCCTTTCCTTTTTTTTTTTTTTTTTTTTTTTTTTTTTCCTTACCTTTGTTTTTAACCCACTAGCCTATTAACCTCAACACTCACGCAGTTCAATGCTCAGCGAGAGCGCAGTCCAGTCGTTCAAGCTGTTCATTTCCCCTGCCAACCTTAACTCTTCATACAACCACAACTCCTTCAGTCGAGCGGGAACTTCGTTTCCCTTGGGCTATTTTCTTTAAATATTTCTCTTAATATATATACATATATATATACATTTTTTTTTATACGGATGGTATCAATTTAATTACATTTCTTTTATTACTTTTTCTCTTGGCTACTTTCGAGAGTCTAGGCTCCTGGTTTTTGCTTTTTTTTTTTTTTTTTTTTTTTTTTTTCTCCAACCCCTTTTTTTTGGTATAGTGTAGACGCTCCAGCGAGCCCCTACCGTATCATTAGATTGATTGTTATCATTTAAATCTTATCATCTCCTAATTATCTAATTAGATTATCCAGTATATTATTAGACTGTCCAGTATATTATTAATATAATCTTTCTTCATTCTAAAACAAACCAAAAAGCTTTTCTAAAAGCTAACCTAGCAAGCAAATCAGTCAGCAATTCTTGCCACATAAACATGTCGGACAGTGACCTAATACATCTCGATACAGAGGATGGGGATGATCAAGGTGAGGCAACGGACTCTTCAACCTGTAGCAGTTATTCTAATCACTCAGTAAAGTCCGGTGTTTCAACCAGATCCCAAACATCCAAAAAGAAGAAAAAATCATCAAAAACTTCAATGTCTGCTAAACAATTTCTAAAAGTAGGTGACATATCACCAAAAGATACATATAACCCTAACGAGGACTTCAGTAATTGCAAAACAATTATGTCCGTGGCAAAAGCAGCAATTGATATTATTTCTAAAGTAAGGAGTAGTGGTCGAAAAGCCCCTCTCACTCTGTTCGCCAAGGCTTTCATGCGCATAAAGACACTCAGTAAAATTGCCAGGACCAAGGCAATCTCAGGATCAGCACCTATTATCCAACCAAATGTTTCCGCTATGACATCTCAACCTCAACCAATCAGTGCTTCCCCATCGACTCCTCAAGCTCAAACAACCATTCTACAATCCCCAGAGGACCTTCATGAATTGATTAAGCTAAATCATCAACAAATTAACGAGAAGCTGGAAAAGATTTCCACTCATCAGGAAAATATCTTAAAGAAATTGGGAAAGCACCCTCTGTCTTCAGCTAAAGAATCAAGGCCACTTTCACCGACAAATCAGCAGCAACAAAATTTGGAATCTCCAGTCATCCAAGAAACAGAAACTCACAATCAGCCAACAATTCTAAAGGAAATAGAATTCCCTACCCTAACAGATTCCCTCCAAGCAGGTTCCATGATGGCAGCTTCTCAAATAACTACACAACCAAAAGTACTCCCTAACAAAAACTTTTCAAAGGCACTCCACGAATTCCACACAGCCCAAAAAACTGTTTATATAACTTCAAAGTGCTCCACAAATAGTGGCTATGAAATTCTTCAGACTCTCAGAAAAAATAGAGTGGCAACCATGGCAAATATTGTCGACACAAGAACTTTCAGAAAGTCACTGGATCTCTTGTGTAACTCTAAAGACTGAGCTCAATCCCTGATCCAGGACATACTCAATTGCAAGGTCCTTGCTGAGAAACTACAAGTCAAACTAAAGCCTTGCCCTCAACAGCGGTTCATAATTCTAGGTGTTCCTGAGGAGTTAACGGAAGATATAATCAAGCAAAAGCTGCAGGACAGCGGCTATTTAACAAGTAGCACCAAAAACACATTAAAAACTGTCAGGCTAACGGCATCAAGAGGGCAAGGCCTAAAAAATTGGATACTACAAGCTCCCATCCCCATTGCAGAAGCCATTATTAAAATTAGAAATCTGCAGATTGGGTTACAGAGATGTCAGATTAGACCGTACACGCAAGTGACACGTTGCTCAATCTGCCAGGGCTTGGATCACTCTCCCTCACAGTGTGAGCAAGAACAGTTTTGCTCACATTGTGCACAAAAGCACAAAAATGATAATTGCCAAGAGGAGCCGAGCTGCATTAACTGCGCGAGGGTCAACCTCAAAAACGCCTCGAAAGGAATACGACCCTTCAGCACAAACCACCCGGCATACTCATTCTCATGTCCAGCCTCTGAACAAGAATACAAGAGATGCAGAGAGGAATTGGACAGGAGATTCTATAGTGCATCGAACGAACCCCATAAAGAACAGCCAGGACAATCCTCAAACAGCGCCAGACCTATACGCAAGACAGCAAATAATGCCCGGCATCAACGACAAAGAACAATGGGATATGAAAAGCAGAGAGAACAAGTCAACTCCAGTCCACATCCTTGGCTTTTCAATCCTCACAATCCCTTCTTGCCTTATCTCCAGAATAATGCGCAACAAACAGCTACAAACTCTACGCACAACTACTACTACGAGGGAAATCAGCGGTTCCTACAGCCATCTGGACCTCTGGGCTATTCATCTGGAGCTCTGGACTACTCATCAGCAACTCTGGGCCATCCGTCAGCAGCACGAGGGTAACTTTTATTTTTCTCTTTTATTCCTTCACCCCCCCCCCTTTATTAATATTATTATTTATTTATTTATCTTAAATCCAATCAACTCAAACTTAATCTGCTATGTCCAATTCCAAACGTGTGCGCTCCTCTCCTTCCCAGGAAGCACTGTCCTCTAATGAAACTCTCCCTCCTAACTTTAATAGTCTTCGAATCCTACAGGTTAACCTCAACAATTGCAAGGCGGCTAACTCGGCGGCTCGGGATTACATGGACAAAAGTTCCACTGACATCGGGCTGCTGCAGGATGCCCACTGCACTGGAGAGGGTGACCTGTACGGATTTCCTTCCTCCTGGACCAAGTTTAGCTCAGCGCAACATTCCTCACACATTGTTATACGAACTCAAAATCTCGTCTACACCCATATCTTTACTGGGGAACATTGTGTTTTCATTACACTGACCACTAATGAGGGTGAGTTGATCCTTGGCAGCGCATATGCAGCTCCGTCCTCGGACTTTGACTTTTGTATGCAAGAGTGGCAGCACTTAATCACACACAGAAAATTTTTCCTTTGTGGCTGCGACCTTAACGCGAACTCTCCTCTATGGAATTCTCCAAAAGAGGACGTCAGGGGTAGCAGCCTAATCGAATACATTACTATTAACAGTCTCTGTCTGGCCAACATAGAAAACTCCATTCCTACTTTTCAGAAGAATAACGCGCGTGGCTGGCCAGACTTCACACTAGTTAACCCAAAAACCTTTACACACATTTCGAATTGGACTGTTCAGGACATCTTCAACTGCTCAGACCACAAATACATTACCTACTCTTTAAACCCTCCCCCCAAATCCTACTCAAACAAAAGATTCCAAACTAAACGTGGTAACTTTAGCAAATTTTGTAAAACTCTCCTAAATTTCTCAGAACAGTTTACAGAACAAATAAATTTAATCTCTAATACACAGCAACTAGAACACTTTACCATTCTTTTAATTTCTTCAGTCCAATCAGCTGCAGCCTCTGCCTTTAAACTAAAAAAAAACAGGACGTCAGCGCACCTTCAATTTTTGGTCTCCCCAGCTCAGATCCATGCGGAATCATCTCACTGCACTCAGACGGCAAACACAGTACATTAATCCTGATTCATTACCACAGCACAAACAAAAAATTAAACAGCTCGCAGCAACATATAAAAAACAAATTAACCAAACCAAACAGGCCGCATGGAAAAAATTCTGCACACAACAAACAAACCCATTTGGCGTAGCACAAAAATTTTACTCAAACAAATTCTTCACCCCTTCTGAGCTAAAACTTGAACGTCCTCCAGCTCACTCCTCCAAGAAAGACAACCTCGAGTACCTGACCTCCATTCTATTCCCACCGAGCAATCTCGACTCGGCTCAAAGTCTTAATTTCACAGCTCCACCTGACATACTTTTCTCTGAGGCAGAGGTCAGGTCGGCTCTTTTTAGTTTCAAAATTAAGAAGGCTCCTGGCCCAGACAATATAGACTTCAGAATTCTTAGAAATACCTACAACATTTTCCCGAACATCATCCATAAATGGTCAAACCTCTGCCTGCAACACCAATATTTCCCATTAACACTACGCAGAGGAGAAGTGGTGTACTTCTTAAAGCAAGGGAAGTTACCCTCTGAACCCTCATCTTATAGACCAATCTGCCTTTTGCCAACATTAGGAAAATTGCTAGAAAAATTAATAGTGATCAGATTAAATTATTATTTGGAATCCAACAACTTACTTCATCCCTCTCAATTTGGATTCAGAGGGGGCAGATCCTGTGAACATGCATTGAAAGAAATACTAACCTCCTGCGCCGTTAACATACAGTCTGAAGAATACACCACTCTGATCTCACTCGACATCAAAGGAGCCTTCGATAATATTGAATGGCTACATATTCTAAATTCTCTTAGAGATCTTAACTGCCCGAGCAACTTGGCGGGAGTCATCCGTTCGTATCTATCTAATAGGAAAATCTCCATTAATTGGGGACCGGATACAAAAGACCTTCCTCAATCCAAAGGTTGTCCCCAGGGGTCTTGTTTGGGCCCGTTATTGTGGAACCTAATAGCAAACAACATACTAGTTGAAATGAATTCCAAAGGATTTAAAACTTTCGCATATGCGGATGACTTCTCCCTGGTTGTCTCTGGCAGAACGAGGATTGACCTGGAGAACCAGGCCCGGGAGGCTCTAAACCTTTTTAGTAATCTTCTCACCAAATTTAACCTGGAATTATCAACCTCAAAAACGCAAGCTTTGACGTTTTCGGAACCCCGCACTCTACAAAGGTCCCCGGTGATGAGGATAGATGGCGTCAGTGTCAATCATGTACCTCATCTCAAATTATTAGGAATAACAATAGATAAACACTTTAACTGGCTAGAACACATAAAAGAACTTAAAATTAAAACTCTAAAAATTTTTCACAATTCTGCGAAAATGGTCGGCAAGAGGTGGGGTACATCAACAACTCTTCTTAAAATCTGGTATAACTCAATCATTGATAAAATTCTAACATATGGGGCTGGTATCTGGGGAGGGCATCTCACACAAACAGCAAAAACGAAAATTAACTCTGTTCAAAGAATGTTTTTACTCCAAATTTCGCGTGGCTATAAAACC
The DNA here is from genome assembly GCA_963930645.1 of Salticus scenicus. Taxonomy (NCBI): domain Eukaryota; kingdom Metazoa; phylum Arthropoda; class Arachnida; order Araneae; family Salticidae; genus Salticus; species Salticus scenicus. The sequence goes on from OZ005662.1 coordinate 84,824,684, forward strand.
ATTTCAACAGACGCCCTCACAGTCATCACCGGGATCCCCCATGTACATCTCCAACTTAAATATGTTCACAATAAAACGAATATCTTACAACTTCAAAACTCAGATCTTTCAAATTTACTTCTTCCTGGCGTTAGAGTGCAACATCTCCTTCCCAGCTGGCAAATCCACCCAGCTCAAGACATTGCCTCCTTACTCACCTCATGTTCCAAAAATAGTTTTTCTCCTTCGGTTCCTATGGCGGCCTATACTGATGGTTCTAAAACGGAACACGGGGTCGCGGCTGCCTTCTGTGTTCTAAAAAACAATGAATGCATCCATCGGTGGGCATGCAGACTCGAAGATTATAATTCAGTCTTCCAAGCGGAACTTTTCGCAATAGAAAAGGCCCTGGAGTGGATCATAGCCCAACATGATATCAATCAAAAATTCCATATCTTTAGCGATAGTCTATCGGGTCTGCAGGCCATAGTCCGTCATAGGGCCAGACACCCTCAAGTTATTAAAATAAAGCAACTCTTAAAAGATTTAAATTTCCTAATATCCCTGGCACACGTTTCTGCCCATAGGGGCGTGTTTGGTAATGAACTGGCAGACTCCTTAGCAAAGGGTGCAACGGAGAATAATAGTATAGATTATTCTCTTCCTGCACCTCCTTCGTACATTAAAAGTACACTGAAACTATCAATGCTTCGGGAATGGCAAGCCTGGTGGGAGGACTCAGAAAACGGAAGATATACCATTTCCTTGATCCCGCATGCGACCGCAAATGATTGGTCACTCTCTCCTGAGTCTGCTGCCTTCCTATCCGGTCACGGGCCATTTCCAAAGTACCTACACAGATTCCACTGCCGACGCACGCCCCTATGCTCTTGCGGAGAGGAGGGCACACCTGAACATTACTACTACAGTTGCCCTCTTACAAGTATATACCATATTAGAAATCCCTTGCCAAGACCCGAGGGCTGGCTGGAAAACATTGTTACGCGTCCTTCCCTCCTAAATAAATTGAAAAGAATATACTATCTTTTGAAAGACATCTCAAATAGAACAAATTAATGGAGTTAAAATTTAATTTTAATTTATATAATTTTTATTATTAATTTTTTTTAGTTAAGTTTTTTACTGTATATGGTCTGAGTATGTGAATGTTTTGTCTGTCCTCTAAAAGCATGTGTGCGAGAATGTGAATTTCTGTACTCTCCCCCTCGGTGCTGCAATCAGCCCAGTTTTAAGTCATCACTTCACTGCAACAATAAAAGTATGAATGCGTTTCTGCGTAATTTCATTACTTAAAAGCGCTCCTTGTCGCGAAGGGTTAATTCCCGGCGCAAGTTCAGACAAAACATATGGACTAATAAGTAATTCAGGACTTTCAAATAGGACAGTTCTCACCAACTATCATTTCTGTTTTCAACCTCTGTTATTTATCAATTAACGTCCATTGTCGGTATGGTTTAATTCCGGCGTGACTCTCAATTCGTGCGGTGTCCTTCTCCAAGTTCAATCATTTCTAGTCACTACAGCGCCCCTTGACGCGAAGGGCTAATCCCCGGCGCAACTTCGGACTATAACCATGGACTCCTCGTTATATAAGACTCTCAAATTAGACATTCTTCATCAACAATCATCTCTGTTTTTAATCTCTGTTGCCCTCCTCATTAGAAGCCTAAATTTTGTCTTTTTAAGTAACTGCTGCCCTCTGTCGCGTGGGATTTCATATCTGGCAGCAATTGTAAATTTTTTTTTTTTTTTTTTCTTTTTTTTTTTTTTTTTTTTTTCTTTTTTGTGCAATAAACAACGGGGGAGACTTAACCTCTAGAAACGGGCTCTTTCAGAATTTCACATTGTTATGTGACATTTGTCGTCAGAGCCCCTCTTTGGAGGTTGAAATCGCTCAAAACCGCTGAATAGTGGTGAGCGGCCTCCTTCCGTCTTTGAAGTCTTTGAAATTTTACGCAAATTCGAAAATTTCAAATTGCCAGCGCTTGAAAAAAAAAAAAAAAAAGCAGGCCAAGCGGCAAACAAATAAAACAAATGTATTTGGGAGATAAATCTACTCTATAAATTACTTCGAATTTATTCAAAATTTCAAAACTTATCGTGTTGAAAAATTAAGTGACCACCACTTGGATCAAAATATCGAAGCAAGTTGCTAAGTAAACTAATCCAAGACATTTATGAGATAAATCCGTTGTCCAAACTTGTTTCAAATTAATTCAGTATTTTAAAAGTTATCTCGGTAACAAACTCTCAGGTTGCAGATTTCAAGTAGTCGCAACATGGAAACAAAATTGTGGAGAAAATTGCCTACCGAAATCATAGATATCTGAATGATAAATCCATTTTTAAACTTTGGTTTGAATTGATTGAGTATTTTAAAAGGTATCCTGATAAAAAATTTTCAAGTGGCTGCCATTTGGAAACAATATGACGGAGCAAGATGACCAGCAAACTCATCGATATTTGAAGCATAACTTCACTGTCGAACTTTGGTTTGAATCAGTGCAGTATTTCAAGAGTTATTTTTATGACAAATTTTTAGTGGCAGCCTCAGTAGCTCCAACTTGGAAACAAAATGGAGGAGCAACTTACCTAGCGAAATCATCCAAGACATTTTAATGATAAAAATCGCTATCCAGCTTTGATTCAAACTAATTGAGTATTTAAAAAATTACCGTGATAAGAAATTTTCAAGTGGCACCATGATTTCAAGTGGCCACCACTTGGAAACAAAAAAGCGAAGTGAGATGCCCAGAGAACTTATGTGAAATAGTTGAATGATAAATCCACTACCCAAAATCGATACGAATTGCTTCAGTATTATAAAAGTTATCATAATGACAAATTTTCAAGTGGCTGCCACTTGGAAATAAAATGGCGGAGCAAGTTACCAAGCGTACTTATCCAAGATATTTAAACCATAATTTCACTATTTTCCAACTTTGGTTTGAATCAGTTTAACATTTTAAATGTCATCGTGATGGCGCATTTTCAAGTGGCAGACCAATTTCATTTGCCGCAGCAACAAGATGACCAGTAAATTCATCCAGGATATTTATATGATAATTTCACCGTCCAACTTTTGTTTGAATTGAATCAGAATTTAAAAAGTTATCATGATTATAAATTTTCAAGTGCTAGCTTGATTTCAAGTTGTCCCGCTTAGTTTATAACATCCAAAGATGGCAGATAAAGATCATTAACACAAATCTCAAAAGTTCTTTTTTGTAAAAACCTCTTATGAAGTCACAAATTTTAGTAAATAAATAAAAATGTGTTAAAGTTACAAGCCTATAATGGGTTCCGCCCCCCCCCCCCAAAAAAAAAAAAAATAAATAAATAAATGCAGTGTGGTTGACATAATTAGATCTCCAAATTAGATACACAGCATGTGTAAAATCCCGTATAAAATTTCAACTGTGGAAAATAACTAAAATCTACCTCATTCTTTCGTCGACAATTTGCTTAATTTTTACTCGATTCAAATGCTTTTCTGACAAAAGTTGCGCAATATATCTAGCTTTCAACGTATGCAATGAAAAATTTTCTATCTTTCACGCATGTGCAGTAAAATAACATAAATGCTCATATCTCAAAAAATATTATACGTGCGAATTTTATTTCAGAATAAATGTTTTTCATTGTTTTGTCAATTGTTGAACAAGTTTTGTGAATTTTTACGAAAATATGTTCTAGTTATAAGCAAAAAACTTGTCAAAAAAAGTAGTAATTTTGGGAAAAAAAATATATCGGCCTAAATAATTGCACAATTCCCGCACCATGACATACAAATGTTGTACATAGTATGTGCAACAATGTATTAAAGTTACAAGTCATTGGTAGCTTTTTGTAATACAGGTTGATCCAAAGTATTTTCGCTCTTCTTCAGTTTATGGTTGGTCCCCTAATTGCACTCTGGACAAAATCGATAGTGGAAAATATGAGTTTTTAAATGCTCTTCACATGTATGAAGTTTCAGGCCTGTTCGTCCAGGTTTTTTTTTTTCAGATAATTGAAAAAATGTCAAAAAAAAAAAAAAAAAAATCTAATACTTTGAATACCAACTGTAAATGGTTTGAATCCTAGCATAGTAGCGCCACATATTGGATGACATACTTCACAAGCTAATTAATCAGCAACTAAGGGAAGGTTTAACCGAATAGCATTCTTGCTTGAATTCCGTTTATTGTTTCATGAGAAAAAAATTTTGTTAACATATTGTTCACATACAGTCATTTTATAAAAATGTGATTAGTTTTTTTTCTTTTTAGTATGGTTTAATATGCCTTTAATATCCCGATTCTGTTTTTAAACAGTCGAATTAACGGGTCTCAACGACCTTGGCCACCGGAACTCTGGAATTAATGTGCACAAAAAACGAATTGGGCATTTGTAGCGAGAAACATATTCTAATTACGTGAGACGATATCAAAAAGACTTTTACGATAGCAGAAAGAAAGCATGTATCATACACACAATGAGCAAATATATATTTCATTACTTCATTTTTCTTTCTTTTGTTTTTGTTTTATGCCCTAATTTTGTTGTGCTTAAAGCATGTTGCTTATGAAAGATGCGGCTTTAAGGTGTTGCTCTACGGTACTTTTTTACACATTAGTGCTCATTAGATTGAGAGGTACTGTTTAAGACGTACTCCGAAACACCGCCATCATCTATGCCTGAACTAGGATTCGAATCCAGCATATGGTAAATGTTGTCAAGATGCTAATTGTTCAGCTATCAGATGAGCGGCTAAATTAGCTTTTTAAAGCAAGCATTACAAAAATTTTTAAATGTTTTTTCCCGACCCACTCAAAATTTGGCTTGTAAGCCACTGGTAAGTCGTCATCCATAGTTCGGTAAAAATATAATAGATTACCCCGAGAAAAAAAAATACATCGCTTTCATCTAGAACGAACAAGTAGTCGTTTTCTCAGTTCCTAAACTTGAAATATAGATTTACAAGCTATGTGTATAAAGTAAACATATAAACTAGGTAGACGAAATGATCAAGAATTTCCAGTCTGTACTTTTCTAGATGATGAAACAATATTATGATTATTATGAATGTCATGAATCCTTTACATTGTGAGGAATTCTCATTCGATTTGCTAGAACTGAGTCATAAAACAGAATTACAATTACTAAAACTCGCCTCTTATGTTATTTTCAAAGATTTTTAAATAAGATCTATCACGATAATATAGGAAATTGGTTTAGAATTCTAATTTTGGTTATTAGAATTCACCAGCAAAAGAAACTGGAATTAACAAGGATGATATAAAGCTATTTTTAGTACAGCCACAATTTAGTTTCTAGATGTCGGTCACAGAATGTTTGTTCAAGGTACACCAGGTTTTTTTAAATTTCAAGCATTTAATTTTTATTCATATGTATTTCGAATAATAAGCAAAATTTTATCTCCAAAGGATTGCCCCCACACACACGAAAAAAAAAAAAATCGATACTACCAATCATACGAATTTATGATATTAAAAACATTTGATAGAATTGCTTATATATATATTTAAAAAAAAAAAATGATGAATTCACATGGACAAAGGAAAAAGCTTAACTCACAAAATGCGAAACTGATAGCTTTAAGACAAATAAAAATAGAGATAACTGAAAAAAAAATTAATTTTTTTTTCCTTCATTGACATATTTTGTTTTTCTTTGAACGTTATCGCTTAAAGCAAATTCTTTTGAATTGAATTAAATTATTTGCGTTCTATATACAAAAAAAGTCATTATATAGTAATAATAAAAGATTAATTTATGAAGAAAAATTTCTTTCACTGTTTAAAATATTTAATTATTCAATATAAAATAAGCATAAAAAACGACATTTTCTTAGCAAATTTCCTAAAAAGCAGTATTACAATGAAATATTTTTCACAACAGAAAATATTATCTATTATTAATTTTTAAAGATTACAATATTTAATTTAGTTATTTCTGAATACTCATTTATTTATTTATTTTTTACTTATTGTATATTTACCGCTATTCATCTTATTAATTGACAAAATGTGTTCGTAAATATATATATATATATATATTATCATTTTCTAAGATATTGTTATAATGCAGTTTAAATAAAAGCTTCATGAATATTTTAAAGTTATGTGTTAAAATTTTCTTTTGTCTCTTCAACAAAAGGTTATTTTATATATTTATTTATTTATTTATTTATTTACTTATTTTTATTTTATTTTTTATTTTTATTTTTTAAATGATCGAATTTTGTTACCAGAAATTATTAAAAATATTTCATTTGTCGTAAAGGCATAAAATTATATTTATTATCTCTAATGTACTATAAAATTTACATATCTTAGACATATTTTTAACATCTATTAATTGTTTTATACAATAGTCAAATTAAATAGCAGATATCACGTTTCTATAGAATTTATTAGAAATATATTGATTATAACGGGAATATTGGCCAAATTTCTCATTCCCACGCTCTTTGATACCAACGGTCTCACTGTGATTTCGTTTCATATATAAAATCTCTTAATTTTGGACTGAGTTTTTCATCTATAGAAAAAAAATATTTCTATAATTCATTTAATAGACTTTAAAAAATGTCTTCTTTGGTGAATTCTTTATTATTTTTTAGTTAAAGATCCCACACCATTTATTTCCTTTGCTGTAAAAATTACTCTTTTACCGATGAATTTAATGATTCAACAGTGCAGACAAATTTAGACTATCATTTCAATAATACAGAAGCTGTAACTTCAAACAAATGTAAATTGCGCATTTTTGAGAAAAGATAGTAAATATTCCAGCAAAAGCGAAGAATTTAAGCCAGGAATCGAATTTTAGACCTTCGCATATTATGCCATAACTTAAAATGTGAGAGTAATTCGATTAATTCGAAGTTGAAATATCAACCATTCCTGTATCGCTATCCTGTAGAATGATAAACTCAGGAATCGAATTTTAGAACTTTGCGTATTGTGCCATTACCACCGTGGCCATTACTTAAAATGTGAGAGTAATTCGATTAATTCGAAGTTGAAATATCGACTAGTCCTGTATCACTATCGTGTAGAATGATAAACTCAGGAATCGAATTTTAGACCTTTGCGTATTGTGCCATTACTTAAAATTTGATATAATTCGATTATTTCGAAGTTGAAATATCAACTAGTCCTGTATCACTATCAGGTAGAATGAAAAACTCAGGAAGTATTTAACCCCATCGACAAATCTAGAGCCCCGGGCATTTCATTTCTCACTCTAGGATGTCAAACTTTTGACTGTTGCTCTCCCTTTTCTGGCGAATGCCAGTTGATTATTCTTTTCTTTTTTTATTTATAGTTGTAATAAGATTTTTTTTTTTTTTTTTTTTTTGAGGGGGGGGGGATGAAGATGTTTCACGCATGTTATTAATTTTAAATGTAATTTTGGAACAAAATATAAATAATTAATTAATACATTTTCCTAAAAGAAATTGATTTAAAAAGAAATTAATTTTGTTTCAAATTATATATTGGTTTACTGAAATAATTTGCATTTCAGTTATTTGAAGAAACAATTTTTAAATTACATTTTTTATGAGTTAATGTTTTAATTAGTTTAGTATATAAATCTAACCCTTTTATAATTAACCCTTTTGTAATAATGTATCATTTAAAATTAAAGATTAACTTAAAATTCTGATATTAAATTTAGCTAATATCTTTAAGTTAAAAGAAAGAAAAAAAAAAAAAAAAAAAAAAAGAAGTCATATCAGTTTCAGAATTAGATTCCTACCTAAATAGCTGATGCGATTATTTTGAAATTACACAAGTACATGTACTTAATCATTTTCATTTCCTGCCTTGGAGACAGATTTTCTGTTGGCAAAACGATTCCGCTAAAATACTGGGTTAATATTTTTGACACGGTCACAAAAGAATTAAAAAAATTTCCTTGCTTTTAAGCCATAGACAAAAAATTCGGATTGGCGATTCTTTGGCGATAGCTTCGCCAAGGTATTGTTGTTTCATTTTATTGTATGTGTTTTTTCCCTTTAATTACTGTCAATTCTAGATTTCTTTATTTTCCTTAACAAAAATTGTGGAGGTTACTTGACAAGAGTGGCAATGACAAAACTGTGAATTCTGAGAAGAATACTCTGCTGGAGAATTAAACCTGAGCAATTTTTTAAGTTCTAAAACTGTTCCTTTTTGATACGGTTTTGGCTAAATATATAACATAAAAGTTTAAACAAATAGATATGATGAGTATTACATGAAAATTCGTTTTATTAGTTAAAGTATATAAGCCGAGGTTGCACTCAGTGATGCTAGATTGGGGATTGGATTTTGTCCCCATTTTGGGGATTTTTCAGGTTTCTGGGGACAATTTTGGGGACCAAATGTTTGTGGGGACTTTTTTCGGGAATTCTAAAATTTCTGGGGACAAATCTGCGGAGTTCTTCAACTTTCTGTCAATGTTGGCAACGTAATGATTTATTCCTACAACCAGGGATTTTCAGTAGCTTTATTGTTATTTGGGGATTTTCTTCAAAAATTGCCTTCATTTGGGGGAAAATCTGAGCTTAAATCCACTTAAATCTGCTTGATATATATATATATATATTTTTTTTTTATTTATTTATTTATTTATTTTATTTTTTTTTTTTGAAAAACGTTTTAGTTTCCCTTTTTAGTAGAAATCAAGTTGGGGATTTTTTCGAAAAAAAACCCTGATCTGGAGAAATTTGAAGACCTGTTTGGGGAAATAATTTTCGACCATCTGGCATCACTGGTTGCACTTACCCCATTTCTCCCTCTATGTAATGTTTGTAAAATAATATTAATTTTATAGCTGCTTTAATGCAGACTCGGTGACCTTGCCAACGTAAATTATGTGAGAAGTGCCGAGCTGGTTATCAGCCAGGGTAGCTCAGTGGTGAGAGCATCCGCGCGTTAAGCGGAAGGCCCGGGTTGTGATTCCCGGCTCTGGTATTTTTCACATAGTTGGTAAAAATCAGCCTTCTACTCCTTTCTATCAAAAATTAATTTCCAGGTTGATGAATTAAATTTCTGAGTTCTATGATATATTTTATATTTTTAATAAAATATACCAAATTATTTTTTCAGTAAAATGGTTTTTAATAAATTTTTCTTTTAATTTTCTCTCTCTCTCTCTCTCTCTTTTTTTTTTTTTTTTTTTTTTTTTTTAACTTAAAGGGAGGGGACAGACTTCTTTTAAAAATGAAAAAATGAAGAAATTTTCGATAAACTTTGAAAAAAATTTTTAAAAAAGAAAGAAAGCATGAACAAACATTTTTTTTTTTCATTAACTAGTATGACATTACCCTATTGATTAAAAATATTATTTTGGTTTATTTTAAAATAGAAAAATATTTTATGGCAGATTATTAAAAAATAATAATGAATGCTGCTTTTTCATTGCAGGCATTATATTTCAAACATTATTTGAGATATGAACTTAAATTTTTTCTCAACCGTACATTTTGAAATTATACATAAAAAAAACTAGAAATAAGAATTTCTGTTCAATAGAAAACAATTATGGTTATGGAAATATAAAAAAGATAATGATAATTTCACATTTCAAATTTAATTATTAATTGAACTCCATATTATTAAAATGTTTAAAACCTTTCAGTGTAGTTACTTAATTTGAATGTTTTGTTTCATTTAATAAAAAAATTATAAGCAGAAAGGAAATTGTAGTTGAGATATCCTGCGCGCAATGAGAAAGCACCCTTGAATTTTTTTTTAAATATAATCTGCAGTAAAAATAACTTTCTATTTTAAAGTAAACCAAAATAATATTTTTAATTATTAGAGTAATGTCATACTAGTTAACACAAACAAAATTGTTTGTACATGCATTCATTCCTATTTTAAAATTTCTAGAAATTGATCGAAAATTTCTCCATTTTCTCATTTTTAAACGTAGGCTGTCCCGTTGAGGATAATTAATTCAATTTAAAATATACTAATGAAATAGATGTGTTTAAAACAAATAAATGAATAAAATTTTATTAATAAATATATAGTTTTTTCTTAAATGAAAAGTATTTTAATAATAACACAGGAGGACATGTAAAAGTTTGATTTTATAATTTTGGTTGATCTTTATGTTTTTTGGTGTGCTGAAACCGAAAAGGAAGCCAGTTTTTCTCTATCACGTATAGATTTTTGTCAATACAGGGTGCCTGCCTATACAATTTCTTCCATTACTCTTCCACCAATATAATTATATAGTAAGTTTTATAGTAAGTTTTATAGTAAGTTTTATAGTTTCGATGATTAATTAATCATAGGTGCCTATTGTTGTAATTGTGAAGCACTAGTGCAATTAAAAATTTATCAACTAACCAACCTATTATTATGATGGCATATGTAAGAAATTGTGTCGGTATACACCCTGTATTGGTAAAAATCTATACGTGATAGAGCAAAATAGGCTGCATTTTTGGTTTCAGCATATCAAAAAACATAAAGATCAGCTAAAATCATCAAATCAAATTTTGTCAACTTTATTTTTCAAGGCTTGTGTAATCCATGTGCATAAAAAAATCAAATACGCATGAAAAATCTAAATCACAAAGTAAATAACAATTATACAAAAAAATTAAAAAATGCATCTTTTCTAGGAAAACAAAACATAAATTTTTAGTACTCTAAATATTACTTTAAAAATTGCACACAATATTCTAACATAAACATACAGATGGAGGACAAAATAATGTGAACACTTTCGCTTCGCTTTCGCTTTTTTACGTTTTGTCAATTATATTGAAAAGTTCTTTAATAAACAGAATTTAAGTTCTTCTAAAAAAACGAAAGATGTTAGGGGTTTTTATTGATATTTATTTACAATCAGCAAAAACACTGTAATATCATTGGGCATGGACTGAATCAAAATAAAAATGTGAGTAAAACCCCTTATAGTTTAGCTTTTATTTTGAACAAACTGAAATTCTGTTCACTCTATCTCTCATAGAATTTTGAATTTACACGATATTTATTTGGTGTTTTCATACATATTGCTCAATACTTTTGGCTATTAAATTAGGCTAATGACATTTTTATAAAACTTGCGCATGCGTAGTTAAAAATTATTTAGTAAAAGTGCTCGTACTTCGTAAGATATTTAACCTTTTTTCATTCTGATTGCTGTATGCTGTGTCTAATGTAGTATGCCATATATCCTGAAAATGGCTTTGCACTGGGTCTAGTACCCTACGTGTTATAATTTAAAAAGTGGAAATTGTTTTTGTAATTTTTTAAAGAAACCGTTATATCCCCATGAATATACGTGGTATCCTCATAAAATTTTATACAGAAAATGAGAAAAGTCCTCATAATCACATGCTGTAGCCAAAACGCATTTAAAGCATTACCTTTTACAGGGTGATCCAAAACATTTCGATTTTTGTTTAATTTTTTACTGGTCTCCTTTCCCTTTTCATGACACACCTTTTACTGACAATTATAAGGTATAACATGTTATTTACGCTGCCAAAGTTTGAAGGTGATTCCTAAAGAACTTTTTAAGATAATTGACAAAACGTACAAAAGCGAAAGTGTTCACATTATTTTGTCCTCCATTTGTATATATTTTCAACATATTACTTTAGGATTGTTAGTTATTAATAAAGTAAACTACCAGAAATAAACTTCTTAAGAACACAATAAAGAGGAAGTGTTAATAATTCTTTTGTCATACTTTCTTCGTAGTTCTAAAATATCCTGTCAATTTAATGTGTTAATCTCTCGTCTACGTGCCTTAAAATGTTTTTTAGAAGAAAATAAGGAAAGAATCGTGTCAATCCCTTTCTCTTTTATCTAGGAAAATTGGAATGAGATTTAGTTTTTTTTATTATTATTTATTTTCAAAATATAGAATATAGCAGAAATACAATAAAATAAAAAATAAAATAAAAGAAGAAGAAAGAGAGAAAAATTATTATTCTAAGAGGCTTTCATTTACATATATATTTTTTTATTTAACCTCTTCGGACCCGAAGCTATAATAACAACATAATTTACACTTGAAGGTTTTTAGACGTATACGTTCACATTGTACATTACAAAAAAGTATAATTTTCTTACATTTATAATTTAGGGGGTTAGTAATGTACGATAAAAACGTAAGGCTTTAAACAACTAAACTCTAAATTATTAAGTTACATAAATCTTCCTAACTGTAACACAATTAAAAATTTGATGCCCTTAAATAAATTAATCAATATTAGTTTTCTTTTTTATTCTGGCAAGTGTCTAAGTACTTAATAAATAATTATGAAAATTGCGTACTTTTCTTTGACCGTGTGGTCGACTACTGTTTTGAAGTCGTTTTACGAAAGTCGTCAAAATAAAATTATATTTCAGAAATAAATTTAGTTTCATGCTGCTATATACCGGTATCTTTTTAAAGCCAATTTATTCAGCTCTTTATTAGTTTAGTCAAAATATAAAAATATTAAATAATATAGATTTTATAAAGGAAAGAATAGAGGTCCACATATGTGAACCTCTGGAGCAAAAGGGTTATTGAATACAAAAAAATTCAAGGCAAAAAACTTGACATGAATATCATAATGAATATCAGTACACAAAACTTGAAATGTAGAGGAGTCATTTGGAAAAACTATTGATTTAATTTTGGAGTATATCACAAGACACAGATCGTTTTGGTCCTAATTTCCTCTGTTAACGGGAAAGCAGTATCTCAGCTTCAACGACATATAAATGCACCTAATTTTCTGTACATGAGATGGATATTTTAAAAAACCATATTCATTCAGATGCGTACGCATCCATATGTTAGACTAGCTGACCCGTCCGGCTTCGCACTGATGAACAAATTTTAGTTAAAGATGGATTGACATGTAAAAAATCAAGAAATATATCAGTTTATATGTTATCCGCGTTTGTAATGATCGATATATGGAGCTTTCTCAACTGCAGTTGTTAGTAAATATAATAGCCACGTGTATTTATTTATTGTTCTTTCTTGTTGTTCTATCGTTGTTTCAGCGTGAAAGCTAGTGGTATGATATATTTACCTTAGCCCACCAGAGGGCGAACATTTCATTACAATCGCGGATAGTCAGACAATATTATTAACTGAAAAGCCAAAATATAATTTTACAATTATTTTTTTTAATTAGTTGTTAAATGTTGGCAATTTTTACTTAATGCTATTTATTTATTTTTTTATTTATTTCATAAAAAGAAACATTTCATTACTCATGAATAAAAAATATTGAAAAATAAACCTATGACATGAAAATGTTTTTGATAAAATTGACGTCATAATAGCTTTAATTATTATTTATTTGTTCATTTCGCAAATATATTTAATTTTTTCCATAATTGATGATTATTTTAATAATGTATATTAAGGGAGAAATCAATAATATGAAACAATATTCGTACAATATATACTATTACGGAATCTGGTGTGAAACAACCACACGACTTCCATTACCCACTATTACACATATTATATACAATTTTTTGGAGATATTACTTGCATTTTTTTGAGATTTTCCAGTAAGAGAAACTTGATACACGTATAAAGACACATACAACAGAGTTTACATAGCGAATTAAAAAATAAGGGAAAAAAATAGATAGTTAATTATTAAACACGAATTTCCGAGATCTAAAACTGAACTACCGAATCAGGATGACCATTAATATTCCTGTAATAAGCACGTAATACTTGAGAAAGGTTATCTAAATTGGATTAATGAAACAATTTTAAAGAATACGTTAGAGCCGTTTTTGAGATACCAACTTTTACCAAAACGTAGCATACTCAATAATTGACCTAAAAACAATAATTACATACAAAAGGATATTTAATAGGAAGTTAAAATGGCGAGTTTGAAAAAATCCGTACAGGCGTTTTTAAAGGAACGCACTTGCGAGGTCTGAAATTGAGCTGTTTATAGAGGACGCCTATCAATTTTCCTGAACTAACCAACTATATCCATCGAAAGGGCATCTAATAGATTATTTATATAGCAACTTTGAAGAAAATCATTAGAGCTGTTTTTGAATACGGGCTTACGGTCCCATTTCTGGTTTTCGATGACCCAATTCCGGTTTTTCAATTTTCATGAAAATTTGGAAAGTTTATCTGTACACCAGACCTGAATCACTTGTGAAGTTTAGTAGTTCTATTTTTATTAGTTTTGGAGATATGAAAGCCAGAAGATTACACACATACGTGCACACATACACACACACTGACCAATTGCCAAAACCTATACAATACTTCCACTACCTACGGTAGTAGGGTAATTGAAGTAAAAACATACATCTCGTATTTACTACGAAAATATACAGATTTTCGTATTACGTTTTCGATCGCCAAATACAAAAATCGCCAATGACGATAGATATCAAATCTATGCTTTGTTTTCAATTAAAATATTGAAAATTTTAATTAAAAAATTATTTTACCAAAATTTATTATAGCTTCTAGCACTTAGAGAGAGACAGTGTAACTTTTGATTAGTGAAAGAAAAGAAAAAAAGGCAATCGGCTTTTTAGTTCTAGCGATCGTTCTCTGCATATACATATAAACATTTCTTCTTTATATATTAGTATAGCTATAGAGCATAGATATATTAAATAGGTTTCCAATCAACATAATTTAACTCAAATAATTAAATGCTATTTACATTTCAGTAATGGCTGTATGCGCTATGTATATTGAGCTACTTGCCATAACTGTTAGTTGCTAAAAATAGTCGCCAAATAAATTTAAACTTCTCAATACGCAAGCGAAGGGTGACGTCTCTGACCGCCCGTGGATGCAAGAAAAAGATTTCCCATGTTAATAGCTCATTGGATTTTTTTTTTTTTTAATTATTAAAATTCTAGAAGAAATATTTCCCGATTTTAATCCTCATATTTGGGTATAGATATGTATTAGTTATTGTATGCATGCGTTAGATGGAGTTATTTTGCTGTCAAATTGACAAAATTTTAATTTTAAATTTCAAAACTGTCACCCTTGGTGTTTTTTGTATTTCGCGATCAAAAACGTAATACGAAAATATACATGCCAGATGTATATTTTCGTAACATGTATTGTACGAAATATTGTTTCATATTATTCGTTACTCTCTTAATATAAGTTGTTAAAATAACCATGATTTTTGAAAGGAATTAAATTATATTCGCCAGATAATTTGGCGATATTTTTTTTCTGCCAAGGATGACGGATATCAAATCTATTCCGCTGCAACATATTAATATATTATATCAGATACTTTATTTAGACATTTGAAAACAAATTTGACTTCAAATTATGATAGAACATTTATCCTTTCCCTTTTAATTAGTTTTTTAGTTCGATATTTATTGTGTAAATATAATCCTTTGAATGTTTATGTTTCTAATCGAGTATGGAAATTTGCCATTTTTTTTCTATAGTTTTAAAATTTAAAATTCAAATTTTATCAATTTTACAACAAAAATAATTTAATCTAACGGATGCACATGATAACTAATACATATCTATATCCAAATATGGGGATTAAAATCGGGAAATAATTTTCCTCGATCTATAATAAGTTTTTACAAAAAATCTAGTGGGCGATTAACACAGGAAATCTTTTACTTGCATCCACTGAAGGCCAGTGACGTCATCACTTCGCTTGCGTATTATTCTTTAAAAAAATGCATAATGAAATACAGATGGTATTTTTTTAATTCACTTTTTATATTATTATTTGCGTGAAAATATATTTTATTATATGTCTAAAAATAAATTAATTCATAAATCTTTTTGGCAACAATTATAAATTAAAATATAATTTCTTATTTTATTTTATTTCATTTATTTATTTATTTTTAAATTCCAATTTCGTTAAATTCCACATCAGTTTAAACCACGGAGTAATAAAGACTCCGTGGTTTAAACATTGATGCTTAGATCATTATATTATATCATATCATATCAAATTATATTATTAGAAAAATAAACACTTTTAATGCTATAATGATGTCAGATTTAACATGTAAGTTTAACAATTAAAAAAACTTTATATGAATTTCAATTTAATTCACGTGCAAATATATTTCTTTTCTTTTCAAGTCAAGATATTTTAAAAACAAAATGAACATGTAAATGTTTCTTTTATGTTGGCAGCAGCTAATTTTTTTAATATTTCATTATTTCCATTTCTATTACGGCTTCTATGGGGATTTTAATTAAAATGCTCAGATTTTAAACTAAAATTTATTTTATCAAAATTAAATAGAGCCTATAACAATATGGCATACTGTAGCTTTTGTTCAGTGAAAGAAGTTTTTAAATCGGTTCAGTAGTTTCAGAGATTACCCTCCACAAACAAACAATTTTTTGCGCTTTATATAATGATATAGATTACAACCAAAATCTTTCTACCTCTATTCACTTTTTTGTTTCTTACATTTTCGTCTTCTTCTTCTTTTTTTTTTCATGTGAATATCTTTTTAAAAAATATGCATACAAACATGAAAATTGAACATGATTATTTATTTTTTTTCAATTACAGAAATCTTTTAAATTAACAAAAACCTACAGAACTATTAAGCGCTCTTAAATAGTTAATGCTTATATATATAATGTAGATTTCTTTTTAAGTTTATTAAAAACCTTTTTGTACTCTTTAAAATTGTTTTAGCTGAGACAAACTTAAAGCAAATAAATTTCTAACTGTAATTGTTTCTTTTTGAGAGAAGAAGTCGGATGAAAACTTTTTTTTTTCTTTGGAGACTTCTTAAAATATCAACCATTGCCCTCATAAAGTTCTTTCTCTCTGTGTGTTTTACTTATATTTTTATCTTTAATGAAATGGTTTTTGTGGTTTAAAGTAGTTCTAAAATTTACAATAAAGATTGTTAAAAGTTTTTCCCGATAAAATGATACGAAATTTTTAATATGTGTAAAAAGTAAAATTAGTTATATGTGTAGTTATATGTGTAGTTAATTTGGTAGTATTGGAATGAAATAAAAAATATATTTCAAAGTATACATCTAATGGACATTTATTTTCATATAGCGTTTAAACATTTCCAAAAATACCGTAACTGAAAACTGCTTTATAGAAGAGTTTAATTAAATGTGCTTTACAAATATATTCAACTATTTTATCATTTGAAATTTACATATTACTTTTTCTTCAGAACAGGATGTACAAAAAATACAAAAGAATATTCTTTACATTAATGTTTTATACATGAACACTTTACATGAATATTTTAATCAATGTGTAGTATTGAATACTACACGGATAAAACTACTTTTTTAAAAAAATGATAAAAAGCGAGGCTCTTTTTTTCACAAGTATATAAATATTTGTCGCATATTTTAATCTGAATATTTGAAAAAAAGAAAAAAAAAAAACTTAGTGGAAGAATGGATTTCCTGTTATGAGTTAAGTTTGTTGCAAATTTGCGCGTATTTTATATTATTTGAAGTTTTTTCATGATATTTCATGAAATCAATCATTTTATTTTCTGAATGTACACTCTTAATGAGATATTTTATAGAAAATATAGTAATTTGTTAAAACTTATATATTTCAAAGTATACATCTAATGGACATTTATTTTCATATGGCGTTTAAACATTTCTGAAAATGCCATAAATTGAAATTGCTTTATAGAAGGGTTTAATTAACTGTACTTTACAAAATTTATTCAACTGTTTTATCATTTGAAATTTACAAATTACTTCTTCTTCAGAACAGAATGTACAAAAAATATAAAAAATATTCTTTACATTAATTTTTTATACATGAACACTTTTACAAGAATATTTTAATCAATGTGTAGTATTAAATATTACACGGATAAAACAACATTTTAAAATTAATGATAAAAAGCGGGGCTCTCTATTTCGCAAGTATACAAATATTTGTAGCATATTTTGAGCTGAATATTTGAGAAAAACTTAGTGAACGAAGAGATTTCCTGTTTTGAATTATTTTTGTTGCGAGTTTGCACGTATTTTATATTATTTTATGTTTCTGTCATGCGATTTCATGAAATCAATCATTTTATTTTCTGAATATGCACTCTTAATGAGATATTTTATAGAAAAAATAGTAATTTGTTAAAACTTATATATTTCAAAGTATACATCTAACGGACATTTATTTTCATATGGCGTTTAAACATTTCCGAAAATGCCGTAACCGGAAACTGCTTTATAGAATAGTTTAATTATCTGTGCTTTACAAATATATTCAACTCTTTTATCATTTGAAATTTACAAAATACTTCTTATTCAGAACAGAATGTACAAAAAATACATAAAATTTTCTCTACATTAATGTTTTATACATGAACACTTTTACAAGAATATTTTAATCAATGTGTAGTATTGAATACTACACGGATAAAACTACTTTTTTAAATAATGATAAAAAGTGAGGCTCACTATTTCGCAAGTATACAAATATTTGTAGCGTATTTTGAGCTGAATATTTGAGAAAAACTTAGTGAACGAATAGAATTCCTGTTTTGAATCATTTTTGTTGCGTGTTTGCACGTATTTTATATTATTTTCTGTCTTTGTCATGAGATCTCATGAATTAAATCATTATTTTTTCTGAATATGCACTTTTAATGAGATATTTTATTGAAAAAATAGCAATTTGTTAAAACTTATACGTATTTGGCAATTTTGGAATGGAATAAAAAATATATTTTAAAGTATACACACAATGGACTTTTATTTTCATATAGCATTTAAACATTTCCGAAAATACCGTAACCGGAAACTGCTTTGTATAAGAGTTTCATAAACTGCACTTCACATATATATTCAATTCTTTTATCATTTGAAATTTACATATTACTACTTCTTCAGAGCAGGATGCACAAAAAACACATAAAATAGTCTTTAGATTAATGTTTTATAAAAGAAAACTTTTACAAGAATATTTTAATTTTAAATTCTACTTTTGACGATATTTTATTTATACAAAAACAAATTATTATTTATTAAAATATTCTAATGATTTATAATTATACGTAACCCTATATCGTTTTAAATAATTAGAAAATATGAAGATTATATACAAATATTTTTACTAAGTTTAAAAAGAATTTTACTAGAAAAATATTTGTCTACATTCGATGCTAGTCTTTTACACTATGTTTCACTAAAGTTAAGATATATTAAATTGCAAATTTTAACATATATGATTTAGTAATTTGTACAGTTGTTTAAGCTAGTATACGTTTTTGTATAAATCATTTAAATATGCAGCGTAAATTAACAATAATTTAAAAATAAAATACACATTTATTATACTATCACGTATTTTGCCTCTATAATTTCTTTCTTGTCGAAACTAGGACATTTTAATTAGATTTCTCTGATAAATATTTAATTTTTTAACAATAAACTTAAAGAAAAGAAAAGTAATAAAAATACAGCTTTTTAACAAAAAAAAAAAAAACAAAAAAAGTTTTTAAAAAACTTTACCACCAGAATACCATTATTTTATTTTATTTATTTATTTTAATTATTTATTTTTATTTTTATTTATTTTTTCAAAATAAATTTTGCATTTTCGCATTTTAAGAAATTGGTTCAATGTAATTAGGTTTTAGTGCTTTCTTAATAATGTTCAAGAAAATTATTATTAGGCATAATGTATTTTTTATTATCAAAAATACGTTAAAGGAACTTCTGTAAAAATATTTACTCAAACAATTTTATAATAGTTTGAGTAAACATTTTTACTCAGATAGTTTGAATTTTATAATTCAAACTATTTTCATGCATCTTTTTTTCTTATCTTATCCGTGGAAATATATATTTCTGAAGGATTTTTGAGATAAAATGCGTTGTAAAGTAAATTTAGTTTCTAGGAATAATTCTGTTAAGTTACCCAAAAGACGAAATTCTTAACAAATCTTTACATAAAATTAGTTTCTGTTATTAAATTATCCTTATGGTTTGAAGTATTATAAAGGTTTATCTTCTTAAATTTTCGTTAGATGTAAATAAAGGAAGAAGTTTCATAGTTAAATTATTACTACAAAAGCAAAAAAAAAATTAAAAGTAAACATTCTTTCATTTATTTTCGTTCTATTTCTAGGAGTTATTAAATTTATTTTTGTTTTATGTTGTTTTGTTTTGTTTCAGTGCCTTCTTTGCATAATTATATAGAAACACGTATCTTTTAAAAACTACAGGTACTTATAGTTATCAACTTCTGCTGCAATACGTTAATTGCAACGAGTTAAAATTTAATACATTTATGAAACACTAAAAATTTCTATTCTAAAATACTGATGCAAATATATTCGCTATTATTAAGTATTAAAATACATAGTAATTTTTTTTTATATTATTATTAGTGTTAAGAATTTGTAAATAATAGTTATTATTTTTTTGTAAATTCGTTTAAAGAAGCTAATTCAGGTTATAGTTAGCAAATAAATAACAAATCGCAATTGCTTTTCAAAAATTTCATTACTGTACTTGTGTATTGCATAGTATTATTCCCTAAATTATCTCAAACTGATTATTTAACAATTCTGGTTTCTTTTGATCTAAAACGTTTTTGAAATCCTTGCAAAAACTACACTTGGAAATTTTTGTCAGGAATTTTGCAGTTTTGTTAGTGATGCTCATATATCATTTCCTTTATTATTATTATTATTATAATTAGTTAGGCGTTTTCTTTAGAGAAAATATTTATTATTATTAAATTTATCATTATTATTTGAATTTTGTAATTATTTAGGCGTTTTTTAGAAATTTTCTTTAGAGAAATAATATTTTCTTTCTTTCTTTCTTTTTTTTTTTTTTTATTTATTATTATTATTTTTAAATACGAAAATATTATAATACTACTTAATACCAAGTCCAAGAAAGAATTTCTGATTACATTGATGAGTTTTACCAATGCTTTGAATTAAAAAAAATCCAGTGAATATTTAAACACTTTATATGTACTTAAATTTATATTACACAAGTTACCCATTATTATCGTTATTGAATAAATATGTCTTGTAATAAAATATGTGATTGAGCGACAGATGAACAGTAATTATAATATTTCATTAAATATGCCTAAAAGTTGAAACAATCGAAGCAAAATTAGAGGAAAGTACACTATAGGCAACAAAACAACTAAAAATACATTACTATACAATATTCGTAAAAAATGTATAATTTGTAGTTTTTATAACTTCCTCCTGAATCCTGATAATGGGTTTTAGAAAGATATCTGGTTATTCTCACCTCTTATTTACTTTTTTTTTTTTTTTTTACTTTCTCTTACCCATAAGGCAGAGAAAGTATTGTTTTTGGGTCAAATTTTCAAACGCGAGATTTTGTCATATTTACACGTTTTGAGGTGCCCTGAATACGAAAATTATGCTTTTAGCAAATGGTCTGTGTGTGTGTCTGTGTGCGTGCCTGTTATCAGCATATCTCAAAAACAAATTATGGCAGAAAGTTCAAACTTGGTATTCTAAATGTGTATCATATAGGTATGCTACAGTAATCTTTTCGTTAAGATCAAGCAAATGGTTCGTGTACAGGGACAATCAAGAGAATTCTAATACATTACGTCTATGGGGGAAATTGCAGACAAGTAGATTTTAACGTCTATAGACTGCACTAAACCAAATAAAACGAATATATATTTTTTGTAATAGAGATAGTCAACTGGGAAAAAAAATTTGTGTATGTAGGAGCCTCGCCTCCCCCCCTGGGGAGGAAGTCCACCCTCGAGGGGAGTAAATTTTCATGATGGGTATCTTTCAAAAGAGCTCGCCAATACCTTTAAAACGAATGGTTGAACCATTGTTATGCGATAATTTAAAACAAAGTTATCGATTTTATTTACTTTTAACAAAAAAAAAAAAAAAAAAAAAGAAAAAAAAAAAAAGAAAGAAATCGTATTTTTTTTTTTTATATTGAGAATAAAATGGACTTTTTTTGGATATTTGGTGTTATACTACTTCTCTAATGTGGAAATCGTCTGCATTATCATAAAAGATAATTTTTTAAAATAATAATTTTAATAAATTGTTATTTAAAAACAGAATTATTTTTTAAAAACAGAATTAAATTGTATATAAATGTAGGTACATTAATGAAACGGGGTGTTGAGGGGGGCGGTAGCCCCCCTCACACAGAACTAGTTATCATATAAAACTCTTCAGAAGCCTAATATGAATTGTTTAACACAGGTTTACATAACAGTACTCGTTATCTTACCTCTTAATCTACAACCTGTATTTATAGTAAATTTCAGGGTAAGAGAAAGTCATGTGAGTGACACACCAGATTATTATTATTTTTTTAATTTTTTATCCCTGAAACCCCTCTAATTTCCCCCCCCCCCCACTTTTAATTTTTCATCCCTGAATTTAAATGAAATCTTTAATTATGCTTTGTGTTCTTAAGATAAATTTTGTAATGTAGCATAAAAAAACTTATAAAAATCGCTATTCTAACATCAAATACAGTTGTAATGATTAATGAAAACGTAAATAAAATAAACTTTATAGTTAGGATAAAAAAATGTTATATTCACATCTAAAAGTGCTCATCTTTTCGGTATTAATAAATATCATTTATGTTACTGTTATTGCTTACTATACAAATTGTTCAAAATTACTGTAAGGTCACTTGTGGCTACACAAAAAATAGTTAAGTTGAGTATAATAAATAGCAAATTGAGTATACTAGGCTAGTCGTATTAAAACCTCGACGATAGCTTTAATGCTCCGACCTGCCCATTTCCTAGTCAAATTTTGTCTTTTGTTTTTTCCGGTTTTAGCCTTTTCTTTTAACACACCTGACATTGTGAGTTTCTCTCGTTTTCAACTCCTGCTTTTTCTATGGTTTTTTAGCCTTTTAACAGTAAATAGTACACCACACTTCAGAATGGAAAATACATGAAAAAAAAAAACCCTAAAAATACATAGAAAAAGCGTGGGTTGAAAAAGAAAAAAACTCACAATGTCAAGTGTGAAAAAAAAAGGGAGGGGGCTGAAAGGATAAAATGACAAAATTGACTAGAAAAAGACATCGAGGAGCGGGAGGGTGAGTAAGGGCGCTAAACCTACCGTGTAGGTTTTGATACGACTCGCCTAGTATAAGAGGGAATAATTAGAATAAAAAATGGAACGACAAAATTTTCTATGGAAAATTACCTACATGACAAATTTATAATATATATATATATGTGTGTGTGTGTGTGTGTTCCTTAATTGCAATAAACATAAAAGAAATGCTTTTTTTAATATAATCTCAGCTTTATTTAATTTAAAATATTTCAAAATGGGTGGATAGAATTTTTAAAGTTAAAATAAACTTCTTTCGGTTGATACTAGATTTCTTTGAAGTAAAGCTTTATAAATCCACAGAAATATTTTTCTTTCAATGGAATCAAAATCCAATAACATCTTTAAAAAGAGATTTAGATGAAACTTACTGTTCTTCAATTTTTTAACCGAGAAGGATTCACTTTGGTCTTAAAAAATTCTGTTATTTGTAAACATTTAACACAAGTATTCCGATTTCACAAAAAGAAATTGTACAAAAAAATAAAATAAAATAAAATAAAAATAAAGCGCTGCACAATTGTTAAAGAAAATCTCTAACCTTATTTAGAAATAAGACCCGTTGTGCTTCGAGCAAGCATTTATTATAAAAAAAAATAAAAATAAAAATAAATACTCATGTATATATTCATCTTAGTAATCATTTTACCGATAATGTTATTCATTTTATTTTAATTATTTTTTTAAGTACTGAAGTTATGTCATCCGATACTATAAAATTTTTAATAAGTAAATTTTACTTTTTTTTTTTTTTTTTTTTTTTTTTTTTAACAAAAGCGTTTTTTAGCCTTTACACGTGCCGTAAAAGTAATATTCATTAAATGATAAGGAAAAAAAGATAGCTAGAAACGTATTTAAGATAATTTTTTTAATTCCTTTTAAATGTAAATATTTTTATTTTACCATACTTAAAAACGTTTACTATATATATATATATATATATATATATATATATATATTAAACACATTAAATATTTGTATCAGCCGAACTAACTATTTCTAGAATTTTATATTCATAAATTTTACGTTTTTGTTTTTAATTACGAATTATGAAATAGTCTAAAATAGTCTCCAGTTACCGGAAAACAAAATCAATAAATAACTTAAAAGTTTTAGTTACTTTACATGCACATAATTTAAAATGTCATTAATTTGAAAATTAATGCTCCATTAAGAAGAATTCACTTGCATCATAATTAAATATTAAAGAATGTTTTTGTATAAATGAGAGAAAAAAATAAAATAAAAATAAAGTATAAATAGATGAAGGCTATTCCATAGAAAAAATATGTCGAATATTTTTTCCGCAATAATAATTAAAAAAAAGTAATATTTGTATTTTACCCTGAAGATTATGAGCTACCATAAATTGTAAATAATCTTTAAATAATGCAAATGAAATTTCTTATCGTATTCGGTTATTTTTAAGCAAAAAGTTTTTTTAACTGTTGTAAAATATTCTGCAACTATTTTATATCCTTTCTTAAGATATATTTAATTTTACGTTTCTAAAACCATTAAGCATAAAAGAGATTATTAACCATGATAAAACTTTGCTAGTGAAAAAAATAATAGAATTATAATGTAGTTATTTAAATAAAATGGTATGCTAATACTTATATAGGATTTTTCTTCTTTTTTTAGAAGTTTTCTTGTAATTTTTTAATAGTTCGTTATATATACAGGTTGTCCTTAAATTACAGTAACAAACTTTAAGAAGAG
The DNA here is from genome assembly GCA_963930645.1 of Salticus scenicus. Taxonomy (NCBI): domain Eukaryota; kingdom Metazoa; phylum Arthropoda; class Arachnida; order Araneae; family Salticidae; genus Salticus; species Salticus scenicus. The sequence continues at coordinate 84,849,496 of OZ005662.1, forward strand.
ATAAGGCACATCAGAAGGTATTTACAATTGCATAGGAACCCATGTCGACGAATATCATCTTAACTCCTTATCTATTTGCACAATTGTTTAAAATTAGTCGAAGTTTTGTATATATGCTTACATTATTTTTTTTTTCTTCTATAAACTATTAAGATATACAATGTAAATTTACAAAAATTTTTAAATAAAATATACTTTTTTAATACTATTACGTATTTTACGTCTAAGTTTTCTTTCTCATTGAAATTACAACATTTTAATTAGGTTATAACAGGTGACTTGGCGTTGGAATATTAAAACCCGAAAACTACTGCACTGAAGACGGTACGCTTAAGGCTACCGAAACAGCTGTATGCATCGCAAATATTTTTCTTTTGGCGTTTCTGACGTAGTAGTTTTTGGGTTTTAATATTTTAAATCGGTATTCTTGATAAAAATTTAAATTTTTTAACAGTAAACTTAATGAAAATTATTAAAAATACAAACTGTAACAAAAACAGATTTATTAGAAATTTTAAAATTAGTATTATGTTTCTCCAAAATAAACTTCGTATCTTCATACATTAAGAAATTTCTTCAACTTAATTAGTTTTCAAAGCTTTCTTAATAATTAATGAGAAAATGATTATTAATCATAATGCAATTTTTATTAACAAAATACGTCTCAACAACTTCTGAAAAATAGTTTATACAATCAATTATGAAATTCAAAGTATTTTCCTGTATCCTTTATTATTATTATTATTATTATTATTATTATTATTTTCTCCGTTGAAATATATATTTCTGAAGGATTTTTTCAAGATAAACAGCGTTTTAAAATGAATCACGTTTCTAAAAGTAATACTCTTAAGTTTTCCCAAAAACGAATTTCTTAACAAATCTTTAAATAAATGTAGCATCTATTCTTGAATTACCTTTATGCTTCAGAGAAATATAGTAAAGTTTCATCTATTTAAATTTTTCGTTAGATATAAATAATGTTATAAATTGCTTCGTTCTATATTGCAAAGATATATAAAACTTGTTTCGTTTATTATTATTTTTTTCTATTTTTAGGAGTTGTTAATTCTATTCTTATTTATTTATTTATTTTATTTCATTTTATCTTTTACTTATCTTTGTTATATGTGTTTATTATTTCTCATTAAAATAGGAAATTCCCATAATTGTTGATAACTAACAAGAATAAAAACATATCTTTTAAAAACTACTTCTAGTTATTAATCTCTATCTCAATGTTTATTATAATAATTAACTTTAAAGTGGTATTATTTAACATATTTGTGAAAGCATTAAAATGTTATGTTCCTTTTTTTTTTTTTTTTTTAATACTGACGCAAATATTTTTATTATTATTAAAGAAAGAAAATGCGTAACATCTTTGTTTATATTCTCATTAATACTAGTCAAGCGAGCCCTTTAAACAAACAGACAAGGTAGGAAATGTAATTGCGTTTGTATTTTTATTATTCAACAACATTTATATATTGCCTCGTAGTATTCCCTAAATTATCTTATATATATATATATAAATGTGAATGTCCGTGAATTTATTTGACTGAGTTTCACGCCATAACTGCTCGACGGAATTCGATGAAATTTGTAATGGAGATAGCTTATACCCTAACTTAAAAAGTTGGCTACCTTTTATTCCGAAAAAAATTTGTTTTTGCGATTTTTATGCATAAAATAGCAATTTTGTAAGCTAATAATAGGAAAAAATTAGCCATTTATATTTATCCATAATTTAATTGTTGCAAAAAAAAAAAAAAAAAAAAAAAAACGAATTTATTTATTTCTTTCAAAAGGAAAATAAATACATTTATCTAAACGTGAACGATAAAAAATTAAAAAAAAAATTATGCATCTCACAAAAATTGACGTCATTTTTAATTAAAAATTTCTTTTACACATTGATAAAGTGCTAATACGCAAGTGAAGTGATGACGTCACTGGCTGCAAGAAAATGGATGCAAGAAAAATATTCGTGGATGCAAGAAAAATATTTCCTATGTTAAACGTCCTTTGGATTTTTTGTAAAAAATTATTAAAAATCTCGGAAAATTATTTTCCGATTTTAATCCCCATATTTAGGTATAGGTATGTATTAATTATCATGTCCATGCGTTAGATTAAGTTATTTTTGTTGTAAAATTGACAAAATTTGAATTTTTAATTTCAAAACTCTAGGGAAGAAAAAAATGGCAAATTTCCATATTCGATTGAAAACACAAGCATTTCATTTCAAAAGATGATATTTACACAATAAATATCCAACTAATATACTAATTAAAAGGAAAAGGATAAATATTCTATCATAATTTGAAGTCAAATTTGTTTTCAAATGTCTAAATAAAGTATCTGATATAAGATACTAATATGTTGCAGCGGAATAGATTTGATATCGGTCATCTTTAGCAGAAAAAAAAAATATCGCCAAATTATTTGGCGAACATAATTTAATTCCTTTCAAAAATCATGGTTATTTTAACAACTTATATTAAGAGAGTAATGAATAATATGAAACAATATTTCGTACAATGCATATTACGAAAATACACATCTGGCATGCATATTTTCGTATTACGTTTTTGATCACCAAATACAATAAGCGCCAAGAACGACAGAGTTTTGAAATTCAAAATTAAAATTTTGTCAATTTGACAGCAAAATAACTCAATCTAACACATGCACATGATAACTAATCTATACTAATATTATAAATGCGAAAGTTTGGATGGATGTTTGTTACTCAATCACGCCACAACGGCTAAACGGATCTGGATGAAATTTTGTACAGAGATAGATAATAGTCTGGAATAAGACATAGGCTACTATTTATACCGAAAAAAATGTAAATTTTTAATTAATATATAATATAGATATTTCTTCTATAATAAAACTTTAAAATAATTTATTTTAATTTTTAATTGTTGCCAAAGAATATTTCACGCGAATAATAATAATAAAAAAAAATAATAAATATTAAATTTGCTTAGGCACATGACAACATAACGTTATTATCAAAATTAAATAATAAGAAAATGAAAGCTAATTCAGATCTGTATTAAAGAGCTTTATTAGTTGATAATCCTGGGTATATTTTTAATTTTAATACTGAAGTAGATAGGACATTTTACGCCAAGGACTCTATTTTTGGGACAGCAACCTTAAGCCAAGTAGTCCATAAAAATATAAACAATTCTGTACATATAAAAGAGTAAACTCACTGATTCACTGACTCAACACTGCCATGACGATTCTGTGGGAAAGAGGGTCACAAATTTTAGTGACCAGGTTGGTTTTCGGAGCCTGACCCCCAACTAAGACGGAACTTTGCAAAATACCCCCCCTATCCCCCTTGGGGGGCAGAAGGCTTAACTTGGCTCCAAATTACTTAACGGTGAAGAAATTGCAAATGGAAAGACCAGACTTGAGTACAAAAAAAATTATTTTCTGCGATTTTGGAATTTTGGATTTTTAAGGGGGGAGGGAAGGGAAAAGGTTTTAGAAGAAAGGTACTCAACACACGAGGAAATCGAACTGAACACACACTACAAAGGGATTTTATGAAATTCCATCCTACCGCCCTTTGGAGAATGGGGGGGGGGGGGCAAAAACATGTATTCATACGTAACGCTGCACTAAATTTCCTAAGGTTGGAAATTTTTTATGTAAGGGACGATTATATGTATCTAACTCATAGTATGAAGAGATTTTGCGAAATTCCCTCCTCCTTCCCTCCTTTAAGAACGGGGGGAGAGCTTAAAAAAAAAAAGTTTTAAAGCATAGCTCAGCTTTAAATAATTTCAGGATCTCAATTTTTTTATGTGTCTGTTAGGTATGTGTATGCATCATGCAATATAAAGTAATTTTGGAAATTTACGCCCCCCCCCCCTTCCTCTTGGAGCGGGCGGGGCAAAAACCACATTATGAAGCTTAAATCCGTCCAAATTACCTAAGAATGGCGAATTTTGGTGTGTGTGGGTGTTAATTAAGTGTGCGAAATATGCACTTTGATGACATTTTGTAAAACTTTCAACTGTAACCGCGAGGGAGGGGGAGTAGAAAGCAGGTAAGGGACTGCCGAAGGCATTGGGGCTCCAGACTCGACTGTGACGAGCGGGAATACCGCGACAGAAAGTAGCAGGAACTTAAAATTAGATTTTGAGGGATTTTTAATGATTTTTTTTTTTTTTTTTTTTTTTTTTATTATTATTAATGATATGCTGTTTTGGGGATTCATTTCAATATAATGACCAGCGAAGCGGGCAAAGCCTGCTAGTCTTAAATAAATTATACTAGTCTTATACTAGGCGAGTCGTATCAATCCTCGAAACCCTACCCTCACGCTCTTCCATGTCTTTTTCTAGTCAATTTTGTCCTTTTATTCCTACCGGTATTAGCCGCTATTTTTTTTTTTTTTTTTTTTTTTTTTTTTTCACACTTGACAATGTGAGGGGTTTTTTTTTCGTCCCATGCTTTTTCTATGGAATTTTGACTCCTTTTTTCTGTGTTTCTATGGGTTTTTATCTTTTTTACCTTCCTTTTTGCATTCTAAAGTGCGATCTAAAAACTTTCGAAATCCTTTTGTGACATATAGAAAATTTTGCTAAATATTTCATAAGTGATGCTCATACGTCATTTCCTCATTTGTTTTCTCTATTTAGGCCTTTTCTACATATTTTTAAACATAGTGTATACTGCGTAATGCATTGTGCGGCTCAATATGACACGATTCTGTTTTTTACTTACAAATTTACACACTCAAACATTTAGACAGACATGATATATATATATATATATATATATATATATATGCAAATAATTTTGTAAACTACTCAAAACGTGTAAAATTTATTCTAAAACAGAAATTTAACCTTTTTACGAATACAGTATATTTTCTACTGAATATAGAATAAAATAATAAAGTAAACTGTCAAATCAAATGAAAATTACAAAGCTCATGACTGAATCTATTATTTTAAAGACTATACTGTTGAAAACTGTTTTCCTAATATAAACATGAATGTCATCCTTACCATCTCAATATATATATAAAAAAAAGAATATTTAGCAGTAATAATAATAATAATAATAAAACCATTTTGAATTTGTTTGATTAGAATGCCGCTGAAAGAGCTGTGGATACGTTTGATTAACTTTTGACTATGTAATATAACAAATCACTTCCCTATGAGTTTATTTCAAAATATGGTGGATACTTAAGATTACATATTTGTGAAATCCTCTAATTTTTAGACATCAACAAATGACAAAATTGAATGACAAAAAAATTACCAATAAATGATTATTTTTAGAACTAGACTAATTACTAATTTCACAACTGAATATAATTTATTTTGTGAAAAGGTCAATATAAAACAATACCCTGATCCAATTTAGATGCATATGAGTCAACATGTAGTGCTGCTATGCTGACTTTTTTTCAAGTAAATGATAATGCTATATCTCAGATTCTATTACATAAAATTGCACAAAATTTAGTAATTGAAAAGGCCATAATGAAATGCCGTGATGATTAAATTTGGGGATACACAGGCCGATAGATAGCGATGCTACGCAACAATTTATCCATTAATAACAAAGCTAAATCACAACTTCTGTGACTTAGAAATGCACCAAACATGATATGTGAGATAACTATTTTAACTTGGGCTTACAGATGTCGCTGATATTTTTTTGTGATTTTTTTTTCACATCTCAACTCTTGTTGATTAAGATTGCATCAAATTCCAATTGTGTAATCTTTATTGGAAGAAGCTGTGATAAAATATACGTGCAAGTTAAACAGAATGTGAACCTATCATATACAGTGATGTAGAAGAAAATTTTGTGATAGCCAAAACGTACTAATTTTATAAATGACTTATCTTGTATTATTATTTTGGTTGATAACTGATGGAAATTTTGCTAGTTCGTAAGAAAATTGTCGTAAGAAAATATTAAATGTTTAATAGGGTTTAATGTATCAATATTACGTTAAAAGGATCGTAATCCGTTTAAAATAAGTTTAGTAATTTATTTCATACCACAATGTAAAAACTAATGTAATAAAATCTGTTAGCAAATATATAATTTAAATTCACGTATTGTCAAATCATTATCCGAGATAAGTGAAACCATGATATTTTCGCTTAATTGTCCAATAAATAGTCTTCTTAAGAAATTTTCTTTCTAAAATAATAATTATTTTTTTATAAGTAAGTATTATAATATCAATTAATACCAAGTCAAAGAAAGAATTTCTGATTTCATTGCGGAGTATTACCATTGCTTTGTAATTTAAAGGATTCGTTGACTATTTAAGCAGTTTAAATTTTTATTACACAAGTTACCCGTTTTTGGTGTTATTGGCCTGTATACTTATTAATTAATTTTATTAATTTATTTTTTGAATGACGCGACCCTTTCGGGTTAAGCATTGGCCGGAGGGAGGGTCGCCGATTTCCTGACAATTTGTGAAGCCATACCCAATGGGCAGTCATCGGTATCTTTAACAGGAACAGCACATCCATGCCGGGCCACGGTAGTCCAGTCGGTAGAGCGCCGGCCTCGTAATCCGAAGATTGCGGGTTAGGTACTCGAGCTGGCCAAAGACCGTCATGTACACTAATGGTGGCTGGTGCACGTAAAATCTGTCGTGGCCGCAAAGTCCTCCATGTTCCCACCAAAAATTATACCTCTGGGGGTCACCGAAGCGGGAGTGCTATCCCTTCCGTAGAGGATCAAATTTGTGATGGCATGTCTCCGGACCACCTCTAGTGGTGTGTCCCAGACCGTCGCCAATTGCCCATCTGCGCAGCATTAGTGCGATGTAAAACCCAACCACAACCACACATCCATGCCTTCTCCGGGATTCGAACCCAGGCCCAACTGTGCAGGAGTCGGATATGTTAACCAGCACTAGGTGTCGGATACTTAATATAAACTGAGTGTTTGAGCACTAGAACATCGGTTATATTAATATATAGCTAAATATATCTAAGAGTTTAAATAATTTAAGCAAAATGAGATGAAATCACATAATAGCAATAGAAAAGCTAAAATTCTTATAATGCATAAATTTTATTGTTTTCTGGCTGATACCTGATAATGTCTTTTAATAATATTATAGTTTTAAAAAATTAAAGAACACGCTTTTATAGAAATGTGAACTAAGAAACACAAAATATCTATCTTAGTATTAAAATGCAGGGTAAGAGAAAATCGTGTGAGTGACACACCATAATATCTTTAATTAAAATAATTTAGAATTAAACAAAAACCATTTTTTAAAAAATCTCCCCTGACTGGGATCGAACGCTACACCTTTAGGTTCGTAGCGCGGAGCTATACCTCAACGCCACGGTGTTCACGTAGGGAAAGTCTTTTTTTTTTACAATATAGTCTTTTTGTTTGCTCCCAGAGTGGTTACAAACATGCAAACATACATACAAACATACATACAAACATACATACATACAGGTGAAGCTTGTTGCCTTTTTAACGGTGTTAAAAAGGCAACTGGTTTTTCTATACCTTTTGCAATTACCTTACATTTCATCCATTAAACAAGGATTGAAACCGTTAATGAAGCTTTGTGTTCTTAAGATGAATTTTCTAACCTCGTAACAATAACCATCACTAATAATAGTAAAAATAATAATCGCTATTTTTAAGGCAAATGATGTATTGATAGAAATCCTTAGTCAAATATAAATAACTAGTTTGTTGTAGGGCGACTAAGGCGCCCGTTGAAAAATAATCGTTTTATTTTATTTATTTCTCACTCTCACTTAAAATAATTCATTTGCTAGCAAGCCCGTGCGAAATTTACTTACTTTGTTTATCTCTTCGTTACCTTTTACATTATTATTTTATAGACGTCATTTTTTTTTCATATGCATGAGCAAATTAATTTTTTTTTTAATTTATTTTATTTTATTCCTTTACAAGAAAGCATATTTCCTTTTATGCTGAAAAAAAAATGGCAACAATTAAAATTTTAAAATGTATTTTAAAGCTTTTATTTTCTTATTTTAATTAATTTTTAAAAAATCTAATTATATATTCGTTACAAATAAGGTACCAAATGAAAGGCGTAATTTTTCTGAATCCGTTGGTTTGAACAGCGTATCGATCGGGCAATTAGATTTTTTAAAATTGACTAAAGTATGAAAATTAGGAGACAGAATCCACGGAAATTCCTTAAGCCTACCCTTAAGCCTAAAGTGGGACAGAATCAGTCACGGATGAGGGTAACTTTAATGCCGATTGTTTTGTTAGAATAAAACAATCAGATAATTATAAGTATGCTTATTGTTTTGGGATTATTATTTTTTTCTTTTTTATACTTGAAGTCCTCAGTATTAAAAGAATATGAAAGAAAAGAATATAATTACACCAATTATTTATACTTTACATATTACATAGTAAAGTGAAAGAGGCAACAATTGAAAGCAAAAATAGATCTACAAAGTCTACGATGTAAAATTACATGCATGGCAAGATTGCACACTGAGAAAAAAAAATATACCTCCTTCATCTAGAATGAATACGTGGTGATTTTCTAAATCCCTAAACTAAAAATGTAGATTTCCGAGCTATGCGCAAAAGTCACGCCGTTAAACTGAATAGACGAAATGATCGAGAATTTCTAGTCTACACATTTTTCGATGGTGAAACACTATTCTGTTTTTTTTGTGTTGCTATAAATTCTTGCTTGATTGTTTATAAATGGGTAATAAACCAAGATTATAGTTGCTGAAACCCTCATCTTTTATTCGCACTTATTTGCAGAGATTTTTACATAACTTTGCCCTCGAGAACATAGGCAAACGCTCTAGAATTCTAATAGGGTGTTCAAGAACCCGTTTTCAAATGGGACTAGAATTTATAAGGATGGCATGGAAGTTTTTTTCTAGAGCCACAATTTAGATTCTAAATGTCAGTTACAGAATTTTTTCTCAGTGTATGAAATCATTTCTTTATTGGAAAAAAATGAAAAAAGAAAAATACTTTTGTAATAATCTACACAATTGTTTAAGTCAGAAATTTTCACAAATGTTGTATAGAAATGTTAAAGTTAAAACAGATTTCTTTTGGTTGATACTAGATTTCTTTGAAGTGAACTTCTTTAATTCCACGAAAATCCTTTAGTTTCAATGGAAGAAAAATCCAATAACATCTTTAGAAAAAGATTTGGATGAAACTCGCCGTTCTTCAATTTTTTAACAAAAAAGTATTCACTTTGGTCTTAAAAAATTCTGTTATTTGTAAACACTTAAAAGAAGTATTCCGGTTTCGCTAGAAGAAATCTTACAAAGAAAAAACACGCCATAGAGTAAGACACAGTTTTAAAAGAAAAACTCTAAACTTATTTAGAAATAAGACTCGCTGTGCTGTTAGTAAGCAACTACTATATTAAATATGATTTTATTAATTTTATTATTTTACTGTTAATTTTACTAATTTTCTTTTCTTTAATTAAATAAGTGCCGAAGTTACGTCCACGGATACTACAAAATTTTAAATAAATTAATTTTCTAATACTGCTTAATTCATTTAAATAAAAGCGTTTTTTCGCTTTCACACGTGCCAAGAAAATAACATTAATTAAAGCAAAAATACTCCAAATCATATTTAAGATATTTAAAAAAAAAAATTTCAATGAAATATTTTTATCTTGCATAGCTAACAATATTTACTAAGAGAAAAAATCTGATGTGGGCTCCACATGACTTCCTTATACACTTTTAGAAATATACATAATGTTAAAAAACATTGTCACTGGAGCCGGAACATTTGGCTAAAAATATTTAAAAAAAGAAATGCATGCATACGTAAAAAAAAATAAAAAATAAAATTGTGCCTTGAGGGGACTCATGCCAAAGTTGTGCCTTGGGGGGGACTCATGTCAAAGTTGTGGCTTGGGGGGACTCATGTCAAAGTTGTGCCTTGGGGGGACTCATGTCAAAGTTGTACCTTGGAGGGGGACTCATGTCAAAGTTGTACCTTGGGGGGACTCATGTGCCTTGGGGGGACTCATGTCAAAGTTGTACCTTGGGGGGACTCATGTGCCTTGGGGGGACTCATGTCAAAGTTGTACCTTGGGGGGGGGACTCATGTCAAAGCTGTGCCTTTGGGGGGACTCATGTCAAAGTTGTACCTTGGGGAGGGGACTCATGTCAAAGTTGTGCCTTGGGGGGGACTCATGTCAAAGCTGTTCCTTGGGGGGACTCATGTCAAAGTTGTACCTTGGGGGGACTCATGTCAAAGTTGTACCTTGGGGGGGACTCATGTCAAAGTTGTGCCTTCAGGGGGACTCGTGTGCCTTGGGGGGACTCATGTCAAAGTTGTACCTTGGGGAGGGGACTCATGTCAAAGTTGTGCCTTGGAGGGGCTCATGTCAAAGTTGTACCTTGGGGGGGACTCATGTCAAAGTCGTGCCTTGGGGAGGGGACTCATGTCAAAGTTGTGCCTTGGGGGGGGACTCATGTCAAAGTTGTACCTTGGGGGGGGACTCATGTCAAAGTTGTGCCTTGGGGGGGACTCATGTCAACGTGTTCTGAACTTTTCTGAAAGTTTCAATTGTCTAGCTTGTCGAGAAGTCAGTTAAATTGCAAGATTTGTCCAAACCGTTTTTGAGCTATTACCGTTTTTTGATACATTTTGCCCATTATGAACCTAATTTTCCTAAATATCTCCAAAACGGAAAATCATATAAAGTCCAAAAAGGGAGGTGCACAACTAGATATTATAACAAACCTATGTACCAATTCGCAACTTTCTACGTCCAACCGTTTTTGAGTTATGCGACATACACCCCCCCCCACACACACACATACATACAGACGTCACGAAAAATCGTGTAAAGTCGCTTATATCTCTAAAACGAGAGCTCGTGTTAAGACGAAACTTGCAGGTATGCAACTAGACATCATGACTGTCACACGTATAAATTGGCAACATTCAGCGATCATTCGTTTTCGAGCAATGTGAAATACAAAATCCATTTCGCAAATCGGGATTACTATACTTCCTTATACTTTGTATAAGGAAGTAAAAAATAACTAAAAAAATATTTATCTGTAAAGAAAAAAATTCAAATCGAAAGAAAAAAATTCAAAAACTTAATGTTCACAAATTTTATGATTTTTGTTTTTAATCATAGAATATAAGATATTCTAAAACGGTCTTTAATTACCAGAAAAAAACATAAAAAAGTAATTTAAAAGCCTTTGTTCCTTTACATAAACATAATTTAAAATGTCATTAATTTGAAAGTTAATGTCCCATTGAAAATAACCCACTTGCATCATAATAAATAGGAAAGAATGTTCTTGTTTAAATGAGGAGAAAAACTATTTAAAATATAACTACATAAAAACCATTTCTTAGAAAAAATACGTCGAACATTCTTTCTGCAATAAAATAAATTAGTTTGAAAAATAATATTTGTAATTTAATCTTGTTCTTCATGAGCTATAATAAACTGTAATTGGTTTTTAAATAATGCAAATTAATTTTCCACTGACATGTTATAACTTTCCGAACACTGTAGTGAGGAAAGTATTGTAATCATGTCAAAAATCCGAATTTGAGATTTTGATGTTTGTGTACGTTTCTATACTCAATACTATATTGAGTCCGTTTTCACTATTTTTACGATGATGTATGTATGTGTGTATGTATGTATGTATGTATGTGTGAATGTATGTGTGTGTGTATGTGTGTGAGTGAACACTCTAGTGTCTAAACGCTTTGCTCGAATGAGCTGTAAGTTGGAATGCTTGTTGCAAGTCAACGTACCACGAACCCTGCTGATTTTGATAAATCTAGCTCTTATAGTTTTTTTACAGGGACAAAGAAATTTTTTTTATCATTATGGCCTATGGGGCCAAATTTTTAAAAGTGTGATAGCGTCTAAACGCCCAATTAATCTAAAAAAAATTTTTTACACATGTTACAGATCACAGCTGCACGAACTGTATAGATTTTGGTGAATTTAGTACTTACAGTTTTTTTACAGGGACACAAAGAAAACTTCTTTATCATTATGGCCTATGGGACCAAATTTTAAAAGTGCGATAGCATCTAAACGCCTCATTGAATTGGGCTGAAAATCTATATCAATATTATAAATCACTGTTTCACTAACTATAAGCATTTTGGTGAATCTAGTATTTATAGGTTTTTACAGGGACACAAAGAAATATTCTTTATCATTATGATCTATGGACTCAAAGATCAGTAGCGTTAAATAAAACATCGTGTAATATATGGAGAAAAATACTCAAACACTCTATTATGGTTTTCCCTCTTTTGTTTGTTTAACAAATACTCTTTCTTTACTTTATCTACAAAACTGTTAAATACTCAGTGTTCAGAAAGTCGAGTGGAGTCACTCCAGATTTTTTTTTAAGGAAAAAGTTCTTAATCGTAACTTTTTCTGTAATTTTCTTATTTCCTTACTCAACCCTTCTGCTACCCAAAATTTATGTTACACTGAATACCAATGGGGTCAAATTTCACCCCCAGTGCTTTTTTGTACATTTACAATAATTATAAAATTTTGAATAAACATTATAAAATGCAAGAACTCGTGAGTTCTTGCATTTCAGAAAAGCAAGAATCTTCGAAAAGCGAAAATCTTCAGAAAAGTTCTTGGATTTTATAGTGTTTATTCTAAATTTTGTACTTATAATTTTTAAACGCCAGTTCTGTGATGCTTTTTTATACTATTTGTACATTTATATTTAAAAATGTTATAGACAGTTAATTTAAGCAGTATATATATATATATGGGAAAAATTATATAATTATGCATATTAAGAGCTTACAAGACAGGCAAAAGAATCACATGAAATTTGAAGTCTACAACTTTTTATAATTCAAAATTATATTTTTCCTTTCTGCTTATAATATTATGTCTAAAATTATAAATGGAAAATACATTACATGAAATCCATTTCTTGTGCACTTATATGGGACTATATTTGCAGGAATTATTATTTATTATGTATATATATATATATACAGGGTGATTATAATTAAAGTTACGATTTCAAAACGCTATAATTTTAAAACTGTTCATCAGAGCGGTTTGATATTTTACCAGAGCAATCGTGAGGCAATGAAATTTTGCTTGGAAAAAGAAAAAAAAAAAAAATAGTTCCAAAATGTGCTGTTAATTATCCGTAAAGTATTTGTTTCATGGAGCTCTTCTTTTTCTCTTTTCCGTATGACTGTTTCCGCTGTAAACACGTATTCTTGTCTTTTTGCTAAAAAAAATTGTAGCACACCCTTGAAGTCTATTGTTTCCTGTTATTCCATTGTGTTGCTAACAACATTCCTGTGTTTAATGAGTCGATTTAGGCGTTTCCCCTGACATTACCCTGACGGCACCTTCTATAGGAACATGTTGGAACTATTTTTTCCTCTCCGAAACAAAATTTCATTGCCTCACGATTACTATAGTAAAATATCAAATCACTCTGATCGGTAGTTTTAAAATTATAGCGTTTTGAAATCGTAACTTTAATTATAATAACCCTGTATATGTACCGCGTGATTATTTATAACATTTTTTTCTGTGATTGATGATATTGCAAAATAATTCAATAATTTGCACATATTATATATTTGTTAGTATTTTATATTTTGAAGCTTGTATTTTTTTTTTTTTTTTAATCTTGAGTAATAATCTCGTACCAATAATCATCACTAATAATAGTAAAAAAAAAAAAAAAAAAAAAAAAAAAAAAAAATGCAATAATTAAAAGCAAAAATAGAGCTACAAAGTGTACGATGTAAAATTACATACATGGCAAAATTGTATGAAATTATTGCTTAATTGGAAGAAAAAGAGAAAAGATAAATACTTTTTGTAATAAACTATACAATTTTTTAAATCAGAAATTTTCGAAAGTGTTGGATAGAAATGTTAAAGTTAAAACAGATTTCTTTTGGTTGATACTAGATTTCTTTGAAGTAAACTTCTTTAATGCCACGAAAATCCTTTAGTTTCAATGGAAGAAAAATCCAATAATATCTTTAGAAAAGGATTTGGATGAAACTCGCTTTTCTTCAATTTTTTAACAAAAAAGTATTCACTTTGGTCTTAAAAAATTCTGTTATTTGTAAACACTTAAAAGAAGTATTCTGGTTTCGCTAAAAGAAATTGTACAAAGAAAAAACACGCCGTAGAGTACGGTACAATTTTAAAAGAAAAACTCTAAACTTATTTAGAAATAACATTCGCTGTGCTATTAGCAAGCAATTATTATAAAAAAAAATATGATTTTATTAAATTTAGTTATTATTTTACTGATAATTTTACTCATTTTCGTTTCTTTAATTTATTAAGTACCGAAGTTTCGTCCACAAACACTACAAATTTTTAAATAAATAATTTTTTAATACTGCTTAATTCATTTAATTAAAAGCGTTTTTTCGCTTTCACACGTGCCAAAAAAATAACATTGATTAAAGAAAAAAATACTTCAGATCATATTTAAGAATACATTTAAAAAAAAAAAAAAAAAAAAAAAAATTTCAATTAAATATAAATATTTTTATCTTGCATACCTAACAATATTTACTAAGAGAAAAAAAAATAACTGAAAAAAATATTTATCTGTATCAATCGAAAGAAAAAAAAGTTCTAAAACTTAATGTTCACAAATTTTATGATTTTTGTTTTTAATCATACAATATATGATATTCTAAAACGAGCTTTAATTACCAGAAAAAAAAATCAAAAAGTAATTTAAAAGCATGTGTTTCTTTACATAAACATAATTTAAAAGGTCATTAATTTGAAAGTTAATGCCCCATTGAAAATAACCCACTTGCATCATAATAAAATAAGAAAGAATGCTCTTGTATAAATGAGGAGAAAAACTATTTAAAATGTAATTACATAAAAACCATTTCTTAGAAAAAATACGTCGAACATTCTTTCTGCAATAAAATAAATTTGTTTGAAAAATAATATTCGTAATTCAATCTTATAGTTTATGAGCTATAATAAACTGTAATTGATTTTTAAATAATGCAAATGAATTTTCCACTTATTTGCTTTTTTTTTTTTTTTTTTTTTTTAAGAAAAAAGTTTTTAATTGTAACATTTTCTGTAATTTTTTTATTCACTTTTTTAACCTTTCAGCTACGCGAAAATTTATGTTACACTGAATACCAATGGGGTTAAATTACACCCCCAATGCTTTTTTGTACATTTATAATAAGTGCAAAACTTTGAATAAACACTATAAAATGCAAGAACTCACGAGTTCTTACATTTTAGAAAAGCGAGAATCTTCGGAAAGCGAAAATCTTTAGAAAAGTGAGTTCTTGAATTTTATACTGTTTATTCTAAGTTTTGTACTTATAATTTTTAAACACCAGTTCTGTGGTGCATTTTTATAATTTTTGAACAGTTATGTTTAAAAATATTATACTAAACAGTTAATTTAAGCAGCATATATATGGGGAAAATATATAATTATACATATTAAGAGCTTACGAGACAGGCAAAAGAATCATATGAAATTTGAAGTCTACAACTTTTTATAATTCAAAAGTATATTTTTCATTTCTGCTTATAATATTATGTCTAAAAATATAAATGCAAAATACACTATATGAAATCCATTTCTTGTGCACTTATATGTGACTATGTTTGCAGGAATTATTATTTATTATATATATATATATACAGGGTGATTATAATTAAATTTACGATTTCAAAACGCTATAATTTTAAAACTACTCATCAGAGCGATTTGATATTTTACCAGAGCAATCGTGAGGGAATGAAATTTTGTTTGGCAAAAGAAAAAAAAATAGTTACAAAATGTGCCGTTAATTATCCGTAAAGTATTTGATTCATGGAGCTCCTCTTTTTCTCTTTTCACTACGACTGTTTCCGCTGTAAACACGTATTCTTGTCTTTTTGCTAAAAAAAATTGTAGCACACCCTTGAAGTCTATTGTTTCCTGTTATTCCATTGTGTTGCTAACCACATTCCTGTGTTGAATGAGTCCATTTAGGCGTTTCCCCTGACATTACCCTGACGGCGCCTTCTATAGGAACATGTTGTAACTATTTTTTCCTCTCCCAAACAAAATTTCATTACCTCGCGATTACTCTGGTAAAATACCAAATCGCTCTGATGGGTATTTTTAAAATTATAGCGTTTTGAAATCGTAACTTTAATTATAATCACCCTGTATATGTACCGCGGGATTATTTATAACATTTTTTTCTGTGATTGATTATATTGCAAAATAATTCAATAATTTGCACATATTATATATTTATTAGTATTTTATATTTTGAAGCTTGTATTTTTTTTTTTATCTAGAGTAATAATGAAACATGTACTATACATATTTCTGTTAAATTGAAAAAATATTTGAATGATATTTATAAAAAACTGATCATTTCAGACAAATATTATTACATTTTCTACCTAATAATTTTGCGCACTAGTGATCTCTCTCGCAATTTTTGCTTTTTGTTCATCTCCTGGAACTCCCTGCCTATGGAAAAAAAGCCTTTAAAAAAATTGAGTAAAATTTTACCTACCAGCAAAAGAAATAGTCATCGTTTATGATATATATATTTAATCCCTATCGGGATTCAGAAAAAACAAAATAATTTAACTTTTTAGAGCACTTACATACGTATTTTTCAGAGTTTCTAATTTCTAGAGAAAAAAAGCTAACTAAAAGAGTTCTTGACTTTTCGTTTCTTTGAACAATAAGCTACAATTTTTGTTCATTTTTGAAATACAAATAAGGATAAATGTTCTTCTCCTCCTTCACTAGTAATGAATACTGGGATTATTCTGAACGATTGGACTGAGGAAACTATAACCGGCCTCAGACATAAAATTTACACTCAGGAACATTGAAAAAAAAGCACCAAAAAGGAAGAAAGATACTACTTGAAAAAAGATACGACGGAAGGTAAACTTTACAAATAAGTATAGTGAGATTCGTTATGCGAATTATCCAAGTTTGGTGCTAATGTGCATGACCACACCCTTTAACTGCTGATGAAATTAGGAAGGCCGTATATATACCGGCTCATGGTAAAAGATTCATAAACGTAACGATAAGAGGATTATACGCTACCGAAGTGATGACGTCACTGACCCTCTCTGGTCACACCAATGACTCTCGGACCAATTAGCTCCCATTAACTCTCGGACAATGACCAATTAGCCCGGGAACACTCTGGTTGGTGTGTGCCCAGAGAAGATCAGTGACGTCACACTTCGGTAGCGTATAGGAGGGCTGTAGTAAGCGAAGAATGCCAAGTAGACGAATGAGAACATACATCTCACAGTTAAGCGAGTTTGAGAGGGGCTTCATCATCGGCATGAAATACGCATTCTGGTAGATTAGATGTCCAGATTGATTTCTCGGTCGATCATTCGGTGTTTTCTATCAGATCATGTTGGGAGCAGTGGACATTAGATGGTTGCAGTCTGGGGCAATCAGGAAGTCGACGAGACTAGAGGATCGAAAGATAGCGCTCAAGTGATCATGGATCCTATAGTGAGTAACTCATTACACGTTACAATCGCATGTAGGGGTGTGAGTTGTTCTAAAACCATTTCAAAATGCCTTGCGGAAACGAATCCGCTATCCAAATGGCCTTTCCGTATATTGCCTTTAACATCAAAACATCGGCAACTCCGACTACAGTGGGGCCTAATCAGAATGACGTGGAATAACACACATTGGCAAAACTTGGTTTTTAATGATCAGTCCCGGACATTTTTAAGGATAGATGATAACCGCTTACGGAGTGGAGTCGAGTTGCACTACTGAATGGCTACAATTTCACCCACACTGTCGTGTGACACTGCTCGCACCGAAAGCACAGTGGTCTGGGTGGCCATAGCAGTTCCCTCTAATGGCTGTACGTGGAACCTTATGTTGAACGCATTATGCGACTCCACATGGGACCTTTTCTAAATGGTCTTCCAGAATCCATTTATCAGCAAGATAATGCTTGTCTGCATATATATTTTCTCCACACTTCCTACGTCATGTTCAGACTCTTCCATAACCGACCCACAACCTTGACTGGTTCTCTTTAAAGTATGTGCGAATTCACCTGAAACGCCAGATGCCGCCGAGTCCCTTTGTACATGATTCGGATCTGGGTATTCAATATTTGCGGACCATCTGCCTCAGGACAACATCGGATGTTTAATAAAACACGGTATTGGAACTTTGAGGCATGTATTGCAGCACTAAGCGGTCCGATGCCCTATTAAAATTGCCCTGTATTTGTCTAATTTTACACACTGTATATGTATATTGTCTTGATTTTGGGATAAAATAAATCTCTTATCTGTATCATTATGTGTATTAATCTGATAATAATTAATTATCAGATGTTAATTCAATCTGATGGCCCCTTCTTGGTAAGCTATTTCCAATGATCTTAAGAGCATTTAAAACAAATCTGTTTCTGAAACTATTTTGAGGTATTGTCTTAAGTATTTTATAAATGATAAAATGCATTTCATTTTATCTTTTATTGTAAACTGTAATTATATGTTGTTATTAATGTGGAGTAACAGAAAGTAAGGTGAGTGTCACAGAAGATTATATACTTTAAGCATATTTCTGAAAGTACTAAATATTGCAAGAATTTCAAAACTTGTACACTCTATAACAAAAGAAAAAAAAAAAAAAAAAAAAAAAAAAAAGACACACCAAGAAGGAGTTATCTGAATGGGACAAAAATTAGCAGATGTGATGCACATGTGAAGAAAAACAATTGGTTACAGTTTCAGAAAATTTGAATGATTTAATCAAGAGAAAGGGCCTCACAAAGTAAACAAGTCAATAACGCTCTGGTCCACTTCTGGCCCTTATGTACGCAGTTATTAGGCTTGGTATTAATTGCTAGAGTTGGCAGATGTGCTCCTGTGAAGTATCGTGCCAAATTCTGTCCAACTAGTGCTTAAGATTGGCAAAATGTCGAGCTGGTTGTAGGACCCTTTTAATAATGATGCTCCAAATGTCCTCAGTGGAAGAGAGATCCGGGACTAAGTTCAACTCCATTTCACTGAGCTACCTATTAAGGGTCTTTGAAGTCACTGAAGTACCAATTGCACGTAGGATCGACGATAATGATGAATTGGAGCTTTGAATACCGCTTTGTGATTGACTGGTTCTCACTTTCTGTCCTCTCTTTAGGCCCACCGCTTCCTCCTTTACGCTGTGTTTGGCCATGGCTCATCCATTCCTGTCAATATCGTCTAATATTGGAACCACTCCTATACAATTGTCAAAAAATTTGCAGATTAGACCAACCGGCATCTTTGAGCCCAACTACACACCACACTCAAATGCTGACATCTGCACATGTTTTTTTGTGCACCTGTATGTGAGGCATAGTTACTGTCTGTCTGAGTAGACGGAATAAAATTCTTTAAAAATTCATGACCTGGAATCAAAATTTCTCATTTTTATTATCCTGCCAATTGCGCAGTTAAGATGCGTTGTAGCGTCGCATGCTTATTCGATGGCAGCCAAACTTTAAGATTTTGCATATTCCATCGAAACCTGTATGTATGTCAATTTGTGACCAGCTTGCATTACTTCCTCTTGGTGCGTTTTATTTATTTACTTTTTTTTTTTTTTTTTTTTTTTTTTTTTAATAGTTAATAATGCATTAATATTTTTAAACAATTAATACTTCAAAAGGTTTTATTGTTTATTCTTATAATTTATTTCTTGAGAATTAGTTATTTCTTAAAAACAGAAAAAAATTTAGAATTAATGTGAATTGATAATTTCTGAATAACACTTAATGGTATTTTTGTCAATATTTATTTAAAAATGATTTTGCAATTGTTCTATCATACTATTTCATTAGAATAATATAGTTGTAATAAACTTTCAACAATGTAATACATTAATTAATGGCACTATTTGAAAGTACATTTAAAAGTACATTATTATCGCTATGTTATCATCTAAGACCATCGGTGACCATATGTTTTCAAATTATGAGGACAGTCTATATTTTCTATTTATTTTTCAAAGTTTTTAAAAAATGTAGCAAGGAAATTATGTATCATAATTCTAACCCTTTAAAGACTCATTTTTTAGTACAAATTATACCGCTGTAAATGTGTAATTATAATATTTTTAATGACGTCCTCAAATTTTCGAGAACGCCATCTGGTCACCCTACTTTAAGAGAAATTAGAATTTTGCTTAATGGCATAACATTATTTTATTATTTTTTTAATGTAGTATGTGTGGGCATAATATAAAAATAATAAACATTTCTGATACTTATATATTTCCTATTGGTGACGCTTGTGTTTAAAATTACTCTAGAAAATATTTTATAAAGTATTTCCTCTATTGAAATATTTTCTGAGGCAAATGATCTTTCGAAATGGTCACATCAAATACATTACGTAACAACAAAAATTCAACAAAATATCACTTCCAATAAAATAGAAATACAATAACAAACTGCAACAGTACATGGTTCATATAATATTTTCCATTTTATATATAACTATGCTGCATATTCGATTTTTTTTTTCTTTTTATGAGTGCATTAGAATATCTGATATATTTGAGAATAAATCATGCATCTATACTTTTTAAAATAATATACTCAAACACACGGTAAATTAATTTTTTAATTATTTAATTTATTTAATTTTTCAAATGATTTATTCTGCTTTTACTTTTATTGTTTAGTGCAGTAAATTAAATTAAATTGCTTTTAAATAAAATAAAATAAGAAAATTTTAAATTAATGCTTTTTTTTAATTGCTTTTCCACTTAAAATATATATATATATATATAATTGTATTACAGGAGACAATTTACTCAGGATTTACATTCACCCACAAGTCTCGTTGATCGAAATTATATTACATTCTTACAAAAAACTCCTCCATAAATGTCGAATGTTGTTCCTGAGCCTTTACCACTTTCCATTTCGTCATGACAAAGCTTCCGCATCTTACAGCAGATAAGTCAGATCACATCTGTAGGCAACTTTTTCCGGCTGATTGGGACATGGACACCGCGATTACAAGATTTGATTCTATAGATTTTTTTTTTCCTTAAACGAATTTAAAAGAACAATAACGCCTATTTAATCGCAGAAAGACATAATTGAATTAATAATTGTGGCGTCATGAAATGTTCGAAATACTCCAGTTAATTTTTAAGTCGGTGTGTCATTCCATGCAGCAGTACAACTCACAGTATAATACAGTCGGTAACAAAAGTCTCCAAATACTAGCAAAAATTCCTATGTAAAAAAAAGTACACTTAATACAGTTTTATTAAATAAATCCTTGTCGAATATTGTTCTTAGTCAATCTAAAAACAGGATTAGACAAGGATTTATTTAACAAAACTGTATTAAGTGTATTTTTTGTATATAGGAATTTCTGCTAGTTTTCGGAGACTTTTGTTACCGACTGTACATGTCTCCAGGTGTCTAGCAAACAATTTAGCGTCTTCTGTTACATGTGTCATTTATGGTCTTACAAGTGTGTTAGCGTCTCTGTATTATGCAAACACATGTGGTTAAAAACGAATAACATATGTAAAAACACAGTATAAATAAAATAATGTAGATTAAGATTTATTTGTTGCGTTTGTATAAACGCATTTTAACGACTCCATATTGTGTCTACGATCCCATGTTCCTCTGTTTTTTTTTATTATTTTAGGCAACGTTATTTTGAATAACTTTGCGTATTTTGTAGTTTGAGTGTGTGCATTCACGGTTAATGTATTCCTATAGTCAAAGAACCCGTCAGTGGTTAAAAGAACTTGGTTTAACGATTCGAATTTAATCCACACACCACCACCCATAGCTAAAATTCTCAATTTATGTTAGTATCTTTTGAAACCATATAAATACAAAGTCAACAAACTGACGGATGTGATTCCTCTAAAATATTCGCAGAATACCTACGAACAACAAACGGATAGTGGCAAGAAAATTATAGCAGGTATAATTTGTTATATTCCAATATTTGTGGCAGATTTGATTTAAGGGAGTCTGGGACACCAAATTTTTGTTTTATTTATTGATTAATTGCTGTAATTATTTTTTCTGAAATTGGAGCTTTTTTGACGATGAAGTTGAGCAAGAAAGAATCTTAAAAAGCTTTAAATAAAAATTTTAAATACAATTTTAAAAATTGAAAATTAAAATTTTTTGATAAATTTAAAATTTGTTATATCTCATGAACTAATGGCGCAATTTACAAACTTTTTTCACTCTTATATACAGAAATGATTTATCTTAAATTTGTCATCGGGATTTTCAATTAGGAGCAAAACATTTTTGGTAATCCAAAAATTATGCATGAGATAAGTGCTTTTTTTAAATTAAAATTAATATTTAAAAATGTTATTATTATAACCAGAAATCCTGAAGACAAATTGAAGATAAATCCTTTCTGTATATTAAGATGAAAAAGTTTGTAAATTGAACCATTAGTTCAAATGATATAACAAATTTTAAATTTATCAAAAATTTTAAATTTTAAATTTTTAAAATTTTATTTTAATTTTAATTTTTTTAATAGTTTTTTAAGTTTCTTTCTTTCTGAACTTCATAGTCAAAAAAGCTTCAATTTCAGAAGAAAAAAATTACAGCAATTCATCAATAAATAATAAAAGCAATAATTTGGTGTCCCAGACCCCCTTAAAAACACGAAAGTTCAGTATCCTAAACAAACCAATTCCGTAAAATGTCAACATGCATTTTTTAAACGTTACTGAGTTCCATGTTAAGTGAGGTAAGAAATAATGTCCTTTTTTGGTAATATTTAAGCAAAATTTATAAATACATAAAATGAAACAATTGTCTTTATCGATTGTATTTAGTGGCAACCTTACACGTCTGGCCTAATATATTGGTAAATAACCCTATTTTCAGTTCATTTTAATAAAATCCTATCAAAGTATTAATAATATCAATGTATACTCATTTAGACATTCATCTATTTTAAAACTTCAAGAATTACATATTTTTAGAAATCCTTTGCGTCGCGTGCTTATAATACATTTTTTTTAGATTCAGGTGTTGCCATTTCCTATAATACAAATAATGAAAATCATAGTTCTAGATCTTAAATTAGTTTACCTGTATACTAACATGCATTTGTAATATAAAATAATAATTTAAGCATTTTATTCAACTTTTAATTTTAAATTTTGTTACCTAAATAACATTTTAAAGACAATCATATTTTTAATTTATTAGAAAAAGAATCATTTGTAAAGTTAATTTACAGGTATTTTAATTCCCCTTTTCTTAATTATTTAGTTTATACGCTTTTCAAATTAGTACAACAGTTTTATTGCATTATTTTGAAAAATGTGTTATTTTTGCATAATTATTTAATTCTTAGATTTTTGTTTAAAATAGGATTTTCTTTTCTCTTTGTAACAATACTTCTATAAAGAAAAAAAAAACTGAAGTCACAAAAAAGCCTTTTATATATGCTTTAAATATTTGTATTCTTACGAAATTTTTCCAGCTATTTTCTTTTTGAGTTCTTTCTCATCTATTGATATTCAGATAATGTTCATGTAGTCTGCATTACGTGATATAAAATATTCAACTACGTAAATGTCACAGAATCGAAAAAATATTATGGGAAAATATGTGTATATATCACACAACATTATGTATTTTCTTTTATCAACTACTACTGAGAGCTCTTTACTCGCAGAAATACTGAGTACACATTAAATAATATGAATTACTCTATTCATAAAATTTAAATAAAGCTCGATTCTTTACTATCAGATTCTTTTCCTATCATACACTGTAAACACCATTTACATATTAAACTTTTGTTTGGCAATAAACAATTTTAAGAGCTTCTAAAATATAAACAGCTTCTATAATAGAAAAACTTATAGCATATAAAATAGAAATAGAAAATGTTTTAAATAAAATGTATTCTGAAAACGAAAAATCGTATAATCATAACCGTCGACTTTGTACATTTTTACCAGATATTATTTAAAGAAATGGGCATTTTTTTTCTATGCGCATTTTAATCACATAAAATGCAGCACACATTAAGAAAAAAAATAAGCCACTCTCATTTAGAACGAATAAGTATCCATTTTCTAAATCCCTGAACTAGTAATATAGGTTTCTGAGTAGTGAGTAATACATATACGGTAAACAAATAACCTGGATAGACGAATTGATCGAGAATTTCTAGTATACATTTTTCTAGAATGGGAAACAATCTAGAATCTTTTGTATTACGATAAATTCGCGTTGATTTACTAGAATTTGGTTATAAAACAAAATTATAGTTACTAAAACTCGCCTCTTGTGTTCGCATTTTTTACAGAGATTTTTAAGTGAGATTGACCACCATAATATAGGGAAAAGGTCTAGAATTATAATAAGGGTTCTTAGAACTCGCTACCAAAGGGAGCTTGAATTCATAAAGATGACATGGAACTATTTTTACTAGATCACAATTTAGATTCTAGATGTCAGTCACATAATTTTTTTCTCAGTGCATAGACAGCATGTGTAAAAATTTTTGGTTTTAATTGCTCGTTCTTTAATCCGTCTACTGCAACGGAAAAAATTTTACAGTTTACCACCTTTTGTTATTAACAGATTTTCTTTTTTATGGATTACATTCATTCATTTTCCAGATTCTTACATTTTATTATCATTATTACTTACAGCAACAAATTTAGAAATACTTTTGGTATATAGCGAGGAATAAAACTTTTATATCTGTATGTTTATGCAAAAACCTTTTCCTCACCTATAGCAACAAATTTCTATTCAATATATATACCTATTTTAAACAACTTAAAAAAATTGACTATGTAAATCGTCGTTTTTAATACATAAACATCGTTTTTAATAATAATAAATTTAATTCATCAAATACTTAGTCAATTTAAAATCTTGATTAAATTTTATTCTTTAATTTTACAGTCTTTTTTTCATTTTTAAATTTAGGTTGATGATCCGTAGAAGTTTAGAGGTAATGACACCAGTAATTGTTAATAAATTTTTTTTATTTATATTCGATCCCCAATTATTTATTATTAATAATGATTTTCTTCCTTTTATTAATTGTGAGTGCGTTGCGTTCATCAAAAGTTATTACATTTTAACAAATTAACAATTAACAATTAACAATTAACAATTAACATTTTAACAATTTATTAACAAATGTGTCAAATTTTCATATATGAATCAATATAGCTTTTTCTAAAGATATTTTATTAATTATATCATTTGAAAAAGGATTTTTATGTGAGCTTATGTTCTAGTCGAATACATTACGTAACATTAAATATTAAAGATGTTTTTCTTTACGTAACAGAAAAGTAATACAAGAAAATATAACAGCACATATCCGAACAATGTTACATTTACTTTATACTCTATGCTAAGCCAGATTCTTTTCCCTTAGGTTAGTTTTATATAATAAAATCCACAAGGTTTTATACTCTAAAATGCATACCAAATATAAAGTCCATTATCGTACTTTCTCTTTAAATTTTAGTGTACTACACAATTTTAAACTACGTCATTATGGTTTCGGAACAAAAGGCTTTTTTTTCCCCTAGTTGTTACAAGTTACGTTCACGTTCAAGTTAAAACACTTAATTTACAATTTTATCATTTTGTTTGGTGTAAAAAATGTAAGTAGTTTATTAAATACATCTTAAAGAGAAAAAAAAAATGTGGATTAAATCAAAAGAATTATTTTGTCTTTAATAGATAGTTAAAGCTTTTTCATTTAGGTGGTGTAGAGATTAGGTGAGATTGTGTGACTGCACGTGGGTGTATATATATACAGGGTGACAATTATTAAACTATGTGAAATAAAATTGTCGTAACTTTTGAACGGTTTGCGTTAGGGCGTTCAAACTGCACGGTTAGCCGCAGCGCAAGATGGGAATTAGTATGCGCTTGCGCACGCACCTTGTTTTTTGTCGGCCATTTGTATTCAAAATTGGCGCATTTTCGGGAGTGAGAATCCAAATTTCGCGATCCAGAAGTTTATCCACGTTTAACGGGTGGCTTTGTGGTGTGTAATGTTTAGTTGCGGAATAATCAATGCGATATTCGTTGACGACACGGTGAATACTGAACGGTACGTGAATGTTTTGGAAAATGATTTCATCCCCATTATCCAAAGTGCCTCTGATATCGACAAGATGTGGTTCACGCAAAACGGCGTTCGACCTCATCGAAGCAGGAGAGTGTTTGATGTCCTGGAGGAGCACTTTGGGGGACGCATTCTGGCTCTGGGGTACCCAAAGGCCACTGGCATGGGCCTAGATTGGCCACCCTATTCTCCGTATTTGAACCCAAACGACTTCTTTTTGTGGGGCTATATTAAAGACGAGGTGTACAGCAATAACCCCAAAACCATTGTTGAGATGAAAACAGCCATGCAGGAGATCATCGACAGCATCGATGTTCCAACACTTCAGAGGTCATGCAGAATTTTGCTATCCTCTGCGCCACATCATCGCCAATGATGGCAGGTAAATCGAACATGCCATAACCTAAATTCGAATATCTGTAGTGGCGTTTACATGTTGAATGAAGTGCGTGCACGCCGTAGTTTGTAAGTAATTTGTGTTTTATTTCATATAGTTCAATAATTGTCACCCTGTACATATATAGATATATACATTTTTTTTTTTTTTTTTTTTTTTGTATGCTTGCCCTATATTTGATTTCACTGAATATTATTAGTTTATATTTATGGTTCAAAGCTATTTAAAAGCTCGATCTGACAAATAGAACGGAAATTAAAAGGTTTTTAATGTAATGGTTCACGGCGCCATCTATATTTAAATAATATAGTGGGTAGCACGACGCGTGGAACTAAATGGCATTTTTCAACTTGCCACGTATTGTATACAGAAGCTGAGAAAAATAAGTCAAAGTGTCTACAATTACGACCAAGTATTCCATTTATTTACCACCGATCATAAAGTTATTTTTTGCTAATTACATGAGACAGATGGCCCCCGTTAACATCATGCATTATTGCAAACGTTTCTTGAAATTGTCGTACACGCGTTTCCATAAGTTTTCATCGGCTGCAACTTCACATTAGTGGCATATCGTAAGTATTCAAGAACTCAAACCATTCATAACGAAGTTGCAGACAATGATGAGGACCTACAGAGGCTTATGTACGTGTACGTCAACTTCAGCGTAGCGTTGATGTAAACGGTGGCATTCTCCTTGATGCAGCCTTCAAAAAATAATCTTGTAATCCATGGTAAATAAATGGCATTCTTGGTCTTATTTATAGACATTTTTACTTATATTTTCTCTGCTTCCTTATGTAATATATGACAAGTTTAAAAATGTCAGTTGGTTTCGTGCCAACTTGTAGTTACTACTGACATTAATATAACTATTTTTGTTCTTGAATAATGGGTTTTGGATGGTATATAATTCTCAGTTATTATACCATTGCTGCCAATCTTTTTAATTTTTAAATCAGATTTAACACCACTATATTTTTAAAGGAATGTATCACATATATTTTCAACGATTAAGTAAGATGAAAACAATTATAACTAGCTGGCATAGTTGGACTCCGTGCAGTTTCCCATCACGTATTTAATTCCACACATTTTAATTATTGTTAAAAACTATCAAAGTAATATTCACATATCGCATCTCGGCAAAAAAAATGACACAACTTAAAAATGCAGTATTTGAGAAGAATCAACTTAAAGATGGTAAAAAGAATGAACTTGGCTATAGTAAAACTAACATAAATGCCTCTCGGGTGGATGAATTGAGAGTTATAGATACGACGTTTTCCGCGCGCATTTTATACGCATTTTTTAATAACATAAACCCAAATTTGCCATAGGTTGATTTCTTTGGAAATCGAAATATTCCAATCACTTCGTTTATATATAATAGAAATCTTGTCATCATGATATCGCCCGAAATAATACTCCAAATCGAACCAATTTTGGACAACAAATTTATCTTATAAATATCTTTGATAAGTTCGTTAACCAAGTTGCTCCACAATTCTGTTTTCAAGTGGCGATGTATGCATAGAAAATATAAGGGTCTCAACCAAGTTTATAAATGAATTTTATCCGCCATGATATTTCCAATCGTTTTTTCTCCGTGTAAACCATATTGCCATACATTGTAATTGGCCTTTAAATGTTTAACAGGAAACGCGACATTTTCTGAAGATGAAAATATTTCGAATCGTTTATGCACCCCCCAAACTTTCATCAAAATCCTTATACCCATTTCCAAGTAAATCCAATTTCTGCCATATATTACAACTGGCCGGTAAAGGTTTAGCTGCAAATGCAAATTTTTCTGAAGATGAGGATAAATCCAATCGTTTAAGCACCCCGAAAAACCTTTAACCCCAAACTTTCATCAAAATTTCTATGTTTTCTAAGCAAACCCAGTTTCTGACATATGTTGCAATCGACTGATAAAGGGTTAACTGTGAACGCGAATTTTTCTGAAGATGGAGATAAGTTCAAACGCTTTAACACCCCGAAAAACACTTCCCAGATAGCAATCACATTTGCAGCAAGCTTAATTTTTCTTGATATTATTTTGCCATGACAAATTTGATGCGATAAATTTGCCGTGAAATTGCGACAAAGTAGACACAACATAAATCTATCTTTCGTTTTATTTTTTTTTCCCTTTCACGCCATTTCTGTTGCAAACTAAAATTGCTATGTAAGTATTTGAAACTCAACCAAAGACTGATATAGAAGCGATTTTCTTGCTCGTGTTGTTTACTAGTGGAAGAAGCGTGGCGTTATCCGCGGGGCTCGAAGTCTCGTGTCGACAAGTCTTATGCGAAATAGAAGCTATATATACATGTTTCTATGTGTATTTGCAGATAATGTGACGTGATAAGAATCTGAGTTTGCAATGCATTAACAGTTGCTGAGACATGACAAACTTGCCTATTGTAATGAATGTGCAGTACTCTTAATACGACAAACCTAACTTTTCTACTAGTTTGCAACGAATTTGCAGCAAATTTTATACATTAAGAGTGCAACTTGCACGACAAGTTTGATGCAAATTTGGCGTATGGTGACTTCGGAGTTTGCGTTAATTTGCTTCAATCTTGTTATGAACTTACACACTGAACTTGCTGCAAGTTTGTTGGCTTACAAAGCAAGATTGCCGCAATTTCGCTGCAAATTGAAATTGCTATGTGGGTTAGCTCCAATTTCGAAGTAAACCTGATTTCTGCCCTATGTTGCAATCGGCCGATAAAGGGTTAACAGCGAACGACACTTTTCTGAGGAGGAGGATTTTCCAATCGCTTTTTCTCACCAAAAAATCCCTAACTTCAAACTTTCATCAAAATCGCTATGTCCAATTTCGTGTAAACCATATTTCTGCCATACGTTGCGATCGGTCTTTAAAGGTTTAACAGCGAACGCGAAAATTTCTGAAGATGAAAATATTTCCAATCATTTATGTACTCCTAAACTTTGATCCAAAATCTCTATATCGATTTCCGAGTAAATCAAATTTCGGCCATATGTTGAAATTGGCCGATAAAGAGGGTTAACTGAGAATGCGAATTTTTTTTAAGATGATGGTAAGTCCAATCGTTTTAGCACCTCCCCGATAACACTTAATCCCAAATTTTCAACAAAATCGGTATATCCATTTCCGAGTATACCCGATTTCTGCTATACTTTACAATTGGTCAATAAAGATTAACTGTGAACGCGAATTTATCTGAAGATGAGATCCAATC
The DNA here is from genome assembly GCA_963930645.1 of Salticus scenicus. Taxonomy (NCBI): domain Eukaryota; kingdom Metazoa; phylum Arthropoda; class Arachnida; order Araneae; family Salticidae; genus Salticus; species Salticus scenicus. The sequence continues at coordinate 84,879,329 of OZ005662.1, forward strand.
GTTTTTTCTCATCAAAAATCTCTAACTCCAAACTTTCATCAAAATCGCTTTCTCCATTTCCGTGTATACCCAATTTCTGTTATACGTTGCAATTGGCCTTTAACCCATTCATGGTCACGCCATTTTTAATTTTTTCGTTTCAAAGCCATTTTAGTGGGATGTGTTTTATATATTTTTAAGTCATTAGGTACTAATAATATTACAAATTTATCACGAATACTGAGAAACTGATTGTTTTCTATTTAGCAAATCCGTAGCAATGAATAAATGATTCAGAAGTAAAAAACTCTGACCGTGTATACACATTCATGACCATGAAAGGGTTAAAGGTTTAACTGTGAACGCGAATTTTTCTGACGATGAAAACAATTCCAATCGTTTAAGCACCCCCCCAAAGCACTTAATTCCAAACTTTCATCAAAATCCCTATTACCATTTCCGAGAAAACCCAATTTCTGCCATATGTTGCCATTGGCCAAAAAAGGGTTAATAGCGAACGCTCGTTTTCTGAAGATGAGGGTTAATCCAAGCATCCCGAAAAACACTTAACTACAAACTTCTTTGAAATTCGCTCTATCCATTTCCGAGTAAACCTAATTTCTGCTCTATGATACAATGGGTCGATGTTAACAGCGAACAGGAATTAAAGTCGCATGTTTGTAGTTAATGATGTTCATCCCGACATAAAAATGATATTTAAGAGCTGTTCTTACATCTTTACGATAAAAATATTTCTTTTCATGAAAGTTTAAGTGAAATTTTGCCCTATTCTCCCATGCTAAGAAAATCGTAAATTTCGAATAACTTCTGAAGTTTTTTAATTAGAATGTTGCAAATAAATAGGGTTCTTGCCAGTGTCATAAATAATATTTTAAAACTGGTCTGACCTCTGCAATCATTTGTTCGTGAGATATCGCGTAAACAGACTAATAAACTAACAGACTAACACACTAACAGACTAAGAAACTAACAGACATCCTACAGACGGACACCATACAAATTTTGTCATTTTCGGATTCCCCACAATTGAAATTTTATCATTTTAAAATGGCCGCTTTTTCCATCACCACCCCCCTCCCTCCACGGGTGTGAATGTTCAATATGGGTAGCCTAACAGCACACTTATCCATAGTACCTGAAAACGAATAAAAAAGTCGAAATTTTTCACGATTACCTAAGTTCCCCTTACCTATATTACGATTGGGAACTAAAAACTTTCCGATATTAAGTCTCCCTTGAAAAACGGGAGACTCGGCACCTATGTTATACCAAAAGATGTAAAATAATCCAAGGATTTTGCGTTCATTACTTAAATTAAAAAATTCCATTTAGTTAAAATATATTCGTCAAAACTCTCATAATAGGTTTAGAATTCTTAAAAAAATTAATATAAAGCTGATGCCAAAAAAGCATTACACATCCATTTATTTGTTTATTTATTCATTGACATAAAAGCAAATATGTTTACTTACACGTGCATAACGAAATTGAAATAAAACTTTACAAAAAATTTAAATTCTTAAAAAATTCTGGAACACATCAAAAAACGTAATGTGAGTATGTGTAATCGCTATAGACTAAATAAGAAAAAAAAAAATCACGTGATTCGTATAGATTGGAAATACTTTTTAACAATACGCACCCGCTTAGTTGTGTAAACTTTAAAAGCTATTGAGATCCCCCCATGCGTCTATTCTATAAGACATTTTTAAATTTCATGTAAAAATTTTAATTTCAGTTGGAATTCCAAAATTGTTACTTTAAAATATATATGCTGCCATCTGTACATCAAAATAGTAAATTAAACACAGAGAAATTTGAATTTTTATCATTTTAAAATGGCCGCTTTTTCCACCACCACCCCCCTCCCTCCACGGGTGTGAATTTTCAATATGGGTAGCCTAACAGCACACTTATCCATAATAAATCCTGAGGATGTCCGTTGACATCCATAGGATATCCTGAGGATGTCTTGTGGATAAGATGTGCTGTTAGGGCATCTTTCAAAAGTTTTTGTCAATATCTTTAAAACGTTTGGTTGAATCACAGATCTGTGATAATTTAAAACAAACTATCGATTTATTTTATTTATTGTTTGTTTGTTTCTTAAGGGAAAAAAACGCATTTCATCTGATATTGGCAAAAAATTGACTTTCATTCGGCATTTAGTGTTTAATTCTGTACGATAAAAATCGTCTACATATATCATGGAAAATCATTTAAGGATTTAATAAATAATTTGTACTGCATGAACTTGTGTAAAATTATATAGCAGAAAGTCTTGTGGAGGCCCCATTCATACTAATATTGCTTTGTTTTCAAAGAGAGTTAAAACCGCTACTTTTTACATGTCTGAATGGTAAGCTATTTTCGAAGATATATATATTTTTTTTAATTCTTCCGAAAGGCTATTTAAATATTTGAACGAAGAAGTTTAAATTAGGTTTCTTGCTACACTATTAAAAGTCTACTGTAAATTTACCGAAATAAATGTCCAGAATCTCTGTAAATTTACAGTAGTTCTCAATTTAAAATAAATAGCAGAAATATGCAATCTTTTACTTGTATTTTTATTGTTTTGTATCTCAATAAAAATTAAAAACGACTTTTTCTACGTTAAAAAAAAGGCATTAAAAAACATTAATACACTCTCACCAATAAATAATTAAAATAATATTTGGCATTAAAATGCTTATATAAGAGATTTTTTCTAACATCACCGATTATCTTTAATTTTACGTAAGATACATAAGTTGTAGTGGATTTTCTGTTGAAATTTGTAACAGTGTTGAACAATTACATATTATTTTAATCATGTTAAATCAAATAATCTAATTGTAGTTAAATTTACATTTAAAAAATATCTTACTTTTTTAATAATTTTCAATATTAAAGTTTTTAAAAGATCTTTTACGTAGAATTGTCAGTTTATATATATATATATATATATATATATATATATATATATATATATTTTTTTTTACTTTTTTTTCTATATATAATAATCGAAAAAAATACATAATTTGTATATTTATAGAATAAGCAAGTCTATTTTTTTAGTTTGTTATTTATTTATTTGAATCTAGCCTAGGTGTATCTGCACTTTTATTCTATGTATCAAATATACCCCTCCCCCCCCCCCCCCACTTTTTTTTACGAAAAAAAAAAAAAAATCATATTGCTCTAAATTCAATTCATAACCTAATACGTATCGTGAAAATCCCGTATCGATTGAAATATTTCTGAATATTGTATTAGATGACATGTAAATATTTTATATATGTGTGAATCAGTTTGATTAAATAAAAGTTTGCGTAAATTGTAGCCTGAAATGTTTCTCGACTGAAATACACCTGAATACTATATCCGAGATATGTAAATATTTTATATGTCTTTGACTTACTTTGAATGAATTTCTATTTACGTTTTCTAGAGTTTTTTTTTTTTTTTTTTTTTAATGAATTCAAAGAAGATCTAATTTTGAAATTGTATTGTAAGATTTTTAACCGACTTCAAAAAAAGAAGGAAGGTTCTCAATTCAAACCGTATGTTTTTTTTATGTTTGTTAGCTCATAACTTCTGAACGGATGCTCCGATATTGATACTTTTTGTTTTGTTGAAAAGGTCTTGGTCTGAAATAGGTCCCATTGTAACATCTTTACGATCTAAAGAAAATACAGGGTGCCCAAAAAAATCAGTCCCAACTCTTTTAACTGCTAAACGGCTGCAGCTATAGTGATAAAAATGGTATGAAAGTATAGCAAAGTGGCCATGCAGTACAAGGTTAAATCGATTGCAGCGCCACCTGGTGGAAAATAGCGGAGTTAGTGTTCCTATCTCGAAAACTATTCTAAAGGAAAAGTGAATTACAAAGCTAAAGAGTATCACCGATTTAGTACAAAAAGATAGTTTAGACATTCATGCTAACGTTAATATCTCGAAAACGGTTCAAGACTGGGGGAAAAAATTAATTATAAAATTGCAGAGCATCATCGATTTAGTACGAAAAGATAGTTTTGACATTGATGCTAAAATACAAGGCTAAAAACGTGCATTTTTTTGTTCGCAAATTCTTACACTATACACACTTGAGCTACATTGCTCATGTTGTAGCGTAGCTGGGGAGACATACGCTATAAAATTCAAAATACGGTTACTTGATAATTTTTGTTTTGTTGTAGAGATTTTGGTCTGAAGTATGTCCCATTATAACATCTTTACAATCTAAAGAAAATAAATCGCCATCTGGTGAAAAACAGCGGAATTAGCGCTCCTATCTCAAAAACGGCTCAAGGTGGGAGAAAAGTTAATTACGAAGTTGTAGAGCATCATCGATTTACTACGAAAAGACAGTTATTAGACATTATTGCTAAAAATAGAAAGCTTAAAACGTGCAGTTCTTTGTTCGCAATTTCCTACACTGTGCACACTTGAACTACGTTGCACACTTTGCAGCGTAGCGGATGATACGTATACTCTGTGGTTCAAAGTACTGTTACTGTAAGCGGTCACATCGATTAGCGCAAAGTCGTTTTCAACCAACTTCAGAAAGGAGGGTGTTCTTAATTCGAGCTATGTGTTGTTGATGGTGTTTGTAAGCTTATAACTTCGTAAGAGATGTTTTAATTAACCGACTTCAAAAAGGAGGAGGTTCTCAATTCAAAGCTTATGTTTTTTTGTTTTTGTTTTTGTTTGTTAGCTCGTAACTTCTGAACGGATAATCCGATTTTGATACTTTTTGTTTTATTGTAAAGGTCTTGGTCTGAAATAGGTCCCATTGTAAGATCTTTACGATCAAAAGAAAATACAGGGTGCCCAAAAGAGTCAGTCCCGACTCATTTAACTGCTGAACAGCTGCAGCTATAGTCATAAAAGTGGTATGTAGATATAGTAAAGTGGACATGTGCTACGCGATTTAACCGCCTAAAACGCCACCTGGTGGAAAAGAGTGGAGTTAGAGATCCTATCTCGGAAACGTTTCAAGACAGGGAAAAAAATGAATTATAAAATTGTAGAGCATCATCGATGTAGTACGCAAAGATAGTTTAGACATTAATGCTAAAAACAGAACGCTTAAAACGTGCATTTGTTTGTTCACAGTTTCCTATTTTGTGCACACGTGAACGACACTGCATATGTTGTAGCGTAGCGGGTGACATTTATGCTATGTAAAATTCAAAGTATGGTTATTGTAAGCGGTCACATCGATTAACGCATAGACGTTTTAAACCGACTTCATAAAGTAAGAGGTTCTCAATACAAACCATTTTTCCCGTTGATGTTGAAATTTGTTAGCTTATAACTTCGTAAGAGAGTATTTAATTTTAATACTCTTTTTTGTTGTCGTAATGATCTTCGCCTGAAATAGGTTTCATTATGATTTCATTAAGATATAAACAAATTACAGGATACTCACAAAAGTCTGTTCTCACTCTAATTGCTGAACGCATGCAGCTACACTGGTAAAAGCAGTATGTAAGTATCGATGTTGAAACTTCTGTCCGTCAGCTGCAATGCATATTTTGCTCTTTGTTTGAACTTTGCGCTGCGCAATTTCCAGCGCAGCGGGTGACACGTATCCACTGTAAAGTTCAATATATATGCCTAACAGAATTTTCGGTTACGAATACAGCGTATCCGTTCTTTACATTTCTAAAGACTTTTTAATTTAACGTATATTCGTTGAACAGATAGTTTTTTGCTCATATCCGATAAAGGCAAGAAAAGGGACACAACTTAAAAATGCAGCATTTGAGAAAAATCAACTTAAAAATAACTTGACTAGAATAAAACTGGCACGACTGTCTCTCGAGTGGATAACTTTCAAGATGGAGTTCACATAACTTTCTAGTTTTTGTTCACATTGGGTGCATTTCATGTATTTTTCAGTGACATAAACCATTTTTTGAGTAATGTCACTTTTATTGGAAGTTGTGATTTGTGAAACTGCCGTCGAACGTCTTTTGATGTTGTGCTATATGAATAAGTTATCACTGAAAAGAGAAAAATAAAATCTTTTTGTGAAAAAATAGAACCGACTCCAAAAAGGAACTACTATTGAAACAACTAAAAATGAAAGAAAATTGGCAGAAAATGGAACTGTAAATTGCGCCTAAAAGTATAAAATAATTTCCTTCGCCAAACAACCTATAACACTACAATTAATCATAACTTTTGAAGTCGGCGCAAAATTAAATAAAAATTAATACCTTTATTCAATACAAAAATCAAATCTTATTCACTCTACACATCTCACATTTTCACCAGCAAAACACAGACGAAAACTACTTTGATTCAAAAAACAAATAAGATTTCGTAAGCAGCAAAAGTTGGCGAAGATACTGGTATCTGACGTCCTTGGTGAAAGAAAAATCGCAAAATTATCTGGCAAACATATTTAATTTCTTTGGGATATCATGATTATTGTGATAAGGTATATCAAGGGAGTAATCAAGAATATGAAACAACACATCGTACAACATATATTAGGAAAATATACATCTTGCGTGTATATTTTTGCCTTACGTTTTGATCACCAAATCCAAAAGCCATCAAGGATGATAGTTATCAATGTTATATCAAATTTGCAAAGGAATCTCTAACTTCGTAGAAACATAAATACAGCATTGTGAAGAATTTTCACTGTCTTATGTAGTTGCTACTAATGGACCAATTGTATACAGTGATAAAATAATAAAGGAAATATGAAAATGGATCATTCGAGACAACCGCATTTGTTGCTACCAATCTAAAGACAAACCTTTAAAAACTAATTGATTTTTATTTAATTTTGCGCCGACTTCAAAAGTTATGATTAATTGTAGTGTTATAGGTTGTTTGGAGAAGGAAATTATTTTATACTTTTAGGCGCAATTTACAGTTCCATTTTCTGCCAATTTTCTTTCATTTTTAGTTGTTTCAATAGTAGTTCCTTTTTGGAGTCGGTTCTATTTTTTCACAAAAAGATTTTATATATAAATGTGTTCGTATTTTACCTTCATATATTATTGTGTTTTTAGTTGTTATTATATTATTATGTTATTAGTCATACTATTTAATCAATATAAAATGAAATATATATAGCCTGAATACTATATCCGAGATAAGTAAATATTTTATATGTCTGTGACTTACTTTGAATGAATTTCTATTTAAGTGTTCCAGAGTTTTTTTTTTTTTTTTCTTTCGAATGAATTCAAAAACGATCTAATTTTGAAATCGTGTTGTAAGATTTTATATAAATGTATTCGTATTTTACGATTATTTATGTATTATATATTGCTGTATTTTTAGTTGTTATTATATTGTTATATTATTAGTCATACTATTTAATCAATATAATATGAAATATATATATCCTGAATACTATATCCGAGATAAGTAAATATTTTATATGTCTGTGATTTACTTTAAATGAATTTCTATTTATGTTTTCTAGAGTTTTTTTTTTTTTTTTTTTTTTTTTTTCGAATTAAATCAAAGACGATCTAATTTTAAATTGTATTGTACGATTTTGTATAAATGTGTTCGTATTTTACCATTATTTATGTATTATATATTATTGTATTGTTAGTTGTTATTATATTATTATATTATTAGTCATACTATTTAATCAATATAATATGGAATATACGTATTTAAAAAATTTTTACAGAAATATTTTTTTTTAATTTGGAATGCTTGCAATAATATGTTTAACAATTTCTTTTTCGATTCTATTTTAGCAAAAACCATTGTTTAAAGCGTTACATGGTCTTCAATGGATAAAACTGCATAAATTTTCTCTCTCTCTCTCTCTTTTACACATATATATATATATATATATATATATATATATATATATATATATATATATATATATATATATATGTATATAGATAGATATATAACAAATAAAATTTTTATTCAAAATTTTACGCATGTGAAATAGCAATATTTATACAATATTTTACTATAAATATTTCATTATAAAATTTAGAAAATTCAGACTGTGGGTCCTGGTTTTTAATGTCTCTACAGAAAATCAATAAACACGATTTCTCAAAACAATGCACCGATTTTATCGAAATTATGCACACTTCTTCAAAACAAAATTGACTAGTGCTTGATTGAAGAATTAATAAAAATAAAAAATGAAATAAAAATCAGTAGACCCGATTTCTCAAAACAATGCACCGATCTTGTCAAAATTTCGCACACTTCTTTAAAACAAAATTGATTAGTGCTTAATTGAAAAATTAAAAAAGAAAAAAAAGAAAAAAAATAAAATAAAATAAAATCAATAGACACGATATCTCAAAACAATGCACCGATCTTATCGAAATTTTGCACACTTCTTTAAAACAAAATTGATTAGTGCGTAATTGAAAAAAAAAAAAAAAAATTAAAATCAATAGACACGATTTCTCAAAACAATGCACCGATGTTATCGAAATTTTGCACACTTCTTTAAAACAAAATTGATTAGTGCTTAATTGAAAAATTTAAAAAAATAAAATAAATAAAATGAATAGACACGATTTCTCAAAACAATGCACCGATCTTATCGAAATTTTGCACACTTCTTTAAAACAAAATTGATTAATGCTTAATTGAAAAATTAAAAAAAAAAAAAAAATTAAAATCAATCACACGATTTCTCAAAACAATGCACCGATCTTATCGAAATTTTGCACACTTCTTTAAAACAAAATTGATTAGTGCTTAATTGAAAAATTAAAAAAAAAAAAAAAAAATTAAAATCAATAGACACGATTTCTTAAAACAGTGCACCGATCTTATCGAAATTTTGCACACTTTCTTTAAAACAAAATTGATAAGTGCTTAATTGAAAAAAGAAAAAAAAAATAAAATCAATAGACACGATTTCTCAAAACAATGCACCGATCTTATGGAAATTTTGCACATTATTTAAAACAAAATTGATTAGTGCTTAATTGAAAAATAAAAATTAAAAATTAAAATCAATAGACACGATTTCTCAAAACAATGCACCGATCTTATTAAAATTATCCACACTTCTTCAAAACAAAACTAGTTGGCATAGGTGGACTCTGCTCACTTCCCCATCATATATATGTTTTCATAAATATCTAGTACAGGATATTCTTTTAATATGATTATCATGTTAGGAGAAATCAATTTGACCAAACGTTTGGCACAGTGACAGAATGATATCCCCGCCTAATAGGCTATCCACTGTTCATTGCAATTTATCTTATTCTAACCTATTAATTTATTTTATTCGAGTCAGTTTCACAGTTTAGTTTTCATGCTACTATTTCCAATGCAACAATCCTCAAAATGCATATTTATATGGAATATCGTCCCATTTTGCTATGTTGATAAAATCTTAAATTACGAATAAATTAGGAAATTTTCCTGTTTGAATATTTCTAGTCCATCATGTTCAAACAAGTATCATAACTGTTATTCTGAAGTTGTTTGATATATTTATGAACTTCAAAATGGATATTTATGATCCATTTTGCCCTATTCTGCCATTTTAAGTAAATCTTAAATTCCAAATAACTTATGAATTTTTTTAATTGGAAAATTCATAGTCTATGATATTCCTGCCAGTATCCTAAATAATATTTCAAAAGTGGTCTGACATCTTTACGATGAAATATCCTTCAAGCTTGACATTTATGTGAAATTTTACCCTATTCTGCCATGTTAAGAAATTCGTAAATTTCCAATAACTTACGAAATTTTTATATTGAGAAATCCATAGTCAATGACATTCATGCCATCCCAGTATCATAAATAATATTTCAAAAGTTGTGTAACATCTTTACGATGAAAATATCCCTCAAAATTAACGTTTATGTGAAATTTCTCCCTATTCTGCCATGTTAAGAAATTCGTAAATTTCCAATAGCTTGTGAAATTTTCAAATTAGCATGTTTATAGTTACTGGTGTTCATTTTGGCATCAAAACTGATATTTTAAAACATGTCTGACACTTTTACAGTGAAACTTTTCCATTTAATGCACGTTTAAGTGAAATTTTGCCCTTTACTCCAACGTTAAGGAAATCGTAAATTACTAATAACTTACGTTACTAATAACTTACTAATAACTTAAGTTTCTTAATGTTGCAAATGAATAGGGTTCCTGCCAGTGTCGAAAGTAATATTTTAAAATTGATCTGACTTCTCTGCGACTATTGGTTCTTGAGATATCGTGTACACAGACTAGCATACTAACACACTAACGGACTAACGAACTAACAAACTAACAGACACCCTACAGACGAACACCATACAAATTTTGTCATTCTCGGAATCCTCAAACCTGAAAACGTGTAAAAAAACCAGAAAACCGAAGTAAAAATTTTTCACGATTACCTAACTTCCCCATACCTATAGAATGATGGGGAACTAATTGACTAGCGCTTGATTGAAGAATTAAAAAAAAAAAAAAAAAGAAATTAAATTCAACAGACACAATTTCTCAAAACAATGCACCGATGTTATTGAAATTTTGCACACTTTTTCAAAACAAAATTGAGTAGTGCTTGATTGAATAACTAAAAAATTAAAAATGAAATTAAAATCACTAGGCACAATTTCTCAAAACAATGCACCGATCTTATTAAATTGTACCACTCATCTTCAAAAAAAAATTGCCTAGTGCTTGATTAAAGAATTAAAAAAAAAAAAAAAATGAAATGAAATGAAAATTAATAGACATGATTTCTCAAAACAAAGCACGGATCTTATTGAAATTTTGCACCCTTCTTCAAAACAAAATTGACTAGTGCTTGATTAAAGAATTCAAAATAAAATAAAAAAATAAATTAAAAATAAATTAAATGAAAATCAATAGACATGATTTCTCAAAACAATGCACGAATCTTATTGAAATTCTGCACACTTTTTCAAAACAAAATTGACTAGTGCTTGATTAAAGAATGAAAAAAAAAAAAAAAAAAAAATGAAATGAAAATCAATAGACATGATTTCTCAAAACAATGCACGGATCTTATTGAAATTCTGCACACTTCTTCAAAACAAAATTGACTAGTGCTTGATTAAAGAATTAAAAAAAAAAAAATTAAGTGAAATGAAAATCAATAGACATGATTTCTCAAAACAATGCACGGATCTTATTGAAACTCTGCATCCTTCTTCAAAACAAAATTGACTAGTGCTTGATTAAAGAATTTAAAAAAAAAATTAATTAAATGAAAATCAATAGACATGATTTCTCAAAACAATGCACGGATCTTATTGAAATTCTGCACCCTTCTTCAAAACAAAATTGACTAGCGCTTGATTAAAGAACTAAAAAAAAAATTAAGTGAAATGAAAATCAATAGACATGATTTCTCAAAACAATGCACGGATGTTATTGATACTCTGCATCCTTCTTCAAAACAAAATTGACTAGTGCTTGATTAAAGAATTTAAAAAAAAAAATTAAATTAAATGAAAATCAATAGACATGATTTCTCAAAACAATGCACGGATCTTATTGAAACTCTGCATCCTTCTTCAAAACAAAATTGACTAGTGCTTGATTAAAGAATTAAAAAAAAAAAATAAGTGAAATGAAAATCAATAGACATGATTTCTCAAAACAATGCACGGATCTCATTGAAACTCTGCATCCTTCTTCAAAACAAAATTGACTAGTGCTTGATTAAAGAAATTAAATTAAATGATAATCAATAGACATGATTTCTCAAAACAATGCACAGAACTTATTGAAATTCTGCACCCTTCTTCAAAACAAAATTGACTAGTGCTTGATTAAAGCACTAAAAAAAAAAAAAAAAAATGAAATGAAAATCAATAGACATGATTTCTCAAAACAATGCACGGATCTTATTTAATTTTTGCACCCTTCTTCTAAACAAAATTGACTAGTGCTTGATTAAAGAATTAAAAAAAAAAAAAAAAAAAATTAAATGAAAATTAATAGACAGGATTTCTCAAAACAATGCACGGATTTTATTGAAATTCTGCACCCTTCTTCAAAACAAAATTGACTAGTGCTTGATTAAAGAATTAAAAAAAAAAAAAAAATTAAATGAAAATTAATAGACAGGATTTCTCAAAACAATGCACGGATTTTATTGAAATTCTGCACCCTTCTTCAAAACAAAATTGACTAGTGCTTGATTAAAGAACTAAAAATAAATAAAAAAAAAAAAAAAAAAAAAAAAAAAATGAAAAATGAAAAAAAAAAATGAAATGAAAATCAATAGACATGATTTCTCAAAACAATGCACGGATCTTATTGAATTTTTGCACCCTTCTTCAAAACAAAATTGACCAGTGCTTGATTAAAGAATTTAAAAAAAAAAATGAAATGAAATGAAAATCAATAGACGTGATTTCTCAAAACAGTGCACGGATCTTATTGAAATTCTGCACACTTCTTCAAAACAAAATTGACTAATGCTTGATTAAAGAATTAAAAAAAAAAAAGGAAATGAAATGAAAATCAATAGACGTGATTTCTCAAAACAATGCACGGATTTTATTGAAATTTTGCACCCTTCTTCAAGACTAGTGCTTGATTAAAGAACTAAAAAAAAAAAAAAAATATCAAATGAAATGCAAATCAATAGACATGATTTCTCAAAACAATGCACGGATCTTATTGAAATTCTGCACACTTCTTCAAAACAAAATTGACTAGTGCTTGATTAAAGAATTAAAAGAAAAAAAAAAAAAAGAAGCTGAAATTAATAGAAACGATTTCTCAAAACAATGCACCGATCTTATTGAAATTTTGCACACTTCTTTAAAATAAAATTGACTAGTGCTTGAATAAAGAATAAAAAAAAAAAAAAAGGAAATTTGATATTTTGGCACAGTTACATGTAAAAACAGTGCAAATTGCGATATATTTTACCCCACATATAGCGTTGTAAAATTATTTATAATAAAAAAAAAAAGAAGAAAAAAGAAAAACCCTTAGTTCAAGCCCTAGTGAATTCTAATTTAAAAATTTTATTCATCAACCTTCAAAATTCATTTCTGATAGATTGGAGTGGAAGAGAACCCGGACCTTCTGCTTAACACGCGGATGCTCAAGGCCCGGAAGGCCCAGGTTCGATTCCCGACTCTGGTATTTTTCACATAGTTGGTAAAAATCAGCTTTTAACTCCAATCTATCAGAAATGAATTTTCAAGGTTGATGAATAAGATTTCTAAATAAAAATTTCGTAACCTACTGGAGTTGTGCCATGTTCAAATTTGTCACTTGATATAGCTACTCTAATGCAGACTCGGTGACCTTGCCAACGTATTCTATGTGCGAAATGTCAAGCTGGTTGTCAGCCAGGGTGGCTCAGTGATTGAGCATTCGCGCGTTAAGCGGAAGGCCCTATGGTTCGATTCCGTCTCTGGTATTTTTCACATAGTTGGTAAATATCGGTCTTCCACTCCAATCTATATCAGAAATGAACTAGTCAATTCTATTTTGAAAAAGTATGTAAAATTTTATTAAGAGTGCATTAATGTTTTGAGAAATCTTCCCCATTGCTTTTGTGAAAGGTGTACGGGTACCAGAACCCACAGGCTGTGTGATATAGAAAGTCACATATTCTTTCTTAAAATTTAATTGCATTTAACTTCTTAAAATGATTTATTTTCCTTGTTTAAAAGGCTTCTTCAAAACGGAAAGAATTGGATTTATTTTCTGCAAAAGCGAACGTTACATTCTTTCAGTTATTGCAGATAAAAAAAAAATAGCCTTGAATCTTCTCTTCATTACATATATATATATATATATATATATATGTGTGTGTGTGTACGTGTGTGTATTTATAAATATAAATATATAAATCGGAATGAAAATCACAAGTACCGTTGTATGTTCCGGCTGCTTGTGATTAATTAACGGATATCAAATAAATCTAATACTTCTATTAACGGTTAATATACATTTTAAGAAGTAGATTTTAAACGCGAGAAATAAAAGTTATTATTATTTTCATAATACTAAATCTGTCAGTTCATCATCGAGACTCAAAGAAATGTGTAATTATATCTAGCGTCAGTGGGAATTATAATGTGTAATCTGACTTGATAATTCGTAATTTCAGAATTAAATCGGTTTGATTTATCACAATAATTGACGAATTTTATGGTTAACATATAAAGTATAATGTACTTATGGCGAGAAAAATCTGAGCCACAATATTTGAAAAAAATATATGTAAATCTTCCTAACTGACTTTAAAAAAAAGAAAAAAAAAAAAAAAAAACTGATGTTGCTGCGGCGGCTTAATTTGGCGAAAGTTCTTTTGAAATTAATGTTTTTTGCCAAACTTCTAGTTCACTTTTGAGCACTTTTGCATTGACTGTCGATCACATAAGAACTGAAGAAAGATTAGGGCCTGTGGCCCGGACTTGACCCGCTACTGTTTCCCCACTCCATTCTTAAAACTTGGAACTATTATTCCATCTATGGTCACGTCACAAATTAGCTTCTTTGGAATATACAATAAATTTACCTGAAATAATATATTGCCTCTTGGATCCGTTCTTGGGAAATCTGTTTTCATCTTTAATTAATTTTAACTTGACTTTTTCCAACTTATTCTTAGCGGCCAACGCAATAAGACTATCTTTTCAGCAGTTAATAAACTTCATCAGATACTGCGAAAAATCCCCATCACAGGGTGAATTTTCCAAATTTTTTAATAAAAATTTCGTAAAGTATTGTTTAAATGTTGCTCTTTTTATATGCTTAAAATTTTGAATAAAAAGATTTATTTATTATATAAAAAAATGGGAAAAAATATGCACATGTAACCTTTTAAAACTACAAAGAAAGCATTACATAGCATCAAATATTCAACAAAATATTTCGCTGATTAAATGTGCATGTAGTTGCAAAAACCTAACTTTTATAGTTCCTACGCATTAGACTTTTTTTTTCTTTGATGCTTTACGTAAAAGCTTATTCATTTCCCATGTGTATTCTCTGAAAGATGATGCAATACAGCAAACTATGTTTTTCACAAGAAAAGTTTGAAATAAATAGTAAACATAAAGCTTACATAAATCATTTTTAATGTGGTTTTAGTATCCGTTGTTCTCAAATTACTTTTATACTGCAAAATTGTAATAAAACTTTGTGTATATAATGTTGGTCGTATTAGTAAATAGTATGTTTATAAACTTTTCTGTGTTTGGTTTTAAAATAAGATGTTCAAAATCAAGCATAATATTTTATCTTATTCTATGGTGTCAAAAGTAAAATGTAAGTTATTTTGATACCTAAGACTTAATTTCAAATAATAAAACTTAAAAAAGAAAAAAAAAATTGGTAATCCGTTTATTTTAACAATAATTTTAATGTAAAAGAAAAAATTCTTAAAAAGAAATGTTATTATAAATACATACTCATTTATTGCAAAAGCATGAGTATTAACTAATCATATGTTTAATTTAGTTACAACAATTTTTCTACATTACTTCTTATGAGTTAATGCATATCATACACTGAATACTTGCCATAGACTAATATATGTATGTTTATATCAAGTATTGTCTGTACTTATACACATGCCTTAAAATTGATTGATTTGAAATTAAATTTCTAACTACTCTAAAATAATATGTAATAATAATACAATAGATGTAATTACACATTTCCAGAAGCCCAGAACATGATTTGATCTTTTATTTATTTATTTTTTTGCCTGGAAGCAGAAGTAAAAATAATTTTACTGTTTCAATGTGTTCACGTAATTTTTTTTTTAAATATAAGCACTGTTCCTTTCTATCAATATGCTCAGAAGAAGAACTTTTTTCGTTTCGATTAATGGGCAAATAAATAGAAAAATTCATAGGGATATGCATCGTTATGTAAACAAAGATTCTGATAGTGATTTTCCTTCTTGTTACTTTCTCTTACCAATATACATGTCAGAGAATTTTTTTTTTTAGGCGGTCAAATTTTCGAAATTGAGTTTATGTTATATTTATACGTTTTGAGAACTCCTGAATCCGAAAAACATGTTTTAGCGATAGGTCAGTGAGTGTGTCTTTTATCTGCATATCTCGAGAAGTAGCAGGAAGTAAACACGGCATTCTAAATCTCTATTAAATAGTGATGCTGCACTAAACTTTTGTTGAGATCAAGCAAATGATTCGTGTACAGGACCATCCAAGAGAACTGAAATGCATTACGCCTGTGGGTGAAATTTCTAGTAAGTACAGTATAACATCTATAGGCTATGTGATGTTGAAAAACATCACATATCCCTTTAAAAAAAAAATAATAATAATCTAAGTTACATGTCATTTATTTAAAATACAAGCAAACATTATATTTCTTTATAAAAGAATCTAATATATTTTGGTGTAATTTATTTTATTTCATTTCCTTTTCATTAATCTGTAATTTCATATAATTTATATTTGAAATTTTCGAAATCTAACTTTTTTTTATGCTCTTCTCTCATCAAGTAATCATTAAATAAACAAATATCAAAGGATGAAAAACCCATTTATTTTATTAAGTGCTTTAAAACGGAAGACGATTTTTTTTTTTTTTTTTTTTTTGTAGAAACCGGTCTCCAGTCAGACGTAAAAAGATTCCATTGAATCATGAAATAGCTGAAAATCATTTTTAAAATTTTTATCAATTGATTTCGCATTTTTAGCCTATGTCTGGATACCTGACAAAATTTATTCACATCCTATGACGTAATTTAATTTTTAGCCAATTATTTTAACCATAGATATAGTAATATATATAGATCTATCATCCCCATGTTATCGAGCAAAAATTTTTGATGCCGCAAAAAAGTTCTAAAATCAGCCATTAGAAAGTATTGAAAAAAAGAAAAAAAAGAAAAATGGATTTGAAACTGTATCTGGAGTTTTTCATTCACCTTTAGTAAATAAATTATTCATAAATTTTATTTACTAAATTATCCGTGTGTACTCCTGTGTGTGATTTACTCGGGGAAAGGCAGCCATTAGAGTGACTTTTCCCAAGAAAAAAGGCATCACGTTTTCCC
Organism: Salticus scenicus; assembly: GCA_963930645.1. Lineage (NCBI taxonomy): Eukaryota > Metazoa > Arthropoda > Arachnida > Araneae > Salticidae > Salticus > Salticus scenicus. The sequence continues at coordinate 84,896,325 of OZ005662.1, forward strand.
TCTTGCTGATCAATCTATGTCTTATTACGATATCTATGCTTTCAACTCTCCTTTAGATGTATAATACATAAAATTTAAAATGTGTTCAGGCAAATTAGTTTTTGGAAGCCAAGGAGATTTGGCGAAATATAGGGAGTTACAACTGTTTTTTTATGCTGCCAACACATTTAAAAAAGATTCTTAAAATTATTAATCAATCGAAATGGCTTCTTATCTGTTTGGGATCTTCAAGTCAATTAAGAAAATAAACTTTTCAACTCTTCAAAAAGCTGTCTATTATTGTTGAATTCGCAATAAGTATTTTATAAGAAATTATGCACTTCATTCTTAATGCGGTTACTTAAAATAAAGAATAATGGGTTTTCTCAAGAAAAGAGATCTTTTCCTGTTCTTCACAGAGCTGATCGAACCCGAATCTCTATACCAACATGGCCCATTTGACACTTTAGATATCTTCATCCCACTACTTCCTCATTATAGGCTATCCAAAACAAATTGGAATAAACGTATTTTTTTAAATGCATAAAAACATGTTTTGTTTAAATTGTGGTATGAAAATTATTCATTATCCATTTTCAAGTATACCAAAGTATTTGGATTGACGCTATAATTGGAAATTGCTGAAAGTGTATTTCAAAATGTGTTATTTGTTTTTCATGTAGGAATAAATTTAAATACGCTATGTGATGTTTATATGGTTTATAGACAATATAAAGAGCTACCTAATATTAAGCTAAACTTTTTTTTCTTTCTACTGAATATAATTGATGGAAATGCTATACTACATTTTACTATATCAACAAATACTGTTCAGGATGTAAAATGAATTTGTCATACCCATACTGCAAACAAAAAAATTTTTGAAGTTCGATTTTCTGCTCCAGTTTTTTGTATAATATCACGTTTTGAGGTTCTTTGAATACGAAAGTCTAATTACTAACACTTGATATATATGTCTGACATCAGCAAAACCAAAAAACAAATAACTACAGGAAATTTATATTTGGTATTTTGAAGTTCGAATGAGTGTGCCATTTGAAAAATTTTATCAATATTTGCAAGTTTCAAGTCTTGAAGTTGTCTGAATAATTTCAAAAAAAAAAAAAAAAAAAAAAAAAAAAAAAAAAAATTCAATTTAATAAAAGCCTTGATTATATGTATATATATTAAAAAATGCTTTTCATATTACAATGGCATATGGTAGCACTATTCAAGTTACTATTCTGAAACTCTGAATCCTAAATTGAGGATTCTGCTTTTGAATTGGTTTGGGACATCTCTCTGTTTACTCCATCATTCCTGTCAATTACTGTACTGACATTAACTGTACGTTTAGCGGATATCTGGTTCCTAAATTTTACATGTGACACTCTCATTTCTAGCATATTTCAGTTCCTTATTTCTTGTTTATTTCATTAGTGATTATTGGTGCATAATTATAAAATTTATTTGGTGATTTTTCATTCATAATTTTTATATTACTTTATTGGATTCTCACATGTTATAGTGAGTTTAATTTGATATAAGTTTTGTTGTTGTTGTTGTTTTGGATCCAATGAATGTTTCGGACCTAGGCGCAAAGAAAGTCTCAGCTTTTACTATCTTTGTGACAGGAAAACATTCATTTTGCATGTTTGTATTCTATCAGGCCCTTGACAACGTTAGAATGCAAATATGCAGTTATCTTCTTCCAATTTGTTTTAATTCATTTTGCTTTGACTTTATGTCATTTTTGGTTTGATTTGGGTGCTCTGTGCTTTTGATCATGTTAATTGTTTGAATACTGATGATTATTTAGTCAACTTTAAATTTCAATTGTACGTTCTGATTATATGTATATATATATATATATATATATATATATATATATATATATATATATATATATATATTGTCTTTGGATTCCTTGATGATTTGATTTAATAAATTATTTAATTTCTCATTCAAAATCGTTTTGCTGCCTCGGTCGGTCTGAAACAATATGAATTGCTATGATTAGCTATATTGTTTTACGAAATCGATGCAGCTTTCACAGCTTTATGAAGTACATGCCCCCTGAAGGGTTTATACTTCAAATTTTAAATATCTTTATCCAATTATCATTTTTGTGGTCCTTTATTTACTTTCTCCGTCATTAAGTGTAATGGTCCTTTTTTATTATTATTATTATTCATGTCGGCGTAAGGAATTTAAAATGTTCTTAACTCTTATTGGTCCTTAATCTGTATCACAACATTTTTGTGTCAGTCTTACCTATATGTTACAATCAGTTCTATTTTTGTTGCGTTGATATTGTTTTGTATCTATTAATTGCTAAATTTTAAGGTTAAATTTTATTACGTAGTATCATATATATATAAATGTGGATACTATACTTGAACCGGGGATTGAGGAGGGGGGGGGTGACAGCCCTTTTCACAGAGAATTCTATATCAAATAAAATTGTTCTAAAACCTACTTTAGATTATTTAAAAAAAATAATTATTAACTTATTTCATTGATCTTACGTCTTGATCTGCAGTATGTCCATAAAGAATTTGAAATGCAGGGTGGGGGATTTTTTTCCGAAGGAGACAGCAAGTACTGAGAAAAATTTTTATGCGTAAATTTTTAGTTTTTATATTTATTATTAAATAATATATATAGCTTGTGTAATATAATTGGTCAAGATTCGACTACACAGCTATACTAGTAATAATAAATATAATAATGCGACAAAATGCATTAAAATTGTCAAACTCATTTTTTTCAGATACCGCATTATATATTTAAATTGATATTAAGAAAAGTAATAATAAAACTAGTTAAGTCCCAATTTTTTCAAAAATGGGGGGAAATTCTTCTTATACCCATGGCTAAAGTCTCAAACACTAAACTTCTTTTATTAAAGATTTTTTTATGTATGATATTCTTATTTATATTATTTAACGAAATAAACAACTACAATATCTAAATTTCTTCTGAATTTAAACTGATACATTATTTATAGTAATTTAAAAATAAATTCTGAAAATTAGTTTGATAAAAATGACGAGAGTATAAGATAAATAGAATTTTTTGATTTCTTTTTCTTTTCTTTTTTCTTTTATATATATATATATATATATATATATATATATACATATATATATCGCCTTTTTTTTATGCATTTAATGATATTTTTAAAAAAAATAACAAAAACAGTTAATGTTTCAAAATATAAAATTTGATTGCTGATTTTTTTTTTTTTTTTTAATATGTATATCTATTTTTTTTTTTAATGCATTTAAAGATACTTTTATAAAAAATAGTAAAAACAGTTAATATTTTAAAATATAAAAAATATTCGTTAAACAAAACATATTCTAAAAACTCATAAGATTTCGAAAACATCTATGTTTGATGGCGGTAGATGGCGACACAAGCAAAACATTTATGAGAAAAATTTAAAGAATACAGAAACTCGTAAAAACAACTTCGAAATATTTTAATTCTGTAATAAAGTTTATCTAATTAAAAAAAAAAAAAAAGAAGAAGAAGAAGTTAAAATACATATTTGCAATAAATCGCAGTTATTTTAAATCTGTATAAAAATTTCCTCAAAACATTTTCCCCCATATTAATAACGAAATAAAATTTGTAAAATAAAAAGACAGAATTAATCTCGTTTTCTTCCATTTTTCTAATAAGCTTCGATTTTTTTTTTTTTTTTTTTTTTTTTTTTTGTATGAAATTTTCTTGAAGTAAAACTTCTAATATGTTGAAATGTATTTGACCGATTATCTCTTTTTAAGAGCGATTAATACCTGATCTCGCCGACAGTCTTGGCCCATGTTATTTTATGAGAAAATTTTTTTCCACCATTAATCGTTACCTAATCTATTTTCTTTTTAATTGCGTTGTCACATTTAGAAAATTCATAATGGTTGAAATAGTACTTATTTAAAAAAAAAAAAAAAAAAATTGATTTTCTAAAATTTTTATATTTTAATCTTGAGTTCGAAAATGCGAATTTTCACTAAGTGCATTTTTTCTCATTTTTTAGCCCCAAAATGAAATACTGAAAATTTAAACAATCATTTTTTTTGAAAATGAGTACTAATTTAATGATTGTGAAAACGGAATAATAATAATAAAAAATATATATACATTAGGTAACGAGTAATTACACACTACTCTGAAAAAAATAAATAAATAAATAAATAAAAAATTCGAGATCTGACACTATTATTGCTGATTCTTGTGTAAAATGACCTCCTGAATCTGAATATGACTCCCATTTTGCCCAGGCACCCGCTGTTTTCTAGAAACACCACCCCCTCCTTCTTTTTTTTTTTTTTTTTTTTTTTTCTGTTCTATAATTTTATGACCATGAATTTGATTTGAAGAATGAAAAAGAATTAATTAAACAAAAAAATATATAAAGTTTTGAAAATACCATTAATAACAGATTAAAAAAATATAAGGTATGTAATACATAATTTCAGTGGCAAATATCCCCCCCCCCCCCCAAATTTTTCCCTTGTCGCAAATGTTTTAGAATTTTCCAACTCTGTAGCCCCTCAGAAGATATTTAACGGTTAAAATAACCCCTCCCCCCTCCTAAAAACCAAATTTTTAGCCATAAAATCACCGTAAAATAATAAAATTGGGGGGGGGGGGCATTTTTAAAAAAAACGGTGAGTGGTAGGGAAAATGGGCGTCGTATTCGGATTCAGGAGGTCATTTTACATAAGAATATGCTGAAATGGTGTCAGAGGCAATTTTCATACCAAACAGTGTTATGGAAACAAATTTTACCATAGAATATCGTGAACCCCGCTGTTTCCATTCTTAAGCATCTTTAGTACAGGGTGGTTATAATTAAACTTCCCCTATAAAAAGCATTCTACAGCGCAAACGGGTGAACGGAATGCAACGAAATTTGGTATATAGACTATACACGAGAGGCGCTCACGAAATTTCGGGAAGAAAAAAAAATTAGTTCCAAAATGTCCGCCAGAGGTCTCCTTTTCCAGAAAAACATTAAATTTAACACAATAAACGATCAAAACGGAATACAAAAAGAATATTAATTAGTTTACGATCACCTTGTCATCGAACCACATTTAGTAAAGGTAAGGAAAAAATAACAGTACACTGTTTGAGAAAAAAAAAAAAAAATAATAATAATAAACATTTTTTTCCCCCTAGAACTGACAGATTTTCCCAATTTACATTTTGTTACTCATAATTCTTGTTATGGGTTGTTAATATTGTTTCTGTATTCGGTTTTGGTGATTATTGTGTTAACTTTGATGTTTTTACGGAAAAGACGAACTCTGGTTGACGTTTTGGAACTATATTTTTTGTTTTCGAAGTTCCATGAGGGTCATTCTCACATAATGGTAAATTTTGTGTCCTTGGCTAAAAAACGTTACTTGAGCAAGTCAGCTATGAAAATTTAAAATTTTTTTCAACAATTCTTTTCAAGCACTACAATGTGCAGTAATTTGAATACCAAAAAAAGTAAAATTAATATTAAAAAAAATTTTAAAGTTGTAAATGTCATTACCAAGGCTTGTCCCAAACTCCAAACTTTTTATTTGAACCTTTATTTTAAAGAATTGAAAAAAATTTAAACAAAGCTAACAATTTGCTACGTATATTTCACTTTTCTACTTTTAATATCTTTGGAATTTTAGGCATAAAAAAAAAAGAAATCTATTAATTATTCTTATTTAAAATTTGTCCCTAAGGGTAATTGTCATTACCAAGGTGTGTAAGTTTTTTTTCAGTACCTCACTACTAGATGGTGCTCTCATAATTATCAACCTGTCAAAAGTAAAGTGTTTCATGCCCTTACAAGCAGACAAGTTTTTTTTTTTAGTTTAAGTAAATACAAATTATTTCATTTTGCTGTTTTTGTTCTAAAATTATAGTCAGTGTACTTATTGTGTGTCATTACAAAGTCCATTATTACGGAAATACGCAATTAATAAATTTAAATTTACTGAATGATTTATAAAGATCTTTGGGACCACATACAGAATGAATATTACATTAGCTTTTAATTGCTATAATTTAGCCATAAATAGGCTTAACATTAAAAAAGTCATTACCAAGGAGATCATTACCAAGGTGTTCTGAAAACATGGTAATGATATCTAGGAACATGGTAATGACGTCTAGGAACATGGTAATGACTGCTGGGCAGTAAAGTGTAAATCACTTTATGTCGCCTGTTAAAACAGACAGCTATAGGATTCGTATAGTGAAAATTATTCCAAAAAATCTCGCCACTATATATCGTCTAGACATTTTAATTTTTCTGTTACAAATTAGAATGATAAATACCGCTATCCATATATAAATGTGTAAATCTTTCGCCATTGGTCATTTCTGTGGTTCTATCTGTCATTACCATGTTCACAAATGTCATTACCACGTTGCAATGGAAATGAAAAAATTAATTAATCTGTAATTAAGGCAAACGATCTCTGCTGGTAATTTTTTCCTCTATAGCAGACATGGATAATTGCATTAATGTAAAAAAATCAGGAATTAAAACAATTTTTTTTTTTTTCTGAAACCAATATTTACCATTATCTGAGAATGACCTATGAGCGCATCTCGTGTATAGTGTATATACCAAATTCGGTGCATTCCGTTCACCCGCTTGCGCTGTATCATGCTGTTTATAGGGGAAGTTTAATTATAACCACCCTGTATTTTAAATATTCTTTTAAACTGTTTTTAAAGACACTGTGAGCACTATTTAAGTATAAAATCTGTTCAATGATACATTTGTTTAAAAGTATTCATTCTTCTCTTAGGCGGATTAGAAAAGAGTCAGTAAGCAACAACCTATTTAAAAACATAGTTTTTATTATTCGTGCAACTGATAATAAAACAAGATACTTATTGAAAATTAATAAAAATCATTTGATAATCACAGAAATGTTTGTACTTAGCATAACTCAATAAATAAATATAATTATACCACATATTGATCAACACCATATAATATATAATTTACCGTCTAATATATCAAAATTATTCAGTATCTTGGAGTCATATAACACAATATATACATTTAAAATTACATTCATTTTTTTAGAAATTACACATCTATAATAAAAATTAAATAATTTTAATATTATTTTGAATTGTTTTATAATAAAATTAAGATTATATTTAAAAAAAAAAAAAAAAAAAAAAAATGTAGTATTTTATAATAATTTTTGTGACTTTTCAAGATGATTTTTATTATAGAGCTTATTTATATCTAAATTTAATTATACATATAAAATATTCCTTCTTTATTTATGATTTCTACTCATTAATGTACCTGCCAACATTCAAGTTAATATAATATAGTACTGTAAGTACCCGCCTTTTATTTATTTATTTATTACAACAGTCTTTTTTATTTTTTATTTTTATTTATTTATTTATTTATATATTTATTATTTATTATTTATTTTTATTTTATTTTTTTGAGTATTTTTATTTTTATTTAATCGCAATTACGTTTGGAAAAAAAATTACTCTAAAAATAAAGTGATATGGATAAAAAGGACGTGTACTGACAATGCTGTAGTATATGTAGAATGCTGACAGGTGTTTTGATAAATAAGAAATATCCCATTCCATTCCCAATAATTTTCTACAAATAAGTCACAAAATATCAAACACACATTTAGGGAATAAATTTATATTCACATTTATTACTCTCTTTTTAAAAAAAGTTTCAAAATGTAACTGTTGTGACAGAAAATACATTTTGCTTGATCATGAGATAGAAATTACACCTTGAAAAAGTTAACTTTTATAAATAATAAGTTAGATTTTAATGCAAAGTTAGATTTTTTTTCTCTAATTAATCAAATTTTAACATATTACATTAAAAGAAAGCAGACAATCTATTTTATGAATATTAAGAACGTATACAGAATAATATAATTATATAGGTAAATGATACCTGCCAACTTACTAATTAATATTTTGAAAAATTGCTAGAACTCGCCCAATTTTCCACAGCGCTTTATTGTTAGAGAAATTGTCTTCAAACGTAATTGCGATTACCGTATATACTCAAGTAGAAGTCGACCCCTTAAATCGAGAGGAAAATTTATTTTGCACCAGTATTTTAAACTTGTTTTCTTCACCTTGTATAATCACAAAATTAATCGTGATAAAATAAAGGAAAGAAAACTGGTTTAAAATTCTGGTATTACCCAAGTTTTTCTTCGAATTTTGGGATCGACTTTTATGAGAGCATGTATGGTAAATAAGAAGAAAAACACACTAAAAAAAGATCAGTATGATAAAAAGTAATTAAAGTAAAATAAAGTAATTAACAGTTTTACGGAATATTAGTTAGTAATTTGACAAGTATAGTAGAGTAGATGCTCCAGTGATTGGCCTGCTCCAGTAATTGACATCTATCCCGAAATAATTAATAAAAAAGAAAAATAATAAAATCATACATTTTACACATAAGAATTTTAACATTTTATGTCAAACACTGAAGCAAGGTTGCTAATAACTGGTGAAATGAATAACAAGCAGTGTCAAACACTGGAACATAGGGGGCCAATTACTGGTAAAATGAAAAACTGGCAGTGTCAATTACTGGAACATTGAGTGGGTGTCAAATAAAAATTCATAAAAAAAATAATTGTTATCAGATGTATATACTTTGACATATATGTGGTTCTGAATGTCTTTCATGCCATATGTACAAACTTAAGATTTCTAAAAATATTTTCTGATGACTGGAACGATAAAAACATCAGAGATTAAAGTATCAATCACTGGTGCACTTACCCTAGATTGTTATTATCATTATTTTGCATATATCTATAGCCATGCTTCACTACTTTGTTTACGATTTTAATTTAGCATATAAAACAAATAATGCATCAATAAAAAAAGGAAGGTTATTTAATAATAGAATTTTTATTATTATTATTATTTCAGGGGAAGGGAATTAAAATAGAAGACATAATTTTGGCCTTTCTCCTTTAGAAAGCACCTAACATTATTGTTTAGAAGCATTAGATTCTAAGTTTTGGCGCCAGAACTTGTCTTGTAATTTTTCTAAATAAAATTCTAGGTAAGAAACTAGTTATATGACATGTAATTTTCATTCTGAAATATAAACAACTTAAAAAGAAAAGAAAGAAAAGAACTATAAATAAGCGCTTTAAAATATCTTATTCCTTTTACTTTTTTTTTTTTTTCTCTCTCTCTCTTTTTTCTTTTTTCTTTTTGACGTTTTTCTTGTTTTCATTAGCATCTGATTCTGTCCGCAGAAAACCTAATCTACCCTGAATAAACTTTTTTACATAATAATCCAATATTAATATCAATAATTTAAAGTTTGATAAGAATACAGTAACGTAATTATTGGGAAATTGTAATTGCATCGAACCTGGAAATAATCTGTTTTAAACAGATTTATCTGAGTTGAAGCTGACCGTATATTGAAATTATTTGGCATATTTTTTATATCGAACCCATCAAAATTTCCCTTTAGTACAATATTCCATGACAGACAATATATGTTTACAAAGATGTTATTATATTTACTGTCAATGTACTACAACTGGACGATACTATATTTGAAAGGGGTATTTAGAAACTAACTTGCAAATTTTTCGTCACGTTTAACCGTTTGCACTCGAAGCCTTTTTCGCATTGGTACACTACCAACTCGAAGCTATTTTCCAGATATTTGGTGATCCGCATATAAACTTCATAATTTTCCCGGTGCTCATGGAATAATTTTTCGTACTAGAAAATGCTTCTTAAATGGGCGTGGCTTGAGAACAGAATTAGAATTGTGTAAGAGATCTATTCAAAAATATAGAAGTACAGCAGGGTTCGTAGTTTCCGCTTTTTAGCTAGTCTAGCTAAATCTAATCTAGCTTAATATAAGATCTGGCTGTCCTTATGTTATGTTGGCCGCGTAAAAAAAGGCTAGCATAATGCACCTTTTACGAAGGCTGCGCCTTCTTTTTTGTCAGTGGCCTCTTTTACTATGTCGACCACTTTCTAGTTTCTAAATATGCGGGCCTGAAGTGAGATGGAAAATTAAACTTTTGCTTTCGAATCTTCTTTTAGTAAGCGTAATGAGCTACCCGACAATAGTTTTAATAAAAAATGCAAAATATGAAATAAAAGAATTTTAAATATAAACATTTTATTTCTGTATTTGATGTATATTTATATATTACAAGCATTATATATGAATATTGTGATTTATAATTTTCTATCGTGTGATATTTTGCAAAATATTCTTTGCCATTTACCAATGACCAAGTCAAGCAACGCCCAAAGGCTCTTAATAAAAAGTATCAGTGGAGTCTCTTTTCTTAACGAAGTATGCACCTGTTATAGCACTTTTAGTTGTAGAACATTATTGGTGGATATAAGATATATAGTAACTTAATTCGTCATGGCGCCTCTCGAGCGCCGTTCGAGTTGAAGTAATGAATCGGATGTCGCCTGAGAGGCGACGTTCGAGTGCAAACGTGTTAAGTCAGTTATTTAGAATATCACTGCTACTTATTACACTTATTACATTATGGACGAGTTTCACAAGCTGGGTTAAGAGAACATTTACACTAAATGTAAAAGCTTAGTAATAAAGTTTGTAAATAATCCCTAACAGCACAACTCCTCCACATTATATCGCCAGGATGTCCTATAGATAAAAAGACATCCAAGAGACATCCTCAAGACGAACTTTGGATAAGTGTGCTGTTAGGGACGAGTACTGCTTTTAAAACTAACGGGATATTTTTTGATTATTTATTTATTATCGTATTTTTTACAAGAAATAAAACTGTTTGTATCTTGGCACGACAAAAATTATTTGTGCTGAAACATTTCCATTTTTTTAAAAGAAGTAAATTTCATTTCAGCCACAATGCACCAGATTTTTTTTTTTTTTTTAATACTCTAAAGGTTAGTAAAAGTGGCATATTACAGGCGAGAGAATTTTTTAATAACATGTTATATAATGTAATAAAATGGAAAACACCTCAGATATAAACACAATGCCTCTGAATACAATAACAGCATCTGCATAATTTCGCCAGACTCGGAAATGTAATATAACACACCACAATGGCACACCTTCCTTTGATTACAAACCTACACCTGTTTCGAGATAATATAATCTTACACACAATATCACTTAATGTTATGAGTTATTTGTAATTATAATACGAAGCGAGGATATAGCTCGTCATTATAGCGAGTAACAAGTAGTAACATTTGCACAAAATTACAAAGAACGGGGAATTCAAATACAACAACATATTGGGAATAAAATATTAAGAGACAATTATTTTACATGCACTTGTATTCCAGAATTAAAAATGATACACATTACTTAAATTATTAGACAGTAAATAAAGTTTTAAATTAAGTAATATTTATAACATAAAATTAAAATACATTATAGATTGTGGATAAATAGTATTAAATATTTAAGAACGGATTTTATCACTTATAGGACACGTATGTGAAATCTTTCGAGATAATATAATCTTGCACACAATATCACTTAATGTTATGAGATATTTGTAATTATAACACGAAGCGAAGCCATAGCTCCTCATTACAGCAAGTAAAATGTAGTAATATTTGAACAAAATTACAAAGACCAGGGAATTCAAATACAACAATACATTGGGAATAAAATATTAAGAGACAATTATTTTACATAACTTGTAATCCACACACTGAGAAAAAAGTATACCGCCTTCATCTAGAATGAATAAGTGGTCATTTTCTAAATTTCTTAACTAAAAATATAGATTTCCGAGCTATGCGCATAAGAATAAGGCAGGCAAATAAACTGAATAGACGAAATGATCGAGAATTTCTAGTCTACACATTTCTAGATGGTTAAACTATATTCTGAATATTCTGAATCTTTTGTATTGCGAGATTTCCTAGAATAGTTGCTGAAACCCACCTCTTGTATTCTCATTTATTTGCAGAGATTTTTTAATAACTTTGCCCTCGAGAATATAGTCAAACGCTAGAATTCTAATAAGGATTTCTACAACTCGCTTTCAAAGGGGACTAGAATTTATAAGAATGACATGGAACTATTTTTTTTACAGCCACATTTTAGATTCTAGATGTCAGTTAGAATTTTTTTTCAGTGCAATAAAAAATGATACACATTACTTAAGTTATTAGACATTAAATAAAATTTAAATTAAGTAATATTTATAACATAAAATTAAAGTACATTATAGATTGTGGATAACTAATATTGAATATTTAAGAATAGCTTTTATCATTTATATGAAACATATATAGACACATTACAAACACACTTATAAAAGAATCAGTTTTTCATATCTCATAAAACTGATACATAGCATTTAATATATTACGTTTATACAAATTTTTTATGAGAATATTATGTGAATATTTTGAATTAATAGAGTTTTAATACCAAAATGAAATATGAAATCTATATATATATAATAAATGTTTAAAAATGCATAAAAAGATTTATTTTTGATACTTATCTTACATTTCATAAATAAATGAATAAAAATAGTTAAATTCTTTAAAGAAAAATACAATATCTTTCTAACAAAAGTTTCATTTCCTAATTATACTCTGTTCGCCGAGAACTGATAGCGAAAGTAAATAAAGCAACGTGATTCTTGGCGATACTGTTGAATGATTGGCGTTGGATTGAAGACAAACGACGTCTCTCTATCTCTGACAAGTGAAGTGAACGATTTCTTTTTTCGTTTGTTTATTTCGTAGTGGTGTTTTTCTTTCTTCGGGTATTTAATGAGAATCAAAGAAAATGAAAGCATGGAATAAATTCATCGAAAGGAAAGATAAATGCAATGATGCCAGAAAATAGCTTTTATCCAGCTGTCAACAAACTATACACACTTACAAGGCAGGGAAAACGAACCTTCGATCAGTATAAACTGAATCGCCCATTCAGCGAGAAGACGTAAATGTGGCAAACTCTGGTGATAAAACAGCAACCCTTTATGTTTACTTTCGCTATCAGTTCTCCACGAACAGAGTATAAGTTTCTAAACTATATATTTCAAGTATAGAAGAACTATTTCATAAAGTCCCATACTTGATACAAAAATTAAAAAAATTAGTTTTAGAAAATACAACAATGGGATTTTTTTTTTTTTTTTTCCTATTACTTTAGAACAGGGTTGACGAATCCGTGGCCCGACTTGTAGTTTTTTTCAGCCTGCGAGGAGACTAACGATATCTAAAGTTTGACAACTTCAGTTGACACATTAATATTAACAAATAAATTCGACTTTTTGAAGTGAAAATAAATACTTTTCAACGATTATGATAGCTATAGAATCACACAGTTATATTGAAACATTATTAGACCCATTAATCATTCTTTTTATTATATTTATTTATGTATATGCCTTAAATTTATGGTACGATTGTTAATTTATGAATGAAAGTAATTTAAATTCATGTATTCTGCTCCGAATAATTCCCCCTTCTCTTCCCCAAAAAAACATATACATACATGATCCATACACTCACAAACACACGTATACTGTATACATAAACGTATATACATAAGGTGTGGACCGCCTGAATAAAATAGATTTTCAATGCGGCCCACGAAGTATTTTGGGTTGGTCAGGCCTGCTTTAGAATATAATGTAGAAAGATAAGACGTTATATAAAAGAAATAGAAAATCAACTCATTTGTTTATTTTTTAAAATTAAATTTTAATTTTTGTAAAGGATGTGACATTTTATTGAATTGTCTATTATCCCTTCCAGGGATGCTAGTATTAATTCTCAACTCCAAAATCTCATCCCAAAATATTTTTTTTTTAATTTTTTTTAAAGTTTTATTTTAACCATATAATAGCTGACAGTGTTTTAATTTATTCCGGAGTACTTTTAGCTCTGCATTTATTTCGCACCACTTTTTTTTTAGAGTATTTTTCTCCGATATATAACTATGATAAAATAAGAAAAATTTACTCTTTGAAAAAACGTGGTATGGAATAAAAGCGGAGCTAAAAAGGCTCCGCAATAAATTAAAATGTTGGGAGTTTTATCCGCATAGAGAAAAAAAAAATATATATATATATATATATTTATTTTGTTTTGGATTTTTTTCGTAAATTCTGGTGGCAGTTTATTTAAAATGAGTAAAATTTTCTTACCCCTGAAATAGTTAAGGTGCTTTTATACAAAGTTAAAATCCTATGAAAGGGTTAAAGAGTAAAAAATTATTTTGAACTAGTCAACAACATATTTAGATAATGTTAATATTATTTTAAAGAAGGAAATTTTAATTGAAAAAGTTTTCACACAAATATATTTTGCAAATATGCAATATTAATATGAAATAATTTTATAGGTAGATAAATGAAATAAAGCTAAAAATAAATAATTTCTTTGTTACGGAGAATACGGAGAATATTATAACGAATAAAAAATGATTTTGCAGCAGGCAACAAGAGATTTAGATAATGTTCATAATATTTTATATTAAGAAATTTTAATTGAAAAAAAATTTCACACAAATATATTTTTCAAATATACAATATTAGTATGAAATAAATTTAAACGTAGATACATAAAATAAAGTTAAAAATAATTGATTTCTCTGTTACAGAGAATAAGATAAATGATTATTTTTAATAGATTAAAAGAAATCGATCACAAGTATGTTTCTTTTCTTTCTTTTTTCAAATAATGTTTATTGTGCATATGTCGGAACACATAAAATTTGTAAAATCACATGCTTAATTAGTATGATCTTTTCAAACGGATCTAGTTAAGAATGAGCGACAGCCTTGGCGCAATTTTAATTTCCAACGATGCCAGCAGGACGTTGTGTTGTTTTCCTCATATGCGATTTGGCGAGAAAAAGACTACCACAATTGTTCCACTTGGCAACCGTCGCTCATTCTTCACTACATGCTTTACAAACAAATAGATATTATTAAGGAGAGTACAATACCTATGTTTTCCTCTTTAGGACTTATCGTAGGTAAGGCCTACCTTATTATATCGAGAAATTTATTCGAATTATTCATTATCCAATACCAAACTATTTACAAATTCAGTTTTCCCATCCAAAAAATTTATACAACCATTAAATATGTTCTTATTTTTCAAAAATTAATATTTGATTTTGAAGCTGAAATCTAGAAAAATGTAAAGTGAAATTTTCATCTTTTTTTCTTCAAAATCAAATAGAAAGAATTTTAAAAAAATCTTTTTGGAAAACAAAAATAAATTTTACGGTTGTGAATTTTCTTAATATAGAAACGTAATTACAGAAAGTACATTATCTAATAAGTAATTCTGTAAAAAAAAAAAAAAAAAAAAAATTCACAGATTAACATGAGATTTGGATGTCGCCAAGATCAGATATGGTACGATCTTACAGAATATTTTCACTTAAAAGCAAATCGTCAACATTATATGTAACTGCATTTTCTGTCAAAATTAACTATCTTTGTTTTAGTTGAAGAATTTGCAGTTTTCACCCTTCCAGATGTCATTCTAATTGAATCTTCTTTTGGCTTTAAACAAGAATTATTACCAAAAAGAACAGATTTAAATCCTGTCCGAAATTTAGTGTTAAAAAATGCGTATAAAATTGGATTTATACAACTATTTGATGCACCTAGCCATTGAGCAATAGGTGCAGAGACTACAATAACAAATTCTTCTAAACTATTATCCTGATATGGTTCACCCATATCCATCCTTATAAAGATTACGTACAATGGTAACCATGAGATCATGAATGCAAGTACTACTATAAATATCATCTTGATCACCTTCATCTTCGATCGGTGCATAACACTGTTGTTGTATTCACCTTCTCCAGGCATTTTCCTACGTGAAACTTTCACCCAGATGAAGATGTAACAGAGAAAAATGATGAAAAGCGGTAACAAATAACAGATTAAAAAATGTACTATGAGAAAATAAATAATCCTCATTTTCTCGGTTGGCCAAATTTCACGACATAGGTATAAAGTGTCACCTTCTGTTGTTTTGCCCATTGGTGTCAGTTGAAAATACACGGTCCAGGGGAGTGTAATGGTAAAACTGAAAGTCCAAATTGCAGCTATGATGAAACGACATCCCCGTGAAGATATCTGACATTGCATTGGATAACAAATAGCAAGAAATCTGAAACACAAAAAAGGGCAGAAAATTTTAAGTTGTTTATGTTTAAAAAAAAAAAAAAAGAAATTGCATACAACAAATACAAGAAAATTTGGAAAAACGTTTAAAATTTTTCCTGATAAAAAAAAATAAAAAAATAATAATAATAATAATAGTAATAATAAAGTATCATACCCTAAATAGCATTTACTAATATTAATATAGCTTACATTACAAATTACTCTCTGTAACAAATTCATGTAATTGCCGTAAAATACTGTAAAAGTGCCCCCCCCCCCTACTCTGCTTTTCGCCTGAATTGCGTTTCTTTTGAAAAGGTCGTATAAACGCCTCCTTAGATCAACAGCAGACTCTATTCGAATAGGAGGTAGATTTTTATATCTTCATTCTTTCGTTATTTATTTCTATCGCCTTTAGAAATATGAGCATTGAATTATTTTATGATAAATCGGACACTGTGGTCATCTGAAAATGTAAAACTTTTTTAAACAATTTATTAGAAGTTGAAAAAAAGGGTATTCTGTATTTTTCCGGTTAGTCAAATGTCAGTTAACAAAGACTTAACTGTATTTAATAAGAAAGCACCGCAGAACTGACTTTTTAAATTATTACATGCAAAACTTTGAATAAACACCACAAAATGCAATAATCTTGCAACAATTGTTTCGGTTCGAAACAATTGTCGAAAAATTCTTTATCATTATGGTCTATGAGACCAAAATCTTAAAAGCTAAACGCCTAACCTCTAAACGCTCTAAACGCTAAAACCTCTAAACGCCTTATTCAATTGAGCAAACAAGTTATACACATATTATAGGTCACAGTTACTCAATCTGTATAGAGTTTGGAGAATCTGGCACTTATAGTTTTTTTACAGGGGCACAAAGAAAAATTCTTTATCATTATGGCCTATGGGGCTAAATATTTAAAAGTGCGATAGCGTCTAAACGCTAATTTCATCTGAACAAAAAAATTGTACACATGTTATAGGTCACAGTTGCACGAACTGTATAGATTTTGGTGATTTTAGCACTTACAGTTTTTTTACAGGGACACAAAGAAAAATTCTTTATCATTATGGCCTGTGGGACCAAATTTTTACGTGGTCTATATTCAATAGAAGGAAGTATTGGATTCGTAAAAATTTTCGACCTTGGGTTTTTGATGGATTTACACGTTTTGAGAACTGTAGAACATGATTTGACCATTTTTAGAAAATGTCTGTCTGTTTGTCTGTCAGTCTGTGTGTGTGTGTGTGTGTGAGACAAACTTTTGTGGCAACTGTATCTCAGGAACTACTTCACAGAATTTCATACAAATTGGTATGTAGTTGCACCTTGACATAAATTAGTGCCTATCAACTTTTGGTAAAAATTGTCTTACAGGTTGCATTGCCATCCCGCTTTTTCTAATTTTTTAACATGGTGGTATAGTACAAAATTTTGTATAAATGTGCATAAAAAAATTATTTTTTAATAATCATTATGAAATTTACCAGAATTATTTATAATAGAGATAGTCAATTGGGAAATTTTTTTTGCATGTGTAGGAGCCTCGCCTTCTCCCCCCCCCCCCCCCCTCGAGGGGAGTGAATTTTCATGATGGTTATCTTTCAAAAGAGGTTGCCAGTACCTTCAAAACGAATGGTTGAACCATAGATCTGCGATAATTTAAAATAAAGTTATCGATTTTTTTCCATTTTTAACAAAACAATATATATATATATATATATATATAGATATATATTTTTTTTATGTAATAGTGGCAATAAAATTTACTTTTTTTGGATATTTAGTGTCATACGACTTCTCTAATATGGAAATCATCTGCATTATCATGGAAGATAATTTTTTTTAAATAATAATTTTAATAAATTATTTTTACTGAGTGAATTTCTATAGGAAAATATAGAAGAAAGTCATGTGGTGGCCACAACATACTAGTTAAAAGTGCGATAGCATCTAAACGCCTTATTCAATTGAGCTGAAAATTTATATGAATATTATAAATCACTGTTTCTCTAACTATAAGCATTTTTGTGAATCTACCATTTATAGGTTTTTTACAGGGACACAACGAAAATTCTTTATCATTATGATCTATGGGCTCAAAGTTCAGTAGCGTTAAATAAAACATCGTGTAATATATGGAGAAAAATACTCAAACAATTTATTATGTTTTTATCTCTTTTGTTTGTTTAACAACTCCTCTTTCTTTACTTTATCTACAAAACTGTTAATTACTCAATGTTCGGAAAGTCGAGTGGAGTCACTCCAGATTTTTGTATATGATGTAATTAAAATATAAAAGGTTCAAAATTTTTTAATCAGTTTAAAACTGGAATAAAACTTACATGATGTTTATAAAAAAAAAAAAAAAAAAAAAAAAAGTTTCAAAGAGTAATACAGTAACCGCCGCTTAATAAAATCACTAGTTAATAAAATCAGCTGCTTAATCTGATCAAGTTGCCAGGGCCGGAATCAAATCAATACAAACTATTGTTGAAATCACCGCTCAATAAAATCAGCATCGCCGGTTAATAAAAAAAATCTCCTCAGCAGCCAAAATTATTATTTTTGCACATTAAAAAAATGTTTTATTTACATTGTGATCTTTTTATTTTTTAGTAAGAAATTAAAGTACCCGTTATCGCTCATTGTTGAAAATTTTACACTTGCAGCATAGTTACAAATTAAACATGCCCCATAACTTATCTCCGTAACAATTTCAAGGAACGTATTCTTCAAAGCACAGTAATTTGTTACAAATTTGATTTGATTTGATTTGTAAAGGATATGTATACCTTTTAATTTTTACTTATTAAAAGACAATTTCTAGTTCTCATTTTGAAATAGCTATAAATTAAGAGATTCAAACGGAAATATTTTAAATTTATAAGAAAGACGTGAACTTTTGGTAAAATAATGATGATTTTCTTCGAAGGAAAGCGCATAGAAATTTGGAATGCGTTTAATTTACTTATATCGGAGGAATAATTAATTATTTATCAAAAATTAATTAATATTGTTTATTAATTCCAATATTCGTTACCTTTTGAAATTTCTTTCCAAATTTAGGAAGTAAAACCTTTTCCTTGAGTGCTGGAACGTTCGCCGGATATAAAAATCAGCCGCTTAATAAAATCACTTTGCCTTAGGACGAATGTGATTTTAATAAGCGGCGGGAACTGTGTTTGTACTAGAATCTTTAAAATAATTTTTCTTTTTAAAAAAAGCTAATTAAATTAATAAGATTTTAAAATCATCTGTTGCCAAACTTACCTATCGATCGATATGGCTACTAATGTATTTACAGAAGCGCACACAGAAACACCTTGGAGATAAGCGACAGCTTTGCAAAGAAACAGTCCAATGATCCAGGCTTTAAAAAGAAAGAAGGCAGAAAAACAAAATTAAAAATACGCAAGCATATAGAAGTAAAAGAATAAGTTCTTGATTATAAAAAATGAAAATTGAACATCGAAATTATAAGTATATTTTAAAATTACTTGTTTAAAGGTAACAAATATTTCATGTTTCATTTAAGTTATATCCATAGGTTCCATAGGAAATATTATATTTGATCCACATTTTAGTTACAGCTACAGAGTGCTCTGAATAGGCAAGGTTTAATTATGGCCACCGTGCATATATATAATAAGCAAAGAAGTCCTATGACATATAAGTTATAACTAAGGTTGATTTAATACCTATAATAGAAAAACAAGACTATAAAGTTAAAAAATTTAAAGGAAAAACTTCTGTCAGATTTAATAATTGATGATTTCAGTCAGATTTAATAATTGATGTACGATCTACAAATCAATGATCAACATCTTTTCACTTCAAATTCTGAAGTACTTTTTATTTCAAAAGTTGTATGCAAAAATTTGTGTTAATAAAATAATTATTTCACATTTTATGAAATAGTAGAACTTTATCTATGAATGAATATATTACAAATTATCGAGTTACACACAGAAGTTAGAATTAAAATTAATAAAATCACTTTATGTTAATCTCTATTAAAGTCCTTATAATTGAAAATCATACCTACCTATATGAAATGTGTTGCATCACAAAATAAGAAAAAACGTGTACAATATTTTATAATTTACATATATATATATAAGCATATTTGTGTTAATCTTAATAGCTCACAATTTCAATTTTAACTACATAAACCAACAAAATGCTATCATTTAGTTGCTTAGCTTTGATGATTCTGTCTTAACAAACTTAAAAAAATATAACTAGTACATCTGGTTTCAGAATGCTTATGGACGTCCATAGGTAACGTAAGGGAACACTTCACCAACTGTGTCCTTGGCAGCTGAAACCCATGTTAATCTATGGGGAAATTTGAAATCCGAATTACTCATTATCTAAAGTATATTTTTTAATTCTCTTTTCACATTCAGAAAATTCAGAACCATTTAATGTGCTTTGGTTTTTCAAAAATTGATATTTTAATTTTTTTTTTTTTTTACTATTTCGTTTTCATGTTGTAAAATGCAGAAACTGGACCAAGTGCATTTTGTTTTGTCACTTTATAGCTTTAAAGTGAAATTTTAAAAATTAAAAAATCACTTTCTGATGAATTTACAAATGTCAAATTACACAGGTCTGCGAAATCAAATTTGTCATTTTTTAGGACGGAGGACTATTTGTCTCAATCTACGGATTTTACGATAGTTGGACATTTACCGAAAATATAATTGAATAATTTGAAAGCGATGTTATAATTTGGAAAAAAAAAAAAAAAAACTAATAGTCCTCATATTAAACTAAATTCTGCTTTTGCCAGAATTTCATCAATATCGTTTTTTCTTTTTATTTCTTTTCTTAGAAAAAAAAAAAAAAATATCAAAACGGACAGTATCAAAAACGTTTTTTTTTTTTTTGTTTTTTTTTCCAAAAAAAAAAAAAAAAAAAAATTAATATGGCATTATAAGACAAAATTTCGTATAAATGCACGTAATAAGAATTTTTTTTTTTTTTTTTTCCTGCACAGTGTTGGGTGTCTCCAATGTTTTTGGTACACTAAATTTGGAAATGAATATCTTTTCTTTCTATCACGTAAGAAATTTTCACAAAGTAGGGATATATCAGAAAAATTCACCCAGAAGCTATAACAAATTTGAAACAATTTACGTATAAAATGCATTAAAATAGGCTATTATTTACACATTGTCTTGTAAATGTGTTGCTTTGCATCGAAACTTCCTTTACTTTGGGCAAGGTTTGAGGGTCTTGTGTAGGGGAGGTGGGAATTCTCCATGCAGCATCCAACAAAAATCCGCTAACATGTTGACCCTCTATCTTCTTTGATACATCCTCTACATTTTTTCATGTTTTGATGAAATAGGTTTCCTTATTTTCCACCCACATCACCCAGCTTTTCCGGGAAATAACTTAGATAGGCGTTGCAAAAGTGGAACTTTAAGCTCGAACAATCACATATTTTTTCAAAACTGTTCGTGGTGGAAATTTTTGAATAGTTTTTTCTTAATCATCATCCGAAAATACCCCAGAAAATCACATAATCTTGAAAAAAAAATTATCGCCGACTTGTGTTATCTGCATAAGTGTCAGAAGGTTCTGACACTAATCCTTCTATCAAATCTTTGTCTCCGAAAAAAAGATAGCTATAGGAGAGACCTTATCTGTCAAAAAAGCCCTACATTTATTGATGTGATAAAATTTGTGATAAAACTATAGAACAAACTTTTTCGAACTCTCACTGAATATTTTTTTCTTAATCAGCATCCAAAAATACCCCAGAAAAACACATAATCTTGAAAAAAAAAATTATCGCCGACTTGTATTATCTGCATAAGTGTCAGAAGGTTCTGTACTTTTTAATCCTTCCGTCAAATCTTTGTCTCAGAAAAAAAGATAGCTATAGGGAAGAAGTTATCTGTCAAAAAAGCTCTACATTTATTAATGTGATAAAATTTGTGATAAAACTATTGAACAAACTATTTCGAACTCTCACTCAATAAAAGATGAAAAGCCAAAAGTGTCCAAGGACATTAGTCAAAATAATAATAATAGTAATAAATAAATAAATAAATAAATAAAATAAAATAAAACTACAAGTAATATAGCAGAAGTTTTGCCTTAGAGATATAAAAAATTAAGGATACTGCTGCTTTTTCTTTTCTTAAAAAGTAAATTTCAAAACAGTTGGCATCTAAAGAGAAACAATGTAGCAATAGTAATTAGTTCATTCATTCTTTCTCATTTTCAGATAATTTGTAATAGTATAATAATAAATTCGATTTATTAGAATATACATATATATATATATATATAATTAAGTATGATTTACAGAGTCTTTGAATTATCCTCTGTAGACTTGTTAAAATAACTTTAAATGCAAATTGGATACAACCGCATGTTTAGTCTAGTATGAAAGTTCAAATGTAGTTTAACACTCGAAAGCTACGATTACACAGGTCGACATGTAAAATTTTTATTTTATAATTTTGGCTGATCTTTATTAAAAAGTAAATTTAAAAACAGTTGGCATCTAAAGAGAAACAAAGCAGCATTAGTAATAAGTTCATTCATTCTTTCTCATTTTCAAATAATTTGTAATATAATAATAATTTATATATATATATATATATAATTAAGTATGATTTACAGAGTCTTTGAATTATCCTCTGTAGACTTGTTAAAATAACTTTAAATGCAAATTGGATACAATCGCATGTTTAGTCTAGTATGAAAGTTCAAATGTAGTTTAACACTCGAAAGCTACGATTACACAGATCGACATGTAAAATTTTTATTTTATAATTTTGGTTGATCTTTATTAAAAAGTAAATTTAAAAGCAGTTGGCATCTAAAGAGAAACAAAGCAGCATTAGTAATAAGTTCATTCATTCTTTCTCATTTTCAAATAATTTGTAATATAATAATAATTTCTATATATATATATATAATTAAGTATGATTTACAAAGTCTTTGAATTATCCTCTGTAGACTTGTTAAAATAACTTTAAATGCAAATTGGATACAATCGCATGTTTAGTCTAGTATGAAAGTTCAAATGTAGTTTAACACTCGAAAGCTACGATTACACAGGTCGACATGTAAAATTTTGATTTTATAACTTTGGCTGATCTTTATGTTTTTTGATGTGATAAAGCTGAAAATCAAGCCAGTTTTTCTCCATCAGGTACAGATTTTTGCCAATACAGGGTGCCTACCTATGCAATTTCTTCAATTGCTCTTCCACAATTTAATTTTATGATAAGTTTTATAGTATGTTTCCATGATTATTTAATCAAAGGTACCTACTGCTGTAACAGTACAGCACTAGTGCGATATAAAACCATACCAACCAACCTATTGTTATGGGGGTATATGTAAGAAATTTTGTCGGTAAACACCCTGTACTGACAAAACTCTATACGTGATAGAGAAAAATTGACTGCATTTTCGGTTTCAGCACATCAAAAAACATAAAGGTCAGCTTCAATCATGAAATCAAATTTTGTCAACTTCATTGTTGTACACCTGTGTTACCTGTCGGAAACTAATTTATAGCAGATAACATATTAACAGAAGTAAACATGTATTATTCAAATTACAACTAAAGTTCGTGATCAATAAGGTATGATTTTATACTGTATGTATAGATAAGATCCATAAAAAAAGAAATTAGCATTATTTCAGGTTTAAAAAAATCTGATATGTAACAACCACACGATTTTATTTAACTGCTACCACATATATTATTTACTCTTTTTAGAAATAATATGGTGTAAAGAAATAAAAATTAACTAACCAACCAGACTTTGAAAAAATACCATAAAATGACAAGAATTCGCAACAATTGTTTCAGGTCGAAAGAAAACACGACTTTTCTTCAGGCGAACAAAGTAGGCATGAGTACTGCGAACAAAGACGCATGAGTGTTGCTTTGTTTGAAGCGCTCATGCAGCCCCACTTTGTTTGCAAAGTGGTCTGCAGCATCATTCTGCTTGCAGCACATGAATGCCACTAATGTAGCACTCGTGCAGCGCTCACACTGCAGCCGCTTTGTTTGCAGCACATTAAATTAACATTGTAAAGAATCAAAATTATCACATGATTCTCCTAGTGTAATAAGGACAATATATAAATATTTTTCAATAACTATATATATATATATATATATATATATATACTAGCAGACCCGGCCACGCGTTGCTGTGACTAAGTTATACGTTGAATTATACGGCTGTAAACTATTTAGTACAGTTAAATTATTATTTACGAACAAAGACGAAAACGTTGTAGCCGATGTAAAAACCCACAGGGTTGAGATTTGAAACTTAGGTCAAAATTTGGAAGCGATTGATAAAAATTTTCGTAGTGTTGATATTAAGCACAAATTAATTTTATTGTAGGGTCCTATAAATTTTAATGGAGAAGTGATATATATTATTTCTAATGCTACTTTGGATAAAATTGCTAAAATGACTAATATATAAATTAAATTCTATTAAAATTCTATTAAAATAAAAGTATAAAAGAAACAGACGATTTTAAAATCAATTTTTATGGAGGAGTGAAATATAATATATGCTATAATGGATAATTTTACTATTAAATGACCTCATCATTTTAAATATTTTAAAGAGGGCAACAGCTGTAGTTATAAAAGGGAAAACAATAAGGCTAAACCAGAAAAATAAGTAAATTTGATAAATATTTTAAAACTTTAAAATTGGAAATCTTATGAAATATTGGACATTTAAAGTAAATACATGTATCATTTTAAATACAAAAAGATTTTGGAAAAGTTTAGTGTATTTTAACGAAGTGATGAGAAGTTTTTGAGTATGTTAAAATTTTAATAGTAAATTCAAGTCAATAAAGATGGGAAACATTGAGGATTAAGATAAGAATAATTATAAGATTAAAAAAAAAAAAAAAAAAAAAAACTTTTTATATACCATGCTTTTAAATTTTAATATACTAATAATATACAAATTAAAAGGAAAATGATAAATATTCTATCATAGTTTGAAGTCAAATTTGTTTTCAAATGTCTAAATAAAATATCTGATGTAAGATACTAATATTTTGCAGCGGAATAGATTTCATTTCTGTCATCCTTGGCGAAAAAAAAAGAATATCGCCAAATTATCTGGCGAAAATATTTAATTCCTTTCAAAAATCATGGTTATTTTAACAACTTATATTAAAAGAGTAATCAATAATATGAAACAATATTTCGTACAATACATATTACATGTCATACATACGTACAATGAATAATACATATTACATTTCGTACAATGCATACATCTGGCATGTATATTTTCGTGTTACGCTTTTGATCGCCAAATAATAATAATAATAATAATAAAAGCCAAGGGCGACAGAGTTTAAAAATTTAAAATTAAAATTTTGTCAATTTGACAGCAAAATAATTCAATCTAACACCCGCGATAACTAATACATATCTATACCCAAATATAAGGATTAAAATCGGGAAATAAATTTCCTCGATTTTTAATAATTTCTTACAAAAAATCCAGTGGGCAATTAACATAGGAAATCTTTTTCTTGGCTGCACAGACGGTCAGTGAGTCACACTTCGCTTGCGTATAGAACTCATAGATATAGTATAGCATATATAGAATAGAGTGATCATTGGGGAGAAAAAAGTTATTCCTTTTCATTTGGGAAAAGACGACGTTTTTACCAAAATATGGCCGTCTTTCCCCGAGTGAATACACACGGGAATACATACTAATATTTTAGCAAATAAAATTTATGAATAATTTATTTGCTAAAGGGGAATGGAAGACTCCAGATACAGTTTCAAATTCATATTTCTTTCTTTCTTTTCCTTTTTTTTTTTTTTTTTTTTTTTTTTTTTTCAATACCACTTAATGGCTGTTTCCAAAGCTTTTATTTTTTATCTTTTTTCGGCATCAAAAATCTTTCTACGATAACATGGGGATGAGAGATCTATATATATTACTATATCTATGATAGAACTACATTAGCACTTTATCAATGTGTATAAAATCTTTAAATTGATTATGACGTCAATTTTCGTGAGATGCATAATTTAACTTTTTCTAATTTTTTAACGTTCACGTTTGATTAAATGTATTTATTTTTATGTCGAAAGAAAATGAACTCGTATTTTTTTTTTTTTTTTTTTTTTTTTTTTGGCAACAATTAAATTAATGGAACTCACAGATATTTTGGAGCAACTTTAATAAAGGTCTATAATTAACAAATAATTGCAATAAAACAATATTGTGACAATAAATTGAGATAAAAACTATCCTATCTCTCAAGTTGGATCAAACTGCACACAGTGTGCAAAATTTCATCAAAATCAGTTCCTTAGTTTAGGAGTTTACCCCGGACAAACATCGTGACACGTAATTTATATATATATACAGATTAAATTATAAAGTTTTGATCAATGAAGCACAAATAAGTAAAAAACAGGATTAATTTCACTGTATTATCTTCATTATAATATGAATTCAATTTACACTTCAGTCTAAGTAACACGTGGCCGGCTATGCTAACACCAAAAATTTAAAAAGTGGAAATAATTGAATTATACGAAATTTATTAATAGGTTAAAAAGTTGAAGATTCTTTGTGTAGATGGCAGCACCAAATATATTTCAGCTTTCATTTCAACCCAGTCGAAAGGTATCGACATCTGTTAGAATCATTTGGAGTTAACAGATAATTGTGACTGTCAAATAATAACAGACAAATAATTAGCAATAAATTAAAATTGCGACTATAATTTGAGATTTAAACTATCCTATCTCTCAAGTTGGATCGAACTGCACATGGTGTGCGAATTTTATTATAATCGGTTAAGTGGTTTAGGAGTCCATTGAGGACAAACATTGTGACACGAGATTTATATATATTAAGATATATATATATATATATATATATACCTGTCATCCAAAATGCAATTATATTTAGGGGAAAAAAATCAGAATTTTAGAATTTTAACTTTTTCTTTTTTCTTTTTTCTTTCTTCTTTCCTTTATTTATTTATTTATTTTCCTTCTTTTAAATATGACAAAAAAGATTAAATGAAATAATTTCTTTTTACCTATATCGTTAAGCCTGCTTTAGATTAAATGTTTATAAAAAAAATATATTTACACTTCTTTTTTTTTTTTTTTTTTTTTTTTTTTTTTTTTTTTTGTATTTTTTAAAATAAAAATGTACTATTCCATAGAAAACTTCACTCATAAATATGAAAGCAAATCAATTTCAAATTCCATTTCAAGCATTCTGTTATTTTATTACTAAATTTATTTTTGAAACTATGCGTAAAAATGCCTTTTCCAAATTTGGAATTGAAATTTTTTTACAATATCGAAAAAAGAATCTTTTCAATTTCTACTATCAATAAAACAGCTTTTTATATATTTGAATCGTAAAAACGTAGAATGGAATTTTCAGAAAAAGAAAAAATTTAAAACACGATAGTTTATACTATCATTGTAATAACATTTTATACTAGAATCATAAAAGGAAATTCAAAATGCTGTAATCCTGAATATAGCAGGGTTTTTATTTAAATCTTGTTTTTAAAAAGTAAGACTTTTTGACTTTTTGTATTTTGTTATTGTGAAAGTCGAATTTAAATATAGAGGTAAATATGGCATTTCAAAAAAAATAAAAATAAATAATTTCCTTCAGCTATAATATGTATATTTAAACAGATATGCGTACATGCGTAACATATGTTCTTGTATGTGTATTTAAACTGGTGTTTTAAAAAGGAACATTAAATATTCATTTTTATGTGATTAAAAGTATTTAATGTGACCCACGCGACTTCCATTACCCACTGCTACATTTATTTTTATTTATTTTTTATTTCATTTTATTTTTAATTATTTATTTACTTATTTATTTTTTCTGAAATAGTGTGGTCAGAAGACATGAAATTAATTTAACAAATTAGACATCTAATAATTTTTTTTCATGTAAGAGAAAGCTGATGTATACGTCGTGAAGATATACAATAAAGAATTTATATAGTGAATTAAAAAAAAAAAAAAACTGTATTTATAGCATTAAATTTCAGGTTAAGAGAAAGTCGTGTGAGTGACACACCACATTATTTTATAATGTTTTAAAATATTTTTTCATCTTTATCTCTTGACAATAAAGGATTTTAACTTTTGATGAGTGCCAAATCTAAACTCAGGAATGTGTCCTTTTGTTTTTTTAATATCGAAAATTAACTACTACGAAACTGTACTTTCTTTTTGTAGATGCCGCAACAGCCAGAATGACAAGTGTTGACATATTGACACAGTCATCCTTAATATCAATGCTTGTCGTTCTCTATATACACTCCTGCTGAAAAGTTTAGCAAGATTTGCAAATGACATATTTTTTCAATTTAAAAACTTATCTCTTTAGGAAATGTTTTCAAACATTGGGTATTTAAAGAACTAAGTCTTCTTTAAGTTTTTCAGTAAAGATTGGCTTAAGACAGCATGTAGGGAGCTGGTTACAAATTGAGCAAAATCAATAATGTTTGTGATTACCCTGTATCGTTAAGCGCACGAAATGATTTGTAACTTTAGGATATGTTAATGTAGAGCCAGTACAATTTGTGGATGTATTTTGTGACGATATTATATTAAATAATTGAGATATAAGTTTTTTTTTTTTTTTTTTTTTTTTTTGTGTGTGTGTGTGTGTGTGTGTGTGTGTGTTTGTGTATAATAGTGGAATAATACTTAATTAGAAAGATAGGTCTGGTGTTATTATAACGTTTGATGTAATAGAGTAATTTATTAATAGAACAATTTTTAAGGGTCTTCTGAAACAACAATTGACTTAACAAAGAAAAATACTTCACTGTGCGTAAAAACATGGCTTGATAACCGTAATATACATATACAATTGGATATATACACGGTGTCCCAAAAGGTTGAAACGCGCTTTATTTCTTTACCCGTTACAGTTAAATGGGCGATGTAAATAGAAAAAACGTCCAAATTAAGGTAGGAAAGGCGACTACATTAAGAGAAATACCCTCCCATTAATTTTTAAGAAGTTACATTTTTTAAATTTTTATACAGTCCCTCTACGCAAATTTTGTCAATTACAAAGTTTTTATTTCTCATTCAACAAGACCATTAGAAAAAACTGCATAACTGTATCTTTAAAATCAACCGAATTATGATACAGAAAATAAAGTGACTTATGCCATTTTTCCGTATGATTTAAAAGGCTTGCTTTTCGGTGAAAATAGGGATCATTTACAAATTGATAACGGAAATGTTTAGATCACGTGATGTTTAGATTATGTGACTTGAACGCGAATCAATCCAACATACTCAAGAATATTTTTAATGCAAATGCTATGATACATTTTATCTTTTTGTAATATGTCACAAATTTCATTTTTTTTTTGATATATGGTCCCTATAATCAGAGTTCAGTTTTCAATTAAGTATAATTCATTCAGCAATTCGGTATTTTGCAATGATGTTGTTGTATTGAAAATAAAACTTTCTTATTGACCAAATTTGTCTAGAGGGGTCGTATAAAAATTTAAAAAATGTATTTAATTAATTAATTAATTTATTTAATTATTAATTAATTAATTTTATTTTTTGAAAATTAACAGGAAGATATTTTTATTTGCGTAGTTTTATTTCCTATCTTATTTTGTACACTTTTGCAATTTACATTACCCTCTCATCTCTAACAGGTAAAGAATTAAACCTCGTTTCAAACTTTTTGGGACAACCTGTATATTGATAAACCAAAAATCGTTTTCCCTTATATATTTTTTCTCAATCAAAGTAAACGAAAAAAGGGTAACATGAAAATAAATTGAAAAAACACACGCAGTGATATTTTATTTTACATCATTTTTGAAAAATCTTATAAAAACTTTTTTTCTAATACTTAATGCAATTTACGAAACGGATCTGAGAGATGAAATTAAAAATGGCCTTATATTAGGTGTTTAAAGTATTAAGTAAAAATGCTAGTATCAGCATTTTTTCCTATAACAGTTTTAATGAATACAGACATTTGATGAAGATTAATTTTAAAGCGAAAGAGTATTTTCCATATACAAAAGAAAAAAAATGTATGCTATAAAATGCATTCTGTAATATGTTATATATTAATAAGCTTTTTTTTTTTTTTTTTTTTTAGCTATTATTTCAAGGAAGATTTAGGCAAAATTATGCAATTTATGCAAATTTGTATGTCTAAAATGTTATGCTATGTTTATCCATAATTAAACATTTCAGAAATTAATTAAAACAATCCGTATAAAATACATGCGTTTTTCAATAAAAAATGATTAAAAAGCAGGTATTTTACTTATTTTTAATGTTTATTAAAAAAACAATTTCTTAAATCCTTGTGTACCATGTGCAAGCATTTTTATAGATACATTTACAGTGAGTTTAGTTTAGTTGGATGGGCTTTACTTCGCACTTGTGCTACACTACGGACGATTAGTGACTATCTGGTACTCACACATAAGGGTAATCTGGAAGCATGACATCAAAATTTTATCCTACATAGAAGGAATGACTCCACCACTTCGTGGTCTCCAGAGATATAGTTTGGATGATAACAAGGACGACACTGCGGCTACAACGGATTTTAAGTGTACCAGCCATCAATAGTGTACATGACGGTCTTCGGCCGGCTCAAGTTTCAAACCCGCAATCCTTCTATTACGAGTTTGGTATGGTATCGACCATGTTACCGACACTTCAAATAAAAGTATAGAAATATTACACTAAAGAGCAACAGAATTAAGATGACTTGTCTATTAACGCGTAGCACTACATTTTGCCTTGATAATAGTGATGGTTAGTTTTCAAATCAATTGGAAAAGACACACTGAGAAAAAAAATATACCGCCTTCCTCTAGAATGAATAAGTGGCCATTTTCTAAATCCCTTAACTAGAAATATAGATTTCCGAGTTATGAGCGTAAGGCACGCCAATAAACTGAATAGACGAAATGATCGAGAATTTCTAGTGTACACATTTCTATATGGTGAAACAAAATTCTGAATATTCTAAATATTCTGAATCATTTGTATTGCGATTGTGTAATTCTCGCTTGATTTTCTAGAATTGGGTCATAAACCCAGATTATAGTTGCTGAAATCCGCCTCTTGTAGTATCATTTATTTGCAGAGATTTTTAAATAACTTTTCCCTCGAGAATATAGGCAAACGCTCTAGAATTCTAATAGGGGCTTCTAGAATCGCTTTCCAAGGGGACTAGAATTTATAAGGATGACATGGAACTATTTTTTCTAGAGCCACAACTTAGATGCTAGATGTCAGTTACAGAATTTTTTCTCAGTGCACTCAAGTACAGCCTCAAGTACTTAAAAATCTTTCGTAATTCATAAAATTTAGATAGTGACCTAGGTAGCACATAACATTGTTATAGCGTTGCAAATAAGTCTGAACAGTGAAAAATTAGTTATAACAACGTTAAAACAACGTTATGTACTATTGGGAAAGATTGTCCCACGTTCGGATATCTTCGTCGACTGCATCCCAGATGCTAACGAAAGGATTGAAATCAGGTGAATTGGTGGACAAGATATCCTGTAAAAATTTCAGTGGGATCATCAAACATTTTGGATACAATCCGAGAACGGTGGCATGTTGCATCAAAAATGAATGTTCGGTAATAAGATGCCGAAAAAGACTGTGCTAAAGCTTACGATTGTCAAAAATATTCCGGTAAAGCTTTTCCTGTAAAAAATAATGTCAGAAGACAAGGGATTTCATTTCAATCCTGGTAAATCATTCCTAAATAAGATTATCACATACAGCATACTAAACAGACTCTGATGTCAGAAAGGATCTATCGCTTATATATCTTACGCTATACACATACTCTGCAAACGACATGTACAAAACTGAATGTTTTGTCTCATCACTCTAGGCGGTCTATTTACTTTCTCTTACCCGTAGGGTCGAGAAAGTATTGTTTTAGGGTCAAATTTTCGAACGTGAGTTTTTGTTATATTTACACGATTTGAGTTCCCCTGAATCCGAAAATCATTTTTTTAGCGAATGGTCTGTGTGTGCGTCTTTGTGTCTGTCTGTGTGTCTGTCTGTTATCAGCATAACTAAAGAACAAATAATAGCAGGAAATCCAAACTCGGTATTCTAAATGTGTATCATATAGGGATGCTACACTAAGCTTTTTTTTTTTTTTTTTTAACTGAAGCAATTGGTTCGTGTACAAGGACACCCAAGAGAATTCATATATATTACGTCTATGGGGGAAATTGCAGGTAAGTAGAGTTTAATGTTTATAGACTGCACTAAACCAAATGAAATTAGTATATATTTTTTATATGTGTAAAAACATGTCTCATGCAGAATATGGTAAGGATATCAGTCACTGTTCGTTTACAGGGCTACAGAAAAGGACTAGATTATAGTTGAAAATTGGTCGAAGCGTATTTCAGGTTGTGCCGGGTATTATTACTATAGGATTATGTTTAGGTGCACCATGTGGTTTGTACATAATCTTCAGAAGATTTACAGGGCAGCAAATGTTTAAGCAGTAACATTCTTTTTTATTATTAGTGGAAGTGCGTTACTATAATATTTTACCATGTCCAGGAAAGCTGTACAAGAATTGAAATGAATTTCTCATAGACATATTATAAATAATGTATGTTTTTTAAGCTAAATATTCGTCACTTGTTTTTTGCATATTTACACGTTTTGAGGCTTCCTAATTACCGAAGTCAAGTTTTTAACGTTTCATCTCTGTCTGTGTGTCTTAGAGTAACTTAAAAACGAGTAATTTCAGGAGATCCAAAAGTTGTATTTTGAAATTAATATAAGTTTGTTGCTGGAAATATTTAATCAAGACTAATAAGTTCTAGGGAACGTTGTGTGTGAAAGTTGTCTAAATAATTTCAAATGAAATTTTAGTTTTAATAACATTTAAATTCCATATAAATGTAGGTGCAGATGTGAAACTGAGGGGGCGGTAGCCCCCCCTCATACATAACTAATTATCATATAAAACTCTTACGAAGCCTAATTTGAATTGTTTTAACATAGGTTTAAATAACAGTACTCGTTATCTTACCTCTTAATCTCAAACCTGTATTTATAGTATTGAATTTCAGGGTAAGAGAAAGTCGTGTGAGTGACACACCAGATTATTTTTATATCTAGGTAGTTCAGGGGCGTTGTTATTGTAATTACTTTTATCATTGAGCTCTGTATTGTGCAGTCAGTAGAGGTATAATTGGGATATGATAGCTTCCCCGCATGCGATTATGTACCCCGTAAAACAGATAATGAATTTGGAAAGTGTGTGTTTTCAAATTGTTTTCAAGTTATTGTGCAAAGATTTAAATTAATATGTATCACTATGGCTCGTCTATCCGCTATTAAAATGTGTTTTAACCGCTTGAGATTTCGCTCATGTACATTGTTCGCAGCATTTGATCAAACAAGATTTTTTTCTTTTTTTTAACCAGAATTGTACTGTGTCACGGCATACCCTTGATACATTCGTGTATGTCTACACTGCTTTCGAGAGAAAAAGAGCAAATCGTTATGTCTCAATTATTTGCCAACAAGCTCTTCTCACCTTATCAAAGATTTGCTTGCGTCATTTTTCCATGACCCTTTAAGTCCTGATTACAACTCCAAATTGTATAATACCAGACATTTTCTAATTTAACCCGTTAGTGCCCAGTGCCCTCATTTGAGGACAGCTAATAAAATGGCACGTATATTTTTTGTGGTTTCTTGGAATGATTTCTGCTTTTTAGTGACAGTTTATAGCGTCACTCAAATTGATCCCTGAAAGTTTTATTTGTCTACTATTAATTATTATTTCATAATTTGGATAGTCATTTTATGATTTTTCATTCGTCGCACATATCTTTGCTTTTTGCGCAGGTATACTAACTTAAATCAAGTTGAATAATAATATATATTATAATGCTGTACTTTCGAGATCTTTTTCAACATAGAATAGGAAATTAATCTGTCATCTCAAAGTTTTTCTATCTCGAAGTTTTCTCTCTAGAACTCTAAACGTCAATAAATGAGGATAGGTTTTAAATTTAAAAGTATCCGAAGAATTGTTTAAGTTAATATATTTTACTGCCAGTTGACTATATTAATTTAGAAGTGAAATAATCCGATAATAATATTTTGCAAAAATAATTCGGGCTTTAACGGGTTAATAGCTTCTGAGTGGGTATTGCGGAAATTATGAATAAGATGATAGCACCAGATGTTAAAAAAATCGTAAGACTTAAAGCATAATTATTAAAATTTATTACATAAACAATATTAAAACTTATAAGGAAATGCATTCTTATAGAAACAAATATGGAAAAAACATTTAGATTGTATAAGTATTTTTCTTCAGTGAGAAGCCACTACGATAAAAGAGAAGAAAAAAACTTTTTGAAATAATTCAGATTTTTGTTTATTTATTTTATACTGATAGTAAAGTATTAGTAATCTTATACTATTAAGTGAGCAATATTTGTATATATATATATATATATATATATATATATATGTATATTTCAATGTTCTCGAAAATGGTAGCTCGGACAGTCACGTGATTTAACACAAAGGTGCCCTCCGAAGGATTATTGTGCACAACGAAGTCAGATGTTCGCATTTTTGGCTAGTTTTCTTCTAATTAATAAAGGTGTGAAAATAAAACTTCCCATTTGTATAATAATGCAGAATGGAGAATCTTAGGAGAGATTTGATTGGTTTATTTGATTTTCATTGATTTGAGTGTATTTTACATTGAAATACAGCTACGTTATGAGGTAATACAAGAGATTTGATTGGTTTATTGGATTTTCATTAATTTAATTTGAGTGTATTTTACGTTGAATTAGAGCTACGTTGAGAGGAATTACGAAAGATTTTATTGGTTTATTTGATTTTTATTGATTTGAGTGTATTTTACGTTGAACTAGAGCTACCTTTTGAGGAATTACGAGAGATTTGATTGATTTATTTGATTTTCATTGATTTGAGTGTATTTTACGTTGAACTAGAGCTACGTTATGAGGAATTACGAGAGATTTGATTTCATTGATTTGAGTGTATTTTACATTGAACTAGAGCTAAGTTTTAAGGAATTACGAGAGATTTCATTTTCATTGATTTGAGGGTACTTTAAGTTGATCTAGAGCTACGTTATGAGGAATTACGAGAGATTTGATTGGTTTATTTGATTTTCATTGATTTGAAGTAGGGGTGTCCAGTGATGTTTTTTTGGTTTTAACATGCTTGACAGTGATTGCTGCGAAAACGAGTTTCGTGCGTTTTCAGATTCATGCAAAGCGAGGTAGCAGGTGACCAGTGATTTTTTTTTTTTTTTTTAACATGCGTGATAGTGATTGCCGTGGAACCCAGTTTCGTGAGTTTTCATATTCATGCACAGCGAGGTAGGGGTGTCCAGTGATGTTTTTTGGTTTTAACATGCGTGATAGTTATTGCCGCGGAACCGAGTTTCGTGTGTTCTGAGAATCATGCACAGCAATGTAGGGCTGTCCAGTGATTTTCTTTTTTTCTTTTTGTTTTCATGAGCGTGAAGCGTACATGCGTGTGTTATAGTGATTGCTGCGAAAACGACTTACGTGCGTTCTCTGATTCGACCATTCATCGAATAGTGATTTTTACTGTACGAGTAACAGCTTCAACTGTTTCCAGAGTATTCGAAAATTAACATTTCAATTTGACTGTTTACGAGAATATTCGTTTTAATAATAGTTTTGTTGCACAGATTCAAGTTCAAAAAATGTTCGCTATCGTCAAGGAGATCCCATACTAAGACTGTGATGAATATAGTCGCCAATCGAAATGCATTTATTTAAACGTTTCAATTATTCAATTAAAAGAAAACCTTTAAATATTGTGCCCAGCGAAGCAGGCGTAGCCTGCTAGTATGAAAAAAGTGTAAATCTTTAAAATTATATTTCTGTTTATTTACTTATTTATTAATTTTTTGTGTGCATTTAGGAGTTCCGCCCAACTACGCTCTTTATACACCAGATCTTGAATTCACTAGCGATTTACGAAAGACGAAATTTAAATCTATTCAATAAAAAAAAAAAAAAAAAAAAAAAAAGAACAGACGATGCAATGTATCCCAACAATAATTTATAGAACACTTTTCGAAAAGCGCCGTCCATTCGGTGTGTTGGTTAGCGTCCCTCACTTCCACGCAGCGGGGCTCAGGTTCGAATACCGGACAATTTGTGGATGTGTTGTCTTTGTTAGGTGTAACGACGGCTGCCCATGTAGCGCTCCTTTAAAAAGGGCCATCAATTCGGGGACTATGCTTAATCGCAAGTGCTGCGCCATTCGTTTTTTTTTTTTTTTTTTTTTTTACGTCGCAGATAGTGCTGCGCAATGGGCAATAGGCGACGGTCTGGGACTCACCCCTAGAGGTGGTCCGGAGACATGCAATCGCAATTTTGATCCTCCACGTAAGAGGTGGCTCTCCCTCTTCGGTGACCTCCAGAGGTATAATTTTGATGGGAACATTCCGCGCCATTCGGGAAAAAGAAAGTAAAGAAAAGCACATTTCAAAAATGTTGAATACAGTTTTAAAAATATTTTAAGCATCAAATGTATATATTTTCTAATTCTTCTGACTTTTTTACCTATAAGAAAATTTTAAATCGGAAATATGAAGAAAATATGAAAGAAATGTTATCCAATTTTAATAGTAAGTTACATTGTTTTATTGAAATTTTACAGGAAACATAAAAGTTTAAATAAATTAAAAAACCTTTTACTACCTCGTTGTTGGCCGTTAAATCTTTCGGTCGGGATCCCGACTCTCATCAGACGGCTTCTCTGTGAGTGATTCTGATTCTTCTGTCGGATTCTGAATCACTCACAGAGAAGCCGTCTGATGAGAGTCGGGATCCCGACCGAAAGATTTAACGGTCAACAACGAGGTAGTAAAAGGTTTTTTAATTTATTTAAGTAGTAATTTCACTTCGTTTTTTAATTAATATAATTTAAATAAAAGTTTAATTTTACATTAAAAAAAATTACTCGAAATACATTTTGCGCATTAAAAACCAGTTGCAAACGCCAATATATTAATTTACTTTAAACATAATTAAATAATTTCCTCATAATGTAATATAATGACTTTTCTCTGTCAAAGTAAATAATAAGACTTCATACGTTCACTTTCTTCACAGATACGTATATATATACATTTTCGAAATATTTTTCTGCAAAACTACAAGACATTTTGATGGCATATTTTGATGATAAGTTTACCATGATATGGAATTCGAGCTTGCATTCATGAAATATTTATATCTTTCTAAAGGGTTATATTTATGTAACGCGCCATTTGCAAATCCCATTCCATTCACACTGAAAGTAGTCATATTCTGGTCAGAAACAAAATTTTTTCTAGTAGCAACATTCTTTGCTTTTAAAATTACGCTAATTGCATGTTAACATTTTTTTTCTTTTCATTTTATGTTGACTAACTTACATTATTTTAACTTAAATTATACGAAATAATTGAAATTCAAGAATAAATTTCAGTTTTAAATTTTTAAGGAATTTTTTTTAATTGTCAGTTAAATAGATGGTATTATGTATTTTGCTTAAATAAATAAATAAATAAATAAAAATTTTAAAAAAATCTTTATTCTTGAATACATTGTTTATATTTCTTTTTAACACTTTCGAACAAGGTTGAAAGGTGTGAATGACTTTGGTGGTTTGTCTGTCTGTCCCGTCTCTCTATCTGTCTGTCTGTCTGTTCGCGCTCTAACTCCCGTCAATATGAAATTTCTTGAAACTGATATATATTATTCAAATTGACTATCGAATGTTCCCTGTTAAAAATGGAGTAAATACCTTTCTGCTTTGTGTACAGGGACACCCGAAAATATTCCATAGCATTGTGTTCTATAAAAGGTATTTTTATAAACCACATTTTAATACCTTTACTTTACACAAATCTTCATGAAATTGAAATACGTTATTCAAGTTTATTATCAAATGTTTTCTATAAAAAATGAAGTAAATATCACCACTGGTTTGTGTACAGGGACACACGAAAATATTCCATAGCATTGTGTTCTATAAGAGGTATTTCTATAAACCACATTTTAATACCTTTACTTTACACAAATCTTAATGAAATTGAAATACGCTATTCAAGTTTATTACCAGATGTTTTCTACAAAAAATGAAATAAATATCACCACTGGTTTGTGTACAGAGACACCCGAAGTATTTGAAAGCATTACGTTCTATGAGAGGTATTTCTATATACCAAATTTTAATACTTTAATTTTCACAAATTTTAATGAAAATAAAATTTATTATTCATATGCATAAAAAAATGTATTCTGTAGAATGTAGTATGATTAACATTAGATCTACAGCGCCACACAAAATATTTAGTTACATTAAGGGACATTATTCGAAATTTTTGGAATTTCACTTTAATTTACATTAAGCATTTTTATCACCAGCTAACATTTTTCAAGTGTTAATATAATTTCAATTTGTGTATCTGTCTTTTCGACAGTCCATATGTTTATCTGCCCGTTTGCCTGCGCTTTGCGTCCGAAAATATTTTCATAATTTTTAAAAAATAATATACGATATTCAAGTTCACTATGGAATGTTCCCTATTTAAAATAGCATTAAGAAGTCCGGTACAACTGCTTTGCGTACAGGGACACCCCTAAAACTGCCAATGCGTTGCATTTTAGGATAGATATTTTTATAAAACGCATTTAAATATTTTTTTTTTCTAAGAAAACGATAAAGAAATTGATATTTATTGTTAATATGATAATTTTTTGTATAGAATGTGATAAGAATAACCTTCAGATTTACAGGGCTACACTTACAGGGCATACAAGGTGGCTGCATATTCTTTTTCCTTAAACATTTTTAACAATTTCTAACAATGTTTAAGAGTGATTAGGAATTCAATTAGTCTATGTGCGTGCCTTTCAGTCCTTCTGTCTGTCCGTTGCGAGACAACGTAGGCAAAGAACATTGAAAGTTGTGCAATACAACAAGTACATACAGTTGGAAAGTGTTAACAATCGATGCGGACCGCATGAGTTTTCGTTATTGCTTAAAAAATGATTTTGAATTTGTGAATATGTACTATTTTTGTTACATATAGAGAGAAAACTGGGTGAATATGGAATACCATTCCTGTTTGAACTCAACATAATAAACTGAAGTATTTTGGATCACTGTGTATTCGACTGCTGCAAACTTCCAACTGCTGTTAATGTGTTTTAGTGTTTTTAGGTTACAAACACTGAAAAAAAAATTCTAAAACTGACATCTAGAATCTAAATTGTGGCTCTAAAAAATAGTACCATGCATTCTTATAAATTCTAGTCCCCTTTCAAAGCAAGTTCTAGAAATATCCATTAGAATTCTAGAGAGTTTGCGTGTATTCTCGAGGGCAAAATTGTTTAAAAACCTCTACAAATAAATGCGAATACAAGAGGCGGGTATCAGCAACTATAATCTTGGTTTATGACCCAATTCTAGAAAATCAAGCGAGAATTGCTCGCAATACAAAAGATTCAGAATATTCGGAATAATGTTTCACCATCCTGAAATGTGTAGGCTAGAAATTCTCAATCATTTCGTCTATTCAGTTTATTGGCGTACCTTATGCGCATAGATCAGAAATCTATATTTCTAGTTAAGAAATTTAGAAAATGACCACTTATTCCTTCTAGATGAATTCGGTATACTTTTTTTTTTTCCTCAGTGAAGGAGTTTACATGCCAAATTTTTAGTTACGAAAAAAGCCATTGCCGGGTAATACGAATCAAGCAGGTAATATGGAATAGTTATAAAGAGGAATATACATATATACTTTAAAGATTGTATGGAACAAGGTAGTATTTTTACAGAAAATCATTAATAATTGCAGGATAAACATTTTATTTTGAAATTATTATTAAAAATAAACAATATTGAAAACATTATGAATATTCAACTAACAAAAAAAAATCACAAATAATGTGGAAGAGTAGTTATTTCATTACACGAATCAACATTTTACAGAATAAATCCACCTC
The DNA here is from genome assembly GCA_963930645.1 of Salticus scenicus. Classification (NCBI taxonomy): domain Eukaryota; kingdom Metazoa; phylum Arthropoda; class Arachnida; order Araneae; family Salticidae; genus Salticus; species Salticus scenicus. Next base: position 84,936,626 of record OZ005662.1, read on the forward strand.
AACCACTTGTTGGTAGAAATAAGTTCAGGGGAATCAGACTTCTAATTGAATTACCCAACTGGGAATGACAATAGGTTTTCACTCATTTTACTGCTTCGTAAACGGAATAAAGAATTCGTAATAATTACCTCCAAAAAAGTCTGAACGTTGATACAATAAAGACGTTGTACGACACAAAAACAGCTCTCCTCACTAACACAAAGTGATTCTAACTTTCGATAGGTTGTAGTACCGTACAAAGGTGATATAACGATATTCTAGTTTATAAATTATAATATAAAATATGTAGAAAAAAGTAAGTTCTTTAAAACATGTTAATCTAAAGATATAGATTATTATATTGCTTATGCGCAATGCACATTTTAAAATATTTCATACACTCAGAAGTGAAAACAAAAATCCAAGAAATTCTAAATATATACTCTAGTATAATTCATGCTTGCATTTTATATCATAATTCAAAAATATAAAAATCAGTCCGTAATCCAAAAAACTTTCTTTGTTTAAGGAAAATGTATAGACGAATTACGATAATTTTTTCTCAATGTTGAAATGAAAAACCACAGAGTAGTAATTACTACATAAAACTATTCAAATATTAATTAAAAAATGAAAATAAAAATAAAAATAAAAATAAAAATTAATTGAGTTAAAAACTGGTGGTAGAGTTTCATCGAAGACTTATAGTCTATAGAAAATAAATGTATTTGCATTTGGTAAAAACTGCATTTCGCTTTTCCACATTCTAAAAGCATTATTTTCGAAATAAAAAAAGAATGTTTCCCATTGTAAAAACCCCTACAAAAAATATCATATAAGTATATTATTATTATTGTTATTATATTTATTTATTTATTTATTTGTTTTTACCATATTTTATATATTTTTGTATACAGTTAATTATTAAAATATGTTTTCAGTGGACTTAATTTGTTTTACTGTAACAAGGAAAATACAGATGGGGGATATTTAAGAAATCTTGGTTATAAATTACATAACTAATTGATAAAAGTATAATAGTTGTTTTTGAATTTTTGTCCGCTTAATTAAAAAAAAAATCTAGTTTATTTAAAATCTTTTTGCAGTACTTAAATGGTTCCACAGTCTATAAAGAACCTTGAGAATTTCTTCAAATTCTTTTGATGTAGTATTATATAATGATTACCACAAAACATAATTTTTTGTAAGATTCCAAACTTAGTTATTTAAGTTTTAGGTCTTTTTATAGGATATGGATAAACTAATATAAAATAAGCTGGAACGTAATTAATTAAATAGAAATTCATCAAAATATTTATTTTATGCTAACTATTTTTCGTTATAGCAGGACGCGCTCGTCAACCAAGTCGTTCAGTGTTTTTCGTGGTTTACTTCGAAATTCGCGTAAATACCGGCTAGGATCTCTTAAAAATACCCTCACGGAGGGCACTTCACCTACAGACCTAGGTTTCTAGTGCAGTAAATCGGTCTTAAACTTCACAACTCAGCCCTTCATTTTTCCTTGTATAGAATAATCAAATGCTTAAGAATTGCTGTTACTGTGATTTAATTTTGTTACTACAAAATTTCCTTTTACTTTTAATTCTCAGAGAAAATTATGAAGCAATATGTATCCCCGTCAAAATGAAGATTAGTTTCTGAGTTACTGATAGCATGAACAACTGATCAGATGAATAAATTTTTTACTCCCTTTGGAATTCACGTTAACGAGGTTCGACTGCATTATGTTAACTCAAAAATATCTTTGCTTTTGACGTTTCTTTAAATAATCGAATTTATTTTTATGCTGATCGCAAATATTTAAAATATATTTACTCTACGTAGAATATAAGTTAAAACATGGTACTAGAAAAAAAAAAACTAAAATTGCATGTGTATGAGAAAAACTTTTACACTTTTCTGAACTCTATTCACTTCAATCATCAGACTTCTATTACTAAAATAGTAATCTCGATTTCCTTGAATACGCATACCAACGTAAGAGAGCTCACTTTGCAACAATAAGGTTGCTACTTAAATAAATGAACTAATCAGCTGGAGGCGTTGACTGAGACATCTAATTTAGCAACGCACAATCACCTTTGTATAAGTTGAAAAGAGTCACGTATGTTTGGATAATTTCACGGTAATGACAAATGAAAAGATGTCTTTTTAACGTGAAATCGTCCTTCTACAGAAACTGAAAACACAAAAAGGTTTTTAATGAAGTTGGATTATATAGTAGAGAGTAGTATACTAGTCGAATGTATTGTATCATTATTTCGTTAGAAAATTACTAGTATATTAATTTAAATCTTTATTACAAATAACACTAATCTGCAAAAAAAAAAAAAAAAAAAAAAAAAAAACGAATATGACCTCCATTTTGCCCATTCACCCACCGTTTTCTCGGGACGTCACCTCCAGACCAAATTTTTATCACTGTTCGGTAATTTTATGACCATGAATTTGATTTGGAAAATGATAAAGAATTAATTTAACACTTAAAAACAAAAACAAAACAAATAATAATAATATTAATAATAATAACAATGTATAATAAGTAATAATAATAATTCATTAATAAAATATAATAAATTTAATTTATAATTTCAAAGGCAAATCCCTCCCCCCTCCTAAACTTTTCCCTTGCTACAAATGTTTATGTTTTAAAAATTTTCACCTCAAAAGGCACTCAGAAGATATTTAACAGTTAAAATGATCTTTTCCCCCGCTCATAAATAAAATTTATAGCCACAAAATTACCGAAAATTGATAAAAATGGGGAGCGTCCCCAAAAAAGGTGGGTGATAGGGCAAAGTGGGCGTCATATTCGGTTTCAGGAGGTCATTTTATATAATAATTTGTAAAAATAGTGTTGGGGCCGATTTTCATACAGAGCAGTGGTTTACGATGGTTTCATAAAGTTAAGGTACAACCCTGTTTTCTCGTTTTTTTTTTCTTTTGCTCATAATTTTATAATAAATGAATATATGAATATAAAATTTGGATGGCATATTCATTATCAAGTCATTAATCGTATTGTATATAACTTTAACAAAAATGCTCATTTTTAAACTGATGTTAAAGTTTTCTGAAAAATGAGATTTGGAAGTAAAGTTTTTTTTTTTTTTTTTTTTTTTTTTTTTAAGGAACAATTAAAAGAGAACTTATGCTAAGGATCATAACAGATAGGTATGAAGATGCACATAAATCCAAATTTTTGATTAAAACCAGGTTTTTCTTTCTGTTTTTTTTTTTTTTTTTTTTTTTTTTTCCGTATATGAATTACTTTTAATAAAAATATACATAATATATTTATAAAAATATGCATAAATATACATGAAAATTTGATGATACACAATGTTCGTTACTAATCGTTGCGTAAGTTACGTTCGAATTACTATTTCATATTTTTAGTAGATTGACGATACTCAAAGCTTAGAAATTAATAATTACATTTTTCAAAAAACCCCTTGTGAAAAAAAAAGTGAATTCAGAAAGAAAAATCCGATTTTAGTTTCATATTTGGAGGCTTGTGTACTTTCACCTGTCTCTAATGCATCTATGACACCTTTTCTCATTTAGTACACTTTGATAAAACTGTTTAAATTTTTCATTTATTTTAATGTTTACTTTTGAAAACAATTCAGGCTATACCAGTTTAAAAATTATTACTTTTGTCAAACTTATATAAAATTTGGTTAATGACCTGACAACGCAAATTTCCATAATTTCATGTTTATTTAAAGAATTATATTTTAACTGAATTATTTCAATTTCTCCTTTAAGCTTTTCGACCGGGCGCCCTCCCATCTTCAGTATGCTCTTCATAGAGACCGCCAGTTCTTCTTGTGTTGCATTCTTTCAACATATTTATTTCCTCCTTTAGGATTTTCGGCCTGACGCTCGGCCATCTTCAGCAGACTCTTCACTTAGACTGCCAGTGAAAAAGCAGTGGACTGTCAGTCCTTAAAAGCAATCAACTATTAGATCAGAGATGGAGCTATATGTTGAAAGAAAGCAACAAGAGCTTACTGGAGATGGTTGGGCGCCCGGCCGAAAAGCTTAAAGGTGGAATTGAAGTAAGGCATTAAAAACATATACAGTACCCGCCGCTTATTAAAATCACATTCGTTCTGAGCCAAAATGATTTTATTAAGCGGCTGATTTTTATATGCGGCGATCATTTCTGCACTCAAGAAAAAAATATTATACTTCTTTGAATTTAGGAAGAAATCTCAAAAGATAACGAGTAATGGAATTAATAAACAATATTAACTTTTGACAGACAATTAATTAGTTTTTCTTCAATATAAGTAAATAAAACGCATTCCAAGTTTCTGTGCGCTTTTCTTTGAAGAGAATCACCATCACATTGCTAGAAATTTACGCTTTTCCTTTAAATTTAAAATCTTTCCGTTTAAACCTTTTGCTTCATAGTTATTTCGGAATAACAACAACTAGAAATCGTCTTTTAATAATTAAAAATTAAAAAATATATATACACTTGCGAATCAAATGAAATTTGTACCTTATTACAGCGCTTTGAAAACTACGTTCCTTGAAATATTTATTGAGATAAGTGATGGGGTTTGTTTAATTTGTAACTATATTGCAAATATAAAATTTTCAACAAAGAGAGATGTGAGGGATTACTGTGCTTTAATTTCTTTTTCTTTCTTTCTTTTTTTTTTTTTTTTTTTTTTTTTTTTTTTTGAAAAATAAAAACTATCGTAATGTAAATGAAAAAATGAAAAAGAAAAGTAAAAGAAATTAGCTTACATAAATGATATTTTTGCTGCTGAATAGATTTTTTTGAGTTTATTAACCGGCGATGTTGATTTTATTAAGCGGCGTTTTAAAAGTAGTTTACATTAATTTGATTCCGGTCCAGGCAATTTGATCAGATTAAGCGGCTGATTTTATTAACCAGTGAATTTATTAAGCGGCGGCTACTGTATATCTATCTATCTATCTATCTATCTATATATATATATATATATATATATATATTTTTTTTTTTTTTTTTTTTTTTTTTTTTTTTAAATAAGTATAAAATTTCTTTAAAAAATTAACAAAAGAAATATGAAAATATACTTAAATTTCGGAGCAATATAAATTATTCAAATTTTTGAAAAATATTTGTAAAATATTTATTTATTTCCAAAATAGTTTTCACAGAATTTGCGTTTCGTAATATTTAATAAAATGTTCGAATGTTTGTTTAATTGGTTAAAAAATTGCATATTTTACTTTAATCTGGATTTAAAAGTGTTTGGTTACATTTCAAAACATGCTTTAAATAAGCATAATATATTTTAACATGGATAAACATTAAATATATATATATATATATATATATATATATATAAGATATTATAATATATGTTTTCAGTCAAATAAAAGTTGAAAATATGTAACAAAAATAACGAAATATAAACTTACATGAAAATTAATAAATGTGAAAAAATCATAAGTAAAGCGTACTACAAAAACATAAAATAAATGATTTAAACTGTCTTGAGACGTACGTGTCGGACATACGAAACATACGTGTGTAATATATATATTAATATCAGCTAACCTAAAAGATATTACTTAAATCGTATATATTTAATTTCAAATATTTTAATTATGGAAATTATCATTTTTTATGAGGTCATCCAAACCGATCAGTAAATATTATTTTTAGCGTATCACTTTCACATAAAACATGAAGGAAAATATATTTTAATCCCTCTGAGAACAATTCTATTCCTTAAATAAACTTTATTCAGAATTTTGCATGCTTAGGGGAATATATTTAAAACTAATACACAGAAGTAAAATATTGTAATGTTTCTTTTAACTTCCAATTTATTCCAGGAAAGTAAATAGCACATTGTCTTTCCCCATAAAATACTCTCATACTAAAAAGACATTTTGACTACATCCGAGACGTTTTATCTTTCCCTTTAAAAGATAGTTATAAAATCCATTTATAAGGATGGAAAATGAGAGCGCATATTTGTCATAAAATTCAGCTTGTGTTTTTTTTTTGGCACTAAATGAGATAGCTTAGAAGAATATATTTCATTTTACAAATCTGCATTAGTTTGGAATTTTTCCTTATTATTATTGTTATTATTATTATTATTATTATTATTATTATTAAATAAGTATTTGTCAAATTGTAGAATACCTTTTGAATAATATTTGCTTTTTTACCTTCCGAGCGCATACTATGTAAAGGAAATATTGTAATCATGAAAAAATTTCGTAAATATATACAGTCGAACCTCGTTAACGTGAACACTGTTAACGTGAATTACTTTTAACAAGAACTGTTTTCCACAATACCCGTCAAAAGGAAGATAACTTTATTTATATAGAGATTAGTTACTGATAGCATGAACTACTGATAACATGAGCAACTTTTTTATCCCCCTTGATATTCACGTTAACGAAGTTCGACTGTATACGTGAGATTTTCAAGTATACATACGTTTTGAATTTTCCTGAATTTATTCTTTATTTATTTTACGGTGATATGAATATGAGTGTATCTGTGCTGGTGAAAATGATAATATCTAAACACTTCGATTGAGCTCGAAGTTGGTAGGTTTGCTATAGGTCCCATTGTAGAAATTACACTTTTTTTTCTTTTTTCACATTGACATAGAAAACATTTTACTATCATTATGGATTGTGGGCTCCAATTGTTTTAATTGTGGTAGTTTCTAATATCCTTATCGCATTAAATTGAAAATTGGTAGATATGTTATATATCCTCGTTGAGCGCCGTACGATCTGTATATGTTTTGATGGGTGTATAAGATATAGTTCTTTCAAAAGAATGCAAAATAGATTCTTTACCATTATGGCTAATATACATAAATTCTTTGAAGTAATATAGAGAAGCATACAACATGAAAAGTGACTATAGATAAACTTACAAAATAATATTTAATTACATCGACAAACCTAAAACATATTCACTAATTCATATGTATTCAATTTTAAATATTTTAATCATGGAATTTAACATTTTTATAAATTTATTAAAGGATGATCCCAAATATTGTTCTTAGGGTGTCAATTTCATGCAAAAACATGACGGCAAATAATATGTTATTCCTCCTGAGAACAATTCTATTCCTTAAATAAATTTTATTTAAAATTTTGCATGCCTAGGGGAATATATTTAAAACTAATACACATAGAAGTAAAATACTGTAATGTTTCTTTTAACTTCCAATTTATTCCACGAAAGTAAATAGCACATTGTCTTTCCCCATAAAATACTCTCATACTAAAAAGACATTTTCACTACATCCAAAACGTTTTATCTTTCCCTTTAAAAGATAGTTATAAAATCCATTTATAAGGATGGAGAATGAGAGCGCATATTTGTCATAAAATTCAGCTTGTGTTTTATTTTTGGCACTAAATGAGATAGCTTGCAGGAATATAGTTCATTTTACAAATCTGCATTAGTTTGGAATTTTTCATTATTATAATTTTTTTTTTTTTTTTTTTTTCATAAATATTTTTGAATTTGTAGAATACCTTTTGAATAACATTTGCTTTTTTTACCTTCCGAACACATAGTATGTAAAGAAAGTATTGTAATCATGAAAAAAATTCGCAAATATATACAGTCGAACCTCGTTAACGTGAACACTGTTAACGTGAATTACTTTTAACATGAACTGTTTCCACAATTGTGATGTTGAGACTGTAGAAGGTCACCACAGTTTGTTTGAAATTAAGCTGGATCCAGCAAAGTATTAAGTTGGGATGGTTAAATCGCTTCGGCGCCAGTGACTCGGCGAACTTTTAGGTCGGTTTAGTTTTGTGTCGACATGGTGCTGCAACGAAGGAATTAAGTTGTGAGAGGTAGATGAATTGGAAGCGATTTTGGAAAGTTTGGTTGAAATGAAGAGAAAGGAAGTTGGTAGAAAGTAGCATAAAAGGGGGATGATTTTCGTAAAAGGTGTGGTGTAGTGGAGTCTTGTCCGACATCTGTCGACGACAATATGTAAAGCTTAGAGTCAGGATAAAGTTATATTTCAGTAGTTGAGATTAAGTGGTGCCTAAGTTAAGTGGCTTGATGAGTGTTGTTAAGTGCAGTTTCCACTGAGGTTGGTTCGAACAGCTCTATTGATGTGGTCAAGCTGATCTTTTGATGTGGTCAAGCAGTTGGACATGGTTGGAAGGACGGAAAAGTTCCTGGTCCTAACCCCCTGCTGAGATAATTGAGGGGCCAGAGGCACATATCTTTGTCGATTTTGCATGCTTTCCTTTGAAGTAACTGCGCAATCTGATAAAAAAAAAAGGCTACAACTGATGACAAGACATTTGGCTCTTTGTGTCGGGAGCGTGATTAATGATTTTTTGAACCTCGAAATTCCAATTGCAATGGAAACCGGCCTTTATGCTTCAGTGCGAGTATTAGTGAATGAAAACTGATTCAGCCGAGAATCCACGAATCTTTTGAAAAGTCTCGGTATCTACGTAAAGGAGTGCATCCATCTAACTTCTACTATTATGGGGTGAGATATTTTCAAATTATCTAAATTAGTCCATATACATTTATTTGATAAAGTATTTAAATACGCTGACTGAGTTACCAAAACTCCAGATCATCCTCCCATTAATCTGGTTGAATGAACTTTCGGTTTTATTTTTATGTATCTGAATCTCTGTGCTAATTTCATATTTAATACTTTAGTAGTTAAGTTAAGTAAGTTAATCACTAAGTGAAGATGGGGGTCTGCGTCAACGCAAACCTCACACAATACCCGTCAAAAAGAAGATAACTTTATTTATATAGATATTAGTTACTGATAGCAGGAACAACTTTTTTATCCCTCTTGATATTCACGTTTACGAGGTTCGAATGTATACGTGAGATTTTCGAGTATATATACGTTTTGAGTTCTTTTGAATTTATTCTTTATTTATTTTACGGTGATATGAATATGAGTGTATGTGTGCTGGTGAAAATGATAATATCTAAACACTTCAATTGAGCTCGAAGTTGGTAGGTTTGTTATAGGTCCCCATCGTACAAATTACACTTTCTGTTTTCATTTTTTTTTACATTGACATAGTGAACATTTTATTATCATTATGGATTATGTGCTTTAATTACTTGAATTGTGGTAGTTTCTAATATCCTTATCGCATTGAATTGAAAATTGGTAGATATGTCATATATCCTCGTTGAGCGCCGCACGATCTGTATATGTTTTGATGTGTGTATAAGATATAATTCTTTCACATGATTGCAAAAGAGATTCTTTATCATTATGGCTAATATACATAAATCCTTTGAAGTAATATAAGGAAACATACAACATGAAAAGTGAATATAGATAAACTTACTAATAATATTTAATTACATCGACAAACCTAAAACATATTTATTAAATCACATGTATTCAACTTTAAATATTTTAATCATGGAATTAAAAATTTTTTATAAGATTATCAATCATGATCCCAAATACTATTCTTAGCGTGTCATTTTCATGCAAAACATGAAGGCGAATAATATTTTATTCCTCCTGAAAACAATTTTATTCCTTAAATAAACTTTATTCAAATTTTACATTCCTAGGGGAAGGTATTTAAAACTAATACACAGAAGTAAAATATTGTAATGGTTCTTATAACTTCCAATTTATTCCAGAGAAGTAAATAGTACATTGTCTTTCCCAACAAAATGTTTTCATTTTAGAAAGATATTTTGACTACTACATCCAAAACGTTTTCCCTTTCCCTTTAAAAGATAGTTATAAAATCCATTTATAAGCAAGGAGAATGAGAGCGCATATTTGTCATAAAATTCCGCTTGTGTTTCATTTTTGGCACTAAATGAGATAGCTTACAAGAATATATTTCATTTTACAAATCTTGATTTGTTTGAAATTTTTCATAAAAAAAAAAAAAAAAAAAAAAATTATTTAAAATAAGTATTTGTGAAATTGTAGAATAACTTTTGAATAATATATACTTTTTTACCTTCTGAGCACATACTATGTAAAGATTAAAGAAAGTATAGAAATTACGAAAAAATTTCGCTATGAGATTTTTAAGTATGTATACGTTTTGCGTTCTCCTTAATTTATTCTTTATAGGGTGGTTCGGAAAGTAATATCGTTTTTCTTAGCAGCGATTTTAATTGTATTTTTTTTACACATCTTCTCAATGACAGCTGATATAGCAAGGCTTGCTTGGGAAAAAGTTCGTTTTATTCTGCTTAATATGTTTTGATTGGTGCCCTATCAAATAAAGAAAATCGAAAGCGACTTTTTCGGCATACTTTGTTTTTGCTATCAAAAAGGCAAAAATACTATTCAAACAAGGAAAATGGTATACGATGTGTATACAGAAAATTTATTTAAAGAACGCCAGTGTCAAAACTGGTTTACTAAATTTTGTTCCGGCAATTTTGACGTTGAAGATGCATTAAGTTCTGGAAAATCAGTTTATGCTAATGAAGACAAAATAAAACATTGATTTATGTAAACTGTCAAGTAACAACTCGTGAGATTGCTAAGAAATCGATCAAAGTGAAGAATATATAATTCAATAAAATATTTATACAATATAAGAAAAATCGTCTTTCCTTTTCAAAGGAAAAAACGAAATTATTTTCCGAACAGCCCATAACTTTACGGTGTGTAATATGAGTGTAAACGTGCGGGTAAACTTGAAAACATCTAAACGCTTTAGTTGATATCGAAGTTGGTAGGTTAGCTATAGGTCCCATCGTGCAAATTACACATTTTCCCCCTTTTTACAGGGACATAGAGAAAATTTTATAATCATTATGGCTTGTGGGCTACAATTATTTGAATTGTGGTAGTTTCTAATACCCTTATCGGATTGGATTAAAAATTGGTAGATATAGCATATATCCTCGTTCAGCGCCGCTCGACCTGTATATGTTTTTATGTGTGTATAAGATATAGTTCTTTCGTAAGAATGCAAACGAGATTCTTTATCATTATGGCTAATATACATAAATTCTTTGAAGTAATATAGTGAATATAGATAAACTTACAAAATAATATTTAATCACATCGACAAACCTAAAGCATATTCATTGAATCATTCATATGTATTCTATTTTAAATATTTTAATCATGGAATTTAACATTTTTATAAAATTATTAAAGGATGATCCCAAATATTATCCTTAGCTTGTCACTTTCATACAAAACATGAAAGCAAATAATATGTTATTCCTCTAGAGAACAATTCTATTCCTTAAATAAACTTTATTCAAAATTTTACATGCCTAGAGGAATATATTTAAAACTAATACACAGATGTAAAATATTGTAATGGTTCTTTTAACTTTCAATTTATTCTAGGAAAGTAAAAAATACATTGTCTTTCCCTGTTCTCATTTTAGAAAGATATTCTGAATACATCCAAAACGTTTTATCTTTCCCTTTAAAAGATAGTATAAAATCCATTTATAAGGATGGGCGTACGACAGCGCATATATTTGTCATAAATTTCAGCTTGTGTATTATTTTTGGCACTAAGTGAGATGAGTTAGAGAATATATTTCTTTATACAAATTTGCATTAGTTTGGAACTTTTCATTGAAAATTTTTATTTGAAATAAGGATATGTCAGTTAGTAGAATTCCTTTTTAATACTATTTGCTTTTCTACCTTCCGAATATACACTAAGCGACAAAGAAAAAAAAAGCCGCACTGCAGAAAAAATGACTTATACCTTTTATATTTGTAATAACTTTAAAAATAAGGGTTGAAACAAATAAAACTGTTATGTTTGGATAACACAAAAGGGATGAAATGATACCTATGAACATTTTCGATTTAATAATTCGTATTATTACACTCTACGAAGTACTTTATAAAAATCTACATAAAACTTTCTTTTTAAACATAATGCAATATCCATACACTTTGTATTCTATTACGATTTATTATAGGAAATAAACAAGTTACATTTTAATATATGAAATAAAACTATTTATTTGTTAGATCTAAGCATTTTTTTAATAAAAATATGTATTCTGCATTAGATTAATTCCGCCTTTACATGGAATTACTGCTTTAATGCAATCCGTTTTTTGATATAAATCTCAAAAATTTCACTGCGCTAAATACTGTAAATAATTTTTCTAGTTCTTGCAAAGTTGTAGGCTGAAAATTTAGAATCACCCCCTCCCCTCTCTCTCCGCGACTTTTTATGGCTAAACATTTTCGAGCGAATTGAGATTAGGGCAGTTTCCATGTCTAATAAACAAGAAATTCTACAATATTTTTTGTGGGATTTAACTTAGAAGGAAAAAATATATTATTTCGTAGAGAATTAAAGGTGTTCCTGGGAATGGATAGGTAATTTTAACAATTTGATTCAAATTGACGTACCATAGACGCCTTGAAGCAAGGTGCATTATCATCTTGAAATGATGTTTGAAGAAGAGTCTGAAATGCTTCCAAAATAGTCGATTAGGCGCCACTTTTATAATCACCGTATTTATTTTGAGTTAATTGATCCCTTGAGCATGAAAATTTGTCTAATTCTTTGAAAAACTAAGCACCTCTGTACCATAATGTACGCAGAATGCGTCACTGTTTTAAGAGAGCAGTTTTCAATAAGTCAGTCCCATTTTTACCGTCCTAGTAGTATTTTTTTTTTTTTCATCAGCTAGAAATAAATTAAACTTGACTCATCAGAGAAACTCAGTTCATCCCGATAATTAACTGCTATTTTTTTTTTGTTGTTGTTCAACTGATGTCTTTTTTTTTTTTTTTTTTTTTTTTGTCCTTAATAATGGCTTTTTGCAGATCTTCTGGTTTTTAACCTGACTTGTTTCATTGATTCCGGACTATTTTTGAAGAAAGACTATTTTTAAGAAAACCTTTCTTAAGTTCTGAACATGACAGAAATCGATTTTTTAAACATTTACTTTTTAACTTACGGTTATCTTGCTTGGATGAACAACGTGGCCACCTAAAGTTAAATTTCCGGTTTAAACAACCAACAAATTTTATATTTTGCTAAAAACCGTTGTACCAATATTTCGTTAACGTTTAATTATTTTGCCATCTCACGTATTAAAATATTTTTTTGACTTTTATTCAAAAAGTAATATTTTTTATGGTTAACTGACTTATTCTTACCCTTTTTGAAATAATTTCTAAATTTACAGTTTTTCTGACAATTGCATTTTGTTTTTAACACTGAACTCAATGCTAAAGTGTATGTGGAAGACAACATAATAAAATCTGATCGAAAATTTGCTTTTTAAACGATAAAATTGTCGGTTGTAGAAGGTGAAAGAGAAAATATCCAAGTGCGGCTTTTTTTTTTTTTTTTTTTGTGTGTGTGTGTGTGTGTGTGTGTGTGTGTCTTTTAGTATATACTAAGTGAAGAAAATATTGTAAACATACAAAAATTTCGTGATGAGATTTTTGTATCTATACTTTTAGTTCTCTTGAATTTATTTTAGGGTGATATATATGTGTGTATGTGTGTGTGTACGTGTGCGAGTGTACATAACGTCTAAATACTTCGATTGAGTACGTACAGTTGGTAACAAAAGTGTCCGAACACTAGCAAAAATTCCTATGTAAAAAAAGTACACTTCATACGGTTTTGTTAAATAAATCCTTATCGAATCCTATTCTTAGTCAGTCTAAGAACACGATTCGATAAGTATTTATTTAACAAAACCGTATGAAGTGTACTTTTTTTACATAGGAAATTTTGCTAGTGTTCGGATACTTTTGTTGCCGACTGTATGCTAAATGTTCCCTTCGTAAAAACTGTATAGATTTCAATAAATGTAGAATTTAAAGTTTTATTTATTTATTTTTTTTTTCTTTTAACAAGGGCACAGGCAAAATTTATTTATCGTTATGGCCAATAGGCTCCAATTATTTGAATTGTAGTAATGTCTATTCTCCTCATCCGCCTAAATAAAAATTGGTAGGAATGTCATCAGGTCTTCGTTACACACTGCACGACCTGTATATGTTTTGATGTGTGTATAACATATTGTTCTTTCACAAGAATGCAAAAAAGTTTTTTATCATTGTAGCTATTATACTTAAATTCTTTGAAGTATTATAACGTCTAACTGCTTTATTCCATTCAGCTGAAAATTTGTATGTATGTTATAAGTCACTTCCGCACATTATTTATTTATTTTAGTCATTCTAAAGCAGTATTTAAATGCATTAATTGTTAATGTTTCTGACTGTAACATTTCACTGTTAGATTATATTTAATTTGTTTTCTGTATAATAACGGTCTCTCACGTTATTATAATTTGTAAATGAAATGATTTTTGTAAGTATTTGATTTTACTTCTTAACAATTTCTGCTTCAATTTATTTACTTTTTCTTCTGTCAAATTAAATTCATTTGTTTTATAGATAATAGCGCATACCTAACTGTTAAATTTTAGCTTTACGCCTACTGTTTTACAGAAATTACCTTTATTTTTTTCATACATTAATTCAATATATCCCCTGATGAAGGATTGTTTATTGCCATATTTTTACATTTTTATGTATTCTGAGCATCTCACCTCTCTTTTTGAAACGTACACTTCTTTAAAAATAATAAACTGGGTGGGCCAAAAGTTATTGAAAACTAAAGATTCATTAAAAAAGAACAAATAAAGATTTAAAAAAAAAGTGCTGTCTGCACGAATGGTCTCAAAAAGAAGGCGGATTAAAAAAAAAAAAAAAAAAAAAAAAAATAAAAAAAAAAAAGTTTAAAAAAATGACCGATAGGGGGCGCTGTTGTGCATACACGAAGCTCATTTATGCAAATTAGGTTGTCAATAAAACACCTGAATGCACATGGACTCTTCTGGGATTCATCTAGACATGCTGTACTCAACTGTCACATGTGTTGTGACTTGCCTTACTTGATCCATAGAATGTGGTGGAGGTCATTTTGAACAACTTCAGCTTAAATAAATCTTTGAAAATGTAGAATTGTATAGGTATTGTGTTTCTGCTCATTATATTTTAATGAATCAGTATTAATTTGCTTAACATATTCAACATCAGCGCCACCTAACGGTCATTTAAAATTTTTTTTTTTTTTTTTAATCCGCTCTCTTTCTGATGCCAATCGTGCAAACTGTTGCGAAAATCGCTACTTCCACTTCAACTTTTTGTAATCCGATCGTCTGCGCCTGCGCGCACGAGAGGAATTGTGCGTTCGATAGCAAGAAGAAGAATGTTCTAAGTTTCCAAAATGTAAATATTGTGTATTGTTAGCGCGCGTTAAGTATTTATGTAATTTTATCAGTATTATGTCTTTAATAATTTGTGATTGTGTATTTACCAGATAAAATGCGTTTATTTAAAGAAAATGACTGTTCTATGAGTGAAAGTTTCCACTTATTATCGAATTAAGAACTAATATTTCATCCCTCGAACAAGACAGATGAAGGAAGGTATGTTTTTCTTACCTTTTATTATTGAAAAGAAACATAAATGATTCTATTTGTTTTTTAATACGAAATTTTTGATTAGATGAAGATTTGTAGAATCAATTTTGTTGAATACTAATTTATTTAAAATTTAGTATATAAATATCGAATATAGGTATTCTTAAAGTTTGAATTCGATATTTATTGGCATCCTACTGCCGGGATCTGTTTACCTAGGATTATAATGGAAAAATTAGCTAAAGAAAGAACACCTTTATGAAGTGCGTTTACACGTATCGCTAATTTATTAGAGAATAATTTAATAGAGGAAGATAAGAATATAGAAGAAATTGAAGTTTTATATGCTCAATCAAATGAAAAATGGGCAATGTTATGTCCAAAAGAAAAAGAAATATTAGATGTCCTTGTTAAAGATGATAAGTGTACACAAGATAATTATGATAAAGAGTATGAAGGCTTTAGTTCTTATGAAGAAAAATTTATTAAATTAAGAACAAAAGTTGAAAAACTTTTGAAAAATTCTGAAATTGAAAACAGTTTTCAATCAAATGAAAATATAATGAAACGAAAATTCAAACTTCCTGAAATAGAATTTAAATTGTTCGGGGGTGAAATAAAAGAATGGTTGCCATTCTGGGCACAGTTTGAGAAAATACACAACGATGAAGAGATACCAAATGAAGATAAATATCAGTATTTGTTGCAGGCCACAATAAATGGCTCAAGGGCACGGGAAATTGTTGAATCGTATCCCGCCACAAAAGATAGTTACAAAAATGTAATAGAATGTCTTAAAAGTCGTTTTGGGCGTACAGATATGTTAATTGAAGTTTATATACGAGAAGTTCTTGTGTTAATGATGAATAATGCTATAAGTAAAGGTCCAAAAATGCCACTTTTTAAATTGTATGATAAAATTGAAACATATTTACGGTCATTGAAAATGCTAGGTGTTTCAAGTGAAAATTATTCATCAATTTTATACCCGTTAATTGAATCCTGCTTACCTGTAGATATTTTAAAAATATGGGAAAGAAATTTGAGTTCGACCTTGAACTACGCAAAACAGGAAAATGATGTTGAATTGAAATCGGGTAACAAATTAGATTGTTTGATGAACTTTTTGCGGCATGAAATTGAAAGTGAAGAAAAGGTGAAACTTGCTCGTAGTGGATTTAATTTTGAAAATGTGAATAAAAGTACTTATCCGCCACCCGTTCGACGTGAAAGAATTATTCCTACCACAGCTGAATTATATAATTCTTCTGAAGTGAAAAAAGAAATGTGTATTTTTTGCAATAAATCACATGTAAGCAGTGAATGTAAAAATGCTGATAGTTTATCCTATGAGGATAAAAAGCAAATATTGATGAAAAAAGGTGCTTGTTTTAAATGTTTAGCTGCAAAGAAACATTTATCCCGATTTTGCAAAGCGAAGATACCGGCCTGTGATTGCGGAAAATTTCATTTCAAGATAATGTGCCCTGGGAAAAGCGATCAAGAACATAGAATTAAATTTCAGCAATTTGAAAATTTAAATTCTGAAAATAAGAAAGACACTGTTTTAGCAAATAAAACCAGTACTCGACAAGTTCTTTTGCAAACTCTGATTGTTCGTCTTAGAAAGGGAAATAAAATGAAATACATCAGGATATTATTTGATTCTGGCAGCAGCAAGTCCTATTTGTCAACTTTTGCATTAAATGAAATGGGATATGAATGCATAGGTAAAGAAGATTTGACACATAGCTTATTTGGTGGAGTAGAAACTGTGATACCCCATAAGAAATATTTAATAGGTCTGAGTGACTATAATGATAATTATCGTTGCAGTCTTGAAGTGTTAAATCAAGAAAAAATTTGTTCTGAAATACCAAAAATTCCCTATGGTTCATTTCTAAATGAAATTAAGCATAAAATTCATTTGTCTGACCTGAATTGTCATGTTGATTTATTGTACGAATTCTCCCCGAATGAAATCCATGGCTTAATTGGAGCTGATGTCATTGGAAAACTATACACTGGAAATATAAAACCATTAAAATCTGGTTTAGTCTTAATAGAAACCCGCCTTGGGTGGACGCTAATGGGAAAAATCGGACAGAAAGTTTCAGATAGTACAAGTAGCGTTATGTCATTACATGTAAATGACACGAAAATTTCTGATTTATGGCGACTTGATGTGCTTGGGATTCTGGATCCAGGAGAGAAGAATAGCCGAAAGGAACTTGAAATAGCAGCCGAAGAGCATTTTAATAGAAGTATCAAACGTGACGCTGAAGGGAGATATGAAGTGAATCTCCCATGGATCCAAGGCCATCCTCCTTTACCCACTTGTAAAAATATTGCAGAACGAAGATTAAAAGGTTGTATAGATTCGCTCAAGAAAAAAGGGACATTAGAAGCTTATGAAACAGTATTAACAGAATGGATTCAAGAAGGTGTTATAGAAGAAGTGAAAAATCTGGATAATGATGAAAGTGAACATTATTTACCCCACAGGGCCGTAATAAAAGAAAATTCTACTACCAGAGTTAGGCCTGTTTTTGATGGTTTCTGCCAAAGAGAAAAATTCAGCTTCAATCAATGATTGTTTAGAGAAAGGACCTAACACCGTCGAACTGATTCCAGCAATCTTGAATAAGTTTCGATTGAAGAAAATAGGAGTAATTGCTGATATCCGAAGAGCTTTCTTACAAATTGGACTTAGTAAATGTGATAGGCCATTTCTGAAATTCTTATGGTGGGAGGAAGGTGATCCCACGAAACCTAAAGTTTTTCAACATCGTAGAGTTGTTTTTGGACTTTCTTGTTCACCATACCTACTCGGTGCTACTCTTCGATATCATCTGAAAAATGTTTCTGCTCATTTTGAAGAAACAGCTACCAAGTTGTTAGAATCATTTTATGTGGACAACTGTATCACCAGCGTTGAAAACTATGAAGACCTCGTGAAATTTGTCGAAGAATCTAAATTAATTCTCAGTGATACTAAATTTGAGCTTCGAGGGTGGGAGCACAATTTCCCCAGTCCATCAGAAGAAAGATGTATTCCAGTCCTGGGATTGACATGGAACTTAAAGAATGATACCTTGTCTGTAGATTTACGAGATACTTTAGAAGATGATACCCCTGCAACGAAAAGGAAAATACTGAGTGCGGTACATAGAATATTTGATCCCCTTGGCTTCACATGTCCGGTTACCTTGGGGCCGAAGATTCTCCTGCAAGAGTGCTGGAAATTGAAAGTATCATGGGATGCAGAATTGCCTGAAAAAATTACCAAGAAGTTTGAGCATTGGCGAAAAGAAGTTCCTAAATTGAAAGAAGTCAAAACCCCAAGATGCCTCACTCTGAATCATGAGGCGCCAGAAAATTTAAGTTTACATATTTTCTGCGATGCAAGCACGAGTGCATACGCTACCTGCATATTCTTAAGAAGTGAAGCTGGAAGTTCAGTATCTTGTCAACTTGTACAGGCTAGAAGCAGAGTTGCTCCTATGAAAACTACTTCTATTCCAAGATTGGAACTACTTGCCTGCTGCATAGGAGCGAGATTAGCTGAGACTGTGGTGAATGATCTCCGAATAAAGAATATCTCAAAATTTTTCTGGTCCGACTCCGCAAATGCACTATATTGGATAAAGGGAAGTGAAAACTGGGCGCCTTTCGTTTTTAACAGAGTTAAAGAAATTAAATCTCTGACAGAGCCTGAAAATTGGCACCACGTACCAGGGTCTTTCAATGCAGCAGATTTACCATCTCGCGGCTGTAGTGTCCAAACATTGATTAAATCCAAGTGGTGGGAAGGTGTGCAATGGTTGAGGAAGCCAAGACAAGAATGGCCAAGATCTAATGCTCTTCCTGACTTCGATATAGTGTACTCCGAGAAGAAGAAAACAGTAATTAGTGCTACAAATCATGAAGATTCAAGTGAGAAGCTTTATAACCGTATTTCGTCATACAATAAATTGTTAAGAATCACTGCTTGGATTTACAGATTTTTTAATAATTGTAAAGTTGAACCTTCACATCGAATTTTTGGATTCTTAACTTCAGAAGATATAAATGATGCTGAAACTGTTATGTTGAAAAATGTACAAAAAGAATCATTCTCGGTTCCTGAAGATAAACGCCTGAAATCCCTTAACTGTTTTATGGATACAAATGAACTTATGAAAATGAAGACTAGAATCATCATGAGAGAAGATACACAAAGTTTCCGATATCCGATAATATTGCCATCCAATCATCCAGTGGTAGAAAAACTCATCCGAACCAGACATTTAAATTTGAATCATGCTGGTGTCCAGATTCTAATGAATAATTTAAGAGAAGATTTTTGGATTTTAAAGTATCGGAAGACAGTAAGAAAAGTTATCAGAAATTGTGTACGCTGCAAAAGATATGATGCTAGACCAAAGCCCATCATAGAAGCACCTCTCCCAGTTGACAGAATAAAGGAAGCAGCAGTGTTTGAGGTCATAGGAATTGATTATGCCGGTCCTCTAATTCTTCGAGGAAGTCAAAAAGTCTGGATAGTCATCTTCACTTGTGCCGTCTACCGAGCCTTGCATTTAGAGATAGCTACATCCATGTCAACTGAAAATTTTCTACAGGCTCTCCGAAGATTCATAGCTCGAAGAGGAAGACCCACAATAATTTACTGTGATAATGGCTCAAATTTCGTTGGTGCGGAAAATTTACTTAAGAAAATCAATTGGGATACCATTTCTCAATACAGTGAAGCTCAGAAGATCATTTGGAAGTTGAACCCTCCATCTGCACCGTGGTGGGGTGGGTGGTGGGAACGTTTGATTGGTATAATCAAGGGAATTCTTCGAAAAGTCTTAGGAAGAAGTTCGTTGAATTTAGAAGAAATGAATACTGTTATTTGTGATACTGAAGGCATTGTTAACCAACGTCCTTTGACTTACCTCTCCGAAGATGTTAATGATCTAACTCCGCTTACTCCTGCTATGTTTTTAAGGGATATTAAAGAATCAGGCATTCCTGATCTTGATGTTTTAGATTCATCATCTCTCAATAAAAGATATGCCTATAGACAGCGAATAAAAGAAGATTTACGAAAAAGGTTTCGAATACAATATTTGGGGCATTTAAGGCAATCTTCGAAATTTACTAAAAATCAACGACCCATCCAAATTGGTGATATCGTTATAGTATCCAGTGAGAACATCAAGAAAATTGACTGGCCTCTCGGTAAAGTTATTGAACTCTGTCCATCTAAAGATGGCCATGTTCGACTAGTAAAAGTGAAAATGAAAGGTGGTGAATTTTTCCGTCCAGTGCTAAGACTAATTCCTCTAGAAGTAACTCCTAAAAGTTGTGCAGATTTACTTTTTTCATCACGAATATCTAAGTCGAATATCCAACCTCCTGAAAATAACTTTGTTCCAGTGACTGTTCCAACTGAATCTGTTCCAGTGACTCCTCCAACTGAGTCTGTTCCAGTGACTGAACCTACTGAGCCAGTTGACAAAAGTTCTGTAAAGGACATTCCTATAGAGACTGTTCCACTTGAAAAACGATCGAAATATGGACGTTTGTTAAAGCCAAAAGTGAAGTTTGAGTTTCTCTAAAAATCCTCGAAACTCAAAGGTGTGAGTGTGTTGCGAAAATCGCTACTTCCACTTCAACTTTTTGTAATCGGATCGTCTGCGCCTGCGCACACGAGAGGAATTGTGCGTTCGATAGCAAGAAGAAGAATGTTCTAAGTTTCCAAAATGTAAATATTGTGTATTGTTAGCGCGCGTTAAGTATTTATGTAATTTTATCAGTATTATGTCTTTAATAATTTGTGATTGTGTATTTACCAGATAAAATGCGTTTATTTAAAGAAAATGACTGTTCTATGAGTGAAAGTTTCCACTTATTATCGAATTAAGAACTAATATTTCATCCCTCGAACAAGACAGATGAAGGAAGGTAAGTTTTTCTTACCTTTTATTATTGAAAAGAAACATAAATGATTCTATTTGTTTTTTAATACGAAATTTTTGATTAGATGAAGATTTGTAGAATCAATTTTGTTGAATACTAATTTATTTAAAATTTAGTATATAAATATCGAATATAGGTATTCTTAAAGTTTGAATTCGATACAAACCACACTTTTTTTATCTCCATTTGTTCTTTTTTAAAGAATTTGCAAAGTTTTCACCCGAACTTTTGGTACACCCGGTACTACAAGATATTATGTGTATATATAGCCTTACAACTGATTGGGCAGTGTCATTTATTTAAATTTTTTTTATTTGATTTTTAGTAACGTTTTATAGAATGTTAGGTTGAACTTTTATAAAAATACAGCTTTAACTTTTGTTCAGTGATTAGAGATAGTTATTGATTTTCGCTTAGTTAAAGCAATATTTAGATTATATAAGTTACAAAATCATGCACAAACACACACCATTTATCATAGGTAAAATATTTAAATACAGCTCTTTGTCGGGCGCAGAAATTTGATGCGTGAGCTGCATGAAAGAGGGAGCTCTGTACTTGACAGCTTTATTATTTATTTTATTTATTTTATTTTTTTTACTGCATTCGTGTCCCTCCTTTTCATCTAATAGAGGTCACCCTGTTTTGACGTTAAAGAATTTTCTATGTTTGTGTTTTTATCTTTACTTATTTATTTAAAGAAAAAACTATAATCATATATTTTATCATTGAACAACAGACTCGGTTTAATTTATTTGCAGTACCAAAATATTAATTTTTACTTTAACATTCTTATGTATGATAGATACTGTATCATCTTTTATTATTATTATTATTATTATTATTATTATTATTATTATTAATTTATTTATTTCATATATATATATATACGTTTTGAAATTTCTTGAACTCAAAAATGTATTTTTAGCGGATGGAGAAATAAGTTGACACCTTTTTATTTGGATAAACTTATACCAAAAAAAAAAAAAAAAAAAAAGCTAATTTATATATTTTTAATCCTTATAAGCTATTTATTAAAGTATGTGTATTCAGTTTTCTATATTTTAATTAAATCGTTTAACAAAATTTATAGAATTATTAATACAGAAACCCGAATATTTTATAGAGGTTTTTTCATGTAATAAGACAGGAAGGAAAACCATGTTTTATTTCTCTTGAGAACAATTCTTACTTAAATAAACATTATTTCGAAATTTTTGTGCCTTCGGGGAATATGTTTAAAACTAATACATTGGAACAAATATTGTAATGTTTCTTTTATCTTTCAATTTATTCCAGGAAAGTAAATAGTACATTGTCTTTTCCCATAAAATGTTCCCATGTTACAAAGCTGTTTTGACATACGCTTACCACGCCTTATAATTTCCCTTTAAAAGATAATATTAAATCCATTTAAAAGAATGGAAATGAGAGCATGCTTTTGTCGTATGTTTCAACGTGGATTTTATTTGTATCACAAAGTGAGATATCTTATGGAAACATACTTCGGTTGACACATTTGCATTTCTCTGGAACTTTTCATTAAAATATTTTCATTAAAAATTAAGTACTCGGCTAGTTGTAAAAATCTTTTTCATAACATATGATTTCAATTATATACCTCTGAATTTCTTTATTATTATTATTATTATTTTGAAAATATTTCTTTAAAGAACAGTATTGTACAAGAAAGTTTTTGTAGTTTATTTTAAAATTTTGTTAAAAATAATCAAACCTCAATTTCTATCATAAGGTTCTGAGTAAAAAAATAAATTTTTCATTAGTTTCCAACATATTTTAAAGGTTACTTGATAACTTATATTTTCTCTTTTTGCAGAGCTACCATTTATCCGGATTTTTTTAATACCACTATTTCTGAGAATTTTTTTTTATCCTATTTATTCACAGATTTTTCCTTATTAATGAAAACTTTTTATTAAAAAACAGTACTGCAGGTGAAAGGTTCCTCAATTTTTATTAACAATTTTGTTAAAATTGTCGAAACATATTTTATGTATTTACTGTTTGGTTAAATCTTTTAAATTTGCATTAGTTACTTAAATCTCTTAAAACTTCATAAATTATGTATCTATTCTAATTTTCCATTACTAATTTTTGAATTTTGCCGCGATAGAAAAAATATTATTGCATTTATTGTAACTGTAATGCATTGAAATTATTTTTAAGCATTAATGCAATAAGTCTTGAATTTCTTTTTGCTTTAAATCTCTTAAAATTTTAAATAGTCAAAATATTTTGAAAAGCATTCGAGAACATTTTTTTTTTTTTTTTGGTATATGTATTTGTTACATAGTTCTAGCTTGTTCTATGTCTTTTCTTGACTATTCTTCGACATTGGGTTACAGCGTCATGCTGATAACGATGGTCGTGGGTTCGATCCTCCTAGGGCCGATGCATTATTTTTTGCAGATAATTAATAGAAAAGGTGTCAATTTATAAAAGAAATTATTTCAATGTCTACACAATATCCTAAGAATTTTTTATTAGTTTTTTCAAGAAGTTTTTTTTTTTTTTTTTTTTTTTTTTTTTTTTTAACTAAAAAGCACAATGCAAAAAAAATAAAATAAAATAAAATAACAGTAGAATATTTTTATTGTAGAGACATAAAAAGCATAAAATAAAAATTTCTGCTTGCAAAGAAGTGTTATAAAGAAATGAAAGTTTCAACACTAAAAACATTTTAGAGAAAAATATAGATATTTCCCTTCCGCAGGACATGAAATTGTTTTAATATTCAAAATATTTTTAAAAGTTTTCGAGACTTTTGAAATTTATTGCTTACCGAATACTTATACAAAAACTAATAACTAAGACTATTAGTCTCGAATGCTTTTTAAAATATTTTCAATATTAAAAAGGTTTCATCTCTTGCAAAAGTTTCTCTAAAATTTTCTTAGTGTTGAAACTTTCATTTCTTCATAATTTTTATTTTATGCTTTTTAGGTCTCCAAAATAATAACTGTTAAAAAATGTTTTTTTTACTTAAATTTTTATTTTACCTGTATCCAAAGAAATATATATATATATATATATATATATATATATATATATATATATATATATATATATATATATATATATATATATATATATATATATATATGTACGTATATATATTTCTTTCAACATAAATATTCAAATACGTCAAAATTATGTACATCAGACTTACGTTATCATCGTACTTATAACCAAATGCTTGCCATGTCTTACTAACACATTTCCTTGAGTGACCTGCATGCACACAAATCACAGTCATGTAAGGATAAATTAAAACCAACTCTTATTTTCATAACTTATTCTAATTTATCATGAAGTGTCAATTAACCTATGTTGCTGCATCGCTGTTATCATAGAAGGTATGCTTTAGTTGTTACGTCACCAACCGTAATGTCCTATCAGAAATGGGCCATATCTCGTGAACGGTTCGTTTGGACAGACAGTTCCTAATTTGTTGTATACTGTTTATATTATTTACATGTATACTCTTGTTTACTTTTTCCCAAATTCTTATGGGCTTACTGTCATTCACTGCGGTATGTTTGTGAATCTCAACCAAATAAAAAATGCGCCTCTATTTTAAGGTAAATATTTCATTTCATTCCTTTTCGTTTGTCTTTCCATGGCTCAGTTGGTAAGAGCGCCATGTTAATAATCCGGTGTTCCCGCGTTCGATACCCTGAAGGTCCGGAGTGTTCATTTTTGCAGACAATTAGTAGAAAAGAGGCCAATTGATAAAAGAAAATTTATCGTTGACTACACAGTATTCTAAGAATTTTTGAAGAGTTTTTTAAGAAGCCTTTTTTTTACATCTCTTTTTAGAAGCAAAAAAGGGTATTTTATGGACTACAAGCGCCCTCTATTGGGCAGAATATTCACTAAAATGTCAATGAAACAAATAACAATACAAAATAAGAATTATTAGGAAAAACACATAAACATTAACCAAATCAGTAAACTGTTAAGTTATAATATAAAAAAATAATAATAATAAACTAAAATAATAATAAAAAGGTATCTCAAACGAATAATTAAATTGCAGATATTGGCCCTTAATCAGAAAATGCAATCACAAAACTTATAGGCAATAGTATGGTGCTGCCATCTGTTGTGAATTTTAAGGAATAATTTTTCTTTTCTTAACACAGTTCAAATTTCCCCAATTTTGTTTAATAAACAAAAAAGTTCCTTTTTTTTAATTAATTAAATTTTATTACATTGTATTGTTGAAATGAACGATTGGCAGGTGGGTAAGTCAGGGTTTTTAGCAATCCCCTAATTAAATACCACTTTCTTCTACAGAAATCTTTGTCTTATTCAGTGGTAGAAAATCCTTAATATCGTTTACTGATTTATAAAGTGGTATTCAATTATAGGAACCACTACAAGCGCTATTATGTTCTGTAGTTACTATCATACTTCTTAAAAATAAAAAAGTAAAAACTGCGTTGAGTTTATGCTAAGTTTATGCAGTATTTTGTACGTGTATATAAATTTTAAATTTTAAATTTTATTAGTTATTGTTTATTGAAGTTATTACAAAGGACTTTGGATTAGCTTGCTATGTGTTTAACAGAAAAGCTCTCTTATCAGCTTTTAAACCGCCTTGTGATTTGCAAGTTCTTATAATGTAATAAAAAAAAGGTAAAAAAAAAAGTACTGCATTATAACCAATAACAAAATTAACAACATCTGATAAAATGTTTAAGGTTTTTTTTTTTTTTTTTTTTTTCTTTTTTTGTCTGTAGTGTCTAATTTTTCGTGTTAACCTTTAGTCATGCAAAGCTTGTAGAATAGAGATTTAAGTAACTACATAGAAAGTCAGGAAATATCTTTAACAATATCTTTAACCCTCCAAACTGTATTTTTCCGTTCACTGTTCAGATGTTTTCTCTCTAATACACCTGTATGTATTTTTTTAAAGTGTATATTTTTAAATTCTTAACCCCCCCCCCCCAACACACCCACCACCACCACCATTTTATTTTATTTTTTATTTATTTTTTTTATTTTTTATTTATTTATTTATTTATTTTTTGTACGGAGATTACATACACTGAAAAAAAAATTCTGTGTCTGACATCCAGAAACAAAAATGTATCTCTAATAAAAATAGTTGCATATAATCCTTCTAGGTCCCTTTTATAGCGAATTCTAAAAACCACTATTAGAATTCTAGAGCGTTTTCCTATATTATTGTGGTCAAACTGATTTAAAAATCTCTGCAATTAAATACGAACTCAAGAGACAAATTTCAGCAACTATAATCTTGGTTGATGACCCAATTCTAGGAATTCAAGCGAGAATTTCTAGCAATAAAAAAGATTCATAATATTCAAAATATTGTTTCGCCATCTGGAAAAGTGTAGACCAGAAATTCTCGATCACTTCGTCTATCCATAGATTATTTGTTTTTCTTATACGCATAGCTTGTAAATCTATATCTCTAGTTTAGGTATTCAGATATTGACTACTTTTTCGTTCTAGATGAATGTAGTATATTTTTTTCTCAGTGTAGTATATATTTTTCTCAGTAGTCATAAGGTATACCTTTAAACACATAATGAGATTTTTAACTTCAAGATTAAACAAATATTATTTTAGTAGAATGCAAAAAGTATTCAATGAAAATACCATTTTTTTTTTTTTTTTTTTTTTTTTTTTAAGAAGCCTAGAGTGTTAAGCAAAAGCATATACACCTTATTAGATTTTGTGTTATAAAACATTTAATAATATCGGTCAGTTGTTATATTTACTTTCATTGTAACTTAAGGATGTCTTGAAATACAGTAACTGCCGCTTAATAAACTCACTGGTTAATAAAATCAGCCTGATCAAATTGCCAGGACCGCAAACAAATCAGTACAAACTACTTTTGAAGCCGCCGCTTAAAATAATCAGCTTCGCCGGTTAATAAACTCAAAAATATCTCCTCAGCAGCCAAAAATATCATTTGTGCCAATATATATATATATATATATATATTAAATATAAAAAGAAATTAAAGCACAACAAACCCTCCGTTATCGCTCATTGTCGAAGATTTTACACTTGCAGTACAGTTACAAGTTAAACACGCCCCATCACTAATCTCCTTAACAATTTCAAGGAACGTATTTTTCAAAATGCAGTAATAAATGCAGTAATTTGATTTGAAATTATATATACAATAATATATATACATTTTTTTCTAATTATTGAAAGCGATTTTTAGTTCTTATTTTGAGATTACTATAATTCACAAGGTTTAAACGGAAATATTTTAAATTTATAAGAACAGCGTGAACTTTTGGTAAAGTAATGATAATTTTCCTCAAAAGACAGCGCATAGGAACTTCGAATGTGTTGAATTTTACTTATATCGAAGCAACAATTAATTAATTATCTATCAAAAATTAATTAATATTGTTTACTAATATCCCTATTCGTTACCTTTTGAAATTTTATCCCAAATTCAGGAAAGTAATTTTTTTTTTTACTTGAGTGCAAGAACGTTCGCCGGATTTAAAAATCAGCCACTTAATAAAATCAATTTCGCTCAAAACAAATGTGATTTTAATAAGCTGCGGGAACTGTATATGGAATTATAAACTTGGTGATGATAAACTAGTTATACTTACGTGTTATGATGTTGCTTGCTAGAGTTGCTGGAATGCAGAACAATATAACCAAAATATCTGCAACGGCTAAATTTGCAATGAAAAAATTCATAACTGTTTTCATTTGACGAATCCTTATTACAATAGCAATTACAGTAATATTTCCAATTAGTCCAAACACAAACACAAAGGCATATCCAGCTACAAATAATCCGCTTATAAAATTTGAATGTCGAAAATAGGCTTGTGAATTGTTCAACATAAAAATGAAATAAGACATTGTTAAATTCTTTTGGTTTATGAATGGTTCACTAAAGTTTAGAGTGTCTTTTCTGTTTGAGAAGTTAAACGTATTTATGCTCTCCATATTTTTAAATATATTTCGTTTTTTTTTTTTTCTTTTTCTTTTTCTTTTCTTTTCTTTTCTTTTTCTTTTCTTTTCTTTTAAAAATTTTCTAAAATCTCTTTCTTTCTGTTTCAGAGTTTCCCTCTTCTTGCATATAATTTATGTAAACAGTCAAAATTTATTTAAGGAACTACTTTGAGTAATGCAACAAAATTCTTTAAAAATATTTGTATTTATTTTTTTTTTAACGAAGCATTTATCAAAATATATTTTTTCAGTGATTTCGTCTTCTATTTAATTATTAGATACAATATTCTTTTGTAAATCTTTTTTTTTTTTTTTTTTTTTTTTTTTTCCAGAACTTTTTATTGTTTTTATAAAAAGAAAATTCTAGAGGTTATATACTTATCGTAATTGATATCATAATATTCCATAATAATAAAACAAAATAATTATAAAAAATTACATTGGTAAATTTTACTTTTATTCTTCACAATTCAAACAAAACAGTAAAAATATTTATGCGTTGATACTTCTTCTTCTATCTTAAAATATCTGTACAGAACAAGAAAAGTGCATTTTATTTGGTAATTACACTTATTCGATAATGAAATACATTCATATAATCTTCGGTTTTGTTAATTTTGGTATATTATAAGTTATTATTAAATATTATTTCCAAACATCCGTCTATTCATAAAATATTCTAAAAAAAAGTTTTGTCATAGCTTACAATTATGGAGACATGTATTTGCATGTGTATGCAAGTCGAAGAAAATATTTTTCACATAATCTTGGAAAGTGTTGAAAATCATTTTTCATTTTAATAATAAAAAATATCATTTCCTGTAAAATATTTCAACTTTTATAGAATCTTCGTAATTTAAGAGTTCTAGAATAAATCAAAATATACTGATATTGAAATTTCTTATTTCCAAATGTATTTTTATATCACCACAAAGAAAATGAAATTTTTAATATCTCTTACCAATTACCAACATTGTTCTAATTTAAAAATTCGTTTCATTATTTTTCAGTACAATAATCAAATTTAAAATTTTACTTTTTTCAAAATAAAAATTATTTACATCGGATAAATCTATACATTTGTAAGTATTGAAAAGCAATCGAAATAATAGTCTTGAGAATTAAAAACTTTAGAAAAATAACAAGAAAAGCGTTTTTTTTTTTTTTTTTTTTTTTTTTTTTCACTTCAGATGTGCTGTAAAACTATGCAGTTGCTTTAAGAGATGTTACTTTTTTCCTTCAGGTACACATAACATGCACAAAAGTTCTTCATTCAAATAGAAATAGTTTGACGTTTGAAACATACAAATATTTATGTGTATAATTTCAGTGGAAAATCACATACCTACCAGTATCGTAAGTAACATGCATTACAAAGTAAAATGCAATTAAGATTACGTAAAATAGGTTGTACTCAAGCAAAATCGCTTAACAGATGTTAAACTTCACTCTACAAATGTTAATAGTCAATCTTATTATAAACATAATTCTAGTACTGTCAAAAATCACCTGCTAGGTTATTTGGTTCTATTCACTTGCCAAGGTTAATAAGATCGTTTATGTTTAGTTTTTATTTTTCAAGTAGTTATTAGTTTTGTTTCATTCAAAAGAAAAAAAGTCTCAATTCTAAAGCATTTAGCAAGTTAAAGCTTTTGCTTTCATTCTGTATTTTCTTTTATGTAAAGGATAAAAATTGTACTTTTACTTTAATGAATAATTTAACTTAAAAAAAAAAATTCTGAGTTCTACGAAAGGTATAGCATAAGTAAACTGTATTATAGATATTCTAAATGTTCTGTAAGCATAAATGAAGTACATATAAAAAGATGTATTCGTATTAAAATATTTATGTAATTTTTACAGTTTTTTATAACGTAAATAAATTATGATTTAATGTGTAAATTAAATAAAAGTTATAAATGTAATGTCTTAATTCATTGGACATATTTTGTATAAAAATTTTGAACTAAAAAAAGATCATCTAAAAAAAAAGGAACTCTAATTTCTTCTTCATATTCAAATTTGTTGTGAAGAGGAAATTTGTCATCCTCATCACGACTTGTATAAATATTTTTCTTAAGTGATCGCCCCATTTGCTTCCTAAATAGTAGTATTATCGAAATGCTATAACAGAGAATTATTAGATTCGTCTATATTTCAGAAGGATAATTTAGAAAAATGAAAAATACGCCTCTTTTTTTCTGGTCAAAGTTGATCTCTTCAGCTCCACCTACATTTTTTTCGATTAAATCACGTTTCTGTAGAACAACATGTTCAAATATCATCTGAATACGTATTAAAATTTATAAACATGTGAATAAAGTCATACAAATAGTTATAGTTGTCCTGAAAATGTAAATAGTCTTCAAATAATAACTGTTTTCCAGAAAATGTAAAAACTTACTTTACAAATAGGTTTTTTACTCCTCCCCCCTTTAATTCTACTGTAAAAATTAATAAAGATTTTATATGTTTGATAAAAGAAGTAACTCTATATGATGATATCATCTAAACCTTTTTTGATGAAAGTATTTTGCACATATTATAGACCCATTCATCCACATTACTCATTTATTATCATTCTCTACTATATTAGAGTCTTTAAAATAAATTATACTAAACGTAGACATGCATTTGTCATTCAGCACTTAAGTTGTGAAAAACAGATGAAATACTTATTTTTGTAATCATTTGTAAATATAAACGTTTTAAAATATATACTGGAAGAATGTATGAATAAGAAAGTTTCCTATAAATTAAAGAAAAAAAATTCATTCATTCTAATCAAAAGAGTTCAAAATATTGACTTATTTCTATTATATTGACTTGAATTGTTTCCATTGTTACAAAACAATACAAATTTATATTCCTTGATCAAAAGAGTAAATAAAAATTGTAACAATAATTTGTTTTTTTCAATTGAAACTTTTTAAGCAATTAAATAACAATTTGCTTTTTGTTTACTGGGTACTGTTTTTCTTCAATTTATTTTTTCAACATTTTTATTGATACGGGTAACTTAATGTAAGTTTTAAATTTATAGAATTCACGTGTTTGTTCATTGATTTTTTGAGTAAGAAGAGAACTTAATTTTGTATTGTTAGAATATAAATTACAGTATGATGATTTTGAAAATAATAATAATAATAATAATAATTTTAAAAATACGTTGAAAATATATAATAATGCAGATTTAACATTTTGAAAATTTGAAAATTCACAAAAGATACTACAAAATTGGTAATTGTAAATTTGTTCTTTAGTAAAGTATATATTTAAAAGAATTATACTAAAAACACTGTTTTACTAGATATTTGATGAGAATACATCATAAGTATTAATAGAAGAATAGAGTACATATTTAGAGTACAATCTTCCAAAGTGACAGTGCAATAAATTTACAAAGATTTATACAAATTATGCGAATTATTTCCGAAGAATTGATATAAAATTGAAAAAAAATGATGAAAGTCATATATGTTATTCTTTAATTCTTTTTTAATAGAATGGTCATGTATTCATTGCTTATTTCATTTTCATTAACATGAACTAATAGAGGTTACATAGTTTTATTTTTATTTTATTTTATTTTATTTTATTTATTTATTTTATTTATTTATTTGTGTATTTTATTTTATTTTATTTTATTTTATTTTTTATTTATTTATTTATTTATTTGCATGAAAAATATATCGAAATCATAATTTAAGGATTCTAGGGTGTTTATAAACAATAAATTTTATTTTAATGAAAAAAAAAACACAAAAATTGACGTAATTAATAGCTTCCAATTTGCTAAGTTTAATGTTAAACATAAAGAGAGATTTTTTTTTTTTTCCCCTTTTCCTTTTTTTTTTTTTTTTTTTTTGAGGATTATCATTTCTATGCGTACGGTTAGAAAAATAACTTTTTTCCAAAACAATATTTCTTTTGCAATACTGATTAAACAAATTATTTGATACTTTCATAAGGATGTATACACGCTTTAAAACTTTTGGGGAAAGAAAAGAAAAAAAAAAAAAAAAAAAGAACACTCTTTCTCGTGTAGAGGTGTGACTTGCTAAAATTAATTGCATGTTTGTTGCATCCACGATACTGATAATGAGTGGAAAATCCGGGAAAGAAGTGATAATGAGAAGTGATAACGCCCTGCAAATGCTCTTACGTGTTATTATTACAATACAAATTAAAATGTATACATTTTAATAAGAATGTAATACATTACAATACGTGTTTTAGAATCCTTAGAAGCTTCGGTAGATTGTTATTATAATTTACAGAAATTGGAATATATATAAAAAAATAAAAAAGTTGGAGGTAATTTTTTTTAAGTGATACTGTCGAGCTTTAATTTTCACGCAGATAAAAATACTCGTTTTTATTAATAAAAATATTGCTTTTTTAACCAAAGCTTTTTGATAATATAAGGATAAAAATATTTATAATCCAAACTTAACTTTTCACAATTTAAAAAAAAAGGTTTGAAATCTGCAAAAAAGAATCAATAATACTGAAATATTTTTATGAAGAAACATGCATTGCCTAATTACTAAAAAAATTCTTTTAATTCCATGTGAGAAATTTATACACCTTTACAGTTAAAGAAATTTTCATATCTGTAAAAAGGACAGGCTAAAAATCTAGAGGAAATTATACTCAGATGAAAATTGAAATATATTTAACAATACATTAATATTTCCATATAATTTATGTATGTTTAACAATATCATGTAATAAAAATAAATTCAGTCATTAAAATAATTTAGACTGATGCATTAAAAAAAAAAAAAAAAAAAAAAAAAAAAAACTTTTTATAATTCAAGCTATAGTTATATATTTATAAAGATTTTAAATAAATATTGAACTTCATTCACTTATTTCGTCTTGAATTGTTTTCGTTGGAACAAAATACAGATACAAACTTCTATACATTAATCAAAAGAATGAATAAAAATTCTGGCAGCACGTATTCTCTTTTTGAAACTTGAAGTTCTCATGTAATAGAATAACAATTTTGTTTTTGTTTCCCTCTACATTGGATTCTTTCTTTCACCAATTTATCTTTTTCATTATTTTTTGTTGATACGGGCAACGTAATGTGAGTTTTAAATTTATAGAAACCCACATATTTATTCATTAAAACTTACAATAGAAAAATAAGTAGTTGTTTTTATTATTACATAGAAATATGATTTAGTAGAATAACTGTCTCTTAAATAATCCAATTTAATAAAAGTGTACAATATGTAATTATTTAAAAGATTCTTTTAAAAAACAATAATGCAAATATAATTTTATTAATGAATGATCAAGCTAACAGATAAATAATATATATATATATATATATATATATATATATGTGTGTGTGTGTGTGTGTGTGTGTGTGTGTGTGTGTGTAATCATTAAAATAAGGTATATTTTAGAATAAATATCCACATATAATAAAAGAAGATGTGCGTGTGTGTACAGTCGGCAGCAAAATTATTGAAGCACACATCCATACTTTTCATATATATATATATATATTAGCTTGATCGCTAATGTTTATCATGAACTTACTTTTTTATAAACATTATATAAAACTAAGATCAGGACTCGACAAATATTTACTTAACAAAACTGTATTAGGTGCCAATCTTTTAGTTTGGAATTATTGCTAGTGCTTCAATAATTTTGCTGCTGACTGTATGTCACTCTGCATCCAAACGACTAATTGTCGAGCTACCGAATTTTGCATTAGAATTTGCAAAATTTATATATTTCGTTTTATTATTATTATTATTATTATTATTATTAAAACTATTTTTATACGAATATTTTAACAAATGCAACATAGTTAAAAAATTATGTAAATATTTTTTTTTCTTTGTTTTATAGAAATGCGTTACATTAAAAACTTACATATGAAATTATTAAAAGAAATTAATTCTAAATTATTATTTATTTTTTAACAATAATTTCTTAAGGAAAGAAAAAAGAAAACAATAAATTTTCTAAGTTTAAGAGGTTAAAAGATAACAAAGGCTTTAAGACAGAAAATTATACTGCAACATAGCTTCGTAAAAAAAAAAAAAAAATTCAGGTACAATTAAACAAATGAATTAAAGGGCTTTCCATTAAGGGTGATACAATTTAATATATATATATATATAAATTATTCAGTAAGACACAATTTGTTTTTATTTGAAATCTTACATTACGCCATTAAGTATGAAAATAATATCGCTTATGTGAGCACCACGACTTCACTGTACATACCGCATTCTGTCAACCCAATTTTCCATCACTCTTTCACATAAATGTGGTGTTATTTCACGCATAACACGTTCAATGTTGGTTTTTAATTGCTGAATTGTTATTGGATTATCAGCATAAACTTGTGACGTAACATATCCCCAAAGAAAAAAATGACAATCGATTGAGTCGATTAACTGAATGATGTCGTCCATGAATTCTTCTCAAATTTCTTTCAGTATTCACATATGAACACTGATTTCGATAAAACACTTTAAAAATTTCGAAACTTTGTTCAAGCGTGTATCTTTGCATGATTAAATGACATAGCATACTAAACACAAACAAACGACACAATAAATGTCAAAAAATAATACGCAGTGTTGCCATTCTAACTATTAAAAATTGTATCATCCCTATTAGAAAACCCTTTATATTTTTCATAAACAATATGTTTTCCATTAAATGAAAATAAAAATTTCTTATTAAACGTCAGTTTATACAACAATTTTTTATAAATGCAGAAGAAAGCTTAAGAATGAAATTTAGTTTCACATAATTAACTGCCCCAAGGTACATCCATCATATTAATAATGAACATCAAACTTATTTGGAGAATGTTTATTACATCAGTTAAAAAATGCAGAATAATAATGCGATAGAATAAAAATGCATTGTAATTTAAACGAAATAAATGATTAAAATAAATTTCTATTAAACTCATGAATTGGTGTTTAAAACATAATGCATTATTAGAGAAAGATTTGTATTGTATGAATATAAAAATTATTAAGTATGATAATTATTATGGGAAATTTTATTAAGTTTCAAAACATTTTCATACAAATTTATATTAGATTCTTTTCTTTTAAAAGCCAGTTTCAAATTAAACTACTTCTAAACAAATAAACTGTATCCGACTGAAATTGCATTGTAACAATTTGTAATTGAATAACCATAGTAAGCATTCTTCGCACGGAAAATGCCAATCGAAATTACATTCTTCAAGAGAAGAAAAAAAATCTGGAGTGACTCCACTCGACTTTCCGAACATTGAGTAATTAACAGTTTTGTAGATAAAGTAAAGAAAGAGGAGTTGTTAAACAAACAAAAGAGAGAAAACCATAATAGAGTGTTTGAGTATTTTTCTCCATCTATTGCACGATGTTTTATTTAACGCTACTGAACTTTGAGCCCATAGATCATAATGATAAAGAATTTTTCGTTGTGTCCCTGTGAAAACCTATAAATGCTAGATTCACCAAAATGCTTATAGTTAGTGCAACAGTGATTTATAATACTCATATAAATTTTCAGCTCAATGCAATAAGGCGTTTAGATGCTATCGTACTTTTAAAAATTTAGTCCCATAGGCCATAATGATAAACAATTTTTCTTTGTGTCCCTGTAAAAAAACTGTAAGTGCTAGATTCACCAAAATCTATACAGTTAGTTCAACTGTGATCTATAACATGTGTACAAATTTTTTGCTCAGATTAATAGGGCGTTTAGAGGCTATCACACTTTTAAAAATTTGGCCCCATAGGCATAAAGAATTTTTCTTTGTGTCCCTGTAAAAAAACTGTAAGTGCTAGATTCTCCAAAATCTATACAGATTGAGTATTTGTGACCTATAATATGTGTATAAATTTTTTGCTCAATTGAATAAGGCGTTTAGATGCTACCGCACTTTTAAGATTCTGCTCCCATAGGCCATAATGATAAAGAATTTTTCTTTGTGTCCCTGTAAAAAAAACTATAAGTGCTAGATTCACCAAAATCTATAGGGTTCGTACTATGGTGACTTACAATATGCGTACCAACTTTCAGGTTAATCGAACAAAGCGTTTAGACGCTAGCGTGTTCACTCACAGACATACACACACACATACACACATACACACACACATACATACATCATCGTAAAAATAGTGAAAATGGACTAAGTAAAAATAGATTAAAATCAGTACACAGAAAAAATTCTGGAGTGACTCCACTCGACTTTCCTAACATTGAGTAATTAAGAGTTTTGTAGATAAAGTAAAGAAAGAGGAGTTGTTAAATAAACAAAAGAGAGAAAACCATAATAGAGTGTTTAAGTGTTTTTCTCCAAATAGTACACGATGTTTTATTTAACGCTACTGAACTTTGAGTCCATGATCATAATGATAAAGAATTTTCGTTGTGTCCCTGTAAAAACTTATAAATGCTAGATTCACCAAAATGCTTATAGTTAGTGCAACAGTGATTTATAATATTCATATAAATTTTCAGCTCAATTGAATAAGGCGTTTAGATGCTATCGCACTTTTAAAAATTTGGTCCCATAGGCCATAGTGATAAATAATTTTTCTTTGTGTCCCTGTAAAATAAACTGTAAGTGCTAAATTCACCAAAATCTATACAGTTAGTGCAACTGTGACCTATAATATGTGTACAACTTTTTTTGCACAGATTAATAAGGCGTTTAGACGCTATCACCCTTTTAAAAATTTGGCCTCATAGGAAATAATGATAAAGAATTTTTCTTTGTGCCCCTGTAAAAAACCTGTAAGTGCTAAATTCATCAAAATCTATACAGTTCGTGCAACTGTGACCTATAACATGTGTACGAATTTTTTGCTCAGATTAATAAAGCGTTAAGCCGCTATCGCACTTTTAAAAATTTGGCCCCATAGGCCATAATGATAAAGAATTTTTCCTGGTGTCCCTGTAAAAAAACTATAAGTGCTAGATTCACCAAAATCTATAAGGTTCGTACTATGGTAACTTATAATATACGTACCAACTTTCAGCTTATTCGAACAAAGCATTTAAACGCTAGCGTGTTCACTCACAGACATACACACACACATACATACACACACATATACATACACACATATATACATCATCGTAAAAATAGTGAAAACGGACTCAGGGGACCTCGAAACGTATAGAAACATCAAAATCTCAAATTTGGATTTTTGACATGATTACAATACTTTCCTCACTATAGTGTTCGGAAAGTAAATAAATAAATTGACAGCAATATACTGGGTTGGTAAAATTAAAGAAATAATTAATTAATGAAACCTTACATAGCGATCGTTTTTATATTTTGTTGGAGTATTAAAAGAATTAAGGTATCAAGTGCTAGAGGAAGTGAAAGGAAAAGTTCTTCATTCGGTAATTAGCTGTTTTAAAAATTCAAATAAAGCCCCAAATTCATGAAGGTTTTTGCTATCTGATTTTTACGGTTTCTATACATTTTAATGCACTGTATATAGGAATATAGGCTCAGGTTAAATTCCCTAAACCATTAGACAAGTAAAAACAAAGGAACATAAAATCCTGATTTTTTTTCCTTAACAGCGTATTGTTAAATTATAAAAAGTTCATATATTTTAAAATTCAATAAGTTATAGTTCATGTTTTAAAAGCTTTCAATAGCAAAAGTGTAATAGCAAATGAGAAAAATTAGATCAAAATTGAACCATTCCAAAACGCTGTTAAACTTACTCCATTTCATCCTATTTAGAGTATGTACATTGAACTTTAACGATCACATTTTAGAACTTTCAAACTTGAGCTTCATTTGAGCTTTGCGTATTATAGCTTAAAACTATGTATGTATATTGCATAACAAATTATAAAGGACATACATAACATCATACCTGCGAAAATTCTAAGTAAACCATTTGGTACCCGCCTTTTTTTTTCCACACTAGTCTTTTCTTAGAGTATTTTTATTCTTATTAAATCGTAATTCATTTGAAAAAATTACTCGAAATATAAAGTAGTGTGAAAAAAGGGGCGGGTAATAATAATTTTACAGACTATGAAATAGTATATAGGCAGGTAGTCATAGCCGTTTATTTATGATGTAGTTGCATTTGGTTACCTGTTCGCATTTTGCGGCATGGATCATGGTTAAAAACTACTGGATTAGGGTAAAATTTTAATTGATTAAAGTGATTTTAAATACCAGATTAAGACCCCATTCTTAACATTGCATAAACATTAATATTGAAAGTACACAGGTTTCTGGTTCATTATATCAATTATTTATTATACAGATTGGATAAATGATACCAAAAACTTTTTTCAGTTCTATGTGCTAAACTAATTTAAAGAACTTTAACTCAAATAAATACATTTTTAGAACTTTAATTTATTAGAAATATGGTGGTTTATTAGCAAGGTGGTTTATTATTATTAAGCCAATTTTAAATGGAAAACTATGAAGTATTAGAAATTTTAAGTAAAAATAAGATTCAATTCATAATGAGAAAAGACCGACATTTGGATTACATTTGGATCACATTTGGATCACATTTGGATCCCAATCTTCTACTACCAATTGATAATGCCAATCGATTGTATTCTTTAAAAATAATCCATTTACTCGGGGTACAGGTACAATCTAATGCGAAAAGATGTAATTCATTGTAATTTTTAAGCAAAGCTGTTGAAATTCTGTTTCTAAACTTATTTATGTCTATATCACGTTATAAATTTTTCTACTTCAAAGAGTTTAAATTATACGTACAATTATTAACGGCATTCCATTAATAGTTCTATTAAAAAAATTATAACTTCTAAATATAATTATGTTTATAAAATATTATTGGAAAAATAATTAGTTTTGAAATTTACAAACATAATTTTAAAAATTGAAAACTAATCCACTTTTAAATATGCATAATAATTTCACTTATTTGATCTGCATTTTATTTCGTAATATTCGATCAGTTATGTAAACAGCGTCTCAAAACTTACCTTCTAGCAAATGCAATATATTACTTTGAAATGCTGAAATACCTTAAGTTAAAAAAGGTTACGTTCAGAAAATAACTTTAGGCTGAAGGAGAATAAAGTTAACATTTTAACTTTCGTTTTTTTTTTTTTTTTTTTTTTTAGAATTTCCTATTTCCTTATAAAATATTTGTCTCTTTCGGTTTTGTATTCAAACGTTTTCAAAAGAAAATAGTGATACTTTCAATTTTAAAATGCATTTTTAATACTTTAAACAATAATAAATATGTTTTTAAAATTAATACATACGTATAAACACTCCATTAATTTCGTTTTAATTATTTATTTCATTTAACCCATTTAACTAGAATTTCTTTAGAAGGCATATACACCCCCATATCCTCCCCCCCCCAAAAAAAAAATATAATAAAAGGATTTAATACTAAATCAGTTATGTAAATTTCATTTACTTCTCAACACTGAGAAAAAAATATACCGCCTTCATCTAGAGTGAATTAGTGGTCATTTTCTAAATCCCTTAACTAGAAATATAGATTTCCGAGCTATTCGCATAAGGCACGCCAACAAACTGAAAAGACGAAATGATCGAGGATTTCTAGTCTACACATTTGTAGATGATGAAACAATATTCTGAATATTCTGAATGTTTTGAATCTTTAGTATTGCTAGAAATTCTCGCTTGATTTTCTAGAATTGGGTCATAAACCAAGATTATAGCTGCTAAAACCCGCCTCTTGTGTTCTCATTTATATGCTAAGATTTTTAAATAACTTTGATCTCGATAATATAGACAAACGCTCTAGAATTCTAGTAGGGGTTTGTAGAACTCGCTTTCAAAGGAGACTAGAATTTATAAGGATGACATGGAACTATTTTTCCTAGAGCCACAATTTAGATTCTAGATGTTAGTTACAGAATTTTTTCTCAGTGAAAATTTTACATACACGAAGTTTCCTAATTTTATATTTTCAGAAAAAAAAGAACGAAAAACCATGTGGTTCACATTGATTATTAACACTTCCCAACTACACGTACTCGTTATATTGTTTAACCATCAAGGTTCTTTGTATACGTTAGCACACAACGAGCAGACGGATGGACAGAAAGCAGATAAGATGACTTATTGAATTCATAATAACTCTTAATCATTGTTGCAAAGGATTAAAAAACGTTTAATGAAACGGGAAGACAATTTAAGCAATTTATAATTGTAGACTTTAATGCATCTGAAGTTTTCAGTGTAGACCTGTAAATCTGAACGCTAAATACACCGTATAATATAGAAATAAGTTTTAGCATATTAATAATGAATTTTAATTTTATTATGATTTTTTCAGTAGAATTTTATTTAAATATGATTTATATTATTTTATTAAAATATAATTTTATTTCAATATTTAGCATATTAATAATGAATTTTAATTTTATTATGATTTTTTCAGTAGAATTTTATTTAAATATGATTTATATTATTTTATTAAAATATAATTTTATTTCAATATTATATATTTATTTAATTTTATTTAAATATGATAATATAAAATACAACGCAAATAAATTTTATACGAAAAATATTTTTTTTATGTATAAAATATATAAAATACAACAATGATATAAGAAATATGAAATATAACGCAAATACACTGACGGAAAAAAAAAATCCCAACACCAAGAAAAAATTATTGTACAGTAATGAAATTTCAGCAATACATTTGTCTAGGTAACATATTTAATTGATTAAAGTTTCAAGATCGCAGGTAGAGCCATTGGCGAGAAGAGCCATTTCAAATGTGAAATGTTGGCACATTAGTAACCGGTGTAACCGCCAGAATTTTGAATGCAAGCATGCAAACGTGCATGCATTGTGTCGTACAGGTGTCGGATATCAGTTTGTGGGATGGAGTTCCATGCCTGTTGCACTTGGGCGGTCAATGCAGGGACGGTAAATGCTAGTTGTGGACGACGCTGGAGTTGTCGTCCAATGATGTCCCATACATGCTCGATTGGAGAAAGATCTGGTGATCTAGCAGGCCAAGGCAACATGTCGACACTCTGTACAGCATGTTGGGTTACAACAGCGATATGAGGGCGAGCGTTATCCTGTTGGAAAACACCCCCTTGAATGCTGTTCATGAATGGCAGCACAACAGGTTGTATCACTAGACTGACGTACAAATTTGCAGTCAGGGTGCGTGGGATAACCACGAGAGTGCTCCTGCTGTCATACGAAATTGCTCCCCAAACCATAACTCCAGGAGTAGGCCCTGTGTGTCTAGGCCGCAGACTGGTCGCTAGCAGGCGTTCACCTGGCCTCCTTCTAACAAACACACGACTATCACTGCGACCAAGGCAGAACCGGCTTTCATCAGAAAACACAACAGATCTCCACTCCGTCCTCCAATGAGCTCTAGCTCGACACCACTCACGTCGCAAACGACAGTGGTTTGGAGTCAGTGGAATGCACGCTGCAGGGCGTCTGGTTCGGAGCTGTCCTTGAAGTAACCGATTTGTAACAGTTCGTTGTGTCACTGTGGTGCCAACTGCAGCTCGAATTTCAGCTGCAGACGCAGTACGATTAGCCACAGCCATACGCCGAACACGGCGGTCTTTCCTCTCAGTAGTGCCACGTGGCCGCCCGGAACCCGGTCTTCTTGAGGCAGTACCTTCCCTTGACTACTGCGGCCAACACTCATTCACAGTGGATACATTCCTGCCAAGTCTTTCTGCAATATCGCGGAAAGAAAACCCACCTTCTCGTAGCCCTACTACACGACCTCATTCAAACTCAGTGAGCTGTTGATAATGGCTTCTTCGTCTTCTTAGAGGCATCCTTGACCAACATTAACCCACTACGTCAAATCTCAACTGTAAATAACGATCACGAACCTTACAGCTCTTATTTAAAGCAAACCTCATTTGCATGTTCACAGTGTCGCTACAGGCGCCACACTTATGCGCGTAGCTCGAAATTTGAATCGACGTCATCTTTCAGATGTATAAACACACCTACCAAATTTCGTTTATCTACCACAGCTCCTTCCTGGTGTTGGGATTTTTTTTTTTCCATCAGTGTATAAAACATTTACATTCTTTCGGATGTTCTGGTACACAAAAAGGTTGCGATAATAATGTTATTTTAGGGGAAAATAAATAGGAAAAAGAAGTGTATAGATATTTGTTTATTTTATTTGCAGTATTTATTAATATTATTATTTTTATTATTATTATTATTATTTTAATGCATTTATTGCATTTTAAACAACATTTAATATATATATATATATATATCTGTACTGATAAGTATAAAGGATTTAAGTCCATATTCTTGATTTTTCAGGAGACGAAAAATAAAGTTAAACTAACTAAAAACTAATGAACAGAATCGATTAGGAAAAAGGGATTATGTTGGTTTATACGCTTTATATCATTCAGTGATTGTTAATCTTCATTTAATAAAGCGAAAAATTGAATTAAATATTTTATACCAAAGATTAATGCTAAATTTCTGACTTGAATCTTTTTTTACTAATGGATTTTCTCAAAGACTAAATGACATGGATTTAAATCCTTTATACCAATCGATAGAGAATTTTTTTCTGAGTCTGACTATATACTTAACTCAAAATCGACATTTTTCGACTTAAATCCTTTATACTTATCAGTACAGATATATTAATAAATGCATTAAAACACTCAATTAAACTCGTTTCAATTAATTATTTCATTTAACTCCTTTTACTAGAATTTCTTACGTAACTAACACAAGAAGCAGACATCAGATATTAATAAATAATATAATAATAAACAAATAGTATAAAATGTATTATGTGTATAGGAAGTAATATATGTTACGTATACATTAAGTATATATTAAGTATTATGATTAATAATATTTAAAGATAAATAATACTGATCAGTAATTAATATATACACCATTAATCATCTATCAAATTGATTACACTGCAAGTTGGCACAGCACGCACTTTAAGAAATTAAAAGCATTTTTTTTAATCCATATCACATCCACAATATATATCTATATATCTATTGACGCTGTAACGCTTTAATTGCAGCACTCGTGCCGACTTTGTTTGCCTGATGAAAGGTCATGCGTTTTTTTTTTTTTTACCCGAAAGAATAGCTGCGAGTTTATTGCATTTTATGGTGTTTATTCAAAGTTTTGTACTTATTACTTTTAAACTCCAATTCTATAGTGCTTTATTATTATTAAAGAATATAAAATGATGCTTTTATGAGAAAATGTGAAATACTACCCCTACCTACTGTCACCGCCATCCAAAACGTAAAATAAAACAAAAACATTAAGTAAAGAGACATATTTATTTATTTATTTATTTATTTATATTTATTTATTTATTTATTTATTTATATTTATTTATTTATTTATTTATTTTACTTATTTATTTATTTTTATTTATTTATTTATTTATTTTACTTATTTATTTATTTGTGTATTTATTTTTATTTTTATTTTTATTTCATTTCATTTTATTTCATTTATTTATTTATTTATTTATTTATT
The DNA here is from genome assembly GCA_963930645.1 of Salticus scenicus. Lineage (NCBI taxonomy): Eukaryota > Metazoa > Arthropoda > Arachnida > Araneae > Salticidae > Salticus > Salticus scenicus. The sequence continues at coordinate 84,980,545 of OZ005662.1, forward strand.
TTTTGCGATAGAATGCATTTTATTTCTTCTATTATTTATTTATCCAAAATACATTTTATTACGATTTCTCGCATGATATCTCAAAAAACATCTGAAGTATAATTTTAAATTTATTCTTCAAAGCTGCCTCTGCGTTGGGCTTGTTTTTTTCAAGATTGAAGAAAATTATTTTGTGGAAGAATAATACTTAAACAGTGCTTACGCAAAATTAAGATAAATCTCAAGTGAATTTTTTAAAGTGAGTCAATAGCGCCTAAATTGGTTTTATCTGTAAGAAACGTATTGCAGGAGGTAGCACTCAGATAGCTTACACGGTGAGCAAACAGGCTGTGCTTGGTATGCATAGATTAGTTGAAATATATATTGTTTTTAGTTATATATATATAAAAAAAAAAGATCTTAGAAAAACTATCTTTATAGATTCGTTTCAGAATGAAAAATGAAAAATGAAAAAAAAATCTATTTTATCATTGACATTAACGCCTATTTTATTATTGTAAAGTAATTAAATGTTACTTATTATTATATACAACACTTGAAATCTTACCACTTTTAGTAGTGAGTTTTAGCCATTGCCACTTTTAGTAGTACTTTAAACCAGATATATTAGATATATAACTCTTTGTGAGGGGGGAAAAAAACCCACCCTAAATACATCGTTTAAAGATAGTGTATGCCTTAATGAAATGTTATGTCGCATGTTAAATTTTGTAATTTTATTCTAAACTATTCAGGAAAATTTCACCCAAACTACACTGTTAAAAAAATGCGACTTTGCTACCAAAATTTCTCTGTAATTTGAGAAAAAAATGTCGTAAATTACGGAAAAATTACGTTGACAAAACGTATTTTTCTGTAATTACAGAGAATTTCTGGCAGCAAAGTTGTATTTTTTTAACAGTGTAGTTCTTGAAACTTACCAATCTTGCTCACAACTTTCAAGTTGCAACTCTATAAAATCTTCAAGAAAATCAATTTGCATTTTCTGATATTATTTACTTTTATGTTATGATGATAACAAATAAACAGACAAATAAAAAAGCAATCAGCAATGAAACAGGGCTTAATTTCATATCCAGAGGACTATTATAGAAAAAGTCAGTGATGAATACTGGATTTCAAACAGTACTGTGTCTACCAATATTATGTCTTCAAAAAATACTCTGTCAATGATATGAACAAAATTATTATTTGTAACTAATTTTCTTGTAAATCCCTTAATATTGGATGTTACATCCAATACAAATAAAAGTATTCATTCAATTTCAGGTAGCCCTACGTATTGCTTATAAATTATATACTTACAATAAAGTATAATTCAATTCAGCTCAGCATGGAAAACACTTAAAACGCAATTCAGCAATTTTAAAGTATAGTCCTAATATATACATATTGTTTTGTGTCGCCCTATATATAAAGGGTAAATGATTTTCATATCGTATTGTACACTAAACATGCTTTTATTTATATTAAAAATATATATGTTAATTTCATTTTGTTTAGTGTAGTCTACAGGTTGAAAACTGTGCCTAATAGAAATTTCACCCCTAGACGTAATGTATTTGAATTATGTTGGATGTCCCTGTAGACGAAACATTTGCTTGATTTCAAGGAACAGATTAGTACCGCATCCTTTTATAATACAGATTTAGATAATCAAGTTTGAACATTCTTGCTATTATTTGTTCTTGAGATATGCTGATAAAACACACAGAGACATGTAAACCATCCGCTAAATATATGGATTTTAGAATCAGGGGACACCAAACGTGTAAATATATTAAAAACCCAATCTCGAAATAATACTTTTTCTATCATACATAGGTAAGGAAAAGTAAAAATAAAAATGATGGTTTTTGTACACCCATGTAAGTTTCTGATTGCAGAAGATTAGATTTTAGGACTAATGGTTGAGCTAATTGAAGGGCTTCACAATATATATATATATATATATATATATATATATATATATATATTGAAAACTATTAGCCGAAGTGGGTTTGTTTATCAGGTGAAGGGTATTATTTTTTTTTTAGTTTATACTTTTTAGTTTACCTTCAGTAATTCTTTATATTATTGTACATTTTTTAAATGAATAGATGTAATTTTGTAACTTTTGCAATTTTGTAATTTTATATTTTTTTTAGTATTTCTGTACATTATATATATGTTTGATTTCTCTTCAGTTATTGGTGGTTTTCTGTTTGGTGAGAAGTTGGGGGCTAAGGATAGTTATTAGCTAATTGCTACTGTCCTTTCATAAACTTCTCTTACACCCCTACACTGAGGGGCCTCCCTGATGAAGATCTCAGTGTTTTTGGGGTTTAATTTCAGTCATTTCTTTATATATTCCTACATTTATATATTTCTATATATATATCTATATATGTGTATTTTTTTTTTTTTTTTTTTTAGTCATAAACAAACCTTTCAAAAAAATACATATTTACAGTATTTTCGAAAGAAAGCATACTTTTGCGTACCTCTCTATATTGTATAAAATTTGCATACGCACTTCATAAAGTATTTTAAAAAATCCTCCTAGCACTGTTAAGTAGCATTAAATATTTTATCTTATATTCTATAATAACAATGAACATTTTTTAGTTTGTAAACACGAATGTAAGGTATGAATAGTCTAATTTTTATCCTTTTTTTTTTTTTTTTTTTTTTTTTCGTAAAAAGCTTGAAATGATGTATAACTGTTACATAAGATTTTAACATTATACGCATGATATACAGGGTCGTCAGAAAAACATGATAGAAAGTATTTTAAGTTTCTGATTTCAAACGTATTGATGCAAATATAATTCTTCCATATTATAATAGCACATATAGTGACATTTCAGTTGAATGCTTAATTACCGGAAATAAAGAATAAGCAATATAGAATCACAAACCTTTTAAGATCGGTTATACATCATAGGAAAATTTTATGAGAATAACCGATGTAATGTCCCCGTTCGACGGGCATGTCGTTCAGAGTTCAAAATGAAAAGGACGCTTAGTGAAGAGATAATCGCGCAGTAAGTTATAGCGCTTTAAAGTCGGAGTGATTTTTAAACCATCAGATCACTGATGTAATGGTCCTAATCTCCCACTGATTTTCATTGTTTACAGGTTGATGGACAGATATGAATCTATAGGGAGTGTTTAGGATGCAAAAAGAAAGGCATCGGGACGAAAATCAGCAGTTGTTACTGACGACATCAGGGAGCCTGCGCGCGCATACTTTGAGGATCAGCCAACCACTTCCACTCGACAGGCGGACCAACAATTAAGCATATCCAAAACCTCATTACAAAGGCTAATGAAAGCAGTAGGATTGTGTCCATACAAGATCCAAATGTGACAGCCGCTAAAGAAGGGGTGGGGGGATACTGTGAAGTGGAGAGTTTTCGCAAACCACATAATCGAGGAACTTAAAAATGGTTCCATCAGTGAATACAAGATCTGGTTCAGTGATGAGACCCATTTTCAGTTGAATGGTTTCGTGAACAAACAAAACTGGCGCCACTGAGGTACGGAAAATCCTTATCTCAGCGCCATCTCTTCACTGCATCCACAAAGGGTCATGGTGTGGTGTGCCATATCGTCGAAGCAGATAATTGCTCCGATATTTATTGATGGTGTGGTCACAGGAGTGAAGTGTCGAGAGTTGCTAGAGCGTCACTTTGGCCCTGATGCGGGCCATCTCAACAGGACACGCCGGTACTGGTTCAAGCCAGATGGGGCTCATCCCCAAAAAACTTCTGACGTCTTCACGTGGTTTGAAACGACGTTTGGTGAGCGTTTGATTGCATTGGATGCAGAGAAATTCACGGGGCACGGGATAGAGTGGACCACATACAGTCCGGATCCAAATCCGTGCGACTTATTCTTATGGGGTTACATCAAGGTTAGAATCTATAGGAATAGCCCTGATTCACTAAAGGACCGAAAACTGGCTATCAGAAGTGAGATTGATGCACTTGATTTCGACACACTCCAGCGCATTTTGACAGAGTTTTGGAACCGGCTTTATAACACTATAGTCGGGGACGGTAGACAAATTAAGCATCTTGTTTAAAAAATGTCATTCATATCTTTATTCAATAAAATATGTTTCATGTTCTTGAATGTTGTCTTTTTTCCACAATGATCGCTTACTTTCTATCATGTTTTTCTGACCACCCTGTACATGCGTTTTTATAAAGATAAAATGAATTTTGAACTTATTATTATTATTATTATTATTATTATTATTATTAATATATTTTTTAATATGTTTTTTAAATATATGCTATTAAAAATAATTTTTTGAAAAATTATATCTTTTTCGACATTAATATATAAGAACTTTAATTTTTATTTTAAGTGCTTTTTTCTTTTTAATAAGTACTATTAAAATTATTTTAATACACATTTTTTTTTTTTCAAATTGAATCAAAAGTTGTACAATTTTTTAAATGTTACTGTAATTGTAAAGTTTTATTTAATTACACTTTTTTTTTTCAATACGTTTTGAAAGAAGATAAAAAGTTAAAGACTATCAACACATGTACAATAAACCTTTGTTGATAAAGACAATTTGTGACTTTATATATATATATATATATATATATCGTTTTATCGATTTTTTTTATCCCCAATTTAATTGAATCTTTTTTTTTTTTTTTCAACAAATGTTCTAAGCCATTTTTTTTTTTTTCCCTATCGTACATTTTTTTTTTTTTTTTTTTTTATTCTAAAAGCTTAAAATGCATGTGCTTGCTTAAAGTTATTTTTCAAAAGAAATAATTAATATTAATGCATTTTTTATTCTTACATTCCTTTTTTTCTGTTCAACAGAAGTACTCTGTCAAGCCCTTTATTTAATTACTAAAAAATAAAATAAAATAATTTCTAACACAAACAATCAGATGTTGTATGATAAAGCTTAGTAAATAAATAATATGGACAGCATTTCCATAAAACTGAATGCATTTCAAGAAACACTTGAAAGAACATAAGGATATTCTTTTGTATATTTGGCACAGTAAAACTCTACTTGAAGATTTTCTTTTCGAAGAACAGCGCTAGAACATCAGTATACTTCAAAATATTTCTTATAAGTATACATATCTGCAAATGTTTTCTTTGGATAACTGATTATTATTATAAGTCATTTCTCTTTTGGGTTCGTAGAGCAAATACAAATATTATCAATTGCATTTAGATAGATGTAATGTAAGATGATGTATTTCATAATTTGGCATTAATGGAAAGTTAAAAGAACGATCATTTGAATATGATATAAATAACACACACATACATATTGTGGTAAAAATACTTCCCTTTAGACGGCGCTGCGTCGCCGTTGAAAGAAAGCAGAAGAACTTAAATGTTTTTCTTTTAGATTTTGGCAACAGCCAATAAAAGTTTTAGTTTAGATTTTAGATTTAGATGCTTCGACTGCGTTCGAAGATGGAAGTTTTCGATCTCTCATTATGAGAGTTTATTAGATTTGGAATTATGTTCCTTTAAGTATTTTTTTTCTGTAAAAAATGTATAAAATGTATATAGAATTTCTAATTTTATTATAATTATTAAACTTTCAAGAAAAATAATGCATCATTCTCCCTCTTTCATTCTCTTGCTTAAAACAATCCGGCATTTGATTTTGTTCTTTTTTTCTTAGATTTCGAATACCACTGAACCGCGATTTATTTAACAATATATATATTTAATAAATTTATGGTTGTTACATATAGTCAAATATTTTCAGTTAATTTAAATGTGAATATCATAAAAACAATAGCATTAAAATATTTTAAATTGCGTTTAGATATATGGAATTTTAAAAGATTTATTTAATTATCTGACATCAATAAAAAATTATAAGGGCAGACATTTGAAAGACAGCCACATAAAATTAAATTCATTTTTAATGCAAACATGATTTTTGCATGTTATACAAAATATTTTACATTTAATTAAATTTAAATATTATAAATGAATATATACTAAAATATTTACAATTGTGTTCAGATATAACTTTGACCTTTCCCCAGCCATAACAGCCTTCTTAACGGGCCATGGCCCGTTCAAATCACATCTTTACAAATTTCATTGCTCGCGCACTCCACAATGTGAGTGCGGCGCTGATGGTAATGCAAATCATTACTTTTTCTCATGCCCACTAACTCATGATTGGCGTATCCTTAACCCACCTAATAAACCTAACGACTGGCTTTTTAATATCGTTACCCGGCCTCCCCTACGTCAGAAACTAACCAGAATCTATAACTTCTTAATGCATCTTTCCAATTTGACCAACTAATTTTTCAATCTTCCAAGGCAGTTACCAACTTTTCTCTTGGAGGTCCATATAATTTTTCATCACCAGCTTTTCCAGGCGAGGGAGCAAGGCTCCGTTCTTCTTTTTATATTCTGGTTACCTTGTCGCCCTCTGTTGTGTGAAAGCTCCGCTTTGGCCACCTCTGTAACCTTATTTTTTTTTCCCCTGTTTATGCAATAAACAACGGAGGAGGTTTAACCTTTAGACACGGGCTCTTTTGAATCACCACAGTGCCATCGGAGCCCCTCTCTAAAGGTTAAAATCGCTCAAAACCGCTGCATAGTGGTGAGCGGCCACCTTCCGTCTTAGAATCTTAGAATTGTGTTCAGATATAGGTAATTTTAGATGCTTTATTTCAGAATTGACATTATTGGAAAACTAAAAGAAGAAACATTTGAAAGACAGCCACATTTTTTTTTATAAGTATACATATCTGCAAATGCTTTCTTTGGATAACTGATTATTATTATAAGTCATTTCTCTTTTCGATTCGTAGAGTAAATAAAAATATTTTCAATTGTGTTTAGATAGATGTAATATAAGATGATATATTTCTTAATTTGGCATTAATAGAAAATTAAAATAACGGCCATTTGAGTGTAACATAAGTAACAAATAATATTTCTTTTTTCTGATACAAATAGGGTTGTTACATATAGTAAAATATTTTCTATTTATTTAAATATGTATATCATAAAAACAATGGCATTAATATATTTTCAATTTCGTTTTGATATAAATAATTTTAAATGATTTATTTCATGATTTGACATCAGTTGTAAATCTAAAAGGGCAATCATTTGAAAAGACTGCCACATAAAATTATTTCTGTTTTTAACACAAACATGATTTTTACATGTTATAAAATATTTTACGTTTAGCTAAATTTAAATATTATAAATGCATATATGCTAAAATATTCGCAATTGTGTTCAGACATAGGGAATTTTAGATGATTTATTTCATAATATGAGATTTTATGAAAATTGAAAGAAAAAAAAATTGTAAGTCAGTCACATATTTTTAATGAAAATGCAATTGTTACATGCAGTAAAATATTTTTTATTTAGTCCAATATGAATAACGTTAATGTAATTTCTGCTAAAACATACATATTTTAAATATATAATATTAGTTTTTAGCTGTGAAGAATATGTTCAAATAATGCTTTTTGAGATGTATTAAATTTATCGTTTCTGCGGTACAGACGTACAAGACAGATCGCAATATCTAAAAAGCTCACATTATTCAACACCGTTTAATAACCCACTGAGCGTCTTCTAAAAGGGCAAAATTTTAATGTCGTTTTCACTGTATTGTTTTTAAAATGTCCTAAAACTACTGATAAACCGCAGAAGAAAGATCCCTGGCGTCATCTGCGCATGGATAAAAAGGGCTGGTCCATTTATAAAATAGGAATGTTCGTAGCATCAATGATTCAACACATATTTGCACTTAAACGAAACAAGAGTAATAGAAAAATTTCTCCTCTATCTTCCTTTGCTGTCTCCCCTAGCGCGTGAGTAGAATCGTCCTGGCACTTTGCCAACCGGGGATCAATCTAACGCAGCCGGAGAGTATAGTTATTTCAGTTTGAAATTAAAAAAGTGACTACGGATAACAAGATCGTAACTATTATATGTGACTTTCGTACTTTAAAAATAATGTAAGGAACTTCAATTATTTATTTTTTAATTATAAATGTATTACGGCGGAAAGTGTACGGAAGAATATTCTTCGACCACATTTCATGAAACCACGGAAACCTCTGCGAAAGCGCTATTTCAGCGAGTCCACTGTTAAAATAGGGGTGACAGTCATCTGTCTCAGAGAAAATGAATGATAACAGAGGGCGAATTATTGCATGTTTTCCAAACCACAACCTGCCGGTTAATCTGGCCCCCTCCAACATTTTGGACGCGTCGTCGCTGGTAGTTTTAAGAAACGTGGCTGCACTATACGTATCGGCCGCTCGAAGGAATAAAGGAAGGACGGAAAAAATTGTAACAAAAGTAACGATAACAGCTAGTAATAAAAAAATATTAAAAAAAACGATGATTAAATAATAACTATATTATTCATCTTCTTTATTGTTATTTCTCGTGCTTACGTTTTACAGCTGAAGAAATGTGTTTAAAGGGTAATTTTGACTCGAAATTATGGTTCTGACTATTTGAATTTATGGTGTTTGTTTATAAGATTCGTTTGGTAATTCATATCCGATATGTACTTGAATAATAAGTAAATAAATTTTAAAACTTGAAATTAATAAATTATGGTTTATTACAAAATTTTACGCATTTTGAATCAGCGTTTTGTAAATTTGTAAAGCATTAGGTATAGATACTGAATTTCATTTCATTAGTCTAACGAATAAATAAAGAATAGCAAGGTTTAAAGTTTGTTTCCGTTGTGACGTTTTAGGTTTAGAGTGCCAGTTTTGTAAAATTTAGAGTTGTCGAAAATGGATATTTAGGATAGAGTTCAAAATATGAATTTTATGACATAATTTGAGAAAAAGGCATAGTCGTTATTCTGTCCTTCGTTTAGAGCTTAAAACGTTTTCTCGTACAGCTACAAGGAGCCAAGTGAGTTTCTTAAAAGGGAGCAAAAATAACTTGATTTCCTGGCAGCGTAAGTAATAATATTTTACTTCGTGGTTAAATAGAAGGGATGGACTGGGTTAAGTGTGTTTTACGTTGTTCTAGGGCTACATAATGGGTTAATAGCGATGGTTTGGAATTCACACCTAGGAGTTGTTTGGAGACTTGTGATCACAAATTTCATCCTTCGCATAGGGATTACTAACGGCTGTATTCACCAATGACTTCAACTCCCGGTTAAACACGAATACTTGAAAAGCGTTTAAAGTCAGGTTTAAACTTTTTAGCAAAGTTTGACGCGTTGCATCTGTCATCTAGCGGCATTGTTATTGTTAGATTTTTTAGCTAAAAATAACAAATCAAAAATTATATGAAATCTCAGATGCAGCATGCCAAATATTCTTGGAAAGCTGAACTCTGCCTTTAGATGCTCTTTATTTTATTTTTTTTTTTTTTGCGTTAAACCGCGAGTTGAAGTTAATGGTGAATAAGGACATCAATCTCGGAGGTAACAAACGGAGGTATTATTTTTATGGAACATGGAGTACATTGCGGCCATGACGGATTTTACGTGCACCAGCCATTATTAATGTACTGTCGGTAACAAAAGTCTCCGAACACTAGCAAAAATTCCTATGTAAAACTAGTATGTTGAGGCCACCACAAGACTTTCTTCTATATTTTCCTATACAAATTCACTCAGTAACAATATTTAAAAAAAAAAAAAAGATTTTTTAAGGTTTTTTTTTTTTTTTTTTTTTTTTTTTTTTGTTAAAAGTAAAAAAAAAAAAAAAAAAAAAAAAAAATTCATAACTATCACAGAGTTATAGTTCAACCATTCTTTTTAAAGGTTGCCCCCACATGGACATAACTTTTTTCCTAGTTAACTACTACTATTATCAATAATTCATATTAATTTTACAATCACGAGTTTAAAATACTCTCATTATGCACATTTATACGAAATTTTGTCCTATACTGCCATGTTAAAAATTTAGAAAAAATACGATTACAGCGCCACCTTTCGAGTATCGAATTTTCATTCCTTCGATTGCGAGCTCGGTGTTACCTAGGCCCGATAAATATGAGAGATACGTTACTAAAGTTAAATACAGTTTTGTAAAGGGAATACTTGTAGATAACAGCAAAAATTTCTTTTTCTTTAATCTATAATTAACGAACTAAGCCTGTACAAATAGTCAAACCAACTTAAATGTTGAAATAGCAAAGGAATTTAAACCTCATTCAGTTATCTTTATTGAGTCAAAATAAATACATCTGGGAAAGAAGAACCTTCACAATATTAGTATACTGAATATATATATATATATATATATATATATATTGAAAATAATGTGTTAAATAATATATTTCAGTAGTGCAATCATAATACTCACAGAACTGTTAATATTCAATATAAATTCTGCCATTAAAATCTATGCTGTTAGTGTTAAAAAATAAATAAAAAGTTAACTCCCCTTTTTCAAAAATATAAAATAAAAGTAAATCGGGAAATTTTTCATAATAATCATCGCAGATATTATTTTTGGAAAGATTCATTGCTATATAAAGATTATTAAATGCTTTATATGCGTAACAGTCAAATTGTATAATTGTACTTGAACTGCAAACATGTGACATTGCAATATTATGTGACATGGATTACAATTCATTAAGACTGATTTGCGTGACAAATATTCCGTTTATCAAATTAACTGTGATTTTATAACTTATGGCTTGCAAACAATTTATAAACTATCATTGTGTTTCCGAATTTTAAGTATTATACACTTAAATTCAATCAGCCTGATTTATATCAAAGTTTAATTCAATATTACTATACTATTTCAAGCATCAATTCTCCTGTGTACCATCTACAAATTTTACATTGCATAAAAAATCGTGTTTGGGTTAAAACAAAATCACCTCTTCATATCACGTTTAGCTACTATTTCAGACTGCATGAATCTATTAAAAATTGAAAGTCAAAACCTACTGCATTCTTCTTTTGTAGAAGAATGTAAAAATGTTTCTGTTTTAAAATTTAATGCAGCCATAAACGCAGCTTCCATTTCTTTCACACAGAAAGTAATGATGATAATGAAGGAAAAACTTCTTGTTAATTAGTGCTTCATTTTTTTTAACTTAACAGAAATACTTTTTAAGTAAAATAATGATAAGTTTACTTTCCTTGCTACAGTCTTAAAAATACTCTCTCTCTCTCTCTCTTTTTTTTTTTTTTTTTTTCTCTAATGTAATAGTAAGATATTTTGCCATCGGCCGGTATATAATTATTTCTACGTAAAAAAGTAAGAAAATTTATGTTTATTGCTATGTCATGTTAGAAGTTAATTAACCCCACATTTCTTTCAGTTTTAAACAGCTATTAGTTGCTTTAATTTAATGTTAGATCACTCTTTTTTTAATTCCTTTAAAAATGTCATCTTTTCTTTTATTTTTAATTTTCTTGTTTAACAGTTTATATATCATGCTTTTTCAAGATTTTTTTTTAATAAACTTTTAAATATATTTGAGTAAAAAATAAATAAATAAATAAATAAAAAATAAAATAAATAATCTAAGTATTCCATAAATTCCTAAATATTCCATATATTTTCTTGAAATTACAATAACGTCTATATTTACTTTTATACTTTACTTCAAGAACATTTCATAATTAATAACTACTGTAAAAAGTATACTTTGCAGATATTAAAATTAATAAAATTAATTGTACCTGCTTTTTTTTTAATATAAATTTTATTTTTATTTCCTATAAATTTAACTGTGGAAAAAAACTTTTCTAGAAAATTAATTGCAGAATGAAACAGTTTCTAATACTATATATACAATATAAAATTTCAAAGTTATGTGGAAAGACAAACTCTCATATATATATATATATATATATATATATATATATATATATATATATATAAATCTTCTGGAAATTAATAGAACAGTTTACGTAAAAATACATTTAAACCTTTATACAAAAATCCAATAAAAAATGTAGACTAACATCTTGAATAGTTTCTGATGTAATCTACATCTTACTACAAATATCCCACATACATAAATAGAATTACATAAGTGATGTCTGTAACACATCCTGCAATATTCTTTTATCAATACTCTGATACGTATAAAAATAAAAACCCAGACTTTTCTCAATATTGTATGTATTATACGCATTTATGACTTATTTCGAATACATTTTTGTAATTTCCTGAGAAATTCACGTTAATATGTATTAAAACACTTTAGAAAGACTCCCCACCCCCCGCCCCCGAAGAGGAAGCCCCACCCAGGTCTTTATCCTTTGAGGAGACATTCAGCAATGACCCACTCACAATTACTTAATTTCCGAATAGTTACTGATATAAAACCGTAATGTTCATGAAGAAGCATAGTTGTTCGTTTCTCCCTTTAACTAATCAGCATAATTCTGGATCAGCAGGTGTAATTCCGTCTGACAGACAACAGGCAATATACTATAATAGTCATACACATATGCTATCAGACGGAAGACGATATATTCTAAAATATAAGCTATTGCCGTTCAAAATCGACCAAACGACTTCAGTGGGGTTGTTTTTAAACATAAACGGAAGAACGAAATCCAGAAATGTAAACAACGGACCCAACATTCTGCTATTATTCTCCCCCAAGGATGTTTACAAGGGAATAGAGGGTGTTCTGTATTCGCGATCCTCTAATTTGAGGATTTCGTTCTAAAGACTATTGTATGTGCTTTAAACAGTCGAAAATGCGTGATTGACGAACGTACGTTCGGCAATTTGTATCAAACGGCATATTTGGATCGTTTCCCGCATGAAAAACCTGTTTATGAGGTATTTTGTGCTAAAGACTATCGTATGGTTCTTCGTTTGATAGCGGCTACGAAATGCAAAGAATAGATTTAAAGTCTGCAGTACTACCAATACTTCTGCTACCAATATTTCATCGGCATATTTTATTTCACATAATATTATTAAGTTTTGTATACAAAAATTTTTGCGAAGTCAATTCTGTAAAAAAACTCGCAATAAATAAGTTTCACAAAATCGACCAGCCAGTATTGAACCAATCACCACCAGATAGTTGGCGGCAATGTCGCCCCTCAGCCACAGAGCTATGTTTGATGTTCTTACTTAGCACTTCTTAATCCTGGTTTGATACAGAAATTACCGATTGCAAAACAGAAAAAAATATATACCCATTAGATAAATTCTCTAACCATTGTAACAGAATTTATCTGGTTACAGAAAAAAAAAAAAAAAAAATGCGCCTTTTGATAGATTGACATGTAAGTTTCTGTATTTTTTAAAAAATAAAATTCTCTGTAGAAAAGTTACAGTTTACAATTTTCGGTTTTTTAACAGAATTTTTACAATATAATTATAATCAAACAAATTCGAATTTTTTTAAAAATAAAAATGTCCTTATTCACATTTAAAAATGTAAAAGACACGAAGACATTTTCACTTTTATAAGTGTAAAAGTGAGAAAAAAATTATACGTTTACTGTGGTACAAAACACGGCATGCAATAACTTTTCAATTATATCTTGTTTATTTTATTGCTTTTGAACTTTCTTGTGACTGGAACTTCAAATATATATTTATAATGATACTAGACATTTTTCTTCTCGGAATTTCACAAAACATGTACTTTTTTTTACCAAAAAATAAAAGTTTGTAGCGATATGCTTTCCGAATGATAGACGCTCTCTAAAGATAAAATTTTTGTTTCGACATTTTCTTTTACTTTTTGTCTCAAACCTTTCCGACTTTTTTTTCTTTCTGTATCATTCAAATGCAATTCTTGAGAATGATATGTGAAGAAAAAGCCTTACAGCTGTAAATATTTTCGGTACTATGAAACATTCTATATAGGTGTGTATCTAAGTTGGAATGTTTTTTTTTTTTTTTTTTTTTTTTTTACAAAATAAATTAAATGTATCGAGCAATTTTATATCAATGCAAAAATAGTTTTGTATGATATAAGTACCATTAATATTGTAATCATAAAAAAGTCACATTTGATATTTTGACTGTTCTATACAATTTCATGTTCCCTTATTTATTATTGCCATTTTTATGTTACGTATATATTATATTATTTTATACATGAAATTCATTTTTATTCGATGAATATCTATAAATACATAAGAAAATGTAATTAAAGTATTACACATACTTCAATTTCTGATATTTTATGTTTTTAAATTGTTCAATTTTTGCAATTTTATTTCTAGTGTTATTTTTAACATATGAAATTTACAACTATTTATATTTGTTTGATTTGTATAAGCAATATATTATTTATCTTTACTTTATTGTACTTCACATAAATTAGAAGGAATACATATAAGGAAAATAAAAAGGAATACTTATAATTTTTTTTATATAAAATTTATTTTTCAATGAATATAATAAAGTTGAAGTTGAAGAATATTTAATATATTAGAATAATAGAAATACTTCCATTAAGGTTGAGTGTCAAATGAAAATTTGCTTAATTATATTTATATTTCCTTAATCCAAAAATATATAGTCGAAACTACAAAGTATTATATTTATTTTTCATAAAGATTCGCTTAATTTTCAACTTCATGTTTTGCATATTCTATAGAAAAAAAGAAAAGAAAAGAAAAAGAAAAAAGTACAAAAATTTCGATTTGTCTCGACAGCAGTAATGCTTTTCTTAGTTTTAATAGATTTTATCGTTGTAATTTTTTTTTAACATTAAATTGCAAAAAATAAATATATAAATAATGATAATTATTATTTAGAAATAAAAAGTAATCAGTACAATATATATATATATATATATATATATATATATATATATATATGTATATATATATATTTCTTATTTATCAATAAATTAATTTATTACAATGTTTTTTATACAAAACCTGTTTAAAAAACTGGTAACATTCATTTAACTGTCATAAGAAATTGGAAAATAGTTTTTTTTTTTTCTGATCACAAATCAACATTATATTTTCTAGGAATTGAAAAAGTTTAATATTATTTGATATATAAAGCAACATAAAAGCTGATACCATTAACATGATTGGTTTTATTAAACCTATTAAGAAAGACAATTTTGATAAATAAGTTTTTATTGTGTATTACTTTCTTATACACAGATTAAAATATCCCCATTATTTTTGTGAGCGGTAACTGGTTCGTAAATAAACAGGAGGTTTCAGTCCATGAACATTTCCGAAAACAAGCTAAGATAATTATTACTCTAACCACAAAAGTCACGATAATAGGATTATATACTTCACAGTGAACGAGTATCACTTGTTCAAGAACAGTATTCCACAGTTTATGACAGAATCTCTATTTTAAAAAAGCGCAGTTTAGAATTCAATGGATCTGACGCGAATGTAGATCGCCGACTTGTGCAGCCTTTGGCGAAAATTAGAGGCATAAAACAAAGCATTACAGAAAAAAAAAAAAAAAAAAAGAACTCTATTAACCCCTTCTTGGCTTATCCCGAGCTCAGCTTGGGCAGATGAACGAACAGGGGTGCAAGAGTTTCCTTTATATATATATTTTTTTCAATGGCAAGTTATAGGACAACAGATATCAAAAAGGAAGTAGAAATGCAAAATATAAACATGACATCAGTTAATCCATCAACTTAAGTCTGACAATACAATAGGGAGGCAGAGCAGAACAAGAAATAAGATGAAGCATGTCCATTTCCTCCTAGTCATCACACAGGAGACAAAAAGGATTGGAAGCCAAGATATGGTGCAACGTAGATCTACCCACAGATTATAGATATATACAGATAAAGCAGTTGGCAATTTACATCCAGCGCCAAACCAGCCCCTGGGAGAATCCATTGTACTAAATCGCGGAATTTCATGCCTGTAACCATAGCAACGACGAGTTTGACTTGAGAAAGCCAAGTTGGCATTGGTTTTATGGTTACCACATTCTTCTCTTCTGGTCTGGTTTTGTTTATTCTGTGGTGAATGCAATGGCGCTGGTTTAATACTGTTTTTGTTCGTGTTCCTTGTTTGTACTTGTAATAAGTAAGTTAATTTTAATGTTAATTATTCAAATGGACTAGTATAAAATTTTTATTATGCCATTATTTTATTCAATCTAAAAGTAATTGCATGCTTAATCATCATCTTTTAAATGATGTTTCTGTTCGATTTCCTTTCTGATTTTTCTGCCCCCCATAAATGTTTTAATACCTACTTAAAAGTTATTAATATATTGTTTGGTCTTAAAATTAATCATTAATTGGAAAAATTGTGGTTATTCGGGACTTGAATTTATGCTACACAATCACAAAGAAGTTTTAGCGTATAGAATGTGCAATGTTACTTGAGTTTGATTAAAAAACAAAAATCTTGTTCTTGTCTTTTATTGCAAAAATAAATTGCATTTATATTTGGAACTCTGACCACAACGAGAGTATAAATTAATATTCTTATACTGGCTTTCATTAAATAATTTCTTTTTGAATTGTTCAGCTATAAATAATTAGCTTACTCTCTACGAATGTCACTGCCGGATAATTTGCAGTTTGATTGGATTGCTTCCATCTAATTGATTAAAAACTAACGAATATTTCAATCTCTGATTTTATATCAAATAAAAATTGAATTTTGTTTATACAATGGGTTTTCAATTACAGTAAAATTATAGTATTTTCGAAAGCAGACACATCAATTATGAAATCAATAACAGAATTTCCCCCCTAAATTCAGAATTACTGTTTTACACTATAACTAGCCAATTGTTAAAATTTATAACGCATAAATGTAATCCCATTGAAATTACTCTAAAGAGGAAAACAACTAGAATGATGTGAAATGCTAAAAGTAACAGTATGAGATTAAAATACTTTTTTTTTTTTTTTTTTTTTTTTTAAGTTAAAAGGAATTAGTGCATAGGTTATTTTATTAATGTATATTTCTGTTTATAATTTTTCATTCTATATTTAATAGTATCTTAAAATTATTTTCTGTTTTCAAAGAAGCTTACTGACTAAAATCAAACTTGAAATTTTTGATGGGACATGTGACTTTTAGTATCTAAAAATGTTTTAAAATTTATTAAAGGGACTAAAACCAAAAATTAGGAAAATGTAATAAACTGTAGATATAAATTTGTTGCAAAAAATTATTTCAGGATGCTCTTTGTATAGAATTTTAGGCTTTGGACAATTGTTGTCAAAAACTTGCCAACCCTGCATTGAATAAATAAATGTGTATAACTTGAGAAATTATGAATTAAAATAATTATAAAAAATTATAATCTTGGTATTGGAATACTTGTTTAAGATGCTAAAATAATTTTTTCTTAAGCAAATAAGTAAATAAATAAAAATAATATACATTTCTAAGTTTTGAAAGCGATTAGCTTTCTGTTATACTTTATTATCTTAATATTTAATAAGAACCTAATATTTTTCTCTATGTGCTAGTCGTTTAATAATTTTAAGAAACTAACTGATATTGACATGGTATAATTCTATGGGGGGGGGGGAATGTAATTAAGAATACTGTACTATTTAAATGACTGTATTGTATTTTGTTAGAATGAAATTACAATGAAGAATGAAGACAAGCCTTTATTATGCATTCTAGATCCTTTTGTAGATGCCCAAAGAAGCAGAAGCAATTTTTTTTTCCTCCAAGTAAAGCATTGGAAATGAAAACCAGGTAATTTTTTTTATGTGACTTTCTACAATATTTGAAAATAAAAATATACTTTTTATTAAGTGTTTGAAGTTAGATACCTATCTAAAGTTGTCGATGAACCCCCCCCCCCCCCCCCCCCAAAAAAAAAAAAAAATAAAAAAAATAAAATAAAATAAAAATAAAAAAATAAATGTAAATTTATAATATGTAAAATATTAGTATTTAGTAGTTTAACTAATATATAAATTTATTAGTTAAACTACTAAAATTTTTTAATTGTGTAACAGGATTATTTGAGACCATAATTTATAAACAAATTTGAAAAGTTCATTTCCTCTTTTCTTTTCAGTATGTAGAGTATAAAATGTTATTTTTTGTTAGGAGTAATTAAAAAAAAGTTTTCAAGGTAGAATAATTATGTCACAAAGAGTGTAGGTAAATTTCAGACCAACATTTGGTTCAGAATTTACCTATGTCTTTTTGGAGGCGTAAAATGTCTCTATTTTAGATTTGTAAAATGCAAGGGATCAGTTATAAATTTAAAAGAGCTTGAGGGTCTTAGTTTTTGTTCTTCAAAGTTAAATGCTTTGTAGCATAAGTTTGATATTGTAGGGTAGTGCAAGTTTGATAATCTATGCATATGCAATATGCATAAAATAGTGGTTATAAAGTTCTTTTTTTTTTTTTAAGCATGATATTTCATCCACCACCACCAGTGTCTGGAAAGTACTTAGAATTTACAGAAATAGTGATAATAATAATAATTTGTAAACACAATAAAGTACAAGTTACGTGTGGTACATTAAAGATTTTTATTTTCCGAACGTATACTATGTAAGAAAATAATTTTATCATGAAAAAATTCAAGAGTGAGATTTTGGTGTATCTATACAGATTAAGGGCTTCTGAATTCATTTTGTTATTTTTACAATAGTGTATGTAGATATGTGTGTGAATGAACATGTTAGCCTCTATACACTTTGAATGTTGATAGCTGAAAGAGAATAGGTATGTTATAGGTCACTGTCACACAAACTATACAGATTTTGAATAAATGTAGCTTTTAGGTTTTTTTTTTTTTTTTTTTTTTACTACTGAAGACATAAAGAAAAATTACTTATTATGGCTGTGAACTCAAATTATTTAAAGTGTGATAGCATTTAAATGCCATATTCAGTTGGTCTAAAAGTTTCTTCAAAGTATATTAGCATATTATACCTTACTATCACACAAACTACATAGAGTTTGATGAGTTAAGGACATATAACTTTTTATTTTTTAGGATACAAAGTAGAATTTTTATACATTGAGGTATATGGTCTCCAACTATTTGCACAAATAATAAATATAAAATTGTTTGCAGCACTCATGCCTACTTTACCTGAAGAAGAGCTGTTTAGAAAAAATGTATTGTAATTTAGTTTTAAATTACAATAAAATTGTTCTTTTATTCTTGGTTTTTATTCAAAGTTTTATACTTATTTCTTTTTAACGCCAGTACTGTGGTGCTTTTTTAACACGCTTTTATTAGCTTCACCTGTATGTATGTTTGTAACCGCTCTGGGAGCAAACAAAAAATCTATATTGTAAAAAAAGACTTCCCTACGTGAACGCTGTGGCTGTGAGGTAAAGCTCCGGGCTACGAACCTAAAGGTCTAGCTTTCGAGCCAAGTCAGGGGAGATTTTTTAAAAATGTTTTTTTCTTTAATTCTAAATTATTTAATTAAAGATTTAAGTGTATGTAAATATTATGGTGTGTCACTCACATGATTTTCTCTTACCCTGCATTTTAATGCTAAGATAGATATTTTGTGCTTTTTTAGTTCACATTTCTATAAAAGCGTGTTCTTTAATTTTTTTAAAACTATCATTTTATTTTTAATAACATATGCACATATAATAATGAAATTTAGATTTATTATTCATATGCACAAAAAAAGTTTTCTGTAGAATACAGTATGAGATTTACAGGGCCACTCAAAAATATTCACACGCATTAACAGCTATAACTGGAAATTGCTAGAATTGCATTTTTGATTTTATTAAGCATTTTAAGTTTGCCTTTTATTCCTTCTTTTCTTAAATTAAGTAAATTTAAGGTCAGCCCAGTGCTGGTATTTCATAACTTGTGAATCTTGTTTGAAAAAATTATTTTTTTAAAATATTTAATATTTTATTTTCAATCAGTAAAATTCAAAATATAACTTACAAGGAAGCATTCAAAAGGTGTCGTCTTCAAAAAATATTGAAAAAAATATATATGATTGTACTTTTCATAAAACACCAGGAAGTGAAAAAATTATCGGCTGAAATGAATTACAGCAAAACCAATCGCCTAACAATGTGAAATTGCCAAATATGCTTAATTTTTATAATTTTTTGTGGTCGCTGTTCCTGGAGGAACAAGCCCAGGAAGCTCTCACCCTTTTTAGTAAACTCCTTAAAGATTTAGATCTCCAATTATCCCCTTCAAAAACTAACGCTTTAACCCTAGCCTTTCCTAAAGCCTTGCAGAGGAGTCCCAAGATGAGGATTGATGGCATCAGTGTTCATCATGTAAAACAACTGAAATTACTAGGCATTTTTTTTATGATCGCCTCAACTGGCTGGCACACGTCAAATATCTCAAATTAAAAACCTTAACTTTTTACCACAATTCAATGAAGATGGTGGGGAAGAGGTGGGGTATCTCCACCTCTTTCCTTAAAACATGGTACACTACTACAATAGAAAAAATATTAACATACGGTGCCGGCATCTGGGGTGGTCATCTTAGAACTGACGCAATAGCTCTACTAAATTCTGCTCAAAGGCCCTTCCTCTTGCAAATTGCAAGAGGTTATAAAACTATCTCGACTGATGCCCTCACCGTCATCACTGGAATTCCTCATGCCCACCTGCAGGTTTCCCAGACATATATTAAAACCAAAATATTACAACTTAATGATACTGAACTAGCTACAATAGTCTTTCCCAATATCCCCATCCAAACTACAACCTGCAGCTGGAATATTCACCCTGGTAAGGACGTTGCTTCCCTGTTAACCAATTGTTCTAAAAATAGCTTTTCTCCCTCTGCTTCGGTGGCGATCTTTACCGATGGATCCAAGACCGATCAGGGTGTCGCTGCGGCATTCTGTGTTATTGCGTTTGGTGAGACTGTCCATCGGTGGGCGGGCAGGCTCGAGAACTATAATACAATTTTTCAGGCTGAAATTTTTGCAATTAAACAAGCCCTAGATTGGGCAACAAATAATCATAATTACCAAGAAATAAGCATTTTTAGTGACAGCCTCTCGGGTCTGCTTGCTATTGCTCGCCACAGGAGCAGAAATCCTCAGATTATAGAAATAAAAAATCTCCTATCTAACTTAAAATTAAAAATATCCCTGGCACACGTTTCTGCCCACAGGGGAGTAGCCGGCAATGAACTTGCGGACTCTTTGGCAAAAGAAGCCACAGAGTTCCAAAATGTAAATTTCTCCCTCCCCGCCCCTCCCTCTTATGTTAAACTTCGAATAAAGGAAATTTTGAATTTAAAATGGCAAGACCTGTGGAGTGTGTCTGAAAAGGGCAGACATACTTTTAATCTTTTGCCACAGGCCAGCCCTAACTCTTGGACCCTTACCCCACCCATTACTGCTTTTTTAACCGGTCATGGTCCTTTTCCTTCTTATCTCCACAGGTTTCGTCGTCGGCGTTCTCCCTTGTGTCCTTGTGGCGAAGAGGGTACTCCCAGCCATTATTATTTTCATTGTCCCCTGACCAAAAATTTTCACTTAAGAAATCCTTCCCCACGACCAAATAATTGGTTGGAAAATATAATATCGCGCAAATTACTCATAAATAAGTTAAATAAAATATTTTCTTTTCTTATGGATTTAGTTAACTCAACTGATTAATTAATATCAATAGCACTTGGTTGCCTGCTCCGTGGCTATTTAACAGAGTCTTCTTCATTACACAAGTATTGCCCCTTGTCGCGAAAGGATAATAATTTCCTGGCAATAATTTCCACCATCTGCTCTTGCCCGTTGTCGCGATGGGATCTTATCCTGGAAACTTGCAGGAGTACCAGTATTTAGCAATCTGTTTCATTTCCCAGAGACTTTACTTATATAGACTTTTCAATCAAGAACTTTCGTATACTTCATGCCACCTGTCGCGTGGGGCATAGCCCGGAAATTTAGAACCTGAATAATCGCCCACTGTCGGCTTAGGCCGGATTGCGCCTGGCGAAATTTGTATTTTTTTTTTTTTTTTTTTTTTTTTGAGTTTTTCAATAAACTGCGAGTAGTCCCCTTAGAAGCGCTCTACATCGCTCCAAGAGTGATGAGCGGGGGCTGCTCCCTGTTAAATTCATTGCAGCTGATAATTTTTTCACTTTCTGATGTTTTAGGAAGAGTAGAATCAAATATATATTTTTTAATGTTTTTTGAAGACGACACCTTTTGAATGTTTCCTTGTTAGTCAGAATTCACAATATACTTGTAACATGTTTTATTTTTTAACTTATTACAGTACATGATACATTTTGTAACTTTCAGAAAGATAACTATGAACATTTTTAGTTTCAACCAAGTTTTTTTATACTTTTTTTTTCCTTTCTCCCCCCCCCCCCCTTTTCTTTTGTTATTATTTTAGGATTGTTTTTTTACGAGGCTTGCAAACAACCCTGCAATAAATCTCAGAATTTTTTAAATAGTATCAGAATGTCCCCAGCAACTATGGCTATCTTTCATCATCCCCCCCCCCCCTCCATATTCATCCTTTTAAAAGCAAAGCAGACTCAACGTTTTACTCTACTTTACATCATCACTACTATAATATGGGACTAGGAGCTAAAAGTGTTTATTTTAACATGTTGTAAATATGAAAAAATGGGGGGGGGGGACACTGAAAACTTATGTATGGTTTTAAAAAAAATCATTAAGTTTTTTTTTTTTTTTTTTTTTTTTACTATTTCTTGTAGGAGGGAAAATTTGTCGTTGTGTAATTGTAACATAGTGTAACTATTATTTTTGTCTGTTAAAAAATGTTCCTGATTTTTATATATATATGTATGTATTTATTTTAATGTGCACGAAGGATGCTTGCATGAGTGGTAGTGAGTGCGGCACAAATGCTGTACAGATTTTCATAAGTGATATAGGTTGGAAAATTTTCTATTATGTTTTTCGAGAAATTTTTCAAAGCCAAAAAAGTCAATTTTTTTTTAGTACATTTTTTACATGACATATTTAAACTTTTCTTTCAGTACTCGTAGTACCAGTAACAGTAATGTGAGATATAGTGTGAAAAACAAAAGTTTTTGATTTAAAGACATCATTTAGAAATTTATCAGATATATAATTTGAGTAACTTGCTCGAGAAGATGTTATTTATTATGATACATGAGATCTATGGGTGCTAATCAGCATTTTGAATATCCTTCAATAACTTTGTGTGAATATAATTATTAAACATTTTGCAACTGAAAAGAAGAATATATTGTTAAAATCCCTTGTTAAAATAAGTGTTTGATAACCATTTACTTTTACTGTTGCAGCATCTCTCCAACTTAATCAGCAGTGTGGATGGTCAAGGTGTCTACAAAGGACATGTAATTATTTCACTTTGAGAAAGAGCAGAGCTAAAGAGCAGATTCCCAAAATTTGTTGTACCTTTTCTTATAAATGTTTCAGGAGTTTCCAAATATTTGCCGCCAAAAGAGAGTTCAGATTCTGGCTCATTAGCAACTACGGAAATAATATTAAATCTTAAAGCTAACTTATTAATTTCTAAGCCTGTAAAACCAATTTCCTAAACTCGCAACAATAATAAATTAAAAATAATAAATTTATATCTAAAAGTAATAAAGTGGTATATTTTTTGGATTGTACAGTTTTTTTTTTTTTTTAAATAACATTTGAAAAATAGAATTACTGTGTCAAATGAATTATATTTATTAAGTATGGTTATTTATATGATTCTTGTCTTATGAGTTGAAAAATTAACTTTATGTGTATGTAGTTCAAAGTATTAAAAAATGTAAATCTGTATTTAACAAATTTTCCATACAATGAACTTATTTTCTGTATTTAAAGACTGTTAAATAGAAGTCTGCTTTTTGATCGTGATGTACAATTGTAATAAACGGAGCGGCATACCGCAACCCAAATGTATGCTTTAGTTATTCTTATTTATGTTTATATAAGTTTTAGAGATTGATTTTTTTTGCTTGATAAAAGAGAATCAGTGAAAGTTATAAAACATATACAGGTAAATATTTTAATATAAACATTTGTTTATATGAAAACTGTTTTCAGGTTCAAGTGCAATAAGTGCAAGTTTCAGAAGTCGTGGTAAATGAAATTAAAAGCAGGTTTGTAAATCCTTGCTAAATTTTATAATTAAATAAATTTATGCTAATAATTTTCAAGATATTTTTTCATCCTTGATATTGAAAGTAATAGTATTTTTGTTTTTTAAAGTAGCTGCATTTTAAAGCACAAAGTTGGCAAAAATTCTCTTTTCTTTTTTATAAAATCAACTGACAGTATTTCCTGTTTATTTTTATTTTTAAAATAAGATTTGAAAAACCTAAACATGGTAAACAAATGTTAATTAGCTGAGAAATTTTTTAAAATATAATCATTTATGTTATATCAAATACTATTCTATTTGTACATATTTTGGATACAGTTAAATTTTAAGAAATGTTAACCAAATGTTTATTTTTCTTTATTAGTTCAGTAGTGACGTTAAAATTCTATCCTCAGTTTTTGGTATTATTTCTCTATATATAGATATCTTTTTTTTTTTTTTTTTCTTAACACTGAAAAATTCTTTGATTTTTCTGTTTCTCCATGCTCATGTTCTACATTTTCTTCAGTATTTCACAACTGATTTGCAAAAACAAAACAATTTTTTTTAATTGCATTACTATATAAATAATTCCTTAAATAGATAAACTGAATAGCATTTATCCCCATTGCAAAATTTTCCTTTACAATACAAAGAGTCAAAAATTTTATAGCAATTTGCAGGATGTGAAATCTCAAAATTATTTTAGATGGTCAGTGCAGATTCATTCATCTCGGAAAAGTATAACATGAGTATTAAAGAAAGTCATTTTTGTGCTGCACAGAATTGACTTTGTGCAGTCACACGAAATTTTGTGCAACTGACATGAAATTTTCTTTACCTCCCAAGGAAATGTTTTTCAGATATTTTTAAAATTATTACAACTGAAGAAAATTGATTATGTTGTTTCAAATTATTACAGATATATGATTGAAACACTCGTGTTAAAAGTATTGATCAGTTCTTTTGGAAAAAAATATTGAAAATTACATTCCTTGGAGAAAGCAATATTTCTACATATACATTTTATAATGTTTGAATACTACTATTAATTAAAATATCTTTAATTTTATGCTTGTTTAAAAATACTCCCCATTGTATTCATTTCTATGAAATTTTGACTTATGCTGTCATATGAACCAATTATTATGAAAAGACAAGATCATAGCACAATCTGTTGAGCAATATGCATCAAAAGTTGATAAACAAAAAATTATATCAAGTTGCATCTAAATGTAAAATTTCAAGCATATGTTATTGATCTCAGGGTGCATCGAATTTTTGTCACACACATACAAAGCCATAGCCAAGGAGGGGAGTTAAAATACAACCCCCTTCTTGAAATTTTGCAGGTTTGTCAAAAATTTTAGAGTTCTATATCAGCATTTTTAGCATTCAACATTATGTACTAGAACTTGAACATCCAAAATTTTTTTCTGGCTACGCCCTTGTACTGACGTTAGGACAAAAAAGCCAGAAGTGTGTTACTCTTAAAATGTATAAAATCATCAAAAATTGGCAGTCTGAAAATTTTCAAACCAAATGTTTTCTTCTTATCAAATCAGATGTCAGTGACAATCTCACTTTTTTTTTACTAGGCATTAGGGGTATGGAAAAAATTACTACTTTTTCCTTTCTTTTAATAGGTGCCTCACAGTTCTAAAAATTTCAATTTTTTCATTTTCCCATTTGTATCTTAAATAAGCAAGAATAATACTACTCCAATAACAGAATCATCCTTATTTGCTTATGACTCTAATTGGAGAACTAACAGTACATATAAATTTCAATGTAACTATCATGTTTAATAAGATTTCTCATAAAATATTGAATAAAATGACGTTCAAAGTTTTAATTTTTTTTGAAAAATTTTAAATTGCTCCCTGCTAATTTTATTTTTTCTCCCTCAATTTTACATTATTATTGCTTAACAATTTATTCTTGACCTACTTGGATATTTTTTGTGTGGATCCATTGGTAAGTTAATTGATTAAATATATTTAATATTTAAAAGCTGGAACTGAATGCAAATTTTAAGCATTTAAACAATTTTTTGTTCATCATCATGCTATAGGTATGGAGAGCGTAAAGAATCATGAAAATTTTTTACCTCGTTTTTTTTTTATTATTATTATTATTTTTACACTTTTCAGGTATGGGGATACCAAAAATAATAAAATTTATAAGTTGTCAGTCTGAAGGGTGTCAGTTTGTTAAACTATCTTAAGAATAAAAGATCGCAGGTAGGTGGGCCCAGTTTTAAAATATTATCTATAACATTGGCTAGAACACTATTGATTTTCAACATTCTAATTTAAAAACTTCATAAGTTATTCAAAATTTACGATTTTCTTAACATGGGAGGTAGGGCAAAATTTTGTTTCAACATACATTAAAAGGGATATTTTTACAGTAAAGGTGCGAGACCAGCTTAAAAGTATGTTACAATGCTCGCATGAACATAATTAACCATGGAAACTGCATACATTACTCGAAATTAACCATTTTTTTAACATGGCAGAATCGCACAAAATTTCGCATAAACATCCATTGCAGTTTAAGTCATAAGATCAATAAATTACGATAATTAAGTTCAGTCTACTTTTAAAATAATCTAAAATAGGTTTTCTTAAATAATTCAAAACTGTTACTAATTTGTCTTCAAACTTGCCAATCCCGATCAAATTTTTCAAGTGGAATTACGAACTTCAAAATGCCAAATTTGAATTTCCTGTGGTTATTTAAGTTATGCTTATAACAGATATACATACAGATCAGCCACTTAAAATTGGACTTTCGTATTCAGTGAACCTCAAAATGTGATGTTATACAAAAAACCAGTGTTGAAAATAGAATTTGAAAATATATTTTCTTTACAGTATGACTGTTAAAATTTAATTTTTCTTCCTGAGCAGTGTTTGTTGATATAGTAAAATGTAACAAAGCACTTACATCTGCTACATTCAAGTTTTGCTTAATTTTGGTTAACCTTGTATGTTGTCTGTGAATTTTATGCATATCACATTATGCACTTAAATTCAGTTGTATTTAAAGAACACCGAACACAAAATGAAATAGACTGCCAGCAATTTCCAAGTATATATTCCCGATATATTCAAATACTTTGGATAGTCCTGTAAACAAATGATAAATGATTTCTATTCCATATTCTACACAAAACATGCTTTTATGCATTGAAAAAAAATATGTTCATTCCATTTTGTTTAGGGCAACCTATATATGTTACACTTTACTTAATGAACTTTTCCCCGTAGACGTAATGTATTTGAATTCTTTTGGATATCCCTGTACATAAACCATCTGCTTCATCTCAACGAAAAGTTTAATGTAGCATCACTACATTGTACAGATTTAGAATACCGAATTTGGACTTCCTTCTATAATTTGTTGTTGAGAAAAAACAGAGACCAACTGATAAAAACATGTTTTTCAGATTCAGGAAACCTAAAAATGTGTAAATGAAACAAAAACTCAATTTAAAAAATTTGACTCAAAAACAATACTATTTCTAATATGGATTTAAAAAAAATAAAAAAGATGGTAGTGTAACATTTATTTATTAATAAAAAGATTTTTTTCATTTATTATTATTATTATTTTTTTTTTTTTTTAGAATGCAAAAATTTATTTTTATTAAATACTACCTAATACAAATTTAATATATTCTTTTAAAGCTCATTTATCTTCATAACAATATTGAAAAATACATTAAAATTGGTTTACCGATATAAACTTATTCAAAACATGTAAAAAATAAATAATAAATGAGATTTTATACATATTTAATTAATTTTTCACATGAAATATGTGTAACGAAAATATTAGCACGTGTATATTTAAAAAACTAAAAATAAAAAGTGCATAACCTTCCAAACCTCATTTTCTTTTTCATTAAAAAAAAAAAAAAAAATCGCCAAAAGAGCGATAATCAGCCAAATCTTTATACCCATAAAACTGATTACGAAATCGCATACGTAATCCGTGACGTATGAGTAGTACTTCGGTCCCTCGTCAGGGGCGATAGTGTCTATGCGAAATTTACATGTTAAATTTTTACCATTAGCTTCTATGTAAGTGACGGCTCTGAATGTTATCAGTACTCTGTGGATCTACCTCCCCGTGGGGCACCCTGGGCAACGGCTAGTAGAGCTAAATGATCTACAATCAAGGCATTCAGTCTGGTGCTCAGTATCCTTTATCAACAATTTTTATCATATTTATGCAGTAATTTATTGTGATAGAAATTATTGATAAAGAATACTGGTGTCAGTGCTCCTTTTTGAGATGGAAACTATTGCCACCCTGCGAATAAATTGAGCCGGCAAAGGGTTAAAAATTAAGATGTTTACTTCTTCTTGCATACCTAAACTACTGTTTTCCACCAAATTTGGTTACTCATCTTGCCATTTTTTTCGCAACGCATATTTTGGCTTTGGCAATTTGGTGAAAAATGTAATTTTAGGGTTTTTAAAGTTTGGAAACTGTAACTTCAATAAAAGCTGAGTTCTGGAATTATCCAAATGATTTATTGAATTCTAGCAAAGAGCTAATTTCCTTGATAATACTATAAATTACCAACAGAAAGAGATTCCGTGGAAAAGGATAGCATCAATCGCACAAAAGGACGACGTTTCTTCCTTTTTCTTCTACCACTAATAACTTACAGAAATATAATCATATATTTACTGTATTTTTGAGAATAAAAAGGATGGCGATTATTGATAGAAGACTTGGCGTGGAATTACGAACAAGGCAAATAACAACGTCTAGAACGCCTGTTATTTATTTTTAGCGTTGGAGACGTTATTTTTTTCCTTGTTTAGGATTGTGATAATAGTTAGGAAATATAGGTGGAAACAGAAATATCTCAGTGTGTGACTGACGTTACACTTTTCGTGGAATTGCCACAAAACTGTAAAATGCGAAGTATTATTATTGATGACTGAAGACAAGAACTTGTCTACTTCTTTGCTATTATTTATACCTGGTATTTACAGTAAAAATTAAATAAATTGCAATTTTTTTCACTTCCGTGAAGTTGGTGGCAGACTTTGTAACTCGACGTCAAATTAGACAATTTTGCACACAAATTTAGCGAAAAGTGGTAGTTTGAGATTTCCAAAATTTGAAATTTCTAAGTTCAGTATGAGCTGAGTTCCGGAATTTTCCTGAATAATTGATTCATTGCTTTTTTAGCCCAGAACTAAGTCAAAATTTTTATAAACCACTGACAGTACCCTCGATGAATTCAAATTCTATTCAGACTTCCGACTAAGTGGTTGATCATTGTTCCTAGATTAATGAAATTCCTGCTCTTTGGTGTGTTTAACGCTGTTTACTTGATTTTTGTGGTACGAATAACTATTTTGTTGGATTGTTTCGAGAATATTCATTAATGTTTCGAGAATATTCATAATTTTTATGGAGTAGATTTGTATTTTCATCATACGTGCATACAGACATCATGAAAAATCGTGCAAAATCCTATGTATATCTAAAAGGGGATCTCGTGTCGAGACCAAAGTTAGAGGTGTATAATTAGACGTCATGACAGTAACAATTACAAATTTGTAACATTCTACGACCATTAGCTTCTGCAATATATAAGATCTACTTCGCCAAATCAGTATTACAATACACTGAGAGAAAACTCTATAACTGACATCTAGAATCTAAATTGTGGCTCTAGAAAAAAGAGTTCCATGTCATCATTATAAATTCTAGTTTCCTTGGAAAGCGAGTTCTAGAAGCCCCTATTAGAATTCTAGAGCGTTTGCCTATATTCTCGAGGGCAAAGTTATTTAAAAATCTCTGCAAATAAATGAGACTACAAGAGTCGGGTTTCAGCAACTATAATCTTGGTTTTATTACCCAATTCTAGAAAATCAAGCAAGAATTTCTCGCAATACAAATGATTCAGAATATTTAAAGTATTCAGAATATTGTTTCACCATCTAAAAATATGATAATATAAAAAAACCTCAATATTCCAGAGCGTTTGCCTATATTATTGAGGGCAAAGTTATTTAAAAATCTCTGCAAACAAATGAGACTACAAGAGGCGGGTTTCAGCAACTATAATCTTGGTTTTATTACCCAGTACTAGAAAATCAAGCGAGAATTTCTCGCAATACAAATGATTCAGAATATTTAAAGTATTCAGGATATTGTTTCACCATTTAGAAATGTGTAAACTAGAAATTCTCGATGATTTCGTCTATTCAGTTTATTGCCGTGCCTTATGCGCATAGCTCGGAAATCTATATTTCTAGTCAAGGAGTTTAGAAAATAGCCACTTATTCATTCTAGTGGAAGGCGGTATATTTTTTTTCTCAGTGTACTTTCTTATACTTTACAATTATTCTTTATATTTTGTATTAAAAAAGTAAAAAGGAAACAATATAATTAACTGCAAGGAATTTTTACTTGAATTTTAAAACTGTTTTATTATGCGATGGTATTATGCAATTATAACGACAAATTGCAAGCGTTGACAAACAGATATTTTTGAGTTCATTGACACTATTTTTTAGTTAAAAAGAGTCAATGAACTCAAAAATATCTACACTTTAATTAAGTGTCAGTTTAATAACGTAAAAAATAAGTAATCGATTTTCAGTGAATAAGAGGTAGAATATATTTAAATAGCTTAAGGTAAAAATAAAAGCCTTTGTCATTTGTTAATGAAGCGTGAAACTGTTTGTTGCTTCATTGATTCAATTTAGGTACATTATTACCTTTTTTTATGTCGTTTATTTTTATTTTTAACTTTATTTATTTTTTCTTTCCTCATCGAGACTTTTAGACGTTTATCCGAAAAATGTATAACCGCAATGTTTCAATATATACATAAATATGCATATATGTGTAAAGTATACTCTAAAGTTTATACTTCGAATGTTATTTTTATTTATTTATGTATTTTTTATTTATTTATTTTTTTTTTTTTTTTCAAAATTTCCTTAAATGATAATAATAATAATATATCAAAAAAAATTTTTTTTTCTAAATATCATAGCAAATTTTGGTATTAAATCAAACCGAGACTGATTGTATTTAGGATGCGTTGTACTTTTACATATTTTTGCTTATTAGTCTAGAATGCATACTGGCAAGAAAAGTGCCACAAATTCAAATAAATAGTATTTGAAAAAA
Organism: Salticus scenicus; assembly: GCA_963930645.1. NCBI lineage: Eukaryota > Metazoa > Arthropoda > Arachnida > Araneae > Salticidae > Salticus > Salticus scenicus. The sequence continues at coordinate 85,011,674 of OZ005662.1, forward strand.
ATCAACCTAAATATAACGATAAACCATTAAAAAGGGCCCAGTCGGTAGAGCGCTGGCCTCATAATTGGAAAATTGCAGGTTCGGTACTTGAGCCAGCCAAAGACCATCGTGTACACTATGGTGGCTGGTGCACGTAAAATCTGTCGTGGCCGCAATGTCCTCCATGTTCCCATCAAAAATTATACCTCTGGGGGTCACCGAAGCGGGAGAGCCATCCCTTCCGTGGAGGATCAAAATGGTGATGGCATGTCTCCGGATCACCTCTAGGGGTGTGTCCCAGGCCGTCACTAATTGCCCATCTGCGCAGCACTAGTGCGACGTAAAACCCAACCATCCATCCATCCATTAAAAAGCCTAAAATAAAAATGACGCAACTGACTCTCCGGTGGATAAATTTCGGGATTAAGATATAACGCATTTCGTGCACGTCAGGGCACATCACACACATTTTTCAATGTCATAAAATAAAAATTGCCATTTTTTTTTTTACCTATTTCACTTTTCTAGCTGAGGGTTCGATACATGCATTTTTCTCCGCACAATATTCATCATTTACTAAAAAAAAAAAAAAAAAAAAAAATAGAAATTATCATTCTTAAGGCATTTTTGGATTTCATAATTTTGAGTCATTCACTTATTGAAGCCAATATTAGTAAATAAACATTTTGGAATATTATTTTTAAGATAACATTAAATTTATCTTTATTGACGTTTGTTCTATTTCATTATTTTTCTTTGCTAGAAAACCAAAAGAAAAAAACCTTAAGAAGGAAAATATCCCTAATAAAAACAATTTACTGTTCATATGTTATTTAATATTAGAGAAAATATTGTCATTTTCTTTTACGATTTATTCATTTTATGCGAAATTGGCCAATCATTATTCTAGAAAATCCAGAAATAAGCATCAGTGACATAAATGTGTCTACATATTAAAAAAAAAATATACCTTTCAAATTTTTCTGTTTTTCAAAATAAATAAAGAACATCGTACAACTCTATATAAAGTGGCAAAAATGGTAAGACACATATGCGAAATTTTTAGTATTTTCAGAAAATTTAGCGCTTTTGCTAGTCAATTGCATATATGAAAAAAATAAAATTGAACTTGAATAATTATAAAATTGAATATGAATAATTATAAAATTGAACTTATAAAATAATTATCGAGTTTCTAAAAGTTGTTAATGTGTATATATAGATAGATATTATTGAGTAAAGTCTAACTCTTATATCCTTTCATGATGAATTTATATTACGTTGTGCAGTATTTTTATAGTGATAAGCCTAAGCAAAATCGCTGACGCAGTAAAAGTAAAATTAAATTAATAAATAAAACACTTTAAAATACGTATATAAGTTTTAAAAACATATATTTAATTAAAATACGCATATTTCAAAGCTTTTCACGGCGAAAAGCTTTGAAATATGCGTTTTTTAATTAAATATATGTTTTTAAAACTTATATACGTGTTTTAAAGTGTTTTATTTATTAATTTAAAACGTTACACGTGTTTTTAAAAGTGTCTCTATATGAGATATATTTTTTCTGCAAAAGTAAAATTAGTATGTTGAGGTCATCACAAAACTTTTTTCTATATAATTCAATAAAACAGCGCCACCTACTAGTTAACATGAAAAAAAAAAAAAAAAAAGAAATAGTCATTGTTCTTCCCAATAATAAAGATTTTACTTATACAGTTTGTTGCAATTTTAAACAATAGATAATAAGATATAATCATGAGAAAAATCACTATAGATTAATAATATCATCGCCACCTCCCAACCTCTATACAGCTAAATTAAGTCAGTATTCTTCCTCAAAACGTACACATCAAATATCAAATTTGCTGCATTTATATTCCATAGAAGCTGAGATATACGCTAAAATAGCCTGCATCTTGTCATCACAGGAAAAATTCAATCCTAGCAGCGCTACCTGTCAAACATTATTCATCCAAACTGAATCAGCGTGGCATTTAAAGCCTTATCACATATCGAACTTTGTGCATTTATATACAATAGAAGTTAAGATGTAGCTTTTTATGTACGTTTAAAATTCCATCGCAGCAGCATTATGCTTTACACTGAGAAAAAATTCTGTAACTGACATCGAGAATCTAGATTGTGGCTCTAGTAAAAATAGTTCCATGTCATCCTTATAAATTCTGGTTCCTTTTGAAAGCGAGTTCTAGAAACTCTTATTAGAATTCTAGAGCGTTTGTCTATATTATCTATGTCAAACTTATTTAAATATCTCTGCAAATAAATGTTAATGCAAGAGGCGGGTTTTGGCAACTATAATCTTGGTTTATAACCCAGTTCTAGAAATCATGCGAGAATTTCTCGCAATACAAAGGATTCAGAATATTCAGAATATTGTTTCACCTTCTAGAAATGTATACACACGAAATTCTCGATCATTTCGACTATTCATCTCATTGGTGTGCCTTATACACATAGCTCTGAAATCTATATTTCTAGTGTAGTGTTTAGAAACTAGCCACTTATTTGTTCTAGATGAAAGCGAAATATTTTTTTTCTCAGTGTATATGACTAAATATCAATTATTATAAAAATAAAATTCTTTTTTTAAACTACAATATTTTAATGCAATGAATTATTGCTTACAGCTTTTTTGTGCATTAAAAAATTGTTGAATAAAACATTTATAAAAAAGAAAACCAAACAAATCTATTAAAAGTGCATGAAAAATGCTTCTTCGGGAACAATTTGTTGAATTTTTTAATTCACTTTTTAAAATCTGTTTTAAAATAAATTGTGTCGAAATATTTAAATTTATTTTTGTGAAAGTTAATGAAAAAAAAAAAAAAGTACTATAAAGAGGTCGTTAACTTTATTTTTTATAACTTTCTTTTCTTTACCTGAGATGGCAACAAAATTACTTTCTTCTTTTTTGTTGTTGTTGTTAATCCTATCGACTTGAATATGTAATTTTAGATAATGAAGTCATGTATATCATTACAAAATTTACATAACATTTTTTCAGACTTAAAAAAAAAAAAAAAGCGAGAAACATCGAATCGATAGAAGTTAATTATTTAAATTTAATGCTTAAAAATATATAAAACAAATTTTAATTAAGAATGTGTAATGCATATGTATATGTATATAATATATAAGAAAATTAGACAGAAATGCTACCTTTAAATAGTGTTGTAAGAAGTATCAAGTTAATAATTTTGGTACATAAAAGTAACGTTAAAAAGATAATTCAAATAATGTTAGATACTTGATTTTAGGTATCACATTTATTTAATGAGTATTTACACATTTTTAATTAAAATTTGTTATGTATATATATATTTTAATTATTTCATCAAAATTATTTAAATAACTTCTTTTGATTCGATATATTTTGCTTTTCTTTCTTTCTTTCTATGTTTTTGGATTACGTTTTAATTCAGTTTCTATTCTTACATTTTTGTTTTACATGTAAGTTTGTTAAAAGTTTTGTTGCTGTTTAATATTTTTAATGTAATGTATGATTAAAAACAATTTTTGATACCGTATATATGTATATGTAATTCTATTTATCTTTATTGAGCACCAATCTAAATGTTTGTTTTCGAATATATCGCAGTATTAACTGCTTAAACAGTTTAATTTTACTGTCACTTACATTACTTTTGTTTTGTTTGCAATACTCTTAACTCTTCTATTATATCATCTTCTATTTTATCTCTTAAATTATCTTTGCTTCATGTATATTAAAACGCAAATGTATTTTGTAATGCGTTTGGTTGCATTTTTGCTTTGTTGTTTTTATGTATTTATATATGTTGCATTTATGCATTTCACTTTTAGTATATTGGTCAGGCCACTCTCGGCGATAACTATAACCTATTTCAAAACTACCCGATTATTCTTTCTATTTTTACATTTTAGACTGAACTTGATACATTTAATTTATCCTTGTTTCAGGTAAAGCAATTTTGTAATTATTTTGGTTGCATTTTTTTTTCTTTACATCTTAAATGTCTTTTAATTCACTGTTGAAATCATTAAGTTGTTGGGCAATGATGCAATGATAGTAATTTTTTATGATCTTACATATATATCACTGTATCAGAAACAACTCATTTTCTATTACCTGTTGCTGCCTTTAATAATTATGCAGCAGTCTTTGGAAAATTCAAAGTTATTTTTCTCTTTCTATTAAACTTTTCAATATCGTTTGTTGTATAATGCTTCATTTTCATATTAAATTATTTATAAATTAATTCAAGCTTCCTTCGTGGTGTTTGGTTATTACAATAATGTATTATTATTATTATTAGATTGTAACATCGTCAAGGTTTTCATCTTTTGTACTCGACTTCCATTGTGAGATCCAAGATGCCCCTCTGTCTGCAGACTCATGAAAACGGACATTCCGTGCATCCTTTCACACTCTCAGATACAAAGTCACCGCAATTTCACGCTTGACTTTGATAATTCCATCTTGCGCTCCCAGGCGAAGGTGGTACCCAGACATTTTGACGCCGAGCAAACACCAATGAACTATTCAACTAGGTGTGAACTAGATGTATCTAACGTGACCAAAAACTTTCTGATTAGTTGTCATCTTGTGGGGAAATATTTCCTCCCCCTTTTGCATCTCATCAAAATTTTGAAGGACTGAAAAATCAGAAATAACTCTAGAGACTTGGATTATGCACTGTGTAGAGAGAAGTCGTTCTCCTGAACTTCTCTGCAATTTGTACACATGCTAGGAATCACACATATATGTGATGCATGTTTTTATGATTTACCTGTATGAACAGGATGTTAAAAGGAATAGTTATGTACTATTTCGTATTATTATTAAAACTTTGTTAAGTTAATTCATCGGAGTATTTATTTTTTAGTTTCACTAAAATTATGACTTTGAATATTAACAATAGTTGCAAATCAAGTGAATTCCTCTGTACCTGAATCGGAATATATCACAAGATACAAATTTAAATTTAATTCTGCTTATTTTATATACTTCTTTTTTAATATTCGATAGATGAACCTCACCCCACCCTCTCTTGAAATAATCGCATTGTAAAAAAGAAGAGGAATAATAATAATAATAATAATAATAATAAAAGATAGAAAAACTGAAAGAATTCTCATACGTCTGTACATTCAGAGTACAGAAATACAAAGAAAAATTACAAACACTCCTAGTATACAGGCGAAAGCATCAGCAATCTTTGAAATATAAGCCTATCATTAATTTAAGTGTTTAGCTTCCTCTCTTTATGTTTTAGAACTCTTTGCAATAATTTAAAAAAACTCAGATCCCTTATAAGCTCTTTTTTACAGCTTTCTTCGACAAAGTCTTTAATTCTTGCAATAGGTTGCAATTGACACTTGAAACCTACTGCAATTGGTCGAGTTGGGGAGACACAATTGGTTCACATTGTCAGTCTGCACTCGCTGCTCTGTACTCATCAAATGCCCAATGCCGCGTGAGCCACTATTCAGCAAGATGTTTTCTGGTTGTATTGGGTGACTTGCAGCACTGATAAAAAATTCTGTAACTGACATCTAGAATCTAAGTTTTGGCTCCAGAAAAAATAATTCCACGTCATTTTTATAAATTCTAGTCCCCCTTTGAAAGCGAGTTCTAGAAACCCCTATTAGAATTCTCGAGAGTTTGTCTATATTATCGAGGTCAAATCTATTTGAAAATATCTCCAAATAAATGCGAACACAAGAGGCGGGTTTCAGCAATTATAATCTTGTTTTATGACCCAATTCTAGAAAATCAAGCGAGAATTTCTCGCAATACAAAAGATTCAGAATATTTAATGTATATTGTTTCACCATCTAGAAATGTGTAGACTAGAAATTCTCAATCATTTCGTCTTTTCACTTTATTGGCGTGCCTTATACGCATAGCTCGGAAATCTATATCTCTAGTTAAGGGATTTAGAAAATGGCCAGTAATTCATTCTAGATGAAGGCGGTATATATATATATATATATATATATATATTCTCAGTGAGGAGAATTAATTTCAGATATTTTTCAACCAGAATATTTTAACAATAATATTTTTGATAGTTTTTTCTATTTTTTAGCAATTAAATATAAAGAAAATTGCGATTCGTAATTACTTGTTGAAAAATTTACGGAACTCAAATATTTCTGCACTGCTTAACCCCAGTGTGCACCTTTTGCAACACGTCCATTGATGGTCCGGCAAAAGTATTTCTACACTTATTTTTTTATAAAAACAGATTTGATACCACTATAGAAGTAGTCTTTTATTTTTATTATTTTAACCAGTTAGTTACTTTTAACATTAACTTAAATTAAACTTTAGGCAGTGAACATATAATATCAAAAGTTCCAGCATCATTCTTCTACTGTTCTAAATAAGACATCAAAGACAACATTTAACAATAATACTATATTACAATAACATATATTATTATAACAATAATACGACATTTGTTTAACAAAAATAATCTATGTAAAATTCCTCTAACGTGGACTAGTTACGGTTAAATTTTGTACAAACGATACGATAGTGACTTAATAAAATAAGTGAAGATAAAAAATAATACATAAGCAATATTTAAGCAAGCGAACTCAGTTCTGTGACATAATAAAAAAAATGACGACCTTAGTCTGATGAGATCATTTTATAGAAAAATCTATTTCTAAAAGTTGCATCTTTATAAACGTCATTTTAAACCTAGCATTTCTTTAAAGATATTAATAAAATATGAACTTTTGCCATAAATTGATTTAAAAAAACCAATAGTAATAAATAATAAAACAATAATAAATAAAATCAAAATAGGTACTAAGTTTTCTTTTTAACAAAAAAATTATGCCAAAATGAATAAATTAAAAAACAAATTAAAAGGCAACTCGTCAACATGGCGGCAAAAATTTAAAAGTTGCCATAGAGGGTCCTATACTAAAGTTGTCCTGCTTGTAGAAGCATGAAAACTTGTTTGTCAAACATGAATTTAATTTTGAAACTTTCCTTTGACTAATGGTTCTGATTTAATTACACTGCCCCAACACCACTTTTGCAAATTCTTATGTAAAATGACCTAATCCGAATATGACGGCCATATTACCCTATCACCCACCGTTTTTTGGGGACGCCCCCTATTTTTACCACTTTTCGGTAATTTTATGGTTATAAATTTGATTTATAGTAGAGAAAAGAAACATTTTAACTGTTAAATATCTTCTGAGGGCCTAAAAAAGTGAAAATTTCTACAACATGAACATTTGCTGCAAAGGGAAGATTTAGGATGTGGGGGAGGGGGGGGGGAATTTGTCACTGAAATTATAAGTTTCATTTCTTACATTTTATTAATCAATAACTATTATCACTTATTATTATACATTATATATTTTTCGTTATTTTTAAGAGTTAAAATAATTATTTTCCATTCTTCAAATCAAATTCATGGCCATAAAATTACCGAAGAGGGATAAAAATTGGGGGAAGAGGTGACGTCCCGAGAAAACGGTGGGTGATGGGGCAAAATAGGGGTCATATTCGGATTCAGGAGGTCATCATTTTACATAAGAATTAGCAGGAATGGTAACAGGGTTCGAAATTTATTTATTTATTTATTTATTTATTCTATTTATTCTATTTATTTATTTTGCAGCGTAGTGATATCATTAGCGTTTCATCCCACAAAAACTAATAATAATTTCGCTTCTGATGAATTAAAATTTAAATTAGGTGGTAAAATTGGTAACTTATAAGTTTTAAATTTTAAAGGTAAAGAAATAAAAAAATAAATTGCGAAATTTTCTCATGGGTTTTCTAGTAATTGAATATAACTTCAGTATTAAATTTTATATGTTTCTGTTGGCTAATATATCTTTTATAAAAGAATGTTTCACCATTAATTGAAATGAAACACATTTAATATTTACTAGAAATAAAAGTTTTTTAAAGAATAATTTGACAGATTTTATTCATACTTTTATTCTTCAAGGCTGAAACCTAAGAAAAATCATAATCTTATTTACAATTTCGTATTTTATGGCTGGGGAACAAAACATTACAATGTGTTTCCGCTGTTAGAAATTCCAATCGATATTTCATGTACTGAATTTATGATATAAAAATGATTAATGATGTCATTGCTATCATTTGAAGGGAAGCAGTTATGTAAAAGTATTTTGGGAATTTGCACTGAACGTGAACAATGATAAAGATTTGTATCTGGAACCTGATAAGCTGGAAACCGGGACAGAAAGTATGAAAATTATTTCATTTAATACGCAAAGAAATTTAACATACGATAAATATGTTTCATTTATAAATGAAAGTTAATGAGTAAAGAAATAATCTGGTGTGTCACTCACACGACATTCTCTTACCCTGAAATTTAATACTATAAATACAGGTTGCAGATTAAGAGTTAAAATAACGAGTACTGTTATGTAAACCAGTGTTAAACAATTCAAATTAGGCTTCGGAAGAGTTTTATATGATAATTAGTTCTGTGTGAGTTCTGTGTGTTAGTTCTGTCAACCTCCCGTTTTATTAATGCACCTACATTTATACATAATTTAATTCGGTTATTATAAAATAATTCTATTTTTATACAATAATTTATTAAAATTATTATTTAAAAAAAAATTATTTTTTATAATAATGCAGACGATTTCCATATTAGAGAAGTAGTATAACACTAAATATAAAAAAAAAAAAAGTTGAATTTATTCTCAATATTACATTAAAAAAAAAAAAAAATCGATAACTTTATTTTAAATTATCGCAAATCAATGGTTCAACCATTCGGTCTAAAGGTATTGGCGAGCTTTTTTGAAAGATACCCATCATGAAAATTTACTCCCCTCGAGGGGGCACTCCCCCCCCTCCCCAGGGGAAAGGCGAGGCTCCTACATACACAAAAAAAATTTCCCAGTTGACTATCTCTATTACAAAAAAATTATATTCGTTTCATTTTGTTTAGTGCAGTCTATAGATGTTAAACTCTACTTACCTGCGATTTCCCCCATAAACGTAATTCATTTGAATACTTTTGAGTGTCCCTGTACACGAACGATTTGCTTCATCTCAACAAAAAGCTTACTCTAGCATACCTATGTGATACACATTTAGAGTACCGAGTTTGAAAATTCTGCTGCTATTTGTTCTTGAGATATGCTGATAACAGACAGACACACAGACAGACGCACAGACCATTCGCTAAAAACATGATTTTCGTATTCGGGGACCTCAGAACAAGTAAGTGTAACAAAAACTCACGTTCGAAAATTTGACCCTAAGACAATACTTTCTCGATCCTATGGGCAAAAGAAATTAAAAAATCTGCAGTCACTCCACTTTCCGAACATTAAGTAGTTAACGGTTGTATAAATAAATTAAAGTAAAAGAAGTCGTTAAATAAATAAAAGTGGAAATCTCAATAGGGCGTTAGGCTAATTTCCCCATATAGTACATAGTTTAATTTTACGCTATTGTATTTAAATAATTTGACCCCATAGGTCATAATAATAAAGAATTTTTCGTCGTGTTCCTGTAAAATTCTATAAGTGCTAGATTCAACAAAATCTCTGAAGTGAGGTGAAGGTAACCAATAATACGTATATAAATTTTTAGCTCAATCGAATTAAACGTTTAGACGTTATTGCATTTTAAAATTTTGGGTGCATAGGCCATAAGGATAAAAAAAAAAAATGTGTCTCTGTAAAAAAAAAAAAAAAAAAAAAAAACCTATAAGTTCTAGATTAACCAAAACCTATACAGTTCGTGCCACTGTGACCTATAACATAAGTATAAATTTTCAGCTCAATCGAATTAGGCGCATCAATGCTATTGTATTTTTAAAAAATTGGGCTTATAGGCAATAATGATAATGTTGCCTATGTAATTTTTCTTCATATCTTTGTAAAAAAAATATAAGTACTATGTTCACCACAATCTCCACAGTTCCTGCGACAATGACTTATAACATAGGCATACTTATTCAATATTTCCTTATTTAACATGTAAATTCGTTCGCTAATATCTTGAAAATATTGTTAGTATTCTCTAAATTTTTATTCATCATAGAGTTTAAAGCTTTGAAATTTCGTTTACAGTACCCGCAGTTTATTAAAATCACATTCGTTCTGATCCAAAATTATTTTATAAAATGGTTGATTTTTATATCCGGCGATCGTTCCACTCAAGAAAAAGGTATTATACTTCTACGAATTTGGAAATAAATCTCAAAAGACAATAATCATCATTACTTTACCGAAAGTTCACGCTTTTCTTTTAAATTTAAAATCTTTTCGTTTAAACCTCTTGCTTCATAGTTACTTCAAAATAGGAAATAAAACTTGTCTTTTAATAATTAAAAACTTTAAAAAAAAAAATCGCTTGCGAATTAAATCAATTTTACAACTTATTACTGCGCTTTGAAGAATACGTTCCTTGAAATATTTACTGAGATAAATGTAATTGAGTTATATTTTTATTTAATATTTATTGAGATATGAGTACTTCTTTCATTTCTAACTATACTCCAAGTGTAAAAGTATCGACAAAGAAAGATACTTAAAGGATTGCTGTGTTTTAATTCCATTTTCATTTGAAAAAAAAATAAATAAATAACTTGTATAAATGATGTTTTTGCTGCTGAAGAGATTTTTTTTATTTTTATTTTTTAAGTTTATTAACCGGTGATACTGATTTTATTAAGCGGCGGTTTTAAAAGTAACTTTTATTGATTTGATTCCGGTCCTGGCAATTTGATCAGATTAAGCGGCTGATTTTATTAACCTGTGAATTTATTAAGCGGCGGTTACTTTATTTACTTTTTTTTTTTTCTTATTACTTTCTCTTACCCATAAGGTAGAGAAAGTATTGTTTTTGGGTCAAATTTTCGAATGCGAGATTTTGTTATATTTACATGTTTTGAGGTCCCCTGAATACGAAAATCATGTTTTTAGCAAATGGTCTGTGTGTATGTCTGTGTGTGCGTCTCTGTGTGTGTGTGTGTCTGTGTGTGCGTGTGTGTCTGTGTGTCTGTCTGTGTGTCTGTCTGTTATCAGCATATCTCAAAAACAAATTATGGCAGAAAGTTCAAACTTGGTATTCTAATTGTGTATCATATAGGGATGCTACAGTAAGCTTTTCGTTAAGATCAAGCAAATGGTTCGTGTACAGGGTCAATCAAGAGAATTCTAATACATTACGTCTATGGGGGAAATTGCAGGTAAGTAGAGTTTAACGTCTATAGACTGCACTAAACCAAATGAAAAGAATATATATTTTTTGTAATAGAGATAGTTAACTGGGAAAAAAAATTATGCATGCAGGAGCCTCGCCTCCCCCCTGGGGGGGAATTCCCCCCTCGAGGGGAGTAAATTTTCATGATGGGTATCTTTCAAAAGAGCTCGCCAATACCTTTAAAACGAATGGTTGAACCATCGATCTGCGATAATTTAAAGCAAAGTTATGGATTTTTTTACTTTTAACGAAAAACAAAAACTTAGAAAAAAAAAATCGTATATATATATATATTTTTTATATATAGTATATATATATATATTAAGAATAAAATGGACTTTTTTTTGGATATTTGCTGTTATACTACTTCTCTAATATGGAAATCGTCTGCATTATCATAAAAGATATTTTTTTAAATAATAATTTAAATAAATTGTTTTTTAAAAACAGAATTATTTTTTAATAACCGAATTAAATTCTATATAAATGTAGGTGCATTAATGAAACGGGGGGTTGAGGGGGGTGGTAGGCCCTTTCACACAGAACTAATTATCATATAAAACTCTTCCGAAGCCTCATTTGAATTGTTTAATATAGGTTTGCATTGCAGTACTCGTTATCATACCTCTTAAACTCCAACCTGCATTTATAGTATTAATTTTCAGGGTAAGAAAAAGTCGTGTGATTGACACACCAGATTATTTTTTTCTTCAACTTCGTTTTAATATCAAGCAAGGTGTCTTAATTTGAATTTCAATTTATTAAATACGTACAGCTGGCTAAAAGTAGCAAGTAGGTCATTTATGGGACGGTTGACATCATAACACTTTTTATAAAATTTATATTCTTAAATTATGATATTAAATATTATCTTAAAAATACTAGAATTTAACGGTTTTCTTCCTGTTCTGCTTTAAACCTAAAACATCAAAATAAACGCTACTGTTATATCAATAACACAAATTCTAATATCTTTATCATTTATTTACATAATATACACGACAAAGATTTTTTTTTTCTCTAAAACTTCAGAAAATTTCCATGCTGAGTAGACTCCTTTTTCGCCTTTACAACTAACCTTATTAAAATAATTTTATTTTTACTGAAAATGTCATTTTCATAAAGTATGCTGAAATTTTGATGAATGATATTAAAATATTTGATTAAAATGCAAAAACCTCTCTAATAAAATGCTGATATTAGCTATCATTGTTATATCATATATGAAAAGGAAAGCAAATCTAAAGAAACTCCGTTATATTATATGTAGTTCATATGATTTTTTAATACAGCATAAAAAATATGTCTGAATATAACATTTACTTTTACTTTTATTTCTTGCAGAAAATATATTTATACTAGACTAATCTATGATGATATTAGAGCTAAATATTAAAAGTCACAGTGAAGTAAATAATTAAAAGTAAATTTTGAACTGTAAGGGATTGTTAAAAATAATATTTAAGGGCTGTTAATGTAATATTTAAAGATTTAATTACTCTTTGAAAGAAATATTTTACAAATAATATACCAGTAAAAAGTACATGGTGAAAAATAACTGATTTTTCATAGTATCATATATAGAATATTATAAATGCATTACATATAAGAAAAAATATTAATTTTGTAAGCTATTTATTGAATATGCATCCGAAACCAAATCATATATTTTAAACATGATTTTGTTTTAAAATAGAAAGTTGATATATAAAATATTTAATTAAAAATAATACTGAACGTTTTGTACTACACGACTATCTTCTATAATATATATATATATATATATCCTATATCCCTTCTAAAGGGCGTATCAGATTCAGCAACTTTAGAAACAACCAATTTTTGAGCCGACTTTAGCGCCGATTTTTCCTCCACGAAAGCACCGTAGAGGTTACAATAGTCGGGTGAAAAGTTGGATGAAAGAAGACTAACTTCTGACGCTTATCCCTTTTTTTGGCGCGAATAAAATACGCAATGATTAGCGTTAAAATTCTCTTTCATTTGTGTAAAATATTGCATTATTATTTCTATTTTGATCTTTTTTACAACTATTGTCATAACGACATACGAAAATAAAAACGATTAATTGAAAATTCTTATCATTTAACGGTAAAATAAACGTGCTTAACGATAATATTTCTTCTTCAAATCTCCACTTGAAGCGATTCCCGTGTTCCGCCATCTTGGAAATAGGACGTATCAAAATAGCGCATCGTGATTGGACGAATCCGAGGAGAAATCATGAAAAACGGCAGTTTTTCTAGTGACGCAAGCGCAAAAACAAACGAACGCCACGACACTCAGCGGAAACGGAAAAACGAACGTAAACTGCGACACTTATATATACAAGAATTTTAAGATCAAACAAACCGCTGAAAGCCGACACTTAATATCTCAGGAAATATGGGAGGTTATGTTCTGATATTTTCAAAATAGAGTTTCACCTTCTGTCTGATCCTACCCTGAAATCGTTATATTTCTGCGTGCTATATATTTCGAGATATGAATTGGCTCATTTAAGTTGTAAATGGGCGGCGTATGTAAGGTATAAATTTTTCTCGAATATGGCTCGACCGAATGTCGTTTAATTCATATATGATATTAATCGCTTTTAACTGATGTGCCTGACGTCTCCCTTTTCCCTAGGAAAACTCTTGTTTCTTTTATAACTCAGTTTAAAAATCGAACTATTTTTTACTCCGAAAATACCGTGATGCGGCAGTTTCGCGGACGAATACAGTCCAAAGAATATTCTGAAATACTCAATATCAAATAATCGTTTTGGCGCCATCTATCGGAGAGCGTCAAAAATAAACACAAAAAATAAAAATAAAAAATATTTTTCTTTTTTTAATATATATATTAAATGAGTTATTTATTTAGGTACTTGTATTTTATATGACATTTGTTTATCAAAAATATTCTTTGTATTTACATTGTTTTCATGCTGATACGTTGTTAACTTTCAAAATTGGTTCTATTTTAAAAGGTGATTGTAACAACAAAAAATTTTTCCTTTATTTTCATAAAAATGACAAATAATATGATAATCATATGCAAATATTTGTATTTTTTTCAAAATTAGGTGATAAATCACTTAAACTACGGATTGAAAAAATTCTTAAATCAGAATTTGAAAATAATTAATTTGCTCATTAAGTTTCTAGTATATATAATATATAAATTACATAATGTTAAGCTATAATAAAATTTTGAATAGATTAAGATTTTTTTTTAATTAAATTCATAACAAACTATACTACTTAAATATTTACCAGTATAAAATTTTCACTTTTTAAAGATTTTTCTATTATTATTTATTTTTCTCTTTTAAATCAAATCTATACCTAAAAAATTATAATAAGAAATAAATATAAATAAGAAATTTTTGTCATTTTTAAAATGTACTATATTATGCCTTTGTAATGTTGCATGTGTCCATCTTTTTTATCACTTTTTATAAAATTTTGAAATTTTATTTAGTTTGTTATTTTGTTCGAGCATGACCTATAAAACAACACTTTTAATACAGTGTTATAACTCATTACCATGCTCCTTTAATTTTACGTTTTGATCATTAACCCCTAAAAAGTAATGATATCAATACAAAAAACCCTTAACGGGTTAAAAGTTTGTGACGCAGCACTGTACTTTATGGCTATAAGAATTAGAAATACTGGTCTTAAAAATAATGATATCAAATTTTCAGTGACGCTTTGATATTAATTAAATTATACATACATTTTCTTATTTGAATTTGCTTTTTCCTTTTATTTATATTTACAGTGTAAACGTTATTTTCAACACAAAATAATATATAGCATTTACTCATTGATACCTTTCCATTCACATCTCTTATACTATGAAAGTATGTGTTTTAAAAGAAATTATGTGAAATTCCAGTAACGCAGTGGTGTTACATTAAGTGATTTGTTTTTAAATTTCTCTGCAATTATTTTGTTTTGCATATTAAAGTATATGTTCACATTGAAATATTGCTTTTAATTTTCAAATACGCTGTCAAATATATCACTTTCATTAAGCTTATATTATGTACTGAAATATATTTATTTCAATGAATTATTCTATCTTTTGCGTCACGCCATCCAAAACTGTAAGTAAAATACATGGAAATGTTTACTTTGTGTCATTTCATCCAAATAAATTGAAAATGCATGCAAATAGATATCGTGATGCAAAGGAAAAAACTGTGAAATTTTTTTCAGTTTTGGATGGCGTGACGCAAAAGATAGAATAATTCATTGAAATAAATATATTTCAGTACATAATATAAGCTTAATGAAAGTGATATATTTGACAGCGTATTTGAAAATTAAAAGCAATATTTCAATGTGCACATATACTTTAATATGCAAAACAAAATAATTGCAGAGAAATTTAAAAACAAATCACTTAATGTAACACCACTGCGTTACTGGAATTTCACATAATTTCTTTTAAAACACATACTTTCATAGTATAAGAGATGTGAATGGAAAGGTATCAATGAGTAAATGCTATATATTATTTTGTGTTGAAAATAACGTTTACACTGTAAATATAAATAAAAGGAAAAAGCAAATTCAAATAAGAAAATGTATGTATAATTTAATTAATATCAAAGCGTCACTGAAAATTTGATATCATTATTTTTAAGACCAGTATTTCTAATTCTTATAGCCATAAAGTACAGTGCTGCGTCACAAACTTTTAACCCGTTAAGGGTTTTTTGTATTGATTGAGTATACGGACAATTTTATCAAGACAGCTCTGAAAAAGTTGGACAACTTCGGTCTGCGCTATCACACTGGGAGTAGAGACAATTTTTTCCGAAAAATCGGCGCTAATCAGTGGTTGGCTCTAAAATCGGCTGTAAAGTCGTCGAGTCTGATACGCCCTTTAAAATTTTTGGTGGTTGTTGAATAAAAAAGTCGTGCAATCTGTACCAGGTGGCGCTATCTACCACTTGAACTGTTGCCAAGTTTCCGAGCCACGAGGAAGGTATCTAGTTTAGGAGGCTATGATTATACTATTATTAAAAAATTTAAATTCTAGTTGGTTTTTAAAATACATATTTAAAAAAAAAAAAAAAACTTTAACAATTGTCTGTATTCAGATTTAGAAACCATATTTTCCCATAGTAGTCAAAATTTGACTTAATTTTATATTGCAAAATAGTCTTTCTATATAAAATATACATAGTATGTCTTATAAAGAATTAGTAAAAAGAATTAGTAAGACAGTTCTGAACATTTAAAAAAATTATAAAAATATATAAAAATATGTGTATATTGTTTGCATGTTTGTTATTATCAAGTGTAATGAGAAATTACAGAACTAATGGAGTCTTTACAAGAAATTGTCTCATATTTTCCATTTGAATACTTATAAAATATGTTAAATTCTATAGTTTAAAAAGCTCTATATTGTAAAAAAAAATTGTAATTTTACAAAAATGTTTATCCAAAGTGTCTGTAAACTTACAATTATTCTTAATTAAAGTAAATAATCGAGATTCTTAATGTTTTGTCTGTATTTGTATATTTTTTAATTATTTAATTTATCAATAAAAGTTAAAAATGAGTGTTTTTAGAAAAAGCATTCTAAGTGTTTTCGTCCTTCTATTTCCGTGCGTAATTTCTATTCTCTTGGCTTCGATCATCCTTGAAGTCAATTTATTTCAAAATCATGTTATGCCTTTTAGGTAATTTGTCATAAAGTGGGTCTCTGAGCGGTGATCTGGTAATTGTTCGCCCATGTAGATGATAAATAACCAGTAGGTTTGGCGTTGCCAGGTAGGTAAATTTTTCCAAAATCTAAGAGATTTCTCAACACTGTCGCTTTATTCACATTTATATATATAGGTGTGTGTGCGTTTGTTTAAAAAATGGTGTGCAACAACCACATGACTTCCGTTACCCACTATTATAGGCGGCATTATATGCACTTTTAGAAGATAATGTGGTCAGAAGACATAAAATTTCCCTAACAAATTAGATACCTATCAATTTTCCTCTAAGAGAAAACTTATGCATGTGTAAAGACAGATAAAACAAAACTTACATACCGAGTTAAAAAAAGAAAAAAAAAACTGTTGAAATGTTTTGTGAAACACACATTTCGAGGTCTAAAACTGATTTGCCTAATTAGGATGACTGTTAATTTTCCTGTAATGATCACGTAATACAAGCGAAAGGATATCTAAAAAGGGTTTTTTGTAGCAATTTTCAAGAAAATCGTTAGAGCCGTTTTTGAGATACCAACTTTCGCAAAAACTTGGAAAACTCAACTGTTGACCGGAAAACAACAATTTACATGTGAAAGAATATAAAAGGGAGTTATTATGGCGAGTTTGAAAAAAAAAAATAATAATCCGTACAGCCGTTTCTAAAGGAACGCATCATTTGCGAGACCTCAAATTGACCTTTTATACACGACACCTATCAATTTTCTTGAAATAACCAGCTAATACAGACCGTTATCTGGTAGGGTGTTTATATAACAACTTTGAAGAAAATCGTTTTTGAGATACAGATTTACTATCCCAATTCCGGTTTCCAGTGTTCACCAAAAGTCTGAAAAGTCATCTGTACACCAAGCTTGTTTGAATTCTGAAGTTTCGTCATTCTATCTTTATTAGTTTCGGAGATATAATAATCAGAAAATTCCCCACATACAGTCAGTAACAAAAGTATCCGAACACTAGCAAAAATTCCTATATAAAAAAAGTAGAGTTAATACTAAAACCCGAATAAACTACTACGTCAGAAACGCCAAATATATATATATATATATATATATATATATATATTTGAGATGCATACAGCTGTTTCGGTAGCCTTAAGCGTACCGTCTTCAGTGCAAAAAGAATACTATAGAAAACACTATACTAAAAGAAGACTATAAGAATAAAGACTATAATAAAAAAGTCTATACTATAGAAAAGACTATACTAAAATAATACTTCAGTGCAAAATACTATTCTTTTTGTATTGAAGACGGTACGCTTAAGGCTACCGAAACAGCTGTATGCATCTCAAATATTTTCCTTTGGCGTTTCTGACGTCGTAGTTTATTCGAGTTTTCAACGCCAAGTCTCCTGTTACTATAGAGTTAATACTGTTTTGTTAAATGTATCCTTTCCGAATCATGTTCTTAGACTGACTAAGAACAGGATTCGACAAGGATTTATTTCACAAAACAGTATTAACTTTTTTTATATAGGAATTTTTGCTAGTGTTCGGATACTTTTGTTACCAACTGTACATACAGACACACATACCCATACACTGACCAACTGCCGAAAACCATATTTTTGGACTCAAAAGACCTTAAAACATGTATATCAAGTAAAAACTCGATATTGAATATTTTGATCGAATGTAATACTCCCATTAAATACGGCAGTTGAGTAATGGAAGTAGAAGGGAAAGAAGAATTCAATATAAATTTTCTTTATTATTTAAAATTTTACAAGGTTTTGTAATAAAATTCTTGATTTCTGTTTAAAAAATAATTACTTTCTTTAATGTTACATGACACCTATTATGAAAAATCATTTAACTACCTAATATATAGAGACAAGGTTTTTTTTATAAAGGGGAAAGAAATTAAAACTTGGTTTTATTTTAACTTTTCAGTCGAAGCCTTATTAAAATATTTTTCTTTTTCTTAGATATGTCAGATTCGCAAAATATTCGGTAATATGATAAATGACATAAAATTATTATAGTAATATTTTTTTTTCAATTATTATTATGAAAAAAAAGTAAATTAAGATTGCTTGTATCAGCTATTTCTATTCACATATTTCTAATAAAGACGACATTTTTATTAAAATACCCGAAGTTTTTTACAGAAAATATTGCTTATAAGTATTGAAAAAAAAAAAAAAAAAAAAAAGTGCTAGCAATATTTTTGAGTAAGTGAATTTCTCATAAAACCGGATTGGAATTGAAAGTCATTATATTAAAGTACGTAATTAAAAGTTTTTTCGTTACAGAAGACTGTTTGTCTGAAAAATAACTAACAGCTAAATAATTAAGCTACATAATGAAAGGAAATGCTTAATTTATATTAATAAAAACACTTTTGCAGTTGTAAACACATATATTTTAATTCATTTTCTCCCTTTTTTTTTTCTTCTGTATAATAATTTACACTGGCAATATACTTGTTTATTATTATTATTATTATTATTCTAACAGATATCTTCCTTTAACCACAAAGAAATATTCGCAAAATTTAAAGATAAAAGTTCTATCTATCTTTCTATCCTTATCTATCTATCTATCTATCTATCTATATATATATATATATATATATATATAATAACACTTTCATTTACATAGCAATTAAGATACAACACAAAATTTTTTTGAAAAAAAAAAAAAAAATGTAATACATTATTTACTAATAATTATGCGTTTTTTCCTCTGTTATTTCCTTAAACTTTCTTTTTGTTTTTATTTTAGGAATTAAAATTCCTTTACCCAATGATGCACCTATGACAAGTTAATTTTTCTTTTTTTTCTTGGGAATTTACAAAATACTTATATCGGAAGCATTGTGCAAGGGAATTTGCTATTCGACATTTATAGAATTAATGCATTTTTTAGATAAATAATTCGGGGTTTTTTAATTATTGCTCTGTATTGAACATAAAACACAGCAATAGAAAGACGCGAAAAGCATTTTTAAGCAAGATTTATCTTTATTAACACGCTTTTATTAGCTTCATCTGTATGTATGTTTGTTTGTATGTTTGGGAACAAACAAAAATCTATATTGTAAAAAAAAAAAAAATTCCCTACGTGAACGTTGTATCGGTGAGGTAAAGCACCGCGCTACGAACCTAATGGTCAAGCGTTCGATCCCAGTCAGGGGAGATTTTTTAAAAATGTTTTTTGTTTAATTCTAAATTATTTTAATTAAAGATTTAAATGTACGTAAATATTACGGTGTGTCACTCACACGATTTTCTCTTACCCTGCATTTTAATACTAAGATAGATATTTTGTGCTTTTTAGTTCACATTTCTATAAAAGCGTGTTCTCTAATTTTTTAAAACTATAATATTATTTTATATATATATATTTTATTTTATTGCTTTATTTAGAACTTTTGTATAGGAAATAAATTAATCCTTTTTTTTTTTTTTTTTTTTTTTCGTCATTTTCATTTTACTTTTTTTATTGTCTTTGCATCAATAATCTCTCTAGTAGAATAAAACGGATTGTAGTATATATTAAAAAATTCCCCAGGTTTTAATTTTATATTTATATGATCTATATACACAAAAAATATATTCAAAAAACACTTCTATATTCACTAAAATGCATCGGAGTTCTTTTAAAAGAACTTCGGTTTTAACGACACACACAAAAAAAAAAAAAACTCAAAGCGTATGTTGGCAAATATCTAGATTAAATCCACATTCCTACTCTTTGGTATTTTGGGAATAAGGTCGATTGATTGCACTAGGGTCCTAGACCTGAGGGTGTGTGCCCTATGTGGGGTTCTTAGCCCGTATTAACGCAAGTTTCGGAGAAAATCACCATAAGTTTCGAAGAAAACCACTATATACTACAAAAATACTCTTTATCCAATGATTAAATTTCTCCAAGATTGTGATAAATAACCTAATTTAGCCATGTACTAATTTTATCTATATATTAGTATGCAAACAATAAATTTGTTGTGCACTTTTAACATATTAATTATGGGAGAAGAGAGTTGAATGTGGTATCATTCGAAAGTTATGATTAGCCAGATTTGTAGAGTATAAAAATTATTTTTTTACGATGCCAAGAAAGCAACTTAAAATTACTTTTAATTTTTTTATGCACTTTTTCATTTTATACACATATTCTTTTGTATTAAAAGGATCCTAAAACAGAAAGTTGTTAAATCTGGCAATTACATAAATTTTTAATAAAACCATGGGAACAGTAATTTCTATAGATGCAGCATTCTTAAACTCTCGACTACAGATTTTTCAACGGCCATTAGATTGGTAAAAATGATTATGAGTGAAAGAGTAGTAGATTGAAGTTTTATACTATTGAACATATGCGCAAAATAAAAAAGTATTTGATTTATGAAAGTTCTTTTTTTTTTCTAATTTATTTATGATATAATTTTTCTTTTTCTTCTCCCTCTCTCTCTCTCTCTCTCTCTCTTTTTTTTTTTTTTTTTTATTGTGATTTACCAATTTGAAGACACATTTTTTAGGTAAAACACAATGCATTTCAACTAACTGAAATTGACTACTTATTTTTAAATAAGTGGATTTATTATTATATCTTCTATCATGCATATAAAGAAAATATAAGATTCAGAAGTTTTTTCAATTTCTGGTTTTCAGTGAATTTATACGTTTTGAGATTTCTTAAACACGATTGAATATTGATTACATTGATTAATTTTTTGTTTATGTAAATCGATTGGTAGCCGCTGTCAAATAAAATGATATAGAAGAAAGTATTGGATTCGTGAATACTTTTAACTTCCGGTTTTCGGTGATTTTACACGTTTTGAGATATCATAAACATGATTCGCTCATTCTTTGTCTGTGTGTCTACGATGTATCGGGAAATTTTGTAATTTTTCACGAACTAATGGGCAGAATTTAAGTACGATTGATAATTGGTTAGACCTTGATTTAAACTGGTGCTGATTAGCTGTTGGAATGTATTACCCAATAGATGGTGCTGCTATGTTGTGACTCACCCCATTTAACTCAAAGCTATATCTCAACTTCTGTAGTGCGTAAACACACCAAACATGAAACATGATATGGACATTAAATAACATATAGACATTTTGGTAACAGATATACATGCAGACAATTTCTAAAATTCGTCGAATTGTTTTCTGTATATCTCAAGAAAATCTATTGAAAAGCAGAAGCCAAAACATTTTATACAAATTCAATCTTTTCTTTTGTTGAATTTATAAGAAAGCAATAATTTGATTTTTAAAAATGTAGTTAATTACGATTACGTTTTGCTGTTAAAAAAAAAAATCCAGTTAAAAGTGAAAAGGAGAAATATATATCGATTGGTAAAAATAACATTTTTAACAAAACCTCACAAAATGCACTAATTTTAATCCACTGTTTCCGTTCGAAATAATTAACCACAACTCTTCATCAGACAACATATGTAGGCAATATCTTTGTATGTACGCACTCTGACAGCAAAGATATTTTTTTAACTGTAATTATCCACTCGTAATAAAATACCTACTGCGTATTTTATCGTTAGCGATAAAATATTTTTAGCAGTTTTATGATAGTACATTTTAGAAACCACATGTAACAGCACTTTACGTGTAAAATTTTTACATAAAAATCGTATTTGTTATAAGACTTTGTAATTTTGTACTTTAAAACAATATTTTAAATAAACATTAGTTACTTAATCCTGTTAAATAGAAATGTTCATATTTGTGCAGATATCTTGAAAAATAATGATGTAAGCTGCTAAAATAGAAGCTTCTTATTACATTTACATATCTTGACAAAGAGGAATTTTAAACAGCTTATCTGATTAATAAATAACTTAGTTACACTATTTATTTCAAAATTCGGCGTGAAACCGCATTCGCAGAACTAATTACCTTAGACGTAGACATTTAAATCTGTTTATCCATAAATGCATTTTTTGATTATGACTCTGTGTTATCAAATTGCTTTGTTAACACAAAGATTTCCGTTTAAATGTAGAAACATTTACAGTACAAATTAATAAATAATCTTTTAAAATATTTTTACTTCGCATACAAAAATATAACAACACATTAAACGCAAAATAAATAAATAAATAAAATGTGATACGTAGTTCAAATTTTTAATTTTTTCTATGTTACGTATAAAATAATTTTCAGATTTCTCTTGTTTTGCAAAATTGCAATTAAAATTGCAATTAAATCAGTTTTTTAAATATATTTTAATCTATCATATTAATAATATATTTTAATATAATTTTTGTGCTTGTAACATGATTAATATTTTTTCAATAAAATAAAAATTTTGGTATTGTCATTAAAATGTTGTATTGTGAAATGAGATAGCTTTGTGATTTTTATTTTCTTTAGGAAAATTTAATTTTGTAAAAGCTGCAATTATATATATATATATATAACATAAAATTCTTCATTTGAGTGATAAGTATTTATAAGTCAAAAGTTTTGCAGACATATATTATTTGCAGATACATATATTTTTTATTTACATATATTTAGAAAAAATCTTTTTAGGACTGAGGACTATTAGTCTCAATCTGGGAATTTTGCGGTGTCATTTTTCGATAGTAGGACATTTATCGAAATCTAAAATTTATCGGAAATATAACTGAATAATTTGAAAGCGATATTATAATTTAAAAAAAAAAAAAAAAAAAAAAAAAAAAAAAAACTAATTGTCCTCTGTCCTAAACTAAATTCTGCTTTTGCCAGATTTTAATCAAAATCTTTTTTTTTTTTTTTTTTTTTTTTTTTTTTTTTTAAGGACTGAGCATAGATACAGTAATATATATATATATATAGATTTATCATTCCCATGTTATCGTGCAAAGATTTTTAATGCCGAAAAAAAAAAAAAAAAAAAAAAATGAATTCGTAACTGTATCTGGAGTTTTTCATTCACCTTTAGTAAATAAATTATTCATAAATTTCATTTATTTATTTATTTATTTATTTATTTTCAAATCTACAAAGTGAGCACAAATAATAAACATTGTTTTTTTAATTTATAGCACCATAAACCTGTTTTAAAAATAGTAATAATAATAATTTTACAGTAAAAAAATAAGCCAGCTTACTAGTATCAAAATATTGAAGTATCTTTACACAAGTATGGTAAAATGTTGACCAGTTTTTGGTGCAATTTTACGCAACAACTAAAAAATTGCATAACGTTACGCAAAAAGTTATGTATTATTACACAATGTCCAAAGTTCTTGATGTAACGTTGCGTAGTTTTTACAGTATGCGCTTTTGGTGCAACATTACATATTTATTTTTTTACAATAAAGGTTTTACACTCTCGTATTTTATTTAATTTTATGTCATGGAATTAATCTTTAAATTTATCCATCGTTTTGTTTTTATGCCGCAATTTTAATATTATATTCTGTGCATAAATTTGAGCATTATTTTTTATATATTATCATTATTTTACATGACAACACACGGCTCAGAGTTTCCTAATTTTAATACAACGATTTCAAAATACAAAATATTATTATAATTTACAAATATTAAAATGGCAGCTATTTTTATTAATAAATATTGGTATTCAAAATATAAAAACTCTACGACCAGCCGTACGGAAATCAGCTTCTGTTGACACATGTCAACTTAAAGTCAGTTTTGATGACAACAGTTACCGGAATTCTTATTTATCTATATTCCCAAACTCTCTCGATCTGATGCATCCGCATCAATCATTTTATTTTAAAGGACAATAAAAATCCATTTCATTTCATATCTCATAGATTTTCTTTTAAATTTCTTCAACATTATTCTTTTTGTCTGTTTGTTTTTAAGCTTTTAGTATTGTACGTCAAAATCCTCTAATTCAAAAACTACAGTACGTGGGTATTTTACCATCTACTTTTGTTCTCAACGAATAAGAGAGGTATTTTTTGGCGAGTTATAAATTTCTTTTAATTTTCTACAAGTAAAATATGTTCAGGGAATAAATACTCTTTCAAAGTCAACAAAGTTGCTATATTCCTTATTTTCGTGACTGCTATTTCGTTATACTATCGTCG
This sequence comes from Salticus scenicus, assembly GCA_963930645.1. Lineage (NCBI taxonomy): Eukaryota > Metazoa > Arthropoda > Arachnida > Araneae > Salticidae > Salticus > Salticus scenicus. The sequence continues at coordinate 85,036,679 of OZ005662.1, forward strand.
TGAAAGTTTAGGAATTCTTTTGGAGTAAATTTCTTAAAGGATGTTATACAAGTAATTGTACTATAGAAAGGCAGCACCAGGTTCAGTTCAAGCAAGGCCTTGGGTGCCCCTGTATACAAAACAGTAAAGGTATAATCTTCATTTTCAATAGGAAACACCCGATACTGAACTTGAATAACATATATCAGTTTCAAAAAATTCCATAAATATTTACGGGAGTTAAAGCACGGGCAGACCGACAGACAGACGGCCATATACACAAATTGAAATCATATTCACACTTGACAAATGTTAGAAATTGTTAAAACGCTTAATGTAAACGAAAGTACAATTCTAGCAAATTTTTATTAGTAGCTTTTAATATAAATGAATATTTTTGTGTCACCCTGTAAATCTAATGCTAATCATGCTATATTCTATGCAAAGCATTCTTTTGTGCACACAAATAATATATTTCAATTTCATAAAACTTCGTAGAAATTAAAATTATTAAAATTTGATTTACAGAAATATCTCTGATAGAACGCAATGCTTTGGAATAATTTTGAGTATCCCTGTACATAAACCGATGTTGGTAATTCCTCCATTTTATACAGGAAACATCCAATAGTGAACTTGAATAACATATTTAATTTCATTCAGATACGTCTACAGTAAAGGTATGAAAATATGGTTTATAGAAATACCTCTCATAGAACACAATGCTTTGAAATACTTTCGGGTGTCCCTGTACATAAACCAGTGGTGATATTTACTCTATTTTCTGCAGGAAATGTCCAATAATGAATATGAATAAATTTCAATTTCATTAAGATATATGTACAGTAAAGGTATGAAAATAGGGTTTATAGAAATACCTCTCATAGAACACAATGCTTTGAATTTACTTTCGGGTGTCCCTGTACACAAGCCAGTAGAGGTATAAACTCAATTTTCAATAGGGAATATCCGATAGTGAACATGAATAACATATATCAGTTTCAAGAAATTCCATAAATATTTACGGGAGTTAGAGCGCAAACAGACAGACAGACAAACAAACCGAAGTCATTAAGACTTTTCAACCTTGTTGGAAAGTGTTAAAAAATGATGGAGAAACATACTCAATAGGTGAAACAAAACCCAGTCTATGGATACAGTTTTTTTTTTTTTTTTTTTTTTTTTTTTTAAATTTACGAGGATTATATCATTTTCCTCAATATGAGTAAAATATTGAAAAACATGATGGAGAAGCATGCTCAATAGGCGAAACAAAACCAGTCTATGCATGCAGTTTTTTTTATTCATGAGGATTATATGATTTTCCTCAACATGAGTAAAATATTTACATCGTGAATAACTATTAATATTATTTGTTAATGTAAATTTATAGTAGAGTAAGCGCACCAGTGATTGACACTTTTAGAGCAATCTCTGATGTTTTTGATGTTCCAGCCATCAGAAAAATTTTTAGAAATCTTAAGTTAGTACATATGGTAAGAAAGACATTCAGAACCACATATATGTTAAAATATATACAATTGATAACAATTAATTTTTTTTTTATGAATTTTTATTTGACACCCACTCAATGTTCCAGTAATTGACACTGCCAGTTTTTCACTTTATCAGTAATTGGCACCCTATGTTCCAGTGTTTGACACTGCTAGTTATTCATTTTACCAGTTATTAGTACCCTGTGCTCCAGTGTTTGACATAAAATGTTAAAACTCTTATATGTAAAATATATTATTTCATCATTTTTCTTATTTATTAATTATTTTAGGATATATGTCAATTACTGGAGCACCTACCCTAATAGCAAAATGGCGTGGAGGGAGAGGACGTTTCTCGGAATGGTTCTTTATGCAACCAAAGTCAGTGGAGAAATGCCTAGAATTTTACAAGTCACAAGGCAAAAGGCGCCAACCGAAAAAGTTGGCGTAGCTAAATTTAAACCAAAAAGAATGCCAAACTGTTTTTTTTTTTCTGTTGTTGTTTTTTTTTTTTTTTTTTTTTTTGTTCCCCGTACATATTGATACAAAAATTTTGAAAATAATTTTCCGTTGGCATAAAAAATAAACGCCAGCTGCCAATCAAACCAACGGACGCAGACGAATAAAGTTGAATTCATACACACGCGATAGTCAGTCGCCTATAATCCATTAAAAAATCTATTTTTAGAACTATAATCGTTTTCTCAAAAGGAATAATAGTGATTTTTATGTAAAAAGAAGCATTATAATCATTAATGGAAATTCTTTTTTTTTTTTTTTTCATACTGACATGTGTTAGAAATATGTTGGTAATGCTTCTGAAATAACCTCCTTAAATAAATAAATTGTAGTGGTAACTGTTTAATTCTTAAGGGGAAGGGGTATGAATTAAAATTACTTTTCAAAACCCTTATATAAAAATTGCTTTATTGTAAAATGAGGACCTTATGCTTCTATTAAAATACAATGAAATTCTATTTAATGAAGCAGTTTTAATTTGAAAAGAAAATGGAAAATTGTATTCTATTAAGTAAATTACGTAAATTCAAAAAGGTATTTTTTCAATTCTTTAATTATATTAATCTCTATTTTCTCTGTTATTGCTCATTTGTAAACTTAAATTAAAATTTATAAAACGCATGTGTGAATTCACTCGCACAATAATTAATTTCAATAATTTATAATCGATTTTTTTCACTTCAAATTTGAGCAGAAATTTTTGAATATTAAGTTCAGTTGTCGAGAATCTGGCAAAAATGAAAATTGAAAATCCATTAAAATTATAATATTTCTCTTGGAGTGAGATTCTATAATGATACTGTACAAGTACGGTATTATACAAATCACTTCAAAAATTTAGAATTTATTTTTAAAACTTTAGTATTTATCTTCAAATTTGAACGTAAAATGCTAAATATTGAACATTATATAATCCACTTAAAAAGGTTTATTTGCCAAAAATTAGGAACGAACTAAAATCAAATATCAAAACTATTTCAAAACTATTAAATAATCTTATATATCCATCTACCATTATGTAATACATAGCTGCCATCATTTTAATTTATTCTGGAGTATTTTTAGCCCTCTCTTTATTCCATACCACCTTTTTTTTAAGAAACATTTTGATTCTTATTTCATAGAAGTCATTTATTGGAGAAAACATTTTCTATAAATAAAGTGGTGTGAAATGAACTCGAGTCTAAAAATACTCCGGATTTAAAAAAGATAATTTAAAAAAGGGACTAACGCGCATTATTATAACAAATTTTGCTTGTTTTAAAAATGTGGGTTATATCATTCATATCTGTCAACATTTTACTTCGTTCCGGAGTATTTTTGGCCCCATCTTTATTTCATACGCTATACTGACCAAACGTCCCCATTTTCTTGGGACAAATGGGGACTTTTTTTTTTTTTTTTTTTTTTTTTTCCAAGGCATTTTTCTAAGTTTTAAAATTTTTTAGAAAGCAAATTATTAATCAGTAATACTTTATTTTTAGTCCTTATTTATTAGGAATGAAAAAATGCATCCATAATTGGATAATTGTAGCAATATTTAATGCTTCTCTCTTATAAAGGTACTTTGATCTGGTCAGCCTATTCATACCACTTATTTTTTAAGAGTACTTTTTTTCTAATTTCACCGAAGTTATAAATAAGAGAAAAAAAAGTTCTATAAATAAAGTGATGTGATGCGAAATAAACTGGAGACTAAAAATACTCCGGATTTAGAAAAAGATAATTTAAAAAAACACTAACGCGCATTATTATAACAAATTGTACTTGTTATAAGAAGGTAGGTTATATGCATAGCTGTCAACGTTATATTTCATTTCGGAGTATTTTTAGCCCCATCTTTATTTCATACCACTTATTTTTTAAGAGTAATTTTTTCTTATTTTATCGAAGTTATCGAAATTTTTCTATAAATAAAGTGGTGCGAAATAAAGGCGGAGCTAAAATTACTCCAGATTTAATAAAAGATAATAATAATAATAATAAAGACTAACGAGCATTCTTATAAAAAATTCTATTTGTTATAAGAATACGGGTTATATGCATAACTGCCAACATTTTAATTCATTCCGGAGTATTTTTAGCCCCGTCTTTATTTCATACCACCCATTTTTTTAAAAGTAATTTTTTTTTTTCTTATTTTTATCGAAGTTAAGTATTGGAAAAATATTTCGATAAATAAAGTGGTGCGAAATAATGGCGGCGCTAAAAATACTCCGGAATAAATTAAAATGTTGGCTGCTGTGCATATAACCCTCATTCTTATAAACAAATAAAATTTGTTATAAGAATGCGGGTTAGTCTTTTTTTTTTTTTTTTTTTTGGTATGAGATGAAAATTCTCTTTTTCTAAATTAAAATTTCTGAACTTCAAATATATCTCAACATAGAGCAATGAAACGATATAGATGAGTCACAGAAATCATAACTGTTTTTTTTTTTTTTTTTTTTTTTTTTTTGTCATGCTTCTCATGTTATAATAATATCTCAACTTAGAGCAATGAAACGATATAGATGAGTCCAGAGTTGGGCAAAATCGTAATTCAATTAATTTGTAATGAATTACATTTCAATTGACAGTAAGCAATTACAATTATGATTACTTGTAATTGTAACTGAGCATATGCAATTAATCATTACTTTAATCGTAACTAAAAGCTTTCAATTATAATTACTTTACTGTAATTATAATTGAAAAAATTTAGTTACAATTACATGTAATGTAATGAATAATCATTTTATAAAATTGAAATGTAATTGCAGTTAAAAACATTATAATTATAATTATCTGCCTGTAATTATAATTAAATTTTGCAGTTACAATTATATGTAATGTTAATGGGTAATCATTTTATAGAATTAGAATATAATTGTAATTAGAAACGTTATAATTATAATTACTTTTCTGTACTTATAATTAAAAATTTACTATTACAATTATATGAAATTTAATGGTTAATTATTTTACGCAATTGAAATGTAATTGTAATTACTGACGATATAATTATAATTATAATATTGTAATTGTGACTTTGGAATTCAAATTACATTTAGGTAGAGATCAATTTAACTTCTTCGCTGATGTTCTGACGAAAAGTTATGATTCGATCCACACGAAATTTTGAATTTAGAGTTAAGTGTTAGTATGAGAAACATTGCATTCCTGGAAGGGTGAGGGTCTGATCCCAACTTGCCTTATTACAAAAAATTATGGTCCGAACTTTTCAGAAACTTTAAGTTTGGTGTTAGTATGACAAAAATTCAACCGTTGGAAGGGGAGGGAGGATCTTACGTCGCACGGAACTTCATCTCGAAAAATTATGGTCGAAACTTTACAAAATTTTTAATTTCTGGTTGGTTGGCTATTAGTATAACAAAGACTGCACCATTGAAAGGAAGGAGAGTTTTATCTCTTTCAACCTCACCAAAATTAGGGTACAAATTTTACGAAATTTTAAATTTCGGGATAGTCGGTATTAGTATGGCAAATGCTGCACTGTTGGAAGGGGGAGGGGGAGGGTCTTACCTCTCCCCCCTCCTCCTCAAGGAGCCTTATTTCGAAAAATAATGGTCCGAACTTTACAAAATTTTAAATTTGGAGTTGTTTGAGTGTTAGTATAACAAAGACTACACCGTTGGAATGGGGGGGGGGAGGAGTTCTTACCCCAACATGTCTTATGTTGGAAAATTATGGTCCTAACTTTACGAAATTTTAAACTTGGAGTTGGTTTCGTGTTATTATGACAAAGAGTGCACCATTGGAAGGGAATACGGTCTTACCCCCCATAGTGCCTTATCTCGAAAAATTATGTTCCAAACTTAACGAAATTTTAAATTTAGGGTTGGTTTAGTGTTAGTGTAACAAGGATTACACCGTTTTTTATATTTGGGGTTGATTTAGTGTTAGTATAACAAAGATTACACCGTTGGAAGGGGAAGGGTCTTACCCGCCACGTTGCCTTATCTCGAAAAGTTACGATGTTGGTGTTGCGGAATGCCGATTGAATACTCTTGGGTCCTAGGCTAGAGTGGGGAGTGCCTTCCGTGGAGGTCTTTCTAAGGGATCTAAGCCTGTATTTACGCAAGTTTCGGAGAGAACCACGGAAAACTCCGAACGGCTAGGCCGACGAGCGCGACCTTGGATCGAACCCGGCACTTCACGTCTACCAGCTTTGAGCGTAGAACCGCTCGGCCGCTGGTGGACCGAACAGTTACGGCATTAATTTTATGAAACTTACAATTTGTAGTTGGTTTGGTGTTAGTAGGACAAAGACTGCACCGTTTGAAGGGGAGAGGGTCTTACACTCCACGGAACATTATCTCGAAAAATAATGGTCCGAACTTTATGAAATTTTAAACTTTCAGTTGTTTGGGTGCTATTATAACAAAGACTGCACCGTTAGAAAGAGAAAGTGTCTCGAAAAGTTACAGTCCTAATAACTTTAAAGAAATTTTAAATTTGGTGTTGGTTGGTTGTTATTATAACAAAGATTGCACCGTTCGAAAGAGGAAGGGCCTTACCTCCTTTCTCCCCTCGGTGCCTTGTCTAGGAAATTTATTATCCTAACTTTACAAAATTGCAAATTTGGAGTTCGTTTGGTGTTAATATGACAAACAGTACATCGATAGAAAGGGAGAGGCTCTTACCCCTACGGTGTCTTATTTCGAAAAAGTATGAACCAAACTTTACAAAATTTTAAATTTGGATTTGGTTGGATGTTATGTTAACAAAGACTGCATTGTTTGAAGTGAGGTCTTACACCCCATGGTGCCTTATCTCGGAAAGTTTCTATTCCATTTTTTCGAAATTTTAAATTTGGAATTGGTTTCGTGTTACTTAGATGAAGAATACTGTTGGAAGGGGACAGGGCCTCCCCCCTCATAGCGCCTTATCACGAAAAACTATGGTCGAAACTTCACGAAATTTTAAATTTAGAATTGGTTGGGTATTAGTTTAACAAAGACTGTTTGAAGAAGGGGTCTTACTTCCCACGGTGCCTTATCTCGGAAAGTTACCGTTCTAATTTTTCGAAATTTTAAATTTAGAGTTGGTTTGGTGTTACTATAATAAAGACTACACTGTTGGAAGAGAGGAGGGCCTTCCCCCCCCCCCTCTACATGGTGCCTTATCACTAAAAATTATGGTCCAAACTTCACGAAATTTTAAATTTGGAGTTGGTTTGCTGTTAATATGACAAAGAGTGCACCGTTGAAAGGGGAAAGGGTCTTACCCCCCCCACGGTGCCTTACCTTAATTCCCCCCCCCCCTTCGGCGGGGTGGGGAGGGGCAAAAAGACTGAGGTTTTTGACAAGTTTCAATCAATCATTTTATTTTATTTTATTCGCGGGTGGGTGGATTTTAATAATTTATCTGTAATTTTAAGTCTTAATTTAAACATAGTGGCCTGCGAAGCATGCAGCACCTGATAGTATAAATGAACATATAACTATATTTCATTTGCCTTTTAGAAAAGCTAAAAAAACGAAGCACTAATTTATCATCTGATAAAGTTAAAGAAATGAAATTTTAATATATATATACATATATTTAATACATTTGATTTCTTTAAAGGAAAAATTAATATTTTAAAATTTATCAAAATATTACAAATATAATATGTCGTTTGTCATTTTCGGTTTTTATGTGTTTATATTTTAAATATACTTGGAGTATCTCTATTAAACTATAAGGAGAATAAAGCTTTCTGTTTTTTTTTTTTTTTTTTTTTTTGACAGTTGAAAAAATGAAAGAAAGAAAGAAATAACTCCACATATATATAAAGGTATTTTATTTATTTCAATTTTATATCTTAAGATGTAATCTTACTATTTTTAAGAAAATCCTTAACCAGCTGAGGTTATCGTAGGTCCATAGAGACCCGAGTCATTTTTCTTTGTCTCATTTCTCAGAGCCGACACATAAAAGAATACCTATGCATCAATTCCGTGATTTTTTCGGTAAATATACCATTCTTAAGCTTTATTATGCAATTTGAACGTTTCAAATACCTTAATTTGTGCAAAAGTTATGAATTTTTTTTGTCAATACCTACAATTTTGGGAAGTGGGTGTGCTCCTGATGAAAAGTAAAATATTTGTTTATTTTTTATTTATTTATTTATTTATTTATTTATTATTATTATTATTATTTTTTTTTTTTGTAATATTCTTTGTCTGCCCTTAAAGTAGAAGAATTTAAGAGTGTTCAAAAATTTTATCAGATTTTTTTCTTAAAAATTATGTATTCTAACATGCCTCGGATCTTCAGCGACCCATGGTATTCTAACAAAGTGCCGAAAAAAAAAATGATAACCTAATCGGGTTAGTATATATATCCCTTAACTAGAAACATGCGAAATTGTTACGAAAACAGAACCGTGCAGTCTGTGAGACTGCTGACATTCAAAAATTTACTATAAAAATGAAAACAAACAAAACTTTAAATAGTTTACAAATAGTAAACTTAAACACATATTCTTTTATATTAATGTATTAACATCACCATATTAGGTGAAAGATTAAGTGGAATGATAAAAACTGGAGACGTTCATTTTTGCGTAGAGGGTAGGTACGTAGACACAGCAGCCTCACAGTCGGCAAGTTTCCGGTTCAGAGTTAATGAAAATTTGAATAACGATCGCTTACCATTTTTAAAAATTTGCAGTGAGTGCTACGCATACTTGGGAGGGGGGAGGTTAGTGGGGCAGAGGGGAAGAAATTGTTACCGATTTTTATGAAAATTTGTAAAACTATCAATTACTATCTATGAAAATTACAACGAGAGTTACATATAGCTCTGGGGTTCGGGGGGGGGGGGCTGTAGCGTACAGAAATAAAATAATCTTATAAAAAGTAACTTAATACTGATTTTCATGAAATCTTTCGTAAATAACTACTTAATTTACAAAAGGTTTTACATATATCTGAGAATGGGGGGGAGTCACGGAAAGCAGTGGGGAAAAAAATGATTGTTTTATACCACAATGTATTCGATTTAGTGAAATTTAGAGTAAATGTCGCTTGCTGTTAAAAAAACAAACAAACAAAAAAAAAAAAAAATCACAATGAGTGTTACATATATCTGAGTGTAGGGAGCCATTAAAATGTTGCTTTTATTTAATATCTTTTGATCCAATTACCGAATAAGCTAATAATAATAATAATAATAAAAAAAAAAGGCGTTAGCTAGTTTTTTTTAATGAGTAATAAATGTGGCATTTTTTGCAGCTGTCGGTTGAACGGTATAGATTTGTATAGCGAACAAAAAATCTGGGCAAGCAAACAAACAATCAGCTTTGTATTTACATAGAAGAAAATTAGGGAAAAGGATTGTGCTTCGTTTATCGCTTGTTGGAAATGGAGCGGGTGTGTGTGTGGGGGGGGGGGGGGGGGGATTACATGAGGGAACGATCCTGAACAATTAAAAGACTTCTGTGTAGTGTGTGATCAGCAATCGTTAGCGGAAATGAGAAGGACCATCAAAAATTATGAGTGAAAGATATTAAGGAATTTTATTTCTTTATAAATTCTAGAATTTAATAAAACAAGTTTAAAATGAATATTTACATTTATGATGTGGATAGGGAAAGATTGGAAATCATGAGGCTTCTGTCGGACAAGTGATCACCAATCGTTAGCGGTGGCAAGGGCGGGGATCCAAAAATTATATGAGTAAGAGATATCAAACAATTCTACTTTTTTACAGGTTGTAGAATATAATAAATCCTTATTGAATCATGTTCTTACACTAAGAACAAGATTCGACAAGAATTTATTTAACAAAACCGTATGAAGTGTACTTTTTTTTACATAGGAATTTTTGCTAGAGTTCGGACACTTTTGTTACCGACTGTACATATAGCGTCGGGGGTAAAAGAGAGCGGAGGGGGGGAGAAAAATATTGTTTTTGTACGACCATGTCGTCGACTTTAATGAAACTTTGTATAACTATCACTTACTCTTCATGAAAAATTACAGTGAGCATTATATATAGTTGCGGGGAGGGCGGGGGAGGGCGAAAGGGAGCAGAGGGAAAAGCAGTTACAAAAGTTCTCTTCAACATTACATCATTTCATATGCATAGAAAACTTGGCTTAAATATTGATTATTGTCTATTTTAAAAAAAATATTGTGACGGCTAGATATACAGAGATGGCATGGGACACACTGAGATAAAATGGCTTTTTTATACCGCCTTATTACCGTTTTTAACTGAACTTTTCAGAAATATAACTCCATGTTTGTGGAAAATGAGAGTGAGTGTTACATATCACAGTGATTTTTCTTTTCTTAAATTAGTATTCAAAATTTTTCTTCAAAATTTGATTAAAAACTGTAAAAAGTTAAAACAAAAACCTTTTTCTTTCTCTCTCTCTTTCTTCTTCTTCTTTTTTTTTTTTTATTAATCTGTCCCCTTTGTCTTTTCTCCAGGGAAAAAAATATTTACGAATTTGTTTATGTTTAGCATGTATTTTACAATTAATAATTAAGGAAAGCGACCTTATTTTTCGAGGTCGGAAAAAATGAGACTTTTCACAAATGCTACTTGCAAAAGAAAAAAAAAACTTGGGACTTGCAAATATATTGGGGGTTAAAGTACAGTCGGGATTTTTTTTTTTCTATCATAAGATCTTTTTTCTTTTCTCACCCTATAGCCCTTCCAAAGTATTTTTCAGGACACATATATTTAACAAGTAGCATTTATTAAAAATGCCCTCCGCCACTCTTTCTTCCGGATCGTGGAAAATGAACACTTTTCCTTATTGCCCCTTGTAAAATGCATGCTACAAATCTACGAGAACGTAATTTTTTGTTTCCTGTGATAGGGTACTAAAAGGACAGATTAAACGAAAAAAATCTCGTTTTTGAATTACCTTTTCGGAGATTTAATCAAACACTGAATTTTTGAGTATTAGGAAGATAAAGACACTATGATACGTAACCCTCATTGTAAATTTTTCATAAACAGTAATATTTAACACTTTGAGGCCCGCTGTCCTCGCTGCGAGGACGCAATTATTAAGCTCCAGCGGCAAAAACTCATCTCTGAAATTTTTTTATCAAAAATTTTCTTTTATAACGTAGCAGAAAAAAGCCGTTTTTACAAACTTAAAATTTCTTCTATTTTAATTTTGTTCGTGAATTCCGGGGGCAGTCCAATCTAAATGATCTCGATTACCTTGCGCCGCAAAGGGTTAAGCAAAGTTTTATTAAATCGGCAACAGCGTGGTGCAAAAATATCCTATTCTTTCCGTATGCTGCCTATCCCCTGGATATAATCTTCTCTGTAATTTTTCATGAACAATAAGTGATATCTGTACAAAGTTTCCTATAAATGTAAAGAGGGATGCGTAAAAACAATCATTTTCTTTCCCTCTGTCTCCCCTTGGCCCCTAGATATATCTAACGCACTCTCTGATTTTTCCTTAAAGGTAGATGATAGTTGTTGAAATTCTAATTAAAATCGGTAACACGATGATATTTAAGCAATCATTTTCCTCTTCTGCTCCCCCCAGGTATAGATCAGTATAAATTTTCCTAATCAGTAGGTGGTATTTACAATAAGTTTTATTAAAATGAAAATCATAGTGATATAAAACAACTTTCTTTTCTTTTGCTGTACATTATCCCCTCCCCCCTCAAAAAAAAAAAAACAAACATATGTAACACTCACTTTAACTTTTCATTAACAATAAGTAATATTTACACAAAATGTCAACAAACAATCGATAAGGGGGTCGGTTTAAAAAACATTTTATTCCCCTCTGCTTTCCTTAACCCTCCTCCCCCCTTCAACTGTATGAAAAACTCACTTTCATTTTCATAAAGAATAAGTGACAGTTATACAAAATTTCATCAAAATCGGTAACACGGTGATATGAGAATATAAGAACAACAGTTTTCTTTCCCTCTGCCCCCTCCTGCAGATATACGGAACACGCATTTTAATTTTTCTTAAATAATAAGTGTTATTTATATAAAGCTTCATTTAAACTGTGTGATTAAAAAAAAATAATAATAATAATCGATATGCACCCCTTGTGCGCCCTCCCCTTGCCATATATAATACTCATTCATTGTAATTTTCAATAAACAGTAAGTGATATATTATATAAGATATCACTAAAATAGCAACATGATAATATAAAAAATAATTTTATTTCACTCTGTCCCTCTCACTTATCTCCATCCCTTCCAAGTAAGTGTGACACTTGCTGTAATTTTTCATAATTAATAAATGATTTTTATACAAAGTTTCATTAAAATCGGTAAGAAGGTGATATAAAAACAATTATTTTCATTCAAACTACCGCTAACCCGAAACCCCTCCCGCAGATGTATATAATCCTTACTGCTTATTTTCCATTAATACTATGTGAATGTTGCACCAATTTAATTGAAATTACCTATATATATATATATATATATATATATATGAAAGTCATTATTTAAATTAGTAAATATTTATTGATTTTGAATATTGCAAAAGTATTCCCTTTTTTAAATCCTCCCCCCCCCCAAAAAAATAAAAAAATAAAAAAAATCTGATGTATAACAACTACACGATTTCCATTGTCCAACACTAGGCATATTGTACATTCTTTTTGGAAAGATTATATTGATTATATTTAGAAAACACAAAATTGTTTCAATAAATTAGACACCTAGCAAATTTCCTGTAAGAGCAAACTGATGCATATGTCGAGAAGATATACAAAAGAGAATGTACATAGTAAATAAATAAAATAATAATAGTAATAAATAAAAAAATAATTAGAGGCCGTTTTTTAAAGCACGCATTTCCAAAATCCTTAACTGTCCTGCCTAATCAGGACGCTCGTGAATTTTCTTGTAGTAACCAAGTCTGTCCCTCCCTCTTTTAAAATTCAAAAATCGCAGAAAAAAGTTTTTTGTGCTCCAGTCTAGTCTCCCCATGTGCAATTCTTTCACCGTGAAGTAATTTGAAGTCGAGTTATGCTTACAAACGTGTCTTTGTGGAAGTCAGGGTCCGTAAACTAATCTACGCACCAAAATTTGTGTCTTTATATCCCACAGAATCGCCACAAGCTGTATTTTGCTAGGAAATGAGGGTCTCGAATTTTCTCCCTTAAACTTCCCCTTCCCACCAAAATCGAAAATCGAAAAAAAAAAAAAAAAAAATATATATATATATATATATATATATAGGTTTTTGGAAATATCCCCAAGAAGACGAACGGCTGTTGTAAATATTTTTGTACTATTATTGAACGAGTTCTACTCAAAAATCAGGATTTTGCTACATTTCCCATAGAAATTGTTTTTCTCCCTTCCCCCTTAAAAATTCAAATTTCCAGAATCGCAGAAAATGACTTTGTAGTACTCAAGTCTAGTCTCCCCATCTGCAATTTCTTCACCGTGAAGTAATTTGAGAGCCGATTTATGCTTATAAACGTATTTTTACTTTCTGTCCCCCACAGGGGGAGGGGGGGTTAAAAAAATTCTGTCTTAGTGGGGGTCAGGGTCCTAAAACCAACCTGCACACCAAAATTTGTTACTCTATCTTGTATAGAATCGCCATGGCTGTGTTGAATCGAAAACCATTCCCCCCCCCCTCCCTCCTCCTTTCTGCTTCCCAAGAATATCTAAGGAAATCAGAATTGAATAAGTGTACTTAGTTGTGCTTAAAAAATAAAATAGAAAAAATAAATAATACTTACACACACACATATACATATATATATATATATATATATATATATATATGTAACCTTCTCCATTTTTTATTCACAGCCACCCCTTGCCTCGAAGGCGGTTAGCATCTATTTTTCTCCCCAGAATTTTCCCAAAATACAGCTTCATTAATTTTGCAGCAATCGAAGAAAAAGTGATAAAAATGTTTTACATTAAAAATGTTTTACAAAAATGTTTTACCCTCCACCTTTTCGTCAGATATATCTGTTACTCGGATTTTTTTTTCGACATTAGTAAGAGGAATTGTGAAATGTTTGTTTGTAAATAGCAAATATATATATAGTATATATAAATCTCTTTTTTTTTTCTCCTTTATTTCCCAATCCTTTTATTTATTTATTTATTTATTTATTTATTTTTTTTTACTGTTTAGAATGCATTTCTAAAGTAAAAATTCGAAAAAGTTCCTATTACAAATACTTTTTATTATTCTAAGTACACTTTCTTCCCCGAGATCGTTAAATTTTGTTACGTATAATATAATCTTTTTATAGCTCGATCCTTTACATATCCACTGTTACAAACAATCATAACCGTTAAACTTCTAAACTTCTATTTTTTTTTTTATTATTATGATTTTGCTTAGTGAAAAACTTAATGAATTTATGATTCTTGATAGGCAATATTAACGCAGGGGAAGGGGGGGGGAGATAATTAAGCTATGCTTTTCAAATTTAATATATTTTATTTAAATGGAAATATATCTTTTACTTTTATTATTTATTTATTTCAAAAAGTTGTTCACTTGTTTTAGTCCCATATGCTACCTTGTTTAAAACTTATTTATATAAATACAGCCTTTAATAATATCACTGAATTGAATTGTCTTCTCAATTATTAAATGTTTTCCTGGCTGCAGTTTGAAATAAGTTTCTCATTGCTGCTCCCCTCACCGAAAATCCCGTAGATATCTAAGATGCTACAGTTAAAATTAAAATTTGTGTTTATATTTGAAACCTTTAGTAGATAATCTTTTAATTTCAGTGGTGTTTTCAATATTTGAATTTGTGTATATTAGTATTATCTAGTCTCAATTTTATATCTAAGTACTATAACTTCTAATATTTATTAAAAGGCTCGACAACTTTTATGGTAAATCTATAATGAAGAATTAACTAGATATCGTTTTATTGAAGTTATGTACTTATAAATATGAATGTTTTATCGAATAACATGATCACAATATTATATTAGAGCGTAAAAATTGTCTTAAATATATATATATATCTGTACTGATAAGTATAAATGATTTATGTCCAAAAATGTCGATTTTGAGTTAAGTACATAGTCAGACTCAGAAAATTTTTTTCTATCGATTGGTATAAAGGATTTAAATCCATGTCATTTAGTCTTTGAGAAAATCCATTGGTAAAAAAAGATTCAAGTCAGAAATTTAGCATTAATCTTTGGTATAAAATATTTAATTCAATTTTTTCCTTTCATTAAATGAAGGTTGACAATCACTGAATGGTATAAAGGGTATAAATCAACATAATCCCTTTTTCCTAATCGATTCTTCTGATTAGTTTTTAGTTAGTTTAACTTTATTTTTCGTCTCCTGAAAAATCAAGAATATGGACTTAATCCTTTATACTTATCAGTACAGATATGTACTAGCAGACCCGGCCAGGCGTTGCTGTGGCTATGTTATACGTTGAATTATAATGTAGTAAAATATTCAATACATTAAAATTATTATTTACGAATAAAGACCATCCTTGATAACATCCTTGATCTTAGCAGACTTAGCCCGCTTCGCTGGTCCCTATTTTTAAATGATTCACTATAATTAAAGAATTCTCAAAATTGCATTAATTTTTAACATGTGAAAAAAAAAGAGAAAAAAAAATCTGATCGGGAAAAATGTTCGACACTCATAATGAATCCATATATTATCGAAAGGAAAATGATATAAAATACAAAAATATCTTCTCTCATCGGTGGAATAATCTGTCCGGACCCCCACTGCCTGCGGCAGCGTATACCTGTGCAAACCGTGCGCACCGTTTCTTCATCCACCGTTCCCGCCCTTCTTAATAACTCTATACTTTCGAAAATATCCGCAATCGATTTATCGGGCCTTAAAACTTAATAATACTAATTTTCAAAGCTCTAACTCTTATTTCTATTATTTTATCCCTTTGCCCTCCCCCCTCCCGACTATTCTAAATAATTTTACAAATTCGAAAATATCTACAGTTTATTTGTAGGTGTCAAAAACCTGTATGCACCAATTTGAACGATCTAACTATATTTTTATTTTTTGCCCCTCTGCCCCCTTCTCGCCCCTCCTAATAAATTTACAAATTCGAAAATATCCGCAATCGATTTGTTGGTATCAAAAATTCTATGCACCAATTTTGAATGATCTAACTCCATTTTTATATTTTGCTCCTCTGCCCCCCCCCCTTTCCCGCTCCTCTTAATAATTTTACAAATTCGAAAATATCTGCAATCGATTTGTAGGTATCAAAAACTTCTATGTACCAATTTTGAGCGATGTAACTCTATTTTTATTTTTTTGCCCCTCCGCCCCCTTACCCGCCCCTCCTAATAACTTTACACTTTCGAAAATATCCTCATTCGATTTGCAGGCCTCTAAAACCTATCTATACCAATTTTGAACAGTCTATCTGCATTTCTATTTTTTCTTTTTTGTTGTTGTTGTTTGTTTGTTTGTTTGTGAAATCACGTTTGGCCCCTCCCCCCCCTTTTGGGAGGCGAATTTTGCAATAAAAACTATCCTATCTCTCAAGTTGGACCAAATTGCACACAGTGTCCAAATTTCATTAAAATCGGCTCATTAGTTTAGGAGTTCATCGCGGACAAACATAGTAAATTTTATATATAAAGATATATATATATATATATATATATATATATATATATATATATATATATATATATGTGTATGACTTTTTGGCTGTATAATTACGCTCTAAATAATGATAACAAAATTCTTCTAAACAACCGAAGAAAAATTCATTACATAATAAATGCAATTAAAATTAATTTTTGACGGATTTCGGAATAATTCAATTCCATTTAATGTTATAATTTAGAAATCATAATTGAATTGACCTGTAATTCAATTTTAGATTAATTAAATTATATTCTCGAAAAATGTAATTTGATTAACTTGTATTCAAATACAAATTAATTGAATTACATTTTATAAGGTGTAATGGGAATTAATTTGTAATTTCGTTACAGGTTAATTTAATTATTTTCGAAAACTTAATTGAAATTAACCTGTAATTGTTTGCGAACACGTAAAATTACAATTTGGAAAATGTAATGGAATTAATTGTCAATTGCATTACAAGTTAATTGAATTAAACTGTAAAGAAACGTAATGACATTAATTTGTAATCCATTACAAGTATTTTCAAATACTTTTATCAATTGTAATTAAGAGTGATTTTATTTTCATTACAAAATAATTGAATTACAAGCTGTGCAAAAGTAATTCAATTTATTTGTAATCAATTATTCGTTAATCGATTGACAGTAAAATAATTATAATTGTAATTTAATTGTAATTCAATTACTTTTTAATCAATTATGCCCAACACTGGATGAGTCACAAAAATCATGCCTTTTTTTTTTTTTTTTTTTTTTTTGTCATGCTTGCCATGCTATATTTTTAACTTATAAGGTATAAATTATTTTTCTCAAATTAAAAAATTTTGTATTATTTATAAGCAATATCTGCACACTAAAAATCATTAAAGTAAATAAATATTTATTATTCCAAATTGGACATGAAAACTCTCTGATGTCTAGCCCCTCACATATGAAATTAATTTTTTAATTTGTAAATCACAATAAATGTTACCTCAAAATTTGCTTTCTATAAGATTTAAAACATTTTCAAAGTTGACCTTTCATTCATCTAGAAAGCAAGATATTTTAATCCATGACAAAACAAGAACGAAAAAGAATAAAAAAAAGACAGTAAAAAAGAAGAAAAAAGGGTAAAATGGAAATCTTGTGTTTACTTTTTTTTCCCTTAAAATTTGCATTTTAAGAAAATATTCTTTAAAAGGGATTGTAACTTCTGAAGCAACTGAATTGAAAATTTTTATTTTATGAAAACTGCTTTAAGTTACATTAAATTTTCTTCTATTGTTTGCAGAATAAATAAATTTCTTTCTGATATTCAAAATTCTTTCCTTACGAATTTATTAGAATCTCTTTCTTAAAAAAAACATTTTTTTTTTAAAGGAAAATCGTGAACGGTGACTTCAATGATTCAATCTTACGACTCTTTCATCTGAATATATATATGACAAAAGTACATAATTTCAAAATCTAAACTGTTTTCTTTTTTTCCTGATATACTGATATATTTATTGCCGTCTTGTGGAAATTGTATAAACGAAATACTCTATGATGAGTGTGACATTTTTGTCAGTTTTTTATGTATATAATTTAATGTAGCCTAAAAAAAATTCACCTAAAATTTCTAAGGTTCAGCAAAGATATACCTCCATAAAATAAGAGTACAAAATATGTATTTAGTAAATATTTAGAAAAAATCTAAAAGAATTCATATATATTTTTTCTAAACAGCAATAGACAATTTGCACGTTTTCTGATTTTATTCTTATATAATAGAAAATGAAAAGGTAAGAAAATAAATGCATACATTTTCTTTATTTGAAATCTAATTACTGATTTCTAACAATTTTAACATCGCATTCTTTACTCTATCGAGTAAACGCAGTATAATATATCGTGGCGTCACTCTTTATGACAACAAACGGAAGTAATCGTTGTTTACATTCGATTTCGTGCTTTGCTTTGCTTCTTGAATCAGTGAAATAGGTTTTGTATGTCATAATAACGACGGATATTAAAAATCGTAGTATAAATGTTGTATTGTACCATTTTGCACTAATACAACGGCTAAAGCTTCTCAAAAGTTATTCTTTAGTGTTCTTCAGGATCACAAAAACATTGGACAACCGCCATGAAAAGAAAACATTTGGAAATAATGATAATGGAAAATGGTGATAATAGTATTAAATGAATATAAAATGAAAAAGAAGTGCTCAAAAATCACATAAATGGTTGATAATTGCGAAAGTTAAGACGAATTGCTGCTTAATAACCAGGCTAACAAAATGTAAACATTGAAATTGAAGCGTCATAAAGTGTGACGTCAGACAGTGTTTTGAAGTCACGTGATTTTTGGTTAATTTTAAAGTTATTTTTTTCAATTAATGAGAACTTTTTTTGCATTTTTAATAAACTTTTTGAAATTTATAGGCCTAAAACTATCAGAAAAATAGTATTTTGTTCAAATCCCCCATGTGCAAATTCCTTAGTGTCATTTTGAAGATTATTACTATATATATATATATATTTAATCTAATTTCTTTTTCTCTAATTCTACAACATAATAATTAACAATTTTGGTATTATCTTATTACTTAGTACAGTAATTTTTTTTTTTTTTTTTTTTTGGAAAGGTATACTAAACAACACAGTTTTTATATTTTTTAAAGTTAATTATCCGGACTAAAAATCCGAAGAGATACAATGCCAAGATATCAGCTTTATATATTCAGATAAAAACAACAACAACAACAAAAAAAAAAAAAAAAAAAAAAAAAGGGGGGGGGGGTGTCACATTCATAAATAATAAGGTAGAATATTGGAAAGGGCGACTACGGATAATCGCTACATGAAGGAAATACTACGACCTACCATACTAAAAAAATTCTACTCAAAGAAAGCGCAATAAAATTCCGTAGTAATTAACAGCTATGCGTAATTTACAAACACACCCTGAAGGTGTGACTTTGAATTAATAAGTTCACCACTAATGGTGGATAAAGAGCGATTCCATGATAAATAGCTTCATTTTAAATTTTTTATTTTACTCTTTAAGCCTCTGAAGAACTGTACAATATATTATAATCCACCTAATTTCATTTTCAATTGCGAAATTACGCCCTTGAATTTTTTCAATAAAATTTTACTTTTATAACATAATGAGAAAACTTCATTTATTTCTCATCTTCCAACAGTGTTCGCTTGTAGTGGCTTTTGATTTAAAATGAGCAAAACTATCTTGCTTCTCGAAGGGTTAAGTTCTATTGGCGAGTCATATTCGAGCTGCATTTCATTGCAAAAATTGATCCTTTTTCCACATTCCCATAAGAAACTATTTCTAATTAAATAATTTTTATTTTCTTGTTTTTTATAACTTTTGCCATCCAGTCCTGTTATCCAGCAACCTTGCCACTTCTGCTGCTCTCGGTTACATGCCGGGAATTTTAGTTTTTCATTAAAAACTAGAATGTTGTGGTTACTACATGCCTTTCTTCTATATTTTCCTATACAAATTCACTCAGTAAAAATAATTTATTAAAATCATTAGTTAGTAAAATTATCTTCCATGATAATGCAGTACCATTTCCATGTTAAAGAAGTAGTATAACACCAAATATATATATAAAAAAAAAAAGTTCATTTAATTCTCGATATCACATTTAAAAAAAAAAAAAAAAAAAAAAGGGTTAAAAATGAAAAAAAAAAAAAAATCGACAATTTTACTTTAAATTATCGCAGATCGATGGTTCAACTATTCATTTTAAAGGTATTGGCGAGCTCTTTAAAATGATAACCATCATGAAAATTTATTCCCCTCGAGGGGGGAATTCCTGCCCCCCCCCCCAGGGATGGGGGAGAAGACGAGATTCCTAAACATACAAAAAAAATTTCCCAGTTGACTATCTCTATTATAACTAATTCTGGTAAATTTCATAATGATTATTAAAAAATAATTCTCTTTATGCACATTTATACAAAATTTTGTACTATACCATCATGTTAAAAATTTAGAAAAAGCGGGATGGCAACGCAACCTGTAAGACAATTTTTACCAAAAGTTGATAGGCACTAATTTATGTCAATGTGTAACTACATACCAATTTGTATGAAATTCTCTGCAGTAGTTCCTGAGATACAGTTGCCACAAAGTTTTGTCTCACACACACACAGAGACAGACATTTTCAAACTAGTATGTTGTGGCCACCACAAGACTTTCTTCTATATTTACCTATACATATTCAATCAGTAACAATATTTAAAAAAAAAAAAAAGTACAATTTTTTTTCTAAGTTTTTTTTTTTTTTCTTTTTTTGTTAAAAGTAAAAAAAATCGATAACTTTGTTTTAAATTATCACAGATTTATAGTTCAACCATTCGTTTTAAAGGTATTGACGAGACCTTTCGAAAGATACCCATCTTGAAAATTTATCCCCCACGGGGGGGGGTGTACCTCCCCCCCCCCATGCAGAATTATTTTTTCCTAGTTACATACTACTATTATCAATAATTCATATTAATTTTACAATCACAAGTTTAAAACAACTCTCATTATGCACATTTATACGAATTTTTGTCCTATGCTGCCATGTTAAAAATTTAGATAAAATGCTATCACAGCGCCACCTGTTGAGCTATTGATCCCCAAACATAATCAGCACCAGTTTATGTCGGGGACCAACTAAATACCAAGTTTGGTTAAATTTCGTTTAAAAAAAAAAAAAATTGCGATTTTTTTCTGTTTTGTTAAAAGTAAAAAAAAATCGATAACTTTGGTTTAAGTTATCACAGATTTATGGTTCAACCATTCGTTTTAAAGGTATTGACGAGACCTTTCGAAAGATACCCATCTTGAAAGTTTGCCCCCCCGGGTGGGTACTTTCCCCCCCCCCGGTGGGGGGGGGGGGGAACCGATGCCCCCACATGCACAAAATTTTTTTCCCAGTTAACTATTACTATTATCAACGAGACCTTTTGAAAATTTACTTCCCCGGGGGCGTACTTCCCCCCAGGGGGGGGGAAGCGATGCCCCCCCCATGCAGAAAATTTTTTTCCTAGTTACATACTACTATTATCAATAATTCATATTAATTTTACAATCACAAGTTTAAAACAACTCTCATTAAGACTATTTATACGAATTTTTGTCCTATTCTGCCATGTTAAAAATTTAGATAAAATGCTATCACAGCGCCACCTGTTGAGCTACTGATCCCCAAACATAATCAGCACCAGTTTATGTCGGGGACCAACTAAATACCAAGTTTGGTTAAATTTCGTTAAAAAAAAAAAAAAAAAAAAAAAAAAAAATTGCGATTTTTTTCTAAGCTTTCTTTTGTTAAAAGTAAAAAAAATCGATAACTTTGTTTTAAATTATCACAGATTTATGGTTCAACCATTCGTTTTAAAGGTATTGACGAGACCTTTCGAAAGATACCCATCTTGAAAGTTTGCCCCCCCGGGTGGGTACTTCCCCCCCCCCGGTGGGGGGGGGGAACCGATGCCCCCACATACACAAAATTTTTTTCCCAGTTAACTATTACTATTATCAACGAGACCTTTTGAAAATTTACTTCCCCGGGGGCGTACTTCCCCCCAGGGGGGGGGAAGCGATGCCCCCCCCATGCAGAAAATTTTTTTCCTAGTTACATACTACTATTATCAATAATTCATATTAATTTTACAATCACAAGTTTAAAACAACTCTCATTATGCACATTTATACGAATTTTTGTCCTATTCTGCCATGTTAAAAATTTAGATAAAATGCTATCACAGCGCCACCTATTGAGCTATTGATCCCCAAACATAATCAGCACCAGTTTATGTCGGGGACCAACTAAATACCAAGTTTGGTTAAATTTCGTTAAAAAAAAAAAAAAAAAAAATTGCGATTTTTTTCTGTTTTCTTTTGTTAAAAGTAAAAAAAATCGATAACTTTGTTTTAAATTATCACAAATTTATGGTTCAACCATTCGTTTTAAAGGTATTGACGAGACCTTTCGAAAGATACCCATCTTGAAACTTTGCCCTCCCCGGGTGGGTACTTCCCCCCCCTGTGGGGGGGGAACCGATGCCCCCACATGCACAAAAATTTTTTCCCAGTTAACTATTACTATTATCAACGAGACCTTTCGAAAGATACCCATCTTGAAAATTTACTTCCCCCGCAGGGGGGGGGGGGGGGAACCGATGCCCCCACATGCACAAATTTTTTTTCCTAGTTAACTACTACTATTATCAATAATTCATATTAATTTTACAATCACAAGTGTAAAATAACTCTCTTTATGCCCATTTATACGGAATGTTGTCCTATGCTGCCATGTTAAAAATTTGCATAAAATGCGATCACAACGCCACCTGTTAAGCGATTGATCCCAAAATCTAATCAGCACCAGTTTATGTCAGGGTGCAACTAAATACCAAGTTTGGTTAAATTTCATTCATTGGTTTGTGAGATACAGCGTCCACAAAAAAATGATACAGACAGACAGACAGACAGACATTTTCTAAAAACTATTAATTCGTAATCTAGACATCCCAAAACATGTAAATCCATCAAAAAACGGAGGTCGAAAATTTTCGCGATTCCAATACTTTCTCTATATTACATATAGAAGAAAGTAAAAATGGTCAAATCTGTTCTACAGCTTTTAGAACGCGTAAATCCATCAAAAACCCGATATCGAAAATTTTTACGAATCCAATTCTTTCTTCTATTGAATATAGAAGAAAGTAAAAAAGAAGAAGAAGGAGAAAATACTGAGATACATTCAATTCTTTTAATATAAAATTTTCAACATATTATTATTATTTATTTATTTATTTATTAACAAGCAGAAATTCTCTTTATAACACGATATATTAAAGTAAACTTAACGAATAAAGAAAAGTTTCGTCTTGTTTGCACAAATACTACCAAGCAATACTGCTTTATGAAATCTTTTGTATAAACTATTCATTATTACTTTCTTCTATATGTAATATAGAGAAAGTATTGGATTCGCGAAAATTTTCGACCTCCGTTTTTTGAAGGATCTACACGTTTTGGGATGTCCTGAACACGAATTGATAGTTTTTAGAAAATGTCTGTCTGTGCGTCTGTCTGTCTGTCTGTCTGTCTGTGTGTCTGTATCATTTTTTTGTGGACGCTGTATCTCACGAACCAATGAATGAAATTTAACCAAACTTGGTATTTAGTTGCACCCTGACATGAACTGGTGCCCATTAGATTTGGGGATCAATAGCTCAACAGGAGGCGCTGTGATAGCATTTTATCTAAATTTTTAACATGGCAGAATAGGACAAAAATTCGTATAAATGTGCGTAATAAGAGTTATTTTACACTTGTGATTGTAAAATTAATATGAATTATTGATAATAGTAGTACGTAACTAGGAAAAAAATTTTGTGCATGGGGGGGGCATCGCTTCCCCCCCTGGGGGGAAGTAACCCCCCCCCCGTGGGGGGTAAATTTTGAAGATGGGTATCATTCGAAAGATCTCGTCAATACCTTTAAAACGAATGGTTGAACTATAAATCTGAGATAATTTAAAACAAAGTTATCGATTTTTTTTTCTTTTAACCAAAAAAAAAAAAAAAAAAAAAAAAAAAACTTAGAAAAAAAAAATTTCGCATTTTTTTTTTTTTTTTTTTTTTTTATTGTTACTGATTGAATATGTATAGGAAAATATAGAAGAAAGTCTTGTGGTGGCCACAACATACTAGTTTAGTACTGAAATGTATAAAAAAATAAAATAAAAGTTTTTAGATTTTAAGTAAAAGCATTTTTGTAAACATAGTGCTGTATATTTTTGCAAAATTTTACTGGCTTTTAAGCCTGCAAAATAAAATTATTCATACAAGTTTGAATTTTTAAAAGAAAATGAATCCATGTATATAAAAGAAGTATTTTTTTATTTTTGCATTGGCAAATGGAGTATCTTGAAAGAGACAATTGTTTATGTGAAATTTATTTAAAGCAAAATACTGAAATGGTATTTTATATTGCATCTACCAAAGTAATGGATCTGTTCTTTTAAAGAAACTTATTGAGCTTTCTTTTATCGCATAAAAATAAAATATTACATTTAAATAAAAAAATCGTGCCAATTTAACTGCAACCAATATTTTTATAAAATTAATGTGTTAAATTTAATTACTTAAGCAGTTCCACTTAAGTGTTACTAAAATGATAGATCTCAGCGCATCATAGGAAAGAATGTTCATTTATCTGCAATGCATTTTTCATATTTCTTTACTGCAAAAATCTTTTTGTAAAAGAATAGAACCGACTCCAAAAAGGAACTACTATTCAAACAACTAAAAATGAAAGAAAATTGGCAGAAAATGGAACAGTAAATTGCGCCTAAAAGTATAAAATAAATTCCTTCGGCAAACAGCCTATAACACTACAATTAATCATAACTTTTGAAGTCGGTGCAAAATTAAATAAAATTTAATTAGATTTTAAAGGTTTGTCTTTAGATCGGTAGCAACAAATACTGTTGTCTCGAATGACCCATTTTCATGTTTCCTTTATTATTTTATCACTGTATACAATTGGTTTATTAATAGCATCTACATAGAACAGTGAACATTCTTCACAATGCGGTATTTATGTTTCTACAAAGTTAGAGTTTCCTTTGCAAACTTAGTATAACTTTGATAACGATCATCCTTGATGGCTTTTGAATTTTTCGATCATAACGTAAGGCAAAAATATACACGCAAGATGTATATTTTCATAATATATATTGTACGATGTGTTGTTTCATATTCTTGATTACTCTCTTCATATACCTTATCAAAACAATCATGATATTCCAAAGAAATTAAATACGTTTGCCAGATAATTTTTCGATTTTTCTTTCACCAAGGATGTCAGTCAGATACCAGCATCTTCGCCAACTTTTGCTGCTTACGAAATCTTATTTGTTTTCTTGAATCAAATTAGTTCTCGGCTGCATTTTGCAGGTAACAATGTGAGATGTGTATTTTTAATAGGATTTGATTTTTGTATTGAATAAAGGTATCAATTTTTATTTAATTTTGCGCCGACTTCAAAAGTTATGATTAATTGTAGTGTTATAGGTTGTTTGGCGAAGGAAATTATTTTATACTTTTAGGCGCAATTTACAGTTCCATTTTCTGCCAATTTTCCTTCATTTTTAGTTGTTTGAATAGTAGTTCCTTTTTGGAGTCGGTTCTATTTTTTTACAAAAAGATTTTATTTTTCTCTTTTCAGTGAAAATTTATTTATATAGCAGAGCATCAGAAGACATTCGACGGAGTTTCACAAATCACAAGTTCCAAGAAAAGTGACATTACTCAAAAAATGGTTTATGTCACTGAAAAATACATGAAATGCACCCAGTGGGAACAAAAAAGTTGCATCTCCATCTAGAAAGTTATCCACTCGAGAGACAGTTGTGCCAGTTTTATTATAGTCAAGTTATTTTTAAGTTGATTTTTCTCAAATGCTATCTTTTTAAGTTGTGTTACTTTTCTTGCCTTTATCGGATATGAGCAAAAAACTATCTATTGAAAGAACATACGTTAAATTAAAAAGTCTTTAGAAATGTAAAGAACGAATACGCTGTATTCGTAACCGAAAATTCTGTTAGGCATATATATTGAACTTTACAGTGAATACATGTCACCCGCTGCGCTGGAAATTGCGCAGCGTAAAGTTCAAACAAAGAGCAAAATACGCATTGCAGCTGACGGACGGAAGTTTCAACATCGATATTTACATACTGCTTTTACCAGTGTAGCTGCATGCGTTCAGCAGTTAGAGTGAGAACAGACTTTTGTGAGTATCCTGTAATTTGTTTATATCTTAATGAAATCATAATAAAACCTATTTCAGGCCAAGATCATTACAACAACAAAAAAAGTATTAAAATTAAATCATCTCTTACGAAGTTATAAACAAACAAATTTCAACAACAACAACGAGAAACACGGTTTGCATTGAGAACCTCTTCCTTTATGAAGTCGGTTTAAAACGTCTATGCGTTAATCGATGTGACCACTTACAATAACCATACTTTGAATTTTACATAGCATAAATATCACCCGCTACTCTACAACATATGCAATGTCGTTCAAGTGTGCACAAAATAGGAAATTGTGAACAAACAAATGCACGTTCAATCGTTCTGTTTTCAGCATTAATGTCTAAACTATCTTTGCGTACTATATCGATGATGCTCTGCAATTTTATAATTCACTTTTTTCCCCTGTCTTGAAACGTTTCCGAGATAGAATCGGTAACTCTTCTCTTTTCCACCAGGTGGCGCTTTAGGCTGTTGAATCGCGTAGCACATGTCCACTTTACTATACGTACATACCACTTTTATGACTATAGCTGCAGCTGTTCAGCAGTTAAAAGAGTCGGGACTGACTTTCGTGGGCACCCTATATTTTCTTTTGATCGTAAAGATCTTACATTGGGACATATTTCAGACCAAGACCTTTACAATAAAACAAATGTATCAAAATCGGATCATCTGTTCAGAAGTTATGAGCTAACAAACAAAAACAAAAACAAAAAACATACGCTTTGAATTGAGAACCTCCTCCTTTTTGAAGTCGGTTAATTAGAGCATCTCTTACAAAGTTATAAGCTTACAAACACCAACAACAACACATAGCTTGAATTAAGAACACTCTCCTTCCTGAAGTTTGTTAAAAACGACTTTGCGCTAATCGATGTGACCGCTTACAGTAACAGTACTTTGAACCACAAAGTATACGTGTCATCCGCTACGCTGCAAAGTATGCACAGTGTATGAAATTGCGAACAAACAACTGCACGTTTTAAGCGTTCTATTTTTAGCAATAATGTCTAAAACTGTCCTTTCGTAGTAAATCGATGATGCTCTACAACTTCGTAATTAACTTTTCTCCCATTTTGAACCGTTTTTGGGATAGGAGTGCTAATTCCGCTGTTTTTCACCAGATGGCGCTTTATTTTCTTTACATTGTAAAGATGTTATAATGGGACTTACTTCAGACCAAGATCTCTACAACAAAACAAAAAGTATCAAGTAACCGTATTTTGAACTATATAGCGTATGTCTCACCAGCTACGCTACAACGTGAGAAATGTAGCTCAAGTGTGTATAGTGTAAGAAATTGCGAACAAAAAAATGCACGTTTTTAGCCTTGTATTTTTAGCATCAATCTCAAAACTATCTTTTCGTACTAAATCGATGATGCTCTGCAATTTTATATTTATCTTTTTCCACCTGTCTTGAACCGTTTCCGAGACTGTAACGTTAGCATGAATGTCTAAACTATCTTTTTGTACTAAATCGGTGATACTCTTCAGCTTTGTTATTCACTTTTTCTTTAGAACCGTTTTCGAGTTAGGAACATTAACTCCGCTATTTTCCAACAGGTGGCGTTGCAAGCGGTTTAACCTTGTACAGCATGGCCACTTTGCTATACTTACATACCATTTTTTTCACTATAGCTGCAGCCGTTTAGCAGTTAAAAGATTTGGGGTTGATTTTTTTGGGCACCCTGTATTTCCTTTAGATCGTAAAGATATTACAATGGGACCTATTTTAGACCAAGACCTTTTCAACAAAACGAAAAGTATCAAAATCGGAGCATCCGTTCAAATGAGCTAACAAACATTAAAAAAACATACGGTTTGAATTGAGGACCTTCCTTCTTTTTTGAAGTCGGTTAAAAAGAAATTTATTACGATTGAACTTAATTTTAATATTACTTTTTTCAATTGACATATAATTTTGGCTGAGGGTACCTTCAAAATATTAAATTTGAATTTTCTGCAATTATTTGTTTTTAAGCTATTTTAATAATAGATATGCATACAGATCAACCCCTAAATATTTGACATTCGTATTCAGTGCACCTCAAAACGTAATATTACATCAGCAAACAAAAATGAGAAATTGACTTTTCTGCCTGAGCAGTATTCGTCGACATAATAAAAAGTAGCAAAGCATTTCTATTATATTCAATAGAAAAGAACGTTTAACTTAATCTTGGGTAGCCCTGTATATAGTCTATAAACAATGTGCAAATCATACTGTGTATTTAAATTCAAATGTATATGAAAAACACATAACACAAAATGAAATAAACTTCCAGCAATTTCCAAGTATAGCCCCGATATAGCTAAATACTTTGGGAAGCCCTGTAAACGAATGATGAATGATTTTTATACCACAATCTGCATAAAACATGTTTTATGCGTATAAAAAATATGTTAATTCCATTTTGTTTAGAGCAGACTATATATGTTACATTGTGCTTATTAGAAATTCTCGTCATAGACGTAATGGATTTGAATTCTTTTGAATAGCCCAGTACACGAACCATTTGTTTGGTCTCAACGAAACGCTTAGTGCAACATCATTATATGATACAGATTCATTGAGAAAAAAAATATACCGCCTTTCTCTAGAATGAATAAGTGGCCATTTTCTAAAGCACTTAACTAGAAATATAGATTTCCAAGCTATGCGCACAAGGCACGCCAATAAACTGAATAGACGAAATGATCGAGACTTTCTAGTGTACACACTTCTAGATAGTGAAACAATATTCTGAATGCTCTAAATATTCTGAATCATTTATATTGCGAGAATTTTCCGCTTGATTTTCTAGAATTTGGTAATATACCAAGATTATAGTTGCAAAAACCCGCCTCTTGTAGTCTCATTTATTTGCAGAGATTTTTAAATAACTTTGCCCTCGAGAACATAGCCAAATGCCTTAGAATTCTAATAGGGGCTTCTAGAACTCTCTTTCTAAGGGGACTAGAATTTATAAGGATGACATGGAACTATTTTTTCTAGAGCCACAATTTAGGTTCTAGATGTCAGTTACAGGATTTTTTCTCAGTGTTAAAAATAATGAATTTGGACTTCCTGCTACTATTTATTCTTAAAATTTGCTGATAACAGACACACACGCACGGAGAAAGACAGACACTCAGGCAGACTAACCGCTAGAAACGGGATTTTCGGGTTCAGGAAACCTCAAAACGTGTAAACGTAACAAACGCCCAATTTCGAAAATCTGATCCCAAAGCAATACTTTCTATGCCATATAAATGGGTGATATGGAAAGTAAAAACACTTAAAAATGAATATCTGAACTAACTTTGAAATTCAGAGATTAGGCCTGGGCCTCAGTGGCTTATTCATTAAAAAGTCCCTGTTCGCAGTAAAAGAACAATGAATGTTATGTTCACAATATTCTGTATAGCAACCCATAATATTTTGTTTAAATGAACCTTACTAACCTGATTTTATAAAATTTTATAATAAACCGAAAAAATCAGATGTAAAAGTAAATTCCCCACAGAGAGAGTATATTTTTAATATCGCAAAATGCCAACAAGAGTATTATAGAAAGAGTATTACGTTCTTATAAATTTTAGCAAGCAGTATTTGTTGGTAGAATACTTACTGAATTATCCTTATACAATTTGTAATATTGTTTTAAGATTCTTAGACGTATGAAATTTTCAAAATATATTTTGTATAATGGTTTTTGTTTCTTAGAAAGCAATAACTATAGAAATAAATAATTTTCTAAACACTCTTTACGAGTTGAAGATGTTATTTATTTTCATATTTTTTAAAAGCAAATGAAAAAGAAAACTTATGACATTTATTTTAAATTATATTTCATCATAAAATCTCGTATGTTCTCAAAAGAGAAACGGTGAACGAAAGATTAAATTTCCTTTAAATTTTCTGTTTGAGAGAAATCGATTATTCAGCATTTCAGATTCCCTAAAGAAACGAAGAAAAGTAGTAAATCGTAGATTACTTTAAAAATTTAATAAACTTTTTATTTATTGAATCATTTTTCCATCACACAGAAGATTTATTACTTTTGTTTTAATTATTTTCATTGAGAATATAGTGTCAATAAATGCGAAAAAAAACGCTGATTCTGCATAACGAGTGAAATACAGGGGGTTCCATCCGTGAACCAGTGAAATATAGGGGGTTCCACCTTCATCCATGTGTTTAAAAGAACACATTGGTTAAATTTTGAGCAGCTCTCCATTGCAAACATTTTTAGCACAGAAAACGTATCGGCGGGATCGGTTTCACAGATACAAACACATACAAAAATGTTGTTTACATGTAATATTGATATGAAATATTTCTTTACAGTAAATTTTACAACACGTGCTTAAAATTATGCCCACTAATAGTAATCTTAGCGAGATTAGATAGAAATGTTTCGTTAGAGAGCTGTAGACGGTGAAGCCCTTTTTCACACCACATACAAGGTAATATTCAAAAGGTGTCGTCTTGAAAAAAAAGATATGTGATTCTACTCTTCATAAAACACCAGGAAGTGAAAAAATTATCGACTGAAATGAATTACAGCGACCACAAAAAATTATCAAAATTAAGCATATCTGGTGATTTAGCGCTGTTAGGCGTTCATTTCGCTAGCACCGAGATTGCCGTGTACGAACAGAACCGTGTTTTGTTTCTCCGCCAAGTACTCAAAATCAATCGCCTAACAATGTGAAATCGCCAAATATGCTCAATTTTGATAATTTTTCGTGGGCGCTGTAATTTATTTCAGCCGATAATGTTTTCACTTTCTGGTGATTTAGAAAGAGTAGAATCACATTTTTTTTTTTTTTTAATATTTTTTGAAGACGACACCTTTTGAATGTTTCCTTGTTAGAAAGATATTAAAACTTCTTCACACACAATAAGTTTTAAGTCAGAACAACCAGTTTCGAAAGGACGTAGCCTTTCTCCATCAGGTGCAAAAAAAACACGTGCTACTGCCTTTGAGGCAAAAGCAAGACTGGCAAGAAAGGCTACGTCCTCTCGAAACCGGTTGTGCTGACTGAAAATTTACGGTGTGTGAAGAAGTTTTAATAACTTTCTATTGATTGTACGCCAGTTTTTGAATTTAGTTTTGGTTTCCTTGTTAGTTTTATGAGAAATTCTCTTCAAATGTATTTACGATGAAATAAGAAGTATTCTAAAAAAAGACTGGTATGGAAAAATGGGTGGGTACTAACAATCCTCCGGATTAGGTTGGCCACTCTGCTTTTTTTTTTTTTTTTTTTGGCATCAAAATCTTTAGTCGAGAACATGGGGATGATAGATCTATATAAATATGTATGGTTATGAATAAACAATGCTTTTCCCTTTTCTGTTTATTTTCTTTTGTTTGTTTGTTTAGAATTCTTCACGACATTTTCACTCTTATATTCCTATAAGAAAAAATCTTGTTTTAGTGAGCTGTAATTTTACTAAAAATTTGTTATATGATTTAGAAACATTCTGTTAGTAGATGTGGTATGTAATTTTAGTCAACAAGGTAACTATAACTAAAATGATCTATCCCAGTCTTAAATATTGAACCCCATCAGTAGCCAAAATGTTCAGCTGTGGAAGCCTGTAGACCAAAAAAGTCGAGTCTCGAATCCAACTCGCACTTGTTAGCACACTATAAAAAATTTCAGTAAAATTCAGAGATTTGACCGATAAATTTTAGTCAGCTGCCTTCTTTGAGGGAAAAGTCCAATGCCCGTATTTGCAACAAAGTCCTGTAAAATTCAGTGTGTTGACCGTTTATTAAAGATCACTTCTCTTCTTCAAAAAAAAAAATTATGAAATATTTACGGGCATAACTATATTTTTACGGACAGGACTGTAAAAATTTTAACGGTCATTGACTGGCAAAATGTGTTCAAATTTTTTACAGTGCATAAATGTTCGCAGTTTAACTTATGTCTTCTCAAAACCTCTATAAAGGCATCCTAGGACCGTTTAGAAAGACCCCGAGGTGGATTAATCCACCCAAGCCTAAGACCTTCGTGTAGTCAATAAGCCTTAACACTTGCACCACCACCATAGCACTTCATAAATTGATCACCACGTGAAAATATTGCACTTGATATTTTCTAAAGAAAATAAGGAATCAGTTGCTGTGTCGTTAAATTCTCACCAATATTTTCAAAAATTTTGCTTATGTAATATTTTTATGTAATATCAAAAATGCAAATTTATTATTGATTCATATAATAATTATCAAACTTCTGTCTAATATTACAGAAACGCAATTACTTAAACTTGAAAGGTGTGCTCACAATGTTCGTATTTCGTAATGAAATTTAAACTACCTTTTTTTATTGCAGAATTTTTACGTGTGGTGTGTATAATATACATATAACATGTAATATATAGTTAAAATAGCCTATCTTTTTTTTTTTTTTCAATCTTGCCTATACAATTATTATTTACGAGTAAATAATTCTAAAATTCACTTTTTGCTATTATTACCTATTTTGAAGTTTCCTAACAACGAAAATCAGTTTTTTGGTGATTACTCTGAGCATTTGTTTGTCTGTTCCCTCCCCCCCCCCTCCCCTCTCTCCCTCTCTGTGAAAATCTGTTATCAGCTTAAACTTAACTCATTAACAGATAGCAGCAGGAAGACCAAATTCTATATTCTAAATATTGTGTGACTTGGTAATATTATCAGAAACAATAGCTGCGGCATAGGAATCGTTGGATAGAACTTGCAATTTTCGATCTATTTTAAGAGTCCACCTCTTCCCTGTATATTATTGCGTGCTTAAAATACTTAAACATTCTTAAAGCATTTTATGACATTACATTTAATGTTATGAGAAAAATACAGAATATAATTATAATAAAACAAATAATTTTCTACTGGAAATCAAGTATAAACAATACTGCACAATTTCCTGTATAATAAGGCTTTATAATCCCCGATAAGCATTTCATTCAATTCTAAAAATGAAATTATATATTTTTTCCTGATTTAATTAGATTTACTTAAGCAAATCTCTTCTGTGACGCATTCCTTGGAAACTTTTATTTATCAGCTTTGCATATTTGAATTACCAATAACTGAAATTGATAGCTTTATCTTTTGAAGAAATGAAAAAGGCATGTAAATATTTACGTTGAAATGGAATGCATTGTACGATAACGAATATCATAGTTACTTTTGGGATTTTCATCCAAAAGAATCTATCGGGAAAAGGGTTTTTAAATATAGCATACATAACTAACATTCCATTGTTTAGTTGGAAGATAACGGGGACCAAATGGTTATTGTTTTAAAAATGGGTATCAGTCACAAGATGCAGGAATTAGAGTTATGAACGATAGAAAACTAACACATATTTGTATTTCAAAAATGCTGTATTCAGGTTTTATAGAAAATAAAATTGCTGAAAAGAATGTTATCTGACTAAACACAATAAAAGAACAACTTTAACGTAATTATATATATACATTTGTTAAATGTGTTTTGTAGTTCAGAAAATGTTGAGAATGATAATATGCCTTTTTTTAAAATTAACTTGCAGTTGTGCTTCTTCTTTTTCTTCTTTTTTTTTTTTTTTTTTTTTTTTTTTTTTTAAATACATATTATAGTTTTAATATAGAAAAATTCACAAAGTTTACACATTTTTAAATACAATCGAACGGCAAAATAAATAAACATATGAAGTCAATTGTGCTGTAATTCAGACTCGCAGTATCTGAAATTCCAAATTTTTCAAATCTTGTTTTTTTTTTTTTTTTTTTTTTTTTAGTAGTACTTTTTGTTACCTAATTTCGGAATATCATAATTTGTACTATTTACAGTTTTATAGCTTTATGTATTTCTTTGAAATACATTTAGAATTTCGATAAATAGAAAATTCAAATGAATTATATTGAAAGGAAATATAACGAAGTTTTTAAATACAACAGACAAAAAAAAAAAAAAAAAAAAAAAGGAAATTTTCTCGAGCACCAGCATTAAATAATCTATTTAAAAAAAAACTTTTAAAACCCAAATTCTTAATATAGCGTATCACATAAATCTTTTCCAAGTTAGAATAAAATTTAATTTGCAAAAAAATTTTAACTTTTTTGTTTATTAACCAAAATTGTGGAATTTTGAACTGTGTTAAGAAAAGAGAAATTATTTCTCAAAATTTACAATAGATGACAGCACCACACAATTGCCTATAATTTTTGTGATTTTATTTTCTGATTAAGGGCCAATATCTGCAATTTAATTATTCGTTTGAGGCACCTTTTTATTATTATTTTAGTTTATTATTTCTTTTATATTATAACTTAATATTTTACTGATTTGGTTAATGTTTATGTGTTTTTCCTAATCGTTTTTATTTTGTATTGTTAATTGTTTCATTGACATTTTAGTGAATATACCGCCCAATAGAGGGCACTTGTATTCCACAAAAAACTCCTTTTTGCTTCTAAAAAGAGATGTAAGATAAT
The DNA here is from genome assembly GCA_963930645.1 of Salticus scenicus. NCBI lineage: Eukaryota > Metazoa > Arthropoda > Arachnida > Araneae > Salticidae > Salticus > Salticus scenicus. The sequence continues at coordinate 85,071,549 of OZ005662.1, forward strand.
AAAAAGGCTTCTTAAAAATACTCTTCAAAAATTCTTAAGATACTGTGTAGTCAAGGAAAAATTTCTTTTATCAATTGACTTCTTTTCTACTAATTATCTGCAAAAAAAAACATCCCGGGGCATCGAACTCTCGACTACCGTGTTACTAATATGGCGCTCTAACCACCTGAGCCACGGAGAGACAAATGTAAAAGCTTATATTTACCTTAAAATGGAGGCGCATTTTTTATTAGCTTGAGATTCACAAACATAGCGTAGTGAATGACAGTAAGTACAAAAGAATTTGGGGAAAAGGCTCCTTAAAAAAACTCTTCAAAAATTCTTAGGATACTGTGTAGTCAATGATAAATTTTCTTTTAACAATTGACATCTTTTCTACTAATTCTCTGCAAAAATTAACAGTCAGGACCTTTGGGGAATCGTACGTTGGACCACCAGGTTACTAACATGGTGCTCTAATCACCTGAGCCAAGGAGAGACAAATGAAAACGCTTGTATTTACCTTAAAATAGAGCCACATTTTTTATCAGGTTGAGATTTACAAACATGCCGTAGTGAATGACAGTAAATACATAAGAATTTGGGAAAAAGAAATTAAAAGCTTTATTTTTATCCTTTTTCTTTCTTTTTTTTTAAGAAGTATGTAAGTAATAAATGTGAAGAAAAAAGAATTTGCATAATGTATAAATTCGTTAAAGTGATTCGGTATCTTTTACATATAAACTACGGTTTGCAAAGAAAATTTCTCATTTTCTGGTTTCTATAATTTAGTTTTAATAATTTAATTTATGTAAAAGCTATGTTTATTTTTGTTGTTCAGACTGTGTTCTGATATTTTACTAATAATTTTTAAAAACGCGTTTACGGACTAGTGATATTGGGGGCTTTAAATTAAACAAGAGATAGTAACACTTTCTCAACCGCATGTTTTTGTCTTTTTCATAGTAAGGTCCGCCTATGGGCGTTATTCACCCTAGTTGCAATAATTCAGAACAAAAATTTCCGGACTCACATTTATATTACAAATGGATATACATTATAGTTATACTCTTTCTAATCAAAGTATGTATATTCATAGTCTATTGATAGTACAAATATGAATATTGGGTAAATTTTTAAGAAATAAGTAACATACAAATTGTGAATGAAATGCCCACTGGTGGAGTTAGAGATTTTCAAATGACGTGAATCTACGTCAGCGGTCGTGAAAGTGTTAAGGCATCTCCTAAATAAAAACAACTGACTAAATTACAATAATATTCTAAAAACATAATGCCTTGAATATGCAATTTTGATTTCTAAAAGAAAAAAATAGTTTGCGTTTCGGCTGATAGGGATGAAAATGGTGCTCCAATGCTAGTTATTGGCTACCGCTACATGTATCGTCTAGTGCCATATGCTGAGCTTAAAATGAAATATATCCTCTCCATTCGTATAAATACCTTTGATATTTCTTTCATAAATTAGACTTTATACGAAGCTATTGGTAGTTTAACGTACCGTCAGTACCCTAACACCACAATTCCTCCGCATTACATCCACAGGATATCCTGTGGATAAAAAGACATCCACAGGATGAACTTTGGGTAAGTATGCTTTTAGGGTAGGTAATAGGTTAAATTTATGATGTTTGAGTACAAAAGATTTATCTAAATACATCTTGTACCTTTTTTTTTCCTTCTATCATCATCTTTTTTTTTTTTTTTCCCATTCCTCTAAAGCTCTTTCGTTCTATCCGCAATATAAGCTTTGTCAGACATGACTTGAAATAAACTAACACAAAATATTTTTCCATACACAAAATACCGTTAGAGTTGCAAATCGTGAAAAATGAAAAAAATATATATATATATTTTAAATATATATATTTACATGCGTGCAAATCAAACCCATATTATAGACACATATAAAAGTAAAACTATGCATCACTCCCCTAACAGCACATCATCTCCAAATGACATCCTCAGGATGTCCTATGGATGGAAAGGACGTCTATAGACCTCCTATGGACATCTTCAGGGTGTATTGTGGACAAGTGTGTTGTTAGGGTCGTAAATTATGAAACTCTTTCCTCTGTTTGCAAAAAAAAAAAAAAAAAAAAAAAAGAAAGAAAGAAAGAAATACTTATTGTGGGTAAAACTATTAAAATCTGTAGAAGCCAGATTTCTATTTATTTATTTATTTATTTTTTTAATTATTTTAACTTGATGAAATTGTTCTCTCTTATTAAAAATAGCAAATATGCCCGCAAAGATACGATAATTCAGGAAAACACGTTAAGTAAACAGTCAAAAACTTAAAATAAACACCATAAACGGTAAAGAAAAAAAAAAAGTCACAACAAATTTTTCGTGTCGAAATAAAATACGACCCTTCGTCCGGCAAACAAAGCAGCAAAACACTCTACAAAACTCATGTTTCTTTAACTCTTCATTTCGACTCAAAATAATTGTTGTGAGTTTTTTTTTTTTTTTTTTCCCATTTTACAATTATTGCCTGACGAAGGATCGTTTTTTATTTCGACTCGAAATAATTGTTATGAGATTTTTTTTACACATTTTATAGTGTTTATTCAAAGTTATTTTTTACTTATTAATTTTCAACGCTCGTCCTCCGGCACATTTTTATTGTAAAACGATAACTGTTCAATTAATTTGAAATTTATTACTTTTTTTATTTATTTATTTATTAGTCATTAATAACCTTTGATATTAAATTTTATGTTTTAGTCTATTTATTTAGATATTTCATTTATTTCTGAAACAGACCATTAAGCTATGTTAATTTTCTTTTTAATTACTAATTAATTTCAGGAACTAAAACAATAGTATTAATGTATTTTTTTTTTTTTTTCATGGGAAAAATCCACTAAGAAAGTTGCAAAACAAAAATACATTTTGTCATTTATTTAAATAAAATTTAAGCATTTACTTTCAAAATTATTTTGAAATCCCTCTTACTCAGTTTTGATAAGTAGATGCACATTCTCTAAAATTTGCCATCACTGAAAAAAGTACTTTTTTTTTTTTTTTTTTTTTTCAATTATCTCATCTCAAATCATTGATATTTTTTGAAATTTTATTTTATAATTGTTTAAAACTTTTTATTTTAGAGAAAAAAGTAAAAAAAAAAAAAAAAAAAAAAAAAACTTAACCTTTTTAAAGCATTATCAAATTTACTGAATTTTCAAAGTCCATTTTTATTCATTTTTCCTGTAGTAGATTTTTGTAAATATATAAAATGTAGAATTTAATAGTTTAGGAAAAATAATAAGATTCTTTTTTTTTTTTTTTTTTTTTTTTTATCAAATGCACTTTTTTGTTCAAAATGTCTTCTTTTATTCATTTTTTAATTCCCTCTTTAAAAAAAAAGAAATTCAAAAAATATTTCGTAATTTAAAACACATTATCGAGCTCATTGTTTTTTTTTTTTTTTCATATAGCTCAGTAGTATTCGCCTATACTTTTACCCGACAAAAATATTTTTCTAAAATAAATTTTATAAATATGTAAAAAGTAGAATTAAATGCAATCTAAAAATGAAAAAAGAAAAGAAAAGAAAAAAGGTTTCTAACACGAATTCTACCAATATTCAACATTTCCATATGCTTCCGGAAAATATCATTTAAATAAAAAAAAATGCAAGATACTCTTTTCAGTTCAGTGGAAAGTAATGTATTTCGAAGTAACTTTCAAAATGAAATAAAAATCACTTTTCTGAGTTTTAAACCTCAAATGCTTCAATACTTTTACGACCACTCTTTTAAAGGTCTTTATTTTATTTAAAGGTCTTTATTTTAAAGCCTCTATTTTCTTTAAAAAAAAAAAAAAAAAAAAAAAAAAAGAAAAGAAAAAAGTCTTTGGCTAAAAAATATAATAAGAATAAATCAATCCTAGAAAAATCAGGAATTCTATTTTTAGATTCAAAAAGCGTACTTCAGTACCATTTTATAGAACAACACTACAAAATGCAAAGAGTTTTCAACATTTCGGTGAAGTTCGGGGATTAGAGGAATTGTAGGCATTAAAATCGATCTGACTAGTTGTTATTGTCGGGAAAATTAAAGTTTAAAGGTAGATCACTTTTTTCCAAAATTACAGGAACTTAATAACCTTAAATGCTACTTCGTGTAAACGCTATGTTAACATTTGCAGAAAGAAAACGGTTCAAGGTAATTTTATAAAGGCTAAAAGTAAAGTGATCAAACTTCCTCGAATGATAAGGACAGTCCTTGAATTTCGACCTATGTCCTCAGCAAATTGAAAATAATTTGAGGACAAATGTCCTCGAATTTACAAATTTGTCCTCAAATGTCCTCAAATTAAAGCATAATTTAGCTCTGTGCTCGAATGGCCCTTCAATATGAGGACGCTGCGATGATATGACCTCAAATTGGGTTTCAAAAATTTGGTCGCCCTAGCCAAAAGTAAAAGGTTTTAGAGGATCATACTGTAAAGAAAACATTTTAAATTCACAGGAAGGGAGGAGGTAATGGCGTTGTTACTAACAGCTTCTACTAATATTTTACTGTTTTCCACATGCACACAAGCACACACGCATACACAAAACAACATTTAAATGTAATATGTTAAGAACCAATGCTCGTAAAAAAGAGCAAACCAGTTATAAGTGATGAGATATAATTAATGTGTGATGATACTGCCAAGTGCATATGATACTGCCATATGATACTGCCAAGTGCATTATTTATTTTTAATATTCTAATTTGAAAACTTCACAAGTAATTAAAAATTTAAGATTACCATAAAAAAGTAAAATATAAAAGATTTCATATAAACGTACATTATTGGGATTATTTTCATAGAAAAGATTTCGGAATAGTTTTAAAATATCATTCATGATACTTACATGAGTAAAATTTACATGAATATTCTATTTTGAAAACTTTGTAAGTTATGAAATTAAAGTTTTCATAAAAGGGCATAACAGAGCAATGTCTCAGATAAACTTTCGTTATGGAAATTATTGCATTATAAATAGCATGGAATTACAGGAAAGCTATTGTACGAAACTGTCTTTAATGAAATTAATCAGCAAATTAGAATCAGTTAAATTTATCGAAATGAGAAAGTTTAGCCAAGTGGGTGGGTCATCTAACTTGCAACCATGCTAAGTAATCAGCCATGTTGATCACTCTTAAAATGAATAAAATATTTACAATTGAAGTAGCTTCAAGGTTAATATTAAATTGAAATTGATCACGTTATATCATATGTCATATGATGTCACAATATGTAGTTAGCAAATTTATTTTCTGAGCCTTATGTATTAAATTTGAGGTAATTGTTTTCTAAATTGAAAAATGTTCCAAATAAATTCTACACACATTTTGTTTATCAATATTTTGTTGCATTTCTGAATGTGCAAAACGAATTGTAAAAATTTTTGAACATTTAATACTTCTGACTTTTGTTATCATTTCAAATGATTTCTAATAAAGAGCACAGCGTATGATATCGCAAAATCGATTCCAGATATCGTATTCCACTTTAAACGGTCAAATAGTTGACAAAATAATTCTGTATAATTTATAAATAAATCATACGTACTTTACGGAAATTTATAAAAACAGCTATGGAATTCAATACCGTTCCTTCAAAAATAACTCTGAAGTGATATCATCTATCCGTCCATTTAAGATATATTTGCTGGAAAATTTTTCTAAGAGTGATTGATGATTGTTAGATTTTATTCTAGAAAAGAAATGTATAAATAGTTTCGGAGTTCAATGTTTTTATGAAGTACTTTTATTTTCTCATTTAAGAAGTATATTAGCTCTTTTCTTCAGAGTTACAAAATAACAAAAATACAATACTCAAACAATTTTTATTTATGAGAGAAAACAGAAAATTTACTCTTTTTTAACGGACTTCAAAATGGAGGAGGTTCTCAATTCAAATCGTATGTTTTTTTTTTGTTTGTTTGTTTGTTTGTTTTTTAGCTCATAACTTCTGAACGTTTGTTCCGATTTTGATGCTTTTTGTTTTGTTGAAAAGGTCTTGGTCTGAAATAGGTCCCATTGTAATATCTTTACGATCTAAAGAAAATACAGTGTGTCCAAAAATGTCAGTTCCAACTGTTTTAACTGTTAAACGGCTGCAGCTATAATCATAAAAGTGGTATATAAGTATAGTAAAGTGGCCATGCGCTACAAGATTAAACCGCTTACAGCGCCATCTAGTGGAAAATAGTGGAGTTAGCGTTCCTATCTCAAAAATGTCGAAGAATATCATCGATTTAGTACAAAAACATAGTTTGTATACATTGATGCTAAAAATAGAACGCTAAAAACGTGCATTTGTTTGTTCGCAATTTCTTACACTATGCACACTTGAACTACAATTGCACACGTTGTAGCGTAGCTGGTGACACTTATGCTATGTAGTTCAAAATAAGGTTACTGTAAGCGGTCACATCACTTAACGCATTGTCGTTTTTAATCGACTTAACAAAGTAGGGATTCTTAATTGAAACCATGTATTTTTGTTCTTCTTCTTCTTGTTTGTTAGTTTATATATTCGTAAGAGATGCTGCGATCTTAAAGCTTTTTTAAAAATACTTGGCATGAAATAGGTACCATTATGATTTCATTAAGATCTAAACAAATTATAGGGTGCTCACAAAAGTCCATATACATTATTTTAAATGCTGAATGGCTGCAGCTACACCTGTAATAGTAGTATAATAAAGTAGCCATGCGCTACGAGATGCGACCGTTTTCAGTGCCTTTGGTGGAAAATAGCAGAAATAGCGTTTCTATCTCAAAAACATTATGAAGTAGGGGAAGAAATGTAAATTACAAAGTTGTAGAACATCATCGATTTAGTACAGAATGACACTTTATAAGTATGAATGTTAAAACAGAACGTTTTTATCGTGCATCTGTGTATTCGGAATTTCCTTCACTGTAAGATACTGAAACGATTTTAGAAAGCATAAAGACCTTTATTTCGATGTTTAAACTTCTATCCGTCAGCTGTAATGCATATTTGGATCCTTGTTTGAACTATACGCTGTGCACATTCAAGGGTAGCGGGTGACACGTACACTATGTAAAATTCAATTGGAATCAAGACGTGCATTGGAATCGAGGTTATCTCTATATCAATATATTAAAATCACACAATCAACTGATTGGGAGGAAAATCATATTTATTGAAATTATTATATTTCCGACTGAGTGAAAATAATGCCTGGATCGGGAGTCGAACCCCAGATCTTTGACTTACAAGGTCAAGGCTCTACCAATTAAGCTATCCAGGCCGACAACCGGGGGACATTACTCACTCAGACAACCTTTAGGCAGAAACATCTGGTCTATCATGTAGATAGCTCAACAAAAATAAGCCGCAGGTAAAGGAAAACACCATTAAACAATACTCACTCAGGCAACCTTTAGGCAGAAACATCTGGTCTATCTTGTATTGTATTTCTTTCTCCCATTGTTTAATGGTGTTTTCCTTTACCTGCGGCTTATTTCTGTTGAGCTATCTGTATGATAGACCAAATGTTTCTGTCTAAAGGTTGTCTGAGTGAGTAATGTCTACCGGTTGTCGGAATGGATAGCTCAATTTGTAGTGCCTTGACCTTGTAAGTCAAAGATCTGGGGTTCGACTCCCGGTCCAGGCATTATTTCACTCAGTCGGAAAAATAAATTTCAATAAATATCGCTATATCGTTTCTACGTCTGTTTTAATTTATTAAAAGTATGCACTGTAATTTTTTCTCTGGAGCCTCATTTGATAGCCATATAGGAATAACAGAGAGTCATGGATTCTTTTCTAGCTGGCTTCTCTTTTGAACGTTTATATTTCGTATATATTTACTGATATTGGACACATTTATACTGCATGCAACAAAAATACATTCGTAACCAAAAATATCGTTTAACAAGATTTTCGGTTACGAATGAAACACAACCTTTCTTAAATTTCTAAAATCATTTTAATGTAATGTATGTGGATTCAATAGATACTTTTTTTTTTCCCCTCATGTCACATAAAGGCAAGAAAAGTGACACAAACTTAAACTGCACATCCTGCACTTAAACTAACATCCTGAAACTGCTTGTAATTAAAAAAAAAATTCAAAAAGAATGTTCTTCTGCCCATACCGAGATATTTTCTAACGTGGAATAAAAATCGTAGAAAACTTTTCTAAAACTTTGTTATTTAGATTACAAAAGTTTATTTACAATTTTTATGAATAGGAACTAACGAAAATAGCTTCCTTTTTCATTCTGCTATTCCACATTTTTAAATTGAAAAGGCTAGAAATTTCCAACGGTAGGAATTTTTATTAACTAGAAATAGATCTGGGTTGTTTGATACAATTTACAAGCCTTTATTTTGAAATTTACAATTTAAACTTGTAAATTAAAATGTCTCATAAAATGAAACAATTGAGACTTTCCTCTTAAATAAAGTTGTACACTATACGTATATTATACATTGGATTCCTTAAAAATATTCTAGATAAGAATATAGGAAGTTTTAAATTGGAAAAATCTTTTTAAATCTGGAAATTTCATTTACAAACAATATTTTATAATGCAATATGTGGTGAAACAGATTAAAAAAAGAAATATAATGTGTTTTTCTTAAAGGTACGGAATAAAGTTGCCTTTATCAGTAATGAAAATTTTCTGTATCATCGCCGTACAGAAATTGAAAATTTATAATTTATTGTATTTCCGCAAAGAATATTTAGGCCTTTCTTCCCGGATTTCATTCAACATAAACAAAAAGTATAATAGTTTCTTTCATGATATAGAACAATATTCGAGCCGCTAAAGGAAACTGTATAATTACGTACACTTAAGAAAAAGACTTTTCTTATTTTTTACATTTAATGTTAGAAATATATGTACAGAGTGATTATAATTAAAGTTACGATCTTAAAAGGCTATAATTCTAAAACTACCCATCAGAGCGATTTGATATTTTACCAGAGCAATCGAGAGGCAATACAATACTTTATCTGTGTAAGAGAAAGTAAAAATCACGAATGCATACACGGAGAAAAAATTCTGTAACTGACATCTAGAATCTAAATTGTGGCGAAAAAATAGTTCCATATCATCCTTATAAATTCTAGTCCCCGTTGAAAGTGAGTTCTAAAAACCCCTATCAGAATTCTAGAGTGTTTGCCTATATTCTCGAGGGCAAAGTTAATTAAAAATCTCTGCAAATAAATGCGAATACAAGAGGAGGGTTTCAGCAACTATAATCTTGGTTTATGACCCAATTCTAGAAAATCAAGCGAGAATTTCTCGCTATACAAAAGATTCAGAATGTTCAGAATATTGTTTCTCCATCTAAAAATGTGTAGACCAGAAATTCATGATCACTTCGTCTATTCAGTTTATTGGCGTGTCTTATGCGCATAGCTCGGAAATTTATATTTCTAGTTAATCGATTTAGAAAATGATCACTTATTCTTTTTTTTTAAATTAAAATCACACAATCAACTGTGGAAGAAAATCATATTTATTGAAATTTTATTTTTCCGACTGGGTGAAAATAATGCCTGGACCGGGACTCGAACCCCGGATCTTTGACTTACAAGGTCAAGGCTCTACCAATTGAGCTGTCCAGGCCGACATCCCGGTCAGCATTACTCACTCAGACAACCTTTAGGCAGAAACATCTCTGGTCTATCATGTAGATAGCTCGACAGAAAATAAGCCGCAGGAAATGGAAAACACCATTAGATAATAATGGGAGAAAGAAATACAATTTTTTAGAAAATAAGCCGCAGGAAATGGAAAACACCATTAGATAATAATGGGAGAAAGAAATACAATTAAAAAAAAAAATGAATCTAATGGTGTTTTCCTTTTCCTGGGGCTTATTTTCTGTCGAGCTATCTACATGATAGAACAGAGATGTTTCTGCCTAAAGGTTGTCTGAGTGAGTAATGCTGACCTGGATGACGGCCTGGATAGCTCAATTGGTAGAGCCTTGACCTTGTAAGTCAAAGATCCGGGGTTCGAGTCCCGGTCCAGGCATTATTTTCACTCTGTCTGAAAAATAAAAGTTCAATAAATATGATCACTTATTCATTCTAGATGAAGGCGTTATATATTTTTTCTCAGTGTAATTTAGTGGCTTTCGTTTACTTCGTATTCATATATTTATAGTAATAAGAAAAAAAAAAAAAAAAAACTAATAATATCTTGATGAAAAAAAATGTGTACATATACACGTTTATTGTTAAATAAAAGTATATGTTACAGAAAATTGTTTTACATTTAACTTGAAAAAACTAGAATTAATTCAGAAAAAAATTAACAGCAATTTCGCTCGATGCTTTCTTTTTATATTGCATAAAAAAAATTGAAATCAAATTTCTCTCATAGATTTTTTTTTTCAATGAATAACTTTGAACGTTTGGCTAGTGGAAATAGCTGGAGGTTATTTTTTCAAGCTCATTTTAAATTCTAAAGCCGATTTTGTTTGGGATCCTATTTATTTTCAGGCAAAATGCTTTAGACAATCAAACCAAACTATAAGAAAGAAAAATTACAAATACTTTATTTAAATATTTTTACAAGAATGCATTATCTTGAAATTAAAAAATTAAAAAATTCTATTCAAAATGTGGTTATTGCAGATTAATAATTAAAACTGTACGGTTTTAAATAAATATGTAAAAAATAAAAAATATATAAATAAATAAATAAATATATATATATATAAATAAATATATAAATAAATATTTTACATTGTAAGAGTATAATTTTCGTTTAAATTTGCTTTATTTAATTCCATTTAAAGATTATCATTTATTTTTGTTTTCACGAAAATAGAACTTAAATTATTAAGTAATTATTCTCAGTACTGAAAATTCTTTCCAGAATATAGTTATTACTTTTTAAACATAAAAATTTCATTCTTTGGTGTTGTGAGAGTTAGGTCGATTGACTCCACTTGGGTCCTAGGCTTGAGGGAGGGATGTCTCCATGGGGGGGGTGGGTTCTAAGGGGTCCCAGCCTGTATATACGCAAGTTTTGGAGAAAGCCACGGGAAATTCCGAACGGCTAAGCCGACGAGTGCGACCTGGTATTGAACCCGGCACTTCATGTCTACATGCTTTGCACACAAAACCGCTCAGCCGCTGGTAGGCATAAAATTTTCATAGTTTTAAATAAATGAAATACAAATAAATATTTAAAATTATAAAAGTATATTTTCCATTGAAGATTTTCTTGATATAATCCAAATGGATGATTATCATCTTCATTTATCCCCAGAATTCAATAATTTAAATCTTTCAAATCATATATAGTTAAAATCAATCTTAAAAATTTCTATTTAAATTTTAGTCATTAATGCTTAATAATAATAATAATAATAAAATCCACAGTTTTAAATAAATGAAAAAAAATAAATATTATTTTAAATCGGAAGAGTAGAATTACTAATAAAACTTACAAACCTTTCTGTGATTTCATTATTATTATTTTTCTTTTTTAGCCCCAGAATAGCGAAAAAAACTAGTTGGCATAGGTGGACTCTGCTCAGTTCCCCATCATATTTATGTTCTCAGAAATTTCTAGTGCGAGACATATTACTAGTGGATCTGCAGATCAGGAGCCTCAACGTCCTATTTGCATCAGACATTATTCAATAGGTCATTTTTATTTATTCCTTATTATATATTAGTATATATTGATTCGATCGACTTATTACCAAAATCAAATACATTCCTGAGGGGGGCGGCAGCCCCCCTCAACCCCCCGTTGTATCTCTCTTTGTATACCTATTTGTATATGATATAAAGTGTTACGAAATTGTAAATAATTGCATTTATTTTTGTATAAATTCTTTCAAAGAGGTTTAGTAAGTTGATAAAATGCTAATTTTGTGCCTTTATAGTCGTTTTAGCGTTAAAATAGCCAAATTTTCCTTTAAAAACGCATTAAAAAGCTCCTATAAGGGAAGAAATAAATTTGGCGCCAAATTTGGCGACTATTTCCCTCCTTGGCGATCTTGGCGAGAAAATCCTTATTAGGGATATACCAAATATGGAAGCTCTAATCTCATTGGCTGATGTGATACGAGAATTTTCCAGAACAGTCTGTTTTCGATAGAAAAGTATAAAAGGAGCATTATTTTCGCCAAGGCGGTCAGTCTCAGATCTATATCAGTTTCAAAAATGCTTGCTCAATGGGCTCATGAATATGTGTACCAAATTGCAAGTTAATAGCGTTATTTTGGGGGGCGCTATCGCGGTACATACAAATTCTTCCCATAGGCCATAATGGTAAAAAAAACTTTGGCGTGTCCCTGTACACGAACTTACAAATGGAATGCACACCGAAAACTATACAGCTAATTTCGTGGGCATCATGAACATGTGTACAAAATTTCAAGTCAATGGCGTGTTTTTTGCGGCCGCTATCGCATGACAGACAGACAGACGGAATCCAAAATCCTTTTGAGTCTCAACAGAGGGCCTCCATTCACATTTCGGCAAAAATTGGAAGTCAATAGCTTGATTTTTGCGGTGGCTATCGCGGTACATACAGATTCTTCCCATAGGCCCTAATCATAAAAAATCTTTGGCGTGTCCCTGTACACGAACTACAAATGGAATACACACCTAAAAATGGAATACACACCTGATTCCGTTGGGCTCATGAACACGTGTACCAAATTGCAAGTCAATAGCGTGATTTTTGTGGCCGCTATCGCGGTACATACAAATTCCTCCCATAGGCCGTAATGATAAGAAAAACTTTGGCGTGTCCCTGTACACAAATTACAAGTGGAATACACACCCTAAACTATACAGCAGATTTCGCGGGGCACATGAACACGTGTACCAAATTGCAAGTCAATAGCGTGATTTTTGTGGCCGCTATCGTGATACATATAAATTTCTCCCATAGGCCGTAATGATAAGAAAAACTTTGGCGTGTCCCTGTATACGAACTACAAATGGAATACATACCAAAAACTATACAGCTGATTTCGTGGGGCTCATGAACATGTGTACCAAATTTCAAGTAAATAGCGCTTTTTTGGCCGCCGCTATCGCGCGACAGACAGACACAGCCCAAAACCGTTTTGAGTCTCAACAGAGGGCCTCCACTGACGTTTCGGCAATTATGTTAAAAGAAATCAATTTGACCAAAGCTTCATACAGTGACAGAATGAAATCCCCGCTTAATGGGCTATCCACCGTTCATTTCGATATATTTATCTTATTCTAATCTATTAATTTATTTTATCAGGGTCAATTTCGTTGTTTAGTTTTCATGCTACTATTTCCAATGCAATAATCCTCAAATTCATATTTATATGAAAAATTTACAATTTCGCTATGTTGATAAAATCGTAAATTTCGAATAATTTACGAAATTTTCCTATTAGAATATTTGTATTCAATCATGTTCAAACAAATATCATAAACATAATTTTGAAGTTGTCTAACGTATTTATGATCCTCAAAATGGAAGTTTATGCTCAATTTTGTCTTATTCTGACATGTTAAGTAAATCGTAAATTCCAAATAACTTACGAATTTTTTAAATTGAAAAAATCATAGTCTATGATATCCATGCCAGTATCCAAAATAATATTTAAAAAGTGGTTTGACATCTTTACGATGAAAATATCCCTCAAGATTGACGTTTATGTGAAATTTTGCTCTTATTCAGCCATGTTAAGAAATTCGTAAATTTCCAATAACTTACGAAATCTTTATATTGGAAAATTCATAGTCATTAATATTCATGCCAGTGTCCTAAATAATGTTTCAAAAGTAGTCTGACATCTTTACGATGAAAATATCTCTCAAAATTGACGTTTATGTGAAATTTTCCCCTATACTGCCATGTTAAGAAATTCGTAAATTTCCAGTAACTTGCGAAATTTTCAAAGTAGCATATTTATAGTTACTGATGTTCATTCCGGCATCAAAACTGATATTTTAAAACTGGTCTGATATTTTTACAATAAAAAGTTTTCATTTAATGCACGTTTAAGTGATTTTTTGTCCTATTCTCCCATGTTAAGAAAATCGTAAATTTCGAATAACTTACGAAGTTTTTAAAATCGAATGTTGCAAATGAATAGGGTTCTTGCCAGTGTCGAAAGTAATATTTTAAAACTGATCTGACCTCTCTGCGACAATTTGTTCTTGAGATATCGTGTACACAGACTAACAAACTAACGGACTGACCCACTAACAGACTAACACACTAACAGACTAACAGACTAACAGACACCCTACAGACAGACACCATAGAAATTTTGTCATTTTCGGATTCCTCACACCTGAAAACGTGTAGAAAAGTAAAAAAAAACGAGGTCGAAATTTTTCACGATTACCTAAGTTCCCCATACCTATAGTATGATGGGGAACTAAAAAAATCATAATAATTGTTTAGTTACAGAATGTTTAAAGTTTCAAAATTGTTAAAATCCCTGTTGGACTTTGTTCTTTATTTTCTATTATTATTATTTTAGCTATATTTAAATAAGTTCTGAAAATTTTGTCATTTTTCGACATCAGATGTGAAAAAATTCCGATAAAATTCCCAGAAAGTACGATTTGCGCAAGAACGTCAGATGGGATTCCCAATGCCTTCTGCTACATTTTCTCTAGTTACTTTTTTTTTTCAATACACTAATTTCATTTCAAATCATTTAAATATCTGCCCACTACTTATCCACCTTATATATTTAACAGTTTCTAAAGTTTATACAACTAATTCTTAACCCACAAAAATCTATTAACACGGCTTTTGTATCCTCTAGCTCAGTTAAAAATGTTTAAATCCCTGTCGCACCATCTTCCCCCTAATAAATTTACAGCTTCAGAAGTATGCCTATTTGAATCCTCACCCTTAAAAACATAAAACCACAGTTTTTTAAAACCCTAGCTTCATTTTAACCTTGTGACAGCAGTTTTCTCTTAAAAGAGCCCGTCTCTAAAGGTTATTATTATTATTATTATTAGTAGTAGTAGTAGTCGTATTTAATATCTGTCCACTTCAGATCTACTATTATTAATTTTACAGCTTCGAAAATATGTTAAATAATAAATACACACCTTCAAAACTCTAAAACATGCGTTTTATATCCCTTTTGTCTATTTTAACATTTAAAACTGTACATAAATTTTGTTAAATTTAAAATTAAATAAATTGAATACTTTTTCTGTATTAATATGCTTCCAGTATGTACACAATGTATCAATATATCAACCGGCAAGTGTTTTTGATATGATGCAAGTTTTTCCACTTATAAGAGGGCTATATCTCAGTTTCTATGGTGTAAATATAAACCAAAGTGCGAAACGGCTGTCATGTAAAACTGCAGGCATAGAGGCAAGAGAAAAAAAATGGCGTAAGAAACATGATTTTTCTGACCCTTAAATGTATTGTACAATTTCAGAATTGTAAATTCCCTGCTCTTATTATTAATATAATGATATTAGAAATTCGAAAGTAAATGCAATTTACACACACAAACTAAATACAAATTAAATTTAAAAAATTCAGATCCTAACTTTTATAAAATATATACATACGCACACACACATATATATATCCACGTAAAAAAAATAATTATATTATTATTAATTTTAATTTATATTATAAAAATGTAAATGAACTTAATTTTTACATATTTTATTTAAACATAAAGTTTAAGATGTTTAATCCTTTCTATTATATTACCATTTGATTCAAATCTTTACAATAAATTAAACAATTAAAAACCTAATTTTCATTTAAAATTATATTTTATCTTTCCACATAAACAATTATTTTCAAATAGTATCGAATGAAGTACCATATTTCATTTAATTAAAAAAAAAAAAAAAACATAACTTTAGCATCGCTTCGCAAAAGATATCAGCAGATTGAGAAAAATTTCTCAATCGAACCGTTATGGTATTGAAAGAAACGAATCAATACTTTTGTACTGAAATCGCTATTAAATGTATATGAAATATATTATAATATGTATATATGAATATGAATCGTGCGGCTACGAAAAGATGTAAGTTAATTGCATGTGATAAAATAAAGAACCTTCGACATCCAATTCAAACTGGAGTAAATGAATGACATCACATTTGAAAATCGATTTCCTTCAATGTTACAACATAAAATTCGAATTTCGAAAATCGGAAATCGGAAAAACTACTTTTTTTTGTACAGTTGCTAGATGACTCTCTACAAAATTTTTATGATCTGCGTTTATTGGGAACAGAGCTATATGAATGTGAAACTCCTCTCTGCTTTTCAAGGAGGAAGGATGCCAAATCCCTCCCCCTCCCCCTGAAAAAAAAATCCTTAGTAATCATTTGTTCTATAATCTAACCGAATTTTGAGTCAGTATTTTACTTTCTTCTATATGTAATGTAGAGAAAGTATTGGATTCGAGAAATTTTTCGAACTCCCTTTTTCGATGGATTTACACGTTTTGGGATGTACTGAATACGATTTGATAGTTTTTAGAAAATGTCTGTCTGTCTGTCTGTCTGTGTGTATCACGAATTTTGTGGACGCTGTATCTCACGAACCAATGAACGAAAATTAACCAATGTTGGCATTTAGTTGGACCCTGACATAAACTGGTGCTGATTAGATTTGAGGATCAATCGCTCAACAGGTGGCGCTGTGATCGAATTTTTCTAAATTTTTAACATGGCAGTATAGGACAAAATTTCGTATAAATGTACATAATGAGAGTTATTTTTAACTTGTTTTTTTTTATCTTAAATCTTATATTTCATTTATTTATCTATTCTGGAAAAAACATTATCTAAAAAAATTCTATTTTCTATTTTATTTTATTTTAATTTATTTTATTTATTGCTTCTTTATGCATTTTTGACATTTTTTTCATTGCATTTCCATGCTTCGGTGATAAAAAATAAAGTTTGTGCTTAAATAACGCTTGAAAACTTTTACTTGAATTATTGCTCTTTATTGCTCTGCCAGTTCTAGAAACCCCTATTAGAATTCCAGAGCATTTGCCTATATTCTCGAGAGCAAAGTTATTTAAAAGTCTTTGCAAATAAATGAAACTACAAGAGGCGGGTTTCAGCAACTGTAATCTTGGTTTATGACCCAATTCTAAACCCAGATTTATCAGCCAGAATTTCTCGCCATACAAAAGATTCGAAATATTCATAATATTGTTTCACCATCTGGAAATGTGTAGACTAGAAATTCTCGATCATTTCGTCTTTTCAGTTTATTGACTTGCCTTATGCGCAAAGCTCGGAAATCTATGTTTCTAGTTAAGGGCTTTAGAAAATGGCCACTTATTCATTCTAGATGAAGGCGGTATATTTTTTCCTCAGTATAATGAATAAAAAATCCGAAATCATAGATTTTTTTTTTTTTTTAATTTATATTCCTTGTTGACAAATATTTTTATTCATTAGCTTTATTATTTCACTTTAAATTTTTAATCGAAATTTCGTAAATCGATTTTATAAAATGTCGATTTCCATACTCTCCGTTTATTCTAGAAATAAATCATTTTCAAAATAAACTCCAAGAAATAGGGAAATAAAAATAAAATTATTTATTTTAATATTTTTCTGAAGGAATTTATGACGTTTATTTGAAATCTCTTCCCTCATGTGGTTTAAATCCCATTACTCTCAGCAGAAGAAGAAAGTCTTAAAGAAAAATTAAATGTTTCCTTGGGCTATTTTTCATTGGGTAAATTGACTGTATTTCGATTACCTCAGAGAATCGAGATGAAGTAAGATAATTTCGCTAATGTTAGAAAATTTAAGCAATTATTCTGTTTACATTTAATTGAATGTAAAAGGCTAAGATTATATTTTTACTTTAATAAAGTTTGTTTTAATACTTAAGTACCCTTTTTCTGTATATAGTAACCCTTTAACGTTCACTACTTAATTTATTTTAAAAATTAACCAATTTTTAAAATTTTTAAATCAAGAATCAATTAATTAGTTAGAATTAATTAATTCTAACTAATTTTTAAAATCGTTTTTAGACATATAGCTGATCATAGATATTTAAAAAATAAAAGATTAGCATTTTCCCTTTTCTAGAAATTTTTGGTTTGAGACTTCTATAAGTTAACCTTATTATTTTCAAGTAGTATTTAATTTAATTAATAAATAAAATACTTTGTAAGTAAACATTATCGACTACAAAAACTCGTAAAAGTTGTTTCAGGTGAAAATAATAGTCCAGCTTTCCATTAAATGAAAAAAACTAGACATGAGTGCATCATCAAACCAGCAATTCGCACTCGCGGCCACAAAGAAACGTCAAGTGACTTATGCATTTAGCTTCCTTTGAAGCATTATTTGTTAAATTTTGAAGTAGTGCTGCTATTTACCGAGCAGAAAAGGAACAAAAGTTTAAAAACTGATTAAAACAAGGGGAAGAATGTTAAAAAAATTCTACATAAAAATTGTTAAATGATGTCAAATGTTTGTTTTCACTGCGAAACCAATGAACTTTAAAGGGTTAAATATGAAATATCTATAAATTAATCAGATATAAAAATGTTACATAATCAAGTGGCTAAAAAGAATGTGATAAACTCCAAACTCTTTAGTAAAGTGATGAAGAAGGGGCACTTTGTGAAAAAAAACACGAAAAACACGCAACAAGTCTGTCTTGATGAAATTATTAAAAAATGTACTTCATCATGCAAAGTAAAGATAAGTATAAGAAAATCCAGTTGAATTTGTATGTGGCACCCAGAACTATTGAGCCATTGGCATGTCTATTCAAGCAACAAACTTTTAGCATAACGTTGCACTTTTATTATAAGCTAAATTCAGATAGTAACCTAGTCCAAAAACTTATCCTTGTTAAAATTTTGACATGAATACCGCTTGAAAATGGAAACGGGCGTATGCAATGAATTGTTTCGACAAGAAAGTAGATATGGGCATTATTTCAAGTAACATAATAAGTAATATTATTATTGCATTGTAGCCTATTAGTACGGTAATATATTACTAAAAATATCCTATTAAAAACGTAATATTTTCAACTTTATCTCTGCACGCGAAATAGACAAGAAATTTCTGACGGTAAAACTGATATAATACACCATCATACAAGTAAAAAGCTTGAATTATTTCTTTTATATAATTACTTTTTTATTTTATTTTATTTTATTTACAAAATACAAAAACAATATTATGAACGCCGGCTACTATCGAAATCCAAATCATACGATAACTGCTAGTCCAAATCGCGTCATACGGTAAGGAAAAAAGCACCGAGTAACGAATAAAACACCCATCTTTTCCCATCTAACAATTCCCCGCATCCCACGTGTTACATAAAACATCATACATAAACGGGTAAAGAAAAGACTCGCATCAGACTTCTCGCACAAATGTTCAAACTTTGCTCTGCGGCATCTGGACGATAAGACTCATGCGACGCAAGATACAGTAATAGAATACGCAAGTAACGAGAAACGAGTCAAATTCCAGAGTACCGTTTCGTTACTTCAAGTCTATAAAAGAATACGTGTATCTCAGTAACGAGTTTGATACAACTCTGTTACTCAAAGATATTCTCAGTCAGTAATCTATTTCCATGTTCATAAAATTATCGTTAAAAAAATAACATACGGTAATTTAAAATTTGGGATGCCTTAAATATGTTTCTTAAAAATTCGTTTTATTATTTAATTGTTTCTTAATTACATATATTATTTATAACATGAGAATTCTTTTTTTTTTTTTTTTTTTTTTTTTTTCAGAAAACGGCTCTCGTGTACGTGTTTCTTGATATTATTTGAAATATTCTGTTTTCGTGTTTAAAGGAACTGGTTTAATGAACCTTAAGATTACACGATTGGGGCAAACGTTTTTGTAAAATTTTGACTCTACCACTATTTTATATCAGCGTTTTTTTTTTTTTTTTTTTTTTTTTTTTTTTTTTTTATTGAAGAAATTCTAGTGTTAAATAAAGTGAAGATTACTATTCGAAAGCATTGGGACTTAAAAACATGAACCGCATCCACTATGCAGAACGCATGTATATATTGAATATCATCCCGAAAGAATTAGAAAGACATTAGCCATGTATAAACTAAAAAGAAATAGGTTATAAAAATAATATGTTGCAAAAACCTATTACCAAAAGAAATATGGAACGAAATAACCTATTACTGAGAAGTAACTATTCATCCCATCTCTATGAAACAATTAAATCTGACTTGTTATTTAATGAAAATAAGTAGATTTTACAGAAATGTGAAACCAGAAATTAAGATTTCTAATAAATACTGAATAGAAAATTAGGAACCAATTTTTACTTTATCTTACCCATATAAAGGTAGAGAAAATATTCTTTTTCGATAATTTTTTCTTAATTAAGCTTTTTCTAAATTTAAGCGTTTTGAGGTGCCCTAAATAAGAAAATTAGATTTTTAACGGTCGGTCTGTGTGTATGTGTCTGTCTGCGTCTGATATCAGCATAAAACAAATACAGCAGAGAATTCAAATATAATGTTCTAAATCTGTGTCTTATAAGTGTCTAACTTGAAATATTTTGTTGAGATCGGATATTTAGTTCATGTACAGGGACATCCAACATTATGTAAATACATTATGTTTATAGACGAAATTTTTGGAAGACATAATTAACATTTTTAGACTACATTAAATATAATGAAATTGACTTATATTTTTCACAAGCACAAAAGCACGTTTTACAAAGAATCTGGCATGAAAAGTATTTATTCTTCCTTTACAGGACCACGTAAAAGGATTCTGATGCATTAGTAACGGCTAGAAATAGTTTGGTGTTTTGGATTAAGGCTGACTGACTACACGAGGTTTCTAGGTCTGTTGTGGTGTGCTCTCTGTAGGGGTCTTTCTAAGGTGTCCTAACTCGTATACACGTGAGTTTCGAGAACAGAACAGCTTGGCCAATAGTGGGGCCTGTAAATAGTTCGGAGTGCAGTTCAAATTGTGTCATGCATTTTTTTTTAAGTTCTAAATCTATTACACTGTTTGGGGCATATATACTTTATAACTAACATACAGGGCATTAGACGAATAAGTTTTTAAAAATGATGTAACGCGATAAATCTCTGAATAATTTGAATTTTTTATTGTTATTATTATTATTCACTAACAGCCTTTAACTTTTTATGAATATAGCAACACCATTTGAACACCTACTGAATGAGGGCGGATACCCTTTCAACATGTAATTTAATATGTCAAATTAAACTGCTAATTTATGTCAAATAAAATTATTTCTCAAACTATTTTAAAATTTTATTTGAAATACTTTGTAAATGTTCATATACAGTATATCCTATCTAGTACCTTAATTTATAATAATATTGCTACAATAATATAGCGCAAGAAAAAGTAGTGCCAGAGAAAGTGCCACACCATATTATTAAAGTAACATGCAGTTCTTCGGGTTTTTAAAAATTTCATCACTTATAGTACCTGCTTTAACATGACATTGTCTAACTGTATTTATCCCAGTTTTTCTTTTGCCCTTTTATTTTCAGTACAGTCATTTGGAAAAATTTAAGACCAGTTGCCGATTTTCAATATTTTAACACATTGGTCATTTGCGCAGATTATTGCTTCATGACATGTGCTGATTACATCAGGCGCATTCTACTGCTATAAATAAAGGTGCCCGGCACGCAGTGTTGGGCATAATTGATTAAAAAGTAATTGAATTACAATTAAATTACAATTAAATTACAATTATAATTATTTTACTGTCAATTAATTAACAAGTAATTGATTACAAAAAAATGAATTACTTATTCAATTTATTTGTAATAATTCAATTTATTTGTAATCAATTACTTGTTAATCGATTGATAATAAAAAATTATAATTGTAATTTAATTGTAATTCAATTGTAACTCAATTACTTTTTAATCAATTATGCCCAACACTGCCGGCACGTTTATCGCTGGTTGTTTATTGAATTTTGTCGTAGACAGTGCTGTTGTGTAATTATTGTAATGAGTAAAAATCCTTCATTTACTGTTACGAAAAGGTCAGAAATATTGACCCTGTATGAAACTGGATTTTCTGAACGTCAAATAAGTTCGAAGGTAAATGTGAGCAAGACAGCTGTGCATCAAACTATTAGTAAATTTAAAATTTCGGGAAAATTTGTGGACCTTAAGAGTCATTTCTTTTTTCTACTTGGAGTAAGTCGAGGTTTCCTTGCAGGTTTATGGGGCGATAAATCAAAATATTTGACCAAACGTCTTGAAATAGTACTCAAACTGACGTTGGTGCCTTCTGCAGCCAGAGAATGTCTAATCGTATTGCAGGAGGTTCTTGGATCTCGTACGATTATCCTTATCACATGATCATCACGTGCACTCATTTTTCTAGGGTGACCGCTTCTCTTAAGGTCCACAAATTTTCCTGAAATTTTAAATTTACTAATAGCTTGATGCACAGCTTTCTTGCTCACATTTACCCCCAAACTTATTTGATGTTCAAAAAATCCAATTTCAGGCAGGGTCAATATTTCTGACTTTTTTGTAACAGTAAGTGAACGTTTTTTACCCATTACAATAATTACACAACAGTACTGTATACGACAAAATCCCGTAAACAACTGGCGATAAACGTGTCGGGTACCTTTATTTATAGCAGTAGAATGCGTATGATGCAATCAGCACTTGAGATGACTCAATAATCTGCGCAAATGATGCAATGTGTTAAAATACTGAAAATCGGCGACTGGTCTTAAACTTTTGCAAATAACTGTAAATAAACTCAGTATACAACCCCTGGCAAAAAGTATCCGATCACCGAAAACAGTGCTTATGATACGTTAAAACATAAGGTTATTTTTTCACAAATTCAAACTTTTTTCAAACCTATGAGTATGCTTTTGTGAAATATGACTAATTTTGTCAAATTCTATTAAATAGTAATAGAAATTACAATATCAGTTAAGAGTTTACACGAGAAAATACGTTGAATCACAAAGGAAAAATATTTCCGATCATCATTGTGTGGAGAAAAAAGTATTTGATCGCAAACAAAAGCAACACAGTTAAATGATATATGCAAATTTTTTTTACTCGGCGCATGCGTTCAAGTTCGAAGAAGACGGTATAAAAGGTCAAATTGTAGTTTGAAAGTTACAAGTTAGTTTCGCATCTGCTGAAGTATGGCTCGAAAGAGAGAATTATCTAATGATGTAAAACTTTTGATTGTTAAACGCTTAAAAAGCGGAATTTCCCAAAGAAAGGTTGCTAAGACATTTGGATGTGCTCAAAGTACTGTTTGCGAAATTTGGAAGAAATATCGCTTAAGAAATGATGTAAGAAATCTGCCTCGAAGCGGTCGACCACGAGTAACATCAAGTAGACAAGACAGGAAATTAGTTGATCTTGCCAAATCTATGCGAAGGTGTACGTCTAAACAACTGAATGCCGAGTGGTCAAAGTATGGAGTAAAGGTATGTGCACGTACAGTGCGAAATCGTTTAAATAATAAAGGATATCACTTCTGCAAAGCCAAAACCAAGCCATATATGACTAAGAAACACAAGAAAAATCGTCTTCAATGGTGCAAGAAATACAAATGCTGGTCTTCTGATGATTGGAAGAAGGTTATTTTCAGTGACGAATCTCGTGTTTGTCTAGGAACTGGGGATAACCCTGGAATGTTTGTGTGGAGGAGAGCTGATGAAAAGTTCAAAGAAGATTGCCTAAAAACTAAAGCTAAATATCAGCCTTCATTTATGGTGTGGAGTTGCATGACATCTCAAGGAGTTGGTAAATTGTGTATAGTGTTGCAAACAATCAATTCAGAAGTATATGTTAACATTTTAGAGCATTATTTGATACCTAGCATCGAGGAAGCGTTTGGTGACTCCTCCGATTTCCTATTTCAAGATGATAATGCGTCCTGCCATAGAGGTAAACGGGTCAAGGATTTCTTAAATAAAAACGGAAATTCTCCAATAAAGACTCTGAACTGGCCTGCAAATAGTCCTGATCTTAATCCGATCGAAAATATTTGGAATGTTTGGAAAAATAATATAGAAAAGAGAAGACCGACCAATATGAATGCACTTCGTCTAGCCATCAAGGAAAGCTGGAAGGAAATTCCATCACATTTATGTGAAAAGGTTGTTGAATCCATGCCCCGCCGTTTAAAGGCAGTTATTAGAGCAAAAGGAGGACCAACCAAGTTTTAAATTGAAATTTATCGAATATTTTTTTCCCGGTTATGTGATGATCGGACATTTTTTTCTTTGAATACTTTATATTAATTTTCCTCTGTATTGTAAAAATTAATTGCAATTTATGGTATTATTTTTTATCATGTCACAAAGTAAGATACTTTTGTAATAAAAAACTTTATTTTAAAAAATGTAATAAATTTTTAGAAAAATAGCCTTTTATAGTAACGTATCTTAGACACATCTTTCAGTGATCGGATACTTTTTGCCAGGGGTTGTACTAAAAAAATGTAATGTCATTTTTTGTAGTTTAAAAAAGGTACGTATACATCATGTATGATATACATGTATTATATTTTAAAATTAAAAAATAATTTTATACCTGATGGTATTGTTATTAAATAACAAAACAACATTGATAAAGTACCATATAAAAATATCGAAAATCACTATTTCAATGTTTTGGATTTCTAAATAAAATATAAGAGAAAATTATTAACAAAATATTGAATTTGTTGTGTCTTCAAAGCACTTAAAAAAAAAAAAAAAAAAAAAAAAAAAAAAAAACTTATGCTACATTCCATTGTTCACAGTGTAAGAACAAAGCATAAATTTTCATAAAAAAAAAATATATATATTATGAAAATGAAAAACAAAATATTTACGCACAAGAAGAAAATTTTTAACATAAGGCAACCGTAATTGAAATTCTTCAAACGACTTTAAAAAGTAAATATTAATAACGTTGTATTTTTCTGTTTCTTTTTCAAGAAATGACGTTATTTAAACAACCATTCAGTTTTTAAGAGTGAAATAAGTGTCGTTAGTTGACTTCTTATTTCAAAGAAACATAATAAACTTTTTTTTTTTAACTATTTATATTAATGTTTATTTTTTCAAGACTACATAAAAAATGACAGAATTATTTTTAAGAATAAACATTTTAACTAAACCACTAAAGTATTTTTTCTCTGTGGGTGTAACTTATTGTTAGGTTTTCTGTATATTATAATTTTTTTTTCTTATTTTTACCAAGCTATTTCTGACTTAATTAAAAAAATTTCTAAACTTTTTCCTTTATTTTATCATTTAAAAATGTAAGTAAGAAATGCATTGTTGTTTAAATAAATTTCTCATAAATATGTATGTTGTATATTCGAAGTTTTGTTTGTTGCTGTAGAAAGTTTTCATATCAAAGTTTTGATACAAAACTTATATATTTCATTTTAAGGGAAAACTAAATTACGAAATAATAAAAGCTAATGTAAACATTTGGTAAAGTTATCCAATAAGTAAATCATTTCGAAATTAAATTAATGGTTGGTTGGGTTGGTTTTTTTTTTACGTCGTACTAGTGCTGCGCAGATGGGCAATTGGCGACGGTCTGGGAATCACCCCTATAGTTGGTCCGGAGACATGCCATCGTAATTTTGATCCTCCACGGAAGGGATGGCTCTCCCACTTCGGTGACCCCCAGAGGTATAGTTTTTGATGAGAACATGGAGGACATTGCGGCCACGACAGATTTTACGTGCACCAGCCACCATTAGTGTACCCGACGGTCATTGGCCGGCTCGAGTACCGAACCCACAATCTTCCAATTACGAGGCCGGCGCTCTACCGACTGGGCTACCGCGGCCCTAAATTAATGGAAATGTGATATTTGTATCGCTTCCTTTTCAATGAATTACTTCATAGCAATAGGGTAAAACTAATAATATGATATTTAACTAAATTACAGAATAAATAAAACATTAATAAACATTTCCGAGATGCAGGAGGTAATGTCTAAACTCGATTTGTCTGCATGCTGTCTGTTACATGTTCTCAAGATATTATTTACATTAGAAACAAGTCTGTCGCTTAGTAAAAAGTAATGAATAGTTATTTTTTGTTGCTTTCTTTATAATGATATAAAATAAAATGCCTATAAAAAGAGACGTTTGAAATCGTTCTTTGATATTACTACTTTAGAATTCTGCAAATATATTCATACATTGAAATATATCAATATTAACTAAAGTAAAGTTAAGAGAGTCTGCGTACAATTCAACAAAATAAAAAGGGGCCGCGGTAGCCCGGTCGGTAAAGTGCCGGTTTCGTAATTGGAAGATTGTGGGTTTGGTACTCGAGTCGGCCAAAGATCGTCGTGTACAGTCGGTAACAAAAGTGTCCGAACACTTGCAAAAATTCCTATGTAAAAAAAGTACACTTCATACGGTTTTAGTATCCTGGTCTTAGTGTAAGAACATGATTCGATAAGGATTTATTTAACAAAACCGTATGAAGTGCACTCTTTTTACATAGGAATTTTTGCTAGTGTTCGGACACTTTTGTTACCGACTGTACACTAACGGCGGCTGGTGCACGTAAAATCTGTCGTCGTCACAATGTCCTCCATGTTCCCATCAAAAATTTACCTCTAGGGGTCACCGTAGCGAGAGAGCCATTTCTTCCATGGAGAATAGAAATTGTGTGATGGCATGTCTCCGGACCACCTCTAAAGGTGAGTCCCAGACCGTCGTCAGTTCCCCATTACGCAGCACTAGTGCTACGTAAAACGCAACCAATCAACAAAACAAAATAAAAAATCCATTTTTTTTTTTTTTTTCCTAAACTATCGCTGAATAATTTTGAATTTACTTGTATTCTATGCATTTCCATTGCTATTTTGTTATTAAGCTTTAATTTAATGGAAGAGATATAATAAAACCAAGAGAGCTATTTTGGGCAATCTCCTCTTTACAAGGTTGTTGTGGTTGCTTTTGGCTTCCAACAAAGTGACATGTACTTGTACATAGTTGTCAATTTTACGCTGTTTTGCTACCGGAAAAATTTAATAGACATTTTTATTTTATGTAATCATTGAAAAACTTGCAGAAATGTATAAAAATTTCTAATTTTCCGGTAGTCAAAAAACATAAAAGTTGATAACTATGTATGTACATTGTAAAATATTAATTATAATGAAATCTTGCATTTTACGATTTGGTCTTGTAATTTTCACTAAAAATATTTTTCATGAAAAGAAACTAATTCTTAGTTTGTTATTTAATGAAAAATTAGAGACTTTAATAATTATTGCAATAGAAATTGTAAAGGTTAAATTAGTTGGTTTTAAACTTCAAAACAACTTTAGCTTCTACTTAATTTTAATTGTTTTTGTTGTCCATTTAATTAAATAATTTAAAATGAAGTATGAAAGGAAAATATCTGACATACTTGTAAAATCTTACAACTGATTACAATTGTATAAACTTGCATTTGAAGTACAGAAAAAAAAAAAAAAAAAAAAAAAAAAAATATCCTGGGTAACTTATAAACAATAAACAAATCTTACATAAGAAGTTTCGGAAAACAACTATAGAATTTTAAATAGCTTCTGAAAACTAACTTTCCAATCATTTCTTCTTTCAAAAACATCCAGAGTTCTACGTACTAGCAAAATCATACAAAGGATTAAAAACTGTAAAGTTTTGCATTTGAAATGCTTAACATTAAATATAAATATTTCTGTGTGATTTATAAACAAATCGTACAAACTAAGATAGTTCGAGAAGCAACTATAGAATTTTAAGTAGCTACTAAAAAAGAATAAAATAAGTTTCAAATCATTTCCTCTTTCAACAAGTTTCTGAATTCTAAACACTTCCGAGAAAAAAAAAAATAAATAAATAAATAAATAAATAATGGTGATTGATGATTCTTCATATAAATTCTCAAAAGAAATATATAAGTATCTTCAAGGACAAATATTGTGTTTCGTTTTTGAAATATTTTATCAGTCATGAACAGAACATTTAGTTTTTCCTTATCGAAAAAGAAAAATAAAAGCAGAAATTTAAACAAGTTTATGCAAACAATGATGGTAGTAATACTAGAAGTTAAGTTTCATTATATTATGAAAATATTTTGGTAAAATAACACAGGCCTGCGAAAACGTGCCTTTATTTATTTATTTTTTGTTATATATTTATTTATTTATTTTCACTGCGTTGTGTGTTTCTAATGTGTTTTGAGGCACAGAGTTCAGAAATGATTATTATTATTATTACTTTCTTCTACATGTATATATAGAGAAAGTATTGGATTCGTGAAACTTTTAGAACTCCAGTTTCCGATGGATTTACGAGGGTTGCTATTTATATTTCTGGCCTTGGCAACAGTAAGTGTTGCTAGGCGACCGCAGACGATTTTAATCGAAAGTTTGATATTTTTAAACGTAAATTCAGCAGACGATTTACCATTATAGCTTTATTTGTGTTGTTGACAGTAAATTGAAAAGTTCTTCTCTTTCAAAAAATGGAATTGAATCGTGAAAATTTTCGTGCGATTATTTTTCATAACTTTCGACGTGGATTGTCAAGACAAGAGTGCTTCGATGAACTTAATTCTTTATACAGCGATAAAGCGCCATCCTACAGCACTGTAAAAAATTGGTATAACGAATTTAATCGTGGTCGATGTTCGATCCAGGACGAATCCAATGCAGGTCGTCCAAAATCCGTTGTTGTGCCAGAAAAGATCGATGCTGTGCGTGAACTGATAAAGCAAGATCGCCATGTGACATACCGTGAGATTGAGGCGTCTTTGGACATTAGTATGACTAGCATCAATAAAATATTGCATGAACATTTGAGCGTAAAAAAAAAATTGGTCGCGTTGGATCCCGCATAATCTGACAAACGCTCAAAAAAAGGCTCGTGTCGATTGGTGCAAGGAAATGTTGGAAAAATACGTTCAAGGTACATCAAAGGCTGTGTATAACATCTACACAGGTGACGAATCATGGATCTACGCATATGAGCCGGAAACAAAACAGCAATCAACTGTATGGGTCTTCCAAGGCGAGGCAAAACCAACAAAAGTTGTTCGAGGAAGAAGCATATCGAAACAAATGATTGCCTGTTTCTTCGGCATTAACGGTCATGTGGCAACAGTGGCGTTAGAGCAACGCAGGACGGTCAATTCTGAATGGTACACGACCATTTGTTTGCCAGAAGTCATCGGAGAAATTCGAAAAAAGCAGAACAGGCGAATCATTCTTCATCATGACAATGCGAGCTCTCACACATCGACTCAAACAAATGCATTTCTGACTGAGCGAAAGATCGAACTGATGGGTCATCCGCCGTACAGCCCTGATTTGGCACCCAATGACTTCTTCTTATTCCCACACATCAAACATAAATTACGTGGACAACGATTTTCGACCCCCGAAGAAGCGGTTGATGCATTCAAAACGCATGTTTTGAGTTACCTCAATCGAACTGGAAAAAGTGCTTTGAAAATTGGTTCAAACGCATGCAAAAGTGTATTGATCATCATGGAGAATATTTTGAAAAACAATACAACCAATTTCGATCCTACATATTTGTTTTTTCATTATTAGGCCAGAAATATAAATAGCAGTACACGTTTTGGGAAGTCCTGAACAAGATTTGACTGTTTTTAGAAAATGTCTGTCTGTCTGTGTGTCTGTCTCACAAATTTTGTGGACGCTGTATCTCACGAACCAAAATGAACGAAATTTAATCAATCTTGGTATTTAGTTGGACCATGACATAAACTGGTGCTGATTACATTTGTGGAACAATTGCTCAACAGGTGGCATTATGATCGCATTTTTTCTAAATTTTTAGTATGGCAGTATAAGACAAAATTTCGTATAAATGTACATAATGAGAGTTATTTTAATCGTGTGATTGTAAAATTAATATGAATTATTGATAATAGTAGTAGTTAACAAGGTAAAAAAAAAAAAAAAAAAGAAAAAAGAAAAAAAGAAAGAAAAGAAAATGTGCATGTGGCAGCATCGCTTCCCCCCTGGGGGAAAGTATCCCCCCCCCCGGGGGGAGTAAATTTTAAACATGGGTATCTTTCGAAAGATCTCGTCAATACCTTTAAAACGAATGGTTGAACTATAGATCTGTGATAATTTAAAACAAAGTTATCGATTTCTTTTATTTTTTAAAGAAAAAACTTTTAAATATCGTATTTCTGCTGATAATTGCAAAAAAATTGACTTTCTTTCGGCATTTATTGATATAATTCTGTCAGATAAAAATCGTCTGCGCTTATAATGGAAAATAATTTGATAATTTAATAAATAATTTGTATTGAATAAATTTTGTGTAAAATTATATAGAAGAAAGTCATGTGGTGGCCACATCATACTAGTTTTTTTTTTTTTTTTACTGCGCTAGGTGTTTCTAATGTGTTTTGGTGCACTGAATTCAGAAAGGATTTTCATTTTTTCCTATCAGGTATGTAATTTTCACAAAGTAAGAATGAAGATCAAAAGAATTCACTCAGAAGCTATAACAAATTCGTACCAACTTATGTATATAATACGTTAAAATCGGCTATTATTTACACGTTATCTTTTAAATGTATTTCTTTATATCGAAGCTCCTTTTAGAACTTTCTACCTTCTGCTTGGCTTTGAAGGCGTTGGGGGAGGGAGGAGGGGGGATTCTCTACACAGCATCGACACCCCGCGACAAAAAGATAGGTACAAAGGGTTTTTTCTTTGATTTTTCATAAAATAACATTATCTAAATTGTGCTTATCATACATTATTATCATAAAATAACACTATTCCCGGACTACTTTTTGTTTTAAGACTAATTTAGAAAAATTTTAAGACTAAAATTCTAAGACTTTTTCTAATTTAAGACTACACTACGCGACAAAAAGGAACAAAGGTTTTTTTTTTTTTTCATAAAAAACATTATCTAAATTGTGCTGATTATTTATTATCATAACAAAATATTATCATATCGAAAACATATTAACTATTTGAATCATATTCAAAATAATCATGTTCAAAAAAGTAAAAAAAACTCTTTGTTCCTATCTTTTTGTCGCGGTGTGTAGCCTTGATTTAGAAAAATTTTAGTCTTAAAACTTTTCAAAATTCGTCTTAAAACAAAAATTAGTCCGGGAATAGTGTTGTTTTATGATTATAATAAATGATAAGCACAATTTAGATAATGTTATTTTATGAAAAGTCAAAGAAAAAACCTTTGTACCGATCTTTTTGTCGCGGGGTGTAACAATAAATTGCTAACATGTTTAACCCCTCCATCCTCCCTGGTACCTTCTCTTCATTTATTTGGTGTCTTGATGAAATGTTTCTCATTGTTCTTCATACATATTACCCAGATTTTCCGGGAAATGACTTAGATGGGGGTTGTAAAAGTTTTAGGCTCATAAAAGCTCCTTTTAGAACATTCTACGTTGTTCATGGCTTGAAGGCCTTGTGGGGGGGGGGGGATTTTCTATGCAGCATCCAGCAATAGTCTACTAACATATGTTAACACCCCCATCGTCCCTGATACCTTCTTTATTATTCGACCACAGTTCATGAAACCATGGAAGCCTGTGCGCAAGCGCTAATTCAACGAGTCCACTGTTAAAATTGGGGTGACAGTCATCTGGCTCAGAGAAAATGAATAATAAGAGAGCGCGAATTATTGGATGTTTTCCAAATCACAACCTGCCGGTAAAGCTGGCACCCCTCCAACATTTTGGAAGCGTCGTCGCTGGTAGTTTTAGGGAACATGACTGCACTATACATTTCTTTGGTGTCTTGATGGAATAGCTCTTCTTGTTCTTCACACTCTTCAGAACTCGCAAAAATGCTTTTGTAATCTGTCCCCCACGCCCTAAAAAAAAAAAAAAAAAGTAAAGGAATAAAAATATTATTAAGACGGAGGACTATTAGTTCCAATGTGGAGTTTTTGTAGACCAGTTTTATGTAAAAACAAAATAAATTAGAAATATCTGTCCTATCGTTAAAAATTCGGTACCAAATGTTGTTACAAATTCGGTACCAAATCAAAGGGGCGAATTTGTACTAAATTTTGTTCGGGATCCGGACATAATATCGCGGGATAAAATATCGCCGGACAAAATATCGCCGGACAAAATAATTATATGATCCATTTGAAAATTTGTATTTGTGTCATGTGTGATCTCTGGTGGGGGCCACAGGGTCTTAAACATATAAATTAATTAATTAAAATAAATAAATATATAAATAAATATATCATAGAATGGAATTTCATTATTTTATCTATATATAATTTTAAATTATTTTATCATTTGCTTTTCACCATTCAAAATACATTTTAAAAATATTGTACAACACTGTTGACATCAAAACTGAACACTGTTCACAAACCTGAATTAATTTTCTTTAAATACATATGCGCGTTTGAATTCATTATGACTAATCTTGACAAAGTTTATAAATATAGCCTTTAAAGTCTTTTAAGCAAAATTTATAATAATTTTTGTAGCGGATTTGTCTGTATGACAGTGCTCTGACTAAGGTATGTGTTGCCATGAAAATTGATACAACATAATTAGTTATTACCAACTCCTTTTTGCTTTCAATTCATTTATGTAGGCGATATTTTTTCCTCGCGAGAATTTGTCCCCAACCCATTTTGTCCAATATTGTCATACTAAGATTTACGTAAGAACGGGATGGCAAAGGCATTTGCGCCAAAAGTTGATGGGGGCACTAATTTATATCAAGATTCATAAGGTGCATATATATATATACATAAATTTCTATGAAATTTTGTGCATTGGTTCTTGAACTAAAGCTGGCACAAATATTTGTATAGACACACAGATAAAGAGAGATTTTCTAAAAATAGTTATGTAATGTCCAGGGCATCTCAGAATGGGTAAATTCATCAAAAAAGTAAAGTCGAATATTTTTGCCAATCCAATACTCTCTTCTACTGAATTTGCAAGAAAATAAAACCTCAATATGTAAGCATTCTCTTTCAGTAAAAATTTGCATGAAAAAGTTTTTCAGAAGAAATTAAAACGTTTAGTACACATAATTATCAAGTATCATTATATTATTAAGTTTTATCAAATGTTGCACACGCATAATGACAAAAAATTATTTTTATAATAATCGTAAAATTAATTAAATTTTATTAAATTATCAAGCTGATAATTTTGTCTTACTTGTAAGACTAATTCGGTATTATTTTTCAGTTATTGGGCAAATTATATTATATGATATTTATCATACCTTTAACATTTAACGGCCCTTTTCACTCACCGAGCCAATGTTATTCTATGGGGAAATTTTCTTTACAAATAACTTATTAGCTAATACATATTTTTAAATTCTGTTTTCACATTCAGAAAATTCCCAACTGTTAAACTGACGGACCTTTTTTAAAAATGTATTTTTTTTAATTTTCAATATTTTATTTTGAAATTGCAAAATGAAAAAAATTCACATATTGAAAATTCGAATTTTGCAGCTTCAAAATAAAATATAGAAAATTAAAAAAAAAAATAATTTTTTTAAAAAAGGTCCGTCCTATTAACAGCTGGGAATTTTCAGAATATGAAAACAGAATTTAAATATATGTATTAGTTAATAAGTTATTTGTAAAGAAAAATTTCCCATAGAATAACATTAGCTTCGGCTTCCGCCGGCGGTGAGTGAAGAGGGCCCTCAACTTAAAAAATTCAACTTGAATACAAGTTTATTCATACAGCTATTGTGTCTTTATTTATCCCCTCCTCGAAGATATAACAACCATAGTTTATGAACTAATATTTACTCATTTTTTCATAAGTAACATTTAGATGAATGCTTTCAAATATCTATTGTAAATATAAACAGAGAAAATTTTAGAAAACAAATTTAAACCATAAATCTGAGTTTGATAAAATCTGTGATGTCAATGGCTATTTTTAGAACCTGTTTTGTAAGATTTATGTTTTAAAATTACTTTTGCGTTCTCAAACACAACATTTGTACTACAGCCATTTATTTTCCCTTTTTAAGGTTTCAAACTATATTAATGGTACTTTAAATGTTAATATATATTTGGCATGAAATAAGACACAAAACTAAATATATAGTAAAATAGGCAAATACAGACATATATGTGAAATGAGATTTATGTATTTGTAATTTTTCCGTATATATATATGGAATTTTTATTTTAATCTGGTTGATAAATTACACAAACCTCTATTTAAAAGCTATTTTAAAAACACTATTCTAAACATAGGCACTTTTTACTGAAATTTATTACTACTATTTTTTAATAGATGATTTTATAATTAGTTTTCTGTGATTTAAATTCGTGAAATTCATTACTATAAAATTTAAGTATGAAGTCTTCTAGGATAAGTGGAAGAAATGGCAGTAATTATTAAAATAAATAAATAAATAAATAAATAAATGGTTTTATATGTTACCATCACACAAAATGTAGATTTTTCGAATTGTTAGACTTAATGTTGTTTTAAATGTTTACAACGAAATCTAATACACTGCAGTTTGCACGCTAAACATGTTTAAAGAACGTTTTATAATGTTAAATTAGTTAAAACCTAAGAAACTTATTTTTGTTATACTTTATTGGCAAATTTTTAAGGTACACTAAGGGAAATAGTGCATTTAATTTATTATACAAATTTACAGGGAAGCATAAAATAATTTATGTAGAATATGTTCTATGTAACCTAATTGTATGTCGTATATTAAATTATTTAATAAATAATAAAATTGATATCGTTTAGAATACAGCTGCATCGTAGTCTTTCCTGGAACATGTTTATCACTCAAAAAAAAAAAAAAAAAAAAAAAATCGGGTGCATTACGTTCCATAGAAAAAACATAATAAAAATATATTGGCTAATTGTCCAAAATTGTGCCCCATTTAAGATAAGAGCCCAATAAAATCATATTGACAATATTGTTTTAAATTATTATGATTTATAATTACAATAATGTTTGTAACATGTAAAGACATGTTCCGATAAACTATGTTCATAAAATTATGTTTATTAATTTGGTTTGTCACAAAAATGGGATATTTTTCTCATTTTAAACAATTATTTTATAAGCTTGAATAAAACAATTTAGAAAACATCTCAGTAAAAAATTGATATGTATATATATTTCTCAAAAACATATTTTTTTGCAATCGGGACTCAGTTTAAAAATCGTAACCTCTAAGGAATATACATTTTTTTGGAAAAAATTATATATATGGATCTGATATCTTAAAATTAGGTATATATAATTAGGTAATGGTTTTAGTTTAAAAAAAATATGTATTGAATCTTTATAAATTGAAAAAAGAAAGAAAGAAAATAGATGCATCATGATTATACAATGAAATACCGAAGTTAGTGTTGCATTTCAATTAATTTAGTGCATGCATATTAGAACAAATCATGAAAGATAATTAATAATTTAAATTATTTCTTTCTATTCAAGTCGATACACTGTCAAAAAAAAGTCCTGTTTGCTGCCAGACTTTTTCTGTAATTCAGAAAAATACGTTTTATCAACGGAAAAATTGAGTTGATAGAACGTATTTTTCTGAATTACAGAAAATTTCTGGCAGTAAACAGGACTTTTTTTTGACAGTGTAGATTTATAGTAAATCTTATATTCTTTATATATATATATATTCTAATGTTTTCCGCATATGATTTTATAACGCGAAGACAATATTTCAAAATAAAGTTTCAAACTAAGCGCAACATACATCGTGGTTTCAATGTATAAAAATTAATCCTTAAATGCCTTCGGTCACTCAATCAGAATTGAATCCAATTACAAACTGTAATATCCAGCAACTAATTTAAATTAATAATCTTCTTTTATTCTCTGATGTTGAGCTAAAAGAGTATAGATTAAAAACTTGACGACACCACTTGAAGAGAGAATTTTTGTGAAGTTGTATCGAAGTTCTTACACTTTAATAATTACTAAATTTATTTATATCGTATAGGATAATTTCTTACTTTTATATCCTACAACTGCTAATGATTTAATTGACTTGAATTTCAGAATCCTGCATTCTCAGGCCATGCTGCGAACCTGATAGAAGATTCATTTTAATCTCAATAGAAGCCTATATACCAGCCTCGACTACTATTAAGGTTCTAATAAATGTAGAATCATTGCTTGAATAGCAGCACCAACACTGTAAAAAAAAAAAAAAATCCCGTAAGATTACGGGGAAAGCACGGCAGCACAAATTCCACACAAAGCCCTTCAAAAGTAACGCTTAGACCGTAAATTAAGTATATAATAATCTTAAATTACGTTACGTGCCTGTAAAAAATATTTTTTCCCGTAAAACCATTTTTTTTTTTTTTACGGGCTTTCCCCGTAATCTTACGGGATTTTATTTTACAGTGTATACTTTGACGCAAATGTGTGATTTGTAAATATTTTTATTTTCGGCATGGGAAAAAAAAAAAAATATATATATATATATATATATATATATATATAATTTTAATAATATTACAGACTTATTTTGTGATACAAATTTCTAGGCAAAAGAGTTAGCAAAACAGTGCAAAGACCGTGGAACTCGTTATAAGTTAAAATAGTACAATTGAAATTATACCTTAAGCAGTTACATCATCATAATCTAGTATGAAAGTTTATTTTTGATAGGTATATAATAATATTTCTGTACTTATTTACAAATATCTGAACCTATAATAATTAAATTTTAATGCCTGCATAAAATAACCATAAACGCTAGCTTCATTTACTCATACTCTTACGAAAGGCAGATGCATGCAGCATTTTGAGCAAATTTCTTTACATTCTTTTTTTCTTTTTTTAATCTGTAAAAAAATTGCGTCATTTAACGAAATAAAAAGAAATAATTAACAGGTTTAAAAAACATATAAGTCTTGTCTGAAATATCTTAAAGGACTAAAAAATTTTTATCCCAATTTATTTATTTTGCTCAAATTTGAGAAAAATTATATTTTTTAAGGCTAGTTAAACCTAAATAAACTAAATACAACAAAATTTGAACAATATATATATATATTCTGTATAAGAAATCTTATCCACCTTGTACGCAGGACATTGAAATAAAGAGGAGGAAATTTACACTTATATGTTTTAGTGTTTGTTCTCTTCAATAGTGAAAAGTGCTTTCTGAGTATAAAGTTTTGCTTTATCTGTTTTATACTTTCTTATTTACATGATAGTTCTCGAGAAAGAATTTTTAACTGCAAAGAGAAGATAAACCACGCCCCCTAATGTAATGATTAAACAAAGATTCCAGATGGAGGAGGAGGAGGAGGTGAGACACATAACACGCTAGCAGAAGCTTATATTTACCATTATATATTCTAGCTGACAAAATATTCACACCAAGCAAATTCTGATTTCTATATGCTATTTTTCAGCTGTCCTTTAAACTGGACAATGGAATTAAATGGGTTAAGCACCATTTCATGCAAATTTCCGTCCGTAAATGATGATAACAACAGATAATCTCTTTATATTCTCTTTTTTAAAAAAAATCTAATTTCTCTTACTGAAAATTTTGAAATTACATTAAACATTTCAATAGACGCTAAGCATAATATATATTTTATTCATGATAAGATCTAAACTTGAAAACGTTTTTAACACGCTTTTATTAGCTTCACCTGTATATATATATGTATGTATGTATGTTTGTTTGTTTGTAACTTCTCTGGGAGCAAAAAAAAATTTTATATTGTAAAAAAAATACTTTCCCTGCATGAACGATGTGGCGTAGAGGTAAGGCGCCGCGCTACGAACCTAAAGGTCCAGCGTTCTATCCCCGTCAGGGGAGATTTTTTAAAAATGGTTTTTGTTAATTCTAAGTTATTTTAATTAAAGATTTAAATGTATGTAAATATTACGGTGTGTCACTCACACGATTTTCTCTTACCCTGCATTTTAATACTAAGATAGATATTTTGTGCTTTTTAGTTCACATTTCTATAAAAGCGTGTTCTTTAATTTTTTAAAACTATAATATTATTTAATCAGTAACTGCAAAGTTTGTTGATGGAATTAATCATAACTTTCCTACAATCCGATATGAAAAAAGTGTGCATAATTATTTTTTATATTTATAAATTAGAGAAATTATAAAGAAAAAAGTTCTTCTGTATTAATTGTTGAAAAACATAGAATACATATTTTTATTTGTATGTTCATACTGCATGTTTTCAAGTTACGCAACTAATTAAATCGATAAATTACACAGGGATTCCAAGACCGTATCTTTTATACAGTTGAACGTAAAATATTTTTCATTGTGTTCCTTATATATCTATTTAACTCTATATTCATGAATTTGTGTTTAATTTTATTTGTTGCAATAATTTATAAAAATTATATTTAAGCAAAGAAATTATTTTACGATCATAATTTTATACCAAAATAATGTGCGTTTGATAAAAAAAAATAAGCACAAATTGTCAAAACGTATAACTCGAGATCATTTCGTTCAAGTTCTTTCATTTTCTGTAGAAAATAATACACTCCTTCTCATATTTATAAGGACATTTTATGTTTTGAAATAACTAATGTAAAAATATTCCTGAAGAAGATTATACTAAGTACACTTAATATATCTAGTATTCTAAAAACCAAAACTGCTATAATTTTTTTTAATATGAAACAAAATTAATAAAAAATAATGCAAAATATTTTTTTTCTCCACGTTTTTAGACGTTCATAATTATAGGAACAATCAAGATTTTTCCGTTTTATTTAACTCACTAGCGGATAAATTACAGTTGACATGCGAATTTGTTAACTACTGGGCTAGATTAATTCATATATTTGCCTTCAATTTTTCTTGGACGGACATTACTGATAATTCCTCGAAAAAAAGAACGTTCATGTAGTGAAGTATGACAAATGTGTTTTTTAAGTGGAAGGATAATTTCAATCCGCCGAATTTCTAATGAAATTCGAAGATCTAAAATTGCTGGAAGGAATATGATCAAAGCTTGAACTGCTGGTTCGATAGGAGAGAGATATGAGGCAAAACCAGAGTTGTTTTACAGAGATCGAAGACTCATAATTCCTCTTACTGTTCTACTCATGATGACTGCTGCTGAATTTGCTCGTAATTTTTAACGAAAGGTTGGGGTCCACATTTATGCATGTTTAAAATAATTAATAATATGATAAAATGAATAAAAAACCTGTAATAATCAACAAGCATTTAATGGGGGGGAAAACGTCTGTGTTAAAGTTGAACAAAAACAACATTGAATGGTAAAATGTTGCATTTTCGAATGAAAAACATTTTATTCTTGATTAACCAAATGGTTTTAACAGTTACTGGCACGATCTGAAGATAGCTAAAGACAGAGCAGATTTTTTAAAGGCAGATATGAATCGGGCATTTTAAAAGGTGAATGTATGGTGCTCTGGGGAGCTGTTTCTACTGAAGTCAGAAGGAATTTAGTAATTTTTTCTATTATTATGAACACCAAGAGAATATCCGAAAATTTTAAACGTGGAATTCTCAGATTTTTCTTAGATTTTGGGGGGTAATAATATTTTTTTCAACAAGACTTACATTTTTGCTCTACTTCTAGAGCCATAGGAAATAGTTTGAAGAAAGAAGCTTCTGTATTATTGCCTATTAAGTAGAAATCCTGGGATTCTACTGTTAAAGTTCCAATTAATTATCCAGGTCCATAAAGTTGAAAAGATTGCCGTGATAATAAAAGAAGACAACTTGTTCGCTGCATAATGTATTTATTTTAGAAATCTAAAGTTCCTTAACAGTGGCAGTACACATAGACCATAAGTACGAGAATGCAAAAAGTAGAGGTGAGAGAGAGAGCTACGGGGTCACATGTTATACTGTCAACAGTTGTAGAGCGAAAACATGAAGTTGACTCTATTGCAATTAAGATCAGACTGCTGAATTACGCCAAGAATTTTAAAAAAGAGCCAAATTTTATAGACAAAGATATTCCTTTGTTTGTAGAATAATTTAATATAAATATTTTGAATTTAGCAAGTTCGTTAAAAAGAAATAACGCCAATCCTCTATGCCAAGTTTTATCGCCAGACAGCCGTTAATAAGCGAGACCAAAAGTCTGCAAATGATTGCACATCCTGTGATAAAAAAATCTAAATTACCCTTTAATGATTTTCGAACATAAACACATTGCCTAATTTATTTATAACAAAGTGGACTCGCGCAATTTAAAAGAAATAAAAAGTAATTATGTATCCAACGGTTTATAAACAAAATAATATTTTTTTATATTTTATTTATTAAATGATTTAGGAAAGATTATTATTCTGAGAGATGTCATTTAAAAAGAATATGTTTTTTTTTTTTTCAGAAGATTTATTAATAGCATAAGGGATAAAGTATTATTAGAATTAAGATATCTATTATAGACAAAAGCGAATAAATAAAAGTAATTTAGAATTTCGTTATCTATTTTTATTAGCCATTTAATTTATTGAGAATATAATAATTACTTATTGCCTTTATTTAAAGTTATAATTAAAACTCATATATGTGAAGGAACGACTTCACATTGCCTTTCCCGTGGCCTAAAAATTGTAAAAACCTTAACTTATCATATTATAAAAGTGCATGCAAGTGGAAAGCAATTTTAAATAGTTTAAATGTATTCAGAATATCATCTATGCGGTATGAAATGGTATTGAAACTGAATATTAATTTAAAAAATGTATATATATATACCAGAGAGATTGTCTGACTGTTTCACCCTAAAAAGAGAACTCATAAAATATTAATTTAAGGAATAATTGAAAAAAAAAATTACTAAGATTTGAGCTGTCCTTAATTTTGTGAACACCTGAAAAATCATCTTTTAGACCGTATTTAAAGTTTTTTAAGATAGAAAAACGATAAAACTTTTTAAATATAGTCTGTTAATGAAATTCAAATTAATAAAAAATATATTTGTTTAAATAATAGTGTTCAGTGTTTATGTTAATATGGAAAACCGGGTGTCCTTATAATTATGAGAACCAGTGTATATACTATTTCATTTACCCGAACAAAAATTTTCTCAAGCAAAAAGATAGATTCTTGACTGGTCAAAAACATTTTATTTGTATGCAGATTTAGAAAATCAGGTTATTAAAAAGTAAAAGGAAAACATCGAGAGACTCTAAAAAATTGTTAATAAAATAAACAAAAATAAATTATTAATTAATAAAGT
This sequence comes from Salticus scenicus, assembly GCA_963930645.1. Classification (NCBI taxonomy): domain Eukaryota; kingdom Metazoa; phylum Arthropoda; class Arachnida; order Araneae; family Salticidae; genus Salticus; species Salticus scenicus. Next base: position 85,112,773 of record OZ005662.1, read on the forward strand.
TAATAAGGATCAACTTATTATACACCAAAACCGACTGGTGAATCTGCAGATCAGAAAACTCAACATCCTAATTTGAATCACTCATTACCCAGCAGATTATTTTTATTTATTCCATGTTATTTAAAATAATTATTACCACTTTCGCGACCGCTGACGTAGATTCACGTCATTTGGAAATCTGTAACTCCAGTGGGCGTTTCTTTGGCAATTTGTATGTTAGTGTATTTCTTAATAATATTCCCTGTATGCATATTTGTACAATCAAAATACTATGGATACAAATATTTTTACTAAAAAGAGTATAATTATTATGTATATTCATCTGTATATATATATAAATTACGTGTCACGATGTTTGTCCGGGGTAAACTCCTAAACTAAGGAACTGATTTTAATGAAATTTTGCACACTGTGTGCAGTTTGGTCCAACTTGAGAGATAGGATAGTTTTTGTCTCAATTTATTGTCACAATATTGTTTTATTGCAGTTATTTGTTAATTATAGACTTTTATTAAAGTTGCTCCAAAATATCTGTGAGTTCCATTAATTTAATTGTTGCAAAAAAAAAAAAAAAAAAAAAAAATACGAGTTCATTTTCTTTCGACATAAAAATAAATACATTTAATCAAACGTGAACGTTAAAAAATTATAAAAAGTTAAATTATGCATCTCACGAAAATTGACGTCATAATCAATTTAAAGATTTTATACACATTGATAAAGTGCTAATGTAGTTCTATCATAGATATAGTAATATATATAGATCTCTCATCCCCATGTTATCGTACAAAGATTTTTGACGCCGAAAAAAAAAAAATAAATAAAAGCTTTGGAAACAGCCATTAAGTGGTATTGAAAAAAAAAAAAGAAAGAAAAGAAAGAAAGAAATATGAATTTGAAACTGTATCTGGAGACTTCCATTCCCCTTTAGCAAATAAATTATTCATAAATTTTATTTGCTAAAATATTAGTATGTATTCCCGTGTGTATTCACTCGGGGAAAGACGGCCATATTTTGGTAAAAACGTCGTCTTTTCCCAAATGAAAAGGAATAACTTTTTTCTCCCCAATGATCACTCTATTCTATATATGCTATACTATATCTATGAGTTCTATACGCAAGCGAAGTGTGACTCACTGACCGTCTGTGCAGCCAAGAAAAAGATTTCCTATGTTAATTGCCCACTGGATTTTTTGTAAGAAATTATTAAAAATCGAGGAAATTTATTTCCCGATTTTAATCCTTATATTTGGGTATAGATATGTGTTAGTTATCGCGGGTGTTAGATTGAATTATTTTGCTGTCAAATTGACAAAATTTTAATGTTAAATTTCAAAACTCTGTCGCCCTTGGCTTTTATTATTATTATTATTATTATTTGGCGATCAAAAGCGTAACACGAAAATATACATGCCAGATGTATGCATTGTACGAAATGTAATATGTATTATTCATTGTACGTATGTATGACATGTAATATGTATTGTACGAAATATTGTTTCATATTATTCATTACTCTTTTAATATAAGTTGTTAAAATAACCATGATTTTTGAAAGGAATTAAATATTTTTGCCAGATAATTTGGCGATATTCTTTTTTTTTTCGCCAAGGATGACAGAAATGAAATCTATTCCGCTGCAAAATATTAGTATCTTACATCAGATATTTTATTTAGACATTTGAAAACAAATTTGACTTCAAACTATGATAGAATATTTATCATTTTCCTTTTAATTAGTATATTATTAGTATATTAAAATTTAAAAGCATGGTATATAAAAAGTTTTTTTTTTTTTTTTAAATCTTATAATTATTCTTATCTTAATCCTCAATGTTTCCCATCTTTATTAACTTGAATTTACTATTAAAATTTTAACATACTCAAAAAATTCTCATCACTTCGTTAAAATACACTAAACTTTTCCAAAATCTTTTTCTATTTAAAATGATACATGTATTTACTTTAAATGTCCAATATTTCATAAGATTTCCAATTTCAAAGTTTTAAAATATTTATCAAATTTACTTATTTTTCTGGTTTAGCCTTATTGTTTTCCTTTTTATAACTACAGCTGTTGCCCTCTTTAAAATATTTAAAATGATGAGGTCATTTTATAGTAAAATTATCCATTATAGCATATATTATATTTCACTCCTCCATAAAAATTGATTTTAAAATCGTCTGTTTCTTTTATACTTTTATTTTAATAGAATTTTAATAGAATTTAATTTATATATTAGTCATTTTAGCAATTTTATCCAAAGTAGCATTAGAAATAATATATATCACATCTCCATTAAAATTTATAGGACCCTACAATAAAATTAATTTGTGCTTAATATCAACACTACGAAAATTTTTATCAATCGCTTAAAAATTTTGACCTAAGTTTCAAATCTCAACCCTGTGGGTTTTTACATCGGCTACAACGTTTTCGTCTTTGTTCGTAAATAATAATTTGACTGTACTAAATAGTTTACAGCCGTATAATTCAACGTATAACTTAGTCACAGCAACGCGTGGCCGGGTCTGCTAGTATGTAATATAAGTATTGATACAGAAAAACTTGTTCTGAAATAATGTAGTTTGAAAACATAACGCCCACAGGCGGAACATACAATTAAAAAGACAAAAACACGCGGTCTCGAAAGTGTTAACGTATGTATATATATATATATTGTTCTTTATTGTTACTTCTTTTTTATTCCCCAGAATTTGCCCTCGTTTCACGTGATTTCCATTTTTTATATCAAATATATGTATTCATTCCTTTATCAATATATATATATATATATATGTGTGTGTGTGTGTGTGTGCATATATGTGTGTACGTATATATAAACACATATACATATATATGTAAACACACACACATATACATGCAGAGCTGACAAACTTTTTCGGCAAATTGTTAGTACCGCCCATATTTCTACACCACTTAATTTTTAGAGTATTTTTCTTCTTAATTTATCGTAGATACATTTTAAAAGAATTACTCTAAAAATTAAGTGGTGTAGAAAAAGGGGCGGAACTAACAATTTGCCGGATTAGGATGTCAGCTCTGTACATGATTAACTCGCTACAGAGCCAGATATATTAAAGTTCAAAAATATTTTCTAAGAATTGTTATTTCTTTCTTTTTTCCTGAAGATTTTCTTAAAATTTTAGTACATTATATTTTATTAAATTACTTAATAAATTTGTAATATACAAACTCTTCTGAGTAAGATTTATTTTCTCTTCTAAGTAAGGTTTATTTTCTTAAAAAAAAAAAAAAAAAAAAAAAGGTTAAACATTAACAGTGAACAAATTCTTTCATCATATTGTGTTAATTTCTCCTTGTTTGGAGGCAAGTTTGTTAAAGCTTAATCAAAGTCATTTGCGGCTTGTTAGGCGCTGAAATAGATTTTTCTTGGGGCAAAACGTGACATAAAATGTATTTAATTCAAAAGCTATGTTTATTCAAATAACAAATTTTACATAATAACGATATTTCACGACGGTTACGTCGTGAAAAATAATTTATTATTTATGGAGTAAATGACAATAACTGTTACTAAAATTTTTTAACTTTTAAAGATAACTTTTAATTCAAATCTATACAAACAATCAAAAATTCTTTATTTTAACAAATGAAATTAATAAAATCTTACTCTAAAATTGTATATATATATATATATATATACATATACAATTTTAGAGCCGTTCACATATTCCATTATATTTTTAAAAATTTTTAAAAATTTTCTAAAATTTTAATAATTGCTAAATTTACATGGCATATATGATATTTTTTGTAAATCAGTTAAAACATACAAATGTAGTGTTATATAAATCAAAACATTACTCTTTAATAAAGTATTATATTAAATATTAAAAGTTTAAAAAAAAAGTTCTTAAAGTGAAATTAAATGAAAATTTGCAGAGAATAGGTGATATCGACAATTATGACGAAGTACTGTACTTACTATTGTTATACCATACAATTCTATGACAGGTTTAGTGGCAAGTTTAGAAAAAAAGTAAAAAATAAAAATATTTAAAAGCTTCACTGGTTTATTGAATAATTTTGTGGTCCTGGACCAAAGGGCAACTATTTATTTCAAACCCTATATATATATATATATATATATATATATATATATATATATAAATCATGAAAATTAGAAGAAGAATTAAAAGTTGATTTTTGTAATAAAACTTAAAACAGAGTATTTATAAACCCATGCGCAAATGCAGCAAAAGGAAATATAAAACCAAAATAAATATTTTAACTGATTATATATGAAAATTGATCCCAAGACACATGAGAACCTTCAATCTACTTGCTATATAAATTTGTCCTTATGTATACTTTATTTTTGTATTTTTATATTGATATATTTACTGCTATGCTTTAGTTATGAATTTAATTGCTTTTTAATGCTTTGTATTAATTCAATTCGTTTGCTATAAGGTCTTGCTTTCATCTACGACAAGTCGGGGGCTAGAAACATATTCTCATATTCCATCCCTACATGTAGGGGCTCCCCTGAAAAGGCCCTCATGTGTCTTGGGATTAATTTTCCTTTTTCATCAGTTATTTATTATATATATACATTAGTTCATATGTATATGAAAATATAAACTATATTTAGTGTCTTAAAGGTTTACATGGGTTTCGGAAGCTAAAAATAAAATATTTTTTCCATATTAGGGATATTTTTCTCCTTTTGTTATGATGTAATTAACAGTAAAAGCTAAGTTACAGATCAGTTTAAGAACTATTTGATTTATAAATTTCGTATAAGGTTTCCATTTATGGATTTACATGGGTTTCAAAGGATAAAAAGAAATATATATATATATATTGTCTTTCTCTATTGTTAAATATAATAAATAAATTTTTTTATCTAAAAATTTTGAGAATATAAAAGGGTAACATTTAAACAACATTTTACAAAATTTTCACTTAAAAATTTTGAAGAATATAGCCGTTGCATCCTGGTTTACGGCGACCTTTCAGAAAAGTGGTGGACACGATTTTTCAAAAACTAATGCATCGATCCCTAACAACACACTTCTCCGAAATACATCCTGAAGACGTCTATAAGATGTCTTTTCATTCATAGGAGATCCTGAAGATGTCATTTGGATAAAATGTGCTGTTAGAGATCTTATTGAAGTTTTGTACACTTATTCAAAATAGAATTGGCTAGCGCTTGAACAAAGCATTTTCCTTTATTATCCCAATAGAACTCATTTTACACGGCTCTATGTAAAGTAAAATGTACCAAATATTGTACTGTTTTGCATATACCTTTAACAAAAATTATTCTAATTTCATTTTTTTTTTTTTCTTTTTACTTCTTCGTTCCAGAGCTAGTCAATTCTATTTTGAAGAAATTCGTGCAATTTCAATAATAACGGTACATTAGTTTTTGAGAAATCGTGTCCACCGCTTTTTTGAATGGTCTTCGAAAACCACTGACTGTATTTTCCAAAATTTTTAATGAAAATTTAAAAACAAAATCTGTTTAAATGTTGCTTTTTCATATATTCAAAGTTTTGAATGAAAATTTTTATTAATTATACTTAAAAAAGAGATAGAAAATACGCTTTATTTTAGCCTTCGAAATCTGTTGATTCCTTAAGTGAAAATCATATTCAAAATTTGTAGTTCAAATAGCTCTTAAACTGACCTATAACCTAGATTTTACTGCTAATTACATCAACAGCATATATAGTTACGCTCATCACTGACTGACTCTGTCACGCTTAAAAAGGCCTAAGAGATTTCCTTGGACTCTGTCTGCGTGTGAATGCAAGTTGCCACCTCATTTTCATACATTAGTTGATTTTAGAAAAACTAATTGTTCGATCGATTACCAGTTTAGTCCGACGAATTCAGAAAAAGCGCTCCTTTCATTTGGTACCTTATTTATAACGAATTTTTTATTAGATTTTTAAAAATTAACTAAAATATGAAAATAGACATAGCATTAAAATAGACAGTTAAATTTTTAATTGTTGCCTTTTTTTTTTTCTCTCCATAAAATAAAATAGGCTTTCACTTGAAAAAAAAAAAAAAAAAAAATTATAAAATATTAAACTTGTGTCTATATGATGTCGTGATGATCTAAAAAATGACGTGTGTAAAATAATAATAATAATTTTAAATTATAAAGTTAACGAAGAGATAAGTAAAGTGCTAAAATTTCGCACGGACTTGCTAGCAAATGAATTATTTGAAGTGAGAAATAAATAAAATGAAATGATCATTTTTCAACGGGCGCCTTACTCGCCCTACAACTAACTGGTAACATCATAACACGAAAGTTTATAAAAAAAGACAACTTTTAAAATTAAAAATTCTTATAATTTTTTTTTTTTTTTTTTTTTTTTTGAACTCCTTGTAGTTAGCAACTTGCATGAAAGTAAGACATGGTTTGGTTTTTTAACGCGACTAATATATCAGTAAAAAGTAATTAAACATTCAACAATCGGGTAAAAACAAGTTTATGATATTACTCGGTTTATTTCCTATAAATTGCCAATTTCAGGCTGTTTTAGCCTATCCTCGGGATTTACATTTCAACACAGACCCTGAATGAAGATGGTGTAAAATAAAAACAGTGCAAAATGCGTTCTAAAACAAACTGTTTAAAAGCCAAAAAATCTCAACCAACACATTTTTTTTTTTAGCAAATTTTTCAATTTAAAAGTGTAATGTTATAACTAATGGCAACTTTTAATAAATATAAATTATAAGATATATTATCACATGATAAAATTACACGAAATTGTATATTGCAGCAATCGCTATTACGCAAGTATGTATGCTTTGCAAGTATGTATGCTTTGCAATGTATGCTTTGTATGTTTTTGAATCTCATAACGAACAAAGATTGATATAACAGCAATCACTTTAAGCACGTATGTACATGACGCGTAATTTAAAAAAAAAAGAAAAGAAAAGAAGAAAAAGAAAAAAAAAGAAGGAAAGAAACATCTCTGAACGCCGGTATTTTGCTGTGCATGAGATAGAAATAATAATAAATTCAATATTGAAACGATAACTATCACCACGTATATATGTACGTTTTCCACATATAAAAAAGAAATCACTGGGTAACTCTATCTCAGTGTGCATGAATCTCAAAATGCTGCAATCAATATCTTACGTAATATATATATATATATATAGCACGACCTACTAGGTATTATAAGTATGCAAATTATTACATAGTAGATTTTTTCGTAGCAGCAGAAGAAAAAAAAAATCTTGCACGTTTGAAAAATACATATAAAAGTGCGGCAAGCTGCACCATGAACAGTACCAGTGATAATAACTGTCAAAAGTTTATAAGTCCCCTTTGACCGTTTCGGCCAGTTATTTTGCATGGTCCCCATACATCCATATGTAATAACTCAAGAGGATGTCTAGACCTTATTTGACCATGCGGTTTAAAAGAAATTCGTCTTTGTTTATTAAGTTTACAAGTTTCACAAGAAGCTTCATTGACTTTTAATTTAGGAAGCCCCCTCACACTATCATATTTACTAGTTCTGTCAATTAGTTTAGGACTAGCATGAGCAAAACGTCTGTGCCACATATTAAAACTGTCCTTTTGAGTATGTAAAACTTCAGTTTTTGTATTATGAGAGTTTCTTTTACTTGAAGTTTTAGAAACTTCAAATTTAACATTTTTCATTTCTTTGGATGGAATTTTCGGAAATAAATAATAAATACCATCATGCAATTTAGCAGTAAATAAAAATTGATCATATTTGTTAGTTACTTTAATTTTACCATTCCCCCCCTTAAATTTAGCTCCTGCAATATCCATCTTTGGAGCAGATATTAAATTTTTTCTCAATTTAGAGCAATACATTACATTAGTAAATGTTATATTTTGTTGACCAAATCGTAATTTGACATCACCAGTTCCTTCAATAGGAAAGTCAATATTATCTATTGCAACAGCTAATCTTTCATTATACAATGGTTTAAAATTAGAAAACAAATTTTTATCACCACAAAAGTGATTACTCGCAGCCGAATCAAAAAGCCAATTGCTTTTGTCACACATATTTTTACTTAAATTAGCAAAAGTAAAAAAAACCTGGTTAGAGTCCTTTCTGGTTCGTCTCGGGAGTCTGGAACGGCCTCTTCTCTGGGAATGGTCAGGTTCTTTCTGGTTAGATCTCTCAGGACTGGAATCACTGGTAGTGGATACAGTTGCCTCTGGAGGTTTAGCTCGCCATGGTCTGTGAGGGGATTGAGCACTTTGCCCCTGGAAAAACGGAGAATTTCGGCGTTGATACACTTTCGATGTTGATCTTGGCTCGAAGTTTTTCCTTGAATTTTGACAAAAACGACTGATATGTCCCGGAACTCCACAGCGGAAACAAGTCACATTTGATCGTGAATACTGTGTGCTGTAACTCTCAGTGAAAAGTTCATCACACTTATCTTGATCACGAAGTTCAATCCTTGATTCTTCACTAACTAATTCAACTAAAATATCTTTGAACAAAAATTTATCATCAGTCCACCTAAGTATGCTCTGAACTATACTATCGAATTTCTCTGGGAGATAACGAAGCAACTGGAATGATAGATAAACTTCCTTCATTGGCTGATCAATTGCTTCTAAAAGTTCAGCTATTCTCATGAGTCTAGCAGCATACATATCAATTTTCTCGCCACTTTTTATTTTACATGAAAACAGTTCGCTGCACAACTGCATGTGGCGTGCTCTGTTATCAGGGTAAAAATGTTGTTTTAATTTTTTCCATATCTCAGCTGGATCCGTTAATTTCTCTATAATCCGACGAAAGTCCTTCTCAGTATTGAGGTATAAAATAGATAAAGCAAGTTTTGACCTCGTATTATAATCTTTTAATTCTTTCGGATCAGCTGATGGTCTCGGCTTTTCCTCAGTTCCGATTACGATATCCCAGGCATTCTTTTCAAATAATAAAAACTTCACATCAACTGCCCAGTTACAATAATTCGTAGCATTGAGTTTTTCTATACTATGCTGTATCATTGCCATTTTCGTTAACTGTATTGGCCCCCCCTTCTTAAAGATTCTTATAAAACTTTGGGACCAATACGCCGGAAGAAAACTTTACTTCATTAAACTTTGTCAGTTTAAAACTTTCACTTAAACTGCTCAATACTGGGCAATGGCCCATAACCAAATATGTCAGGTTTATAACCCTGACATGATTATCTTAAAGCTTCAAAGTTAAGCAGAGTTGAAATAATAGAGCCCAGTGGAAACTGTATTGAGCAGGTAAAAATAAATATGACAAGTTTTTCTTTTAGATAAAATCATTTATTTAAAAACTAGATTGATTTATCTAGTGAAATAAAAATATGGCAAACGAAAATAAAAATTATAATACATTTATACGATTCGTTTAATATTCTTCAGGGCAGATATAATAGTACAGAGTAGTTACTGAAGCCTATACTATTACTGAAAGAAGCTTAAAAGTTTGCAGTTTTAAAATAACTATCATCCTCGAATTAATCTAAAAATATTTACTTAAACCTCATCTGAAAAACAACAGCTTTCTACACAAGCTAATATTGTCGAGGTTATCAAGGGAAAATTTAAACTGAAATATACAAACTACGTTTCATGCCAGCTTCTTTATTACCGGGATTCACATCGGCATCAACACGGAAAAATCCCCACGATTGCATTTCTGCTACGCTACTTATTCAATTCAGGCAGATGACGTAGGCTTATGTCATTTGCATAAGGATAGCTTCGGCTAACGTATTAATATTTTATGCTAAAATAAACTTTAAATAAACTATGAGTTTTTAAATATTTATTAACTTAAAATTATAAAAGTAAATAGAAGATAAATTACTTAGATTTTTAATAACCATCGGTTTTAATAAAAAAAAAGGAAAAATAGTTAAACTAAAGAGGGAGTGAAACTGAATAAAACATTGAGTGTCAAGAACACGCCAATATTTTAGATTCCTAAACCTAACAATAAGCCCCCCCTCTTGACACTCAACCGAGACCATGAATATATATATATATATATATACATATATCTGCCCTGAATTTACAAGTTCACATCATATTATTTGAGTAACAAAAAAAAACTTGTATGTAAAAAAAAAAACATAAATTGACAGATTCAACAACGACTTGCTACTAATCGTCTTTCTTTAGTGTATTTCAAGAGCAAAGCAGTCCAATTTTTGCAATGCTTCATTTTGAAGTTATACAGAAAATTCTTCTTGCTATGAAGATATAATATAAATAATTAAGCATTGACATGTACATAAATTAACTAATGTATGATATAAAACAAGTATATACATTTTGCAATATAATAAACACTTTGAGAAATACATTTGCATTTTCATATTAAAGAGAAAAACATTCTGTTCTCTTTAGAAATAAATAACTTTTAAAAAATTGAAACTTATTTCCTTAATTCTTCTCTTCAAAATTTACTCCTTAAAATATACATGTTACTCAGTAGATGAAAATAGGCTACTTATGAAAAGAGATAACCCGTATTTTGTTAACGGTTTCGTGAAAATATCTGACCAATTATTTACACTTTTAACATGTTTAATATTAAATATGTTTTTATAAATCAAATCCCTTATAAAAAATAATTTTTCGTCGATGTGTTTTGTACGATAGTTTTCAATGGGAGACTTCACGAAATCTATAGCAGCCATGTTATCGACTAAAAGTAAAGATTTTTCTTTAGTACCCTGTATTAGTTTTTTTTTTAAAGCATTCTTCTAAAATTCTATCGAACCATAATAGTTCTTTTGTAGCTTCGGTCATGGCTACGAATTCAGATTCCATAGTACTTAAACTGATACATTTTTCCTTAAACGTTCTCCAAGCTACGGGTGAATTATCGAGTAAAATCAGCTGTCCCCCCATTGAAGTCCTATCGTCTCTGTTGGCCGCAAAATCAGCGTCTGAATAAACAGTAATATGTGGTTTCCTGCACTCAAGTTTTAACTTTAAATTTTTGGTATAACAAACATAACCTAAGAGTTTTAACAGGCCATTCCAATGCATTATGCCAGGATTACTTTGGAATTGGGCAAAAATATTAACCGCGTACGATATGTCAGGTCTAGTTCTATTAGAGAGAAACGATAAGCAACCTAAAATGCTTCTATAAGGATATTTTGACATTTCTATTGTTTCAGCGTTAGTTTGAGGACACTGAGATTTTGAGTAAATTATCCCTTTACTAATGGGGAGAGATGATATAGGAAAATTGAAATTTTTAAATCTGTTACATATTTCACTAATATATGAATGTTGATGAATAGTTAAATTTCCATTATTTTCCTCGAATTCTACACCCAATAATTTACGGGTTTTTCCTAAGATTTTTAAATCAAAATTTTTACTCAATAAGTCCACTACTTCATCTATATGATTTTTAAATTTTGCAAACAATACAATGTCATCGACATACAATAATAAAATTACTTTCTTGTTAAAAATATAAACACAGTTACACCATGAAAATTTGTTAAAACCTATATTGATCAAAATTCTATTCATTTCGAAAAACCAGGCTCTACTACTTTGGTGAAGGCCGTATAAAGCGCGATTAAATTTACAAACGAATTTTTCTTTTCCAATCTCGATGAAACCCGGTGGTTGAGACATATAAATATGTTCATCGAGTGGTGCGTAAAGATACGCACCTTTAATATCCAGTTGTAAATGAGTCCATCCTTTACATGAAACTAGCAATGAAAAGAAGAAGCGTATTACTCCGACAGGGCTAAAAGTATCGTCATAACTTTCTCCTTTTATCTGTTTATATCCCTGCGCCACCAGTCTAGCTTTAAAACGAGCTATTTCCCCCCTTTCATTACGTTTAAGAGTGAAGACCCATCTACATCCTAAAATATTAGTATTTGGAGGTGATTTAGTAAGGTGCCATACATTACGTTCCCGAATAACATCCATTTCTTCTTTCATAGCCTGCAACCACTGATTTTTATAAGGAGATTTTAAGACCTGTTTAAAACTCGTTGGGATTTGATCTACGTCTAGTCAATCGTTTTTCTTAGTTAAATCAGGTTCAGTAAAATTAAGTTCATTATCTGAATCAACTTCACTATCGGAATTAATTTCATCAGAATTTAAAGTTTGTTCTGCACTAGAACAAGATTTTTTATTAATTTTACCTACATATTTTTCTCTAGGACTGAAATTAAAAAGGTTTGGTTCATAAATTATACAATTTTTCTTACAATATTTTTTAACATCTTTATGACATTTTAAACGTTCATTTTTTCCAAATTCACAATAATAAACGTCGATTCTGTCACTAGTTTTACGGGGTACTAGAGTTCTAAACCATACAGCCTCTCTGAGGGGGACTCGTTTAATTACATCTCGACTTGATTTAATTTCCTCGTCAGAGGAAGATTCAGAATGATCAGGGTAAGTCTGATATATATTAATAGCATCTGAATGAGCATTATTCACGCCTTCTGAATCTGACCCCTCATCTGAACATAACCAACTTTCATTTTCGCGGCCCATCACTGCTCCACTGCGCTCCCCAATATTTATCGGTTCTTCAATTTTAACATTAATTGTTTCTATTGTTTTATTTTCATCTGGGAGCCATATCCTGTAACCTTTTGTACTAAGGGCGTAACCTATCATAATTCCTTTTTTCGCTTTACGTTCGAGTTTGTTTCAAAGTTGTTTGGGTACCCCTACGTATGCTGTTGAGCCAAAAGATTTTAAGTGCTTTACTGAAGGTTTATAACCACCATACAACTCAAACGGTGTTTTCTCTAAATCAGTATGACAAATTCTGTTCCAGGTATACGCAAAGTATAAAGCTGCGTCTGGCCAAAAACTTTTATTTAATCCACTTTCGTCTAAAACTGTCCTCATACCGTCAACAATAGTTTGGTTAAATCTTTCTGCAACAGAATTTTGTTCCGGTGAATAAATGTTAGTAAATTCATGTTTTATGCCTTTCAGCTCACAAAAAGATTTAAAATTATTATTTTGAAACTCTCTCCCGTTATCTGATCTAATAGCTTTTACCTGACAGTTTAAAAATCTCTCCGCTCTTGTTACATAATTTCTAAAGTTTTTAAATACCTCAGTTTTTGCTTTCATAGGAAATATTGTTACTTTACGAGAAAAATCATCGATAATTGATAAGAAATACCTTTGACCGTTTCGGCCAGTTATTTTGCATGGTCCCCATACATCCATATGTAATAACTCAAGAGGATGTCTAGACCTTATTTGACCATGCGGTTTAAAAGAAATTCGTCTTTGTTTATTAAGTTTACAAGTTTCACAAGAAGCTTCATTGACTTTTAATTTAGGAAGCCCCCTCACACTATCATATTTACTAGTTCTGTCAATTAGTTTAGGACTAGCATGAGCAAAACGTCTGTGCCACATATTAAAACTGTCCTTTTGAGTATGTAAAACTTCAGTTTTTGTATTATGAGAGTTTCTTTTACTTGAAGTTTTAGAAACTTCAAATTTAACATTTTTCATTTCTTTGGATGGAATTTTCGGAAATAAATAATAAATACCATCATGCAATTTAGCAGTAAATAAAAATTGATCATATTTGTTAGTTACTTTAATTTTACCATTCCCCCCCTTAAATTTAGCTCCTGCAATATCCATCTTTGGAGCAGATATTAAATTTTTTCTCAATTTAGAGCAATACATTACATTAGTAAATGTTATATTTTGTTGACCAAATCGTAATTTGACATCACCAGTTCCTTCAATAGGAAAGTCAATATTATCTATTGCAACAGCTAATCTTTCATTATACAATGGTTTAAAATTAGAAAACAAATTTTTATCACCACAAAAGTGATTACTCGCAGCCGAATCAAAAAGCCAATTGCTTTTGTCACACATATTTTTACTTAAATTAGCAAAAGTAAAAAAAACCTGGTTAGAGTCCTTTCTGGTTCGTCTCGGGAGTCTGGAACGGCCTCTTCTCTGGGAATGGTCAGGTTCTTTCTGGTTAGATCTCTCAGGACTGGAATCACTGGTAGTGGATACAGTTGCCTCTGGAGGTTTAGCTCGCCATGGTCTGGGAGGGGATTGAGCACTTTGCCCCTGGAAAAACGGAGAATTTCGGCGTTTATACACTTTCGATGTTGATCTTGGCTCGAAGTTTTTCCTTGAATTTTGACAAAAACGACTGATATGTCCCGGAACTCCACAGCGGAAACAAGTCACATTTGATCGTGAATACTGTGTGCTGTAACTCTCAGTGAAAAGTTCATCACACTTATCTTGATCACGAAGTTCAATCCTTGATTCTTCACTAACTAATTCAACTAAAATATCTTTGAACAAAAATTTATCATCAGTCCACCTAAGTATGCTCTGAACTATACTATCGAATTTCTCTGGGAGATAACGAAGCAACTGGAATGATAGATAAACTTCCTTCATTGGCTGATCAATTGCTTCTAAAAGTTCAGCTATTCTCATGAGTCTAGCAGCATACATATCAATTTTCTCGCCACTTTTTATTTTACATGAAAACAGTTCGCTACACAACTGCATGTGGCGTGCTCTGTTATCAGGGTAAAAATGTTGTTTTAATTTTTTCCATATCTCAGCTGGATCCGTTAATTTCTCTATAATCCGACGAAAGTCCTTCTCAGTATTGAGGTATAAAATAGATAAAGCAAGTTTTGACCTCGTATTATAATCTTTTAATTCTTTCGGATCAGCTGATGGTCTCGGCTTTTCCTCAGTTCCGATTACGATATCCCAGGCATTCTTTTCAAATAATAAAAACTTCACATCAACTGCCCAGTTACAATAATTCGTAGCATTGAGTTTTTCTATACTATGCTGTATCATTGCCATTTTCGTTAACTGTATTGGCCCCCCCTTCTTAAAGATTCTTATAAAACTTTGGGACCAATACGCCGGAAGAAAACTTTACTTCATTAAACTTTGTCAGTTTAAAACTTTCACTTAAACTGCTCAATACTGGGCAATGGCCCATAACCAAATATGTCAGGTTTATAACCCTGACATGATTATCTTAAAGCTTCAAAGTTAAGCAGAGTTGAAATAATAGAGCCCAGTGGAAACTGTATTGAGCAGGTAAAAAGAAATATGACAAGTTTTTCTTTTAGATAAAATCATTTATTTAAAAACTAGATTGATTTATCTAGTGAAATAAAAATATGGCAAACGAAAATAAAAATTATAATACATTTATACGATTCGTTTAATATTCTTCAGGGCAGATATAATAGTACAGAGTAGTTACTGAAGCCTATACTATTACTGAAAGAAGCTTAAAAGTTTGCAGTTTTAAAATAACTATCATCCTCGAATTAATCTAAAAATATTTACTTAAACCTCATCTGAAAAACAACAGCTTTCTACACAAGCTAATATTGTCGAGGTTATCAAGGGAAAATTTAAACTGAAATATACAAACTACGTTTCATGCCAGCTTCTTTATTACCGGGATTCACATCGGCATCAACACGGAAAAATCCCCACGATTGCATTTCTGCTACGCTACTTATTCAATTCAGGCAGATGACGTAGGCTTATGTCATTTGCATAAGGATAGCTTCGGCTAACGTATTAATATTTTATGCTAAAATAAACTTTAAATAAACTATGAGTTTTTAAATATTTATTAACTTAAAATTATAAAAGTAAATAGAAGATAAATTACTTAGATTTTTAATAACCATCGGTTTTAATAAAAAAAAAGGAAAAATAGTTAAACTAAAGAGGGAGTGAAACTGAATAAAACATTGAGTGTCAAGAACACGCCAATATTTTAGATTCCTAAACCTAACAAGAATCTTATAACTATGTGAACAAAGCTCACATAGTTTTCTATAGTTTTTTTTTTTATTTTATTTTTTTTTTTTTTTATACAGGGTGATTGAAAAAGAACTGCCTAGTTTTAAGTACAAATAAATTGGTGAAATTAAAGAAAAACAACATCAATGATTATATACAATGAAAGAGAGTACATTCAAGTTTTGTTTGAATGTTAGTAGACTTCAACGTGGGATCCATTTGTTGCCCTGCACACGTCGAGACGATATTCCACTTCTCGCCACGTATTCACCAACATATCAGGTGTAACTGTCCCAATCGCCACGACTATTCTTTCTCGTAAATCACTGATGTCTTTTGGGGCTACATAAGAAAAATTTTGTATGGTGAAAAGATCCAAGACGTCAATCATTTACGGGAAAAATCTTCACAGTGGTTGGGACAGTTACACCTGATATGTTGGTGAATACGTGGCAAGAAGTGGAATATCGTCTCGACGTGTGCAGGGCAACAAATGAATCCCACGTTGAAGTCTACTAACATTCAAACAAAACTTGAAGGTACTCTCTCTCATTGTATGTAATCATTGATGTAGTTTTTCATTAATTTCACCAATTCATTTATACTTAAAACTAGGGAGTTCTTTTTCAAACACCCTGTATATATAAGTGCGGCAAGTTGCACCATGAAAAGTATCAGTGATAATAGCTGTCAAAAGTTCATAATTCCCCCTAGTGGCAGAATCTCATAACTATATGAACAGAGCTCAGGAGAACGGTTTAAGTGGCGAGTTTTTTGACATTGATATTTACTAATTAAAATCTGTAAGAATTTTGACTCTTTCATCAACCTTTCTTTCGGCACATATAACTTTCAAAATGTTTTGTCTGTTAAAAATGCAAAAAATAATATTCAATAAAACATCTCCATAAGTTAAGCGTTTTTTTTACTCCTTAGAGCATATTATTTTTATTTAATTATATTTATTTAATTACTTTATCTCTTTCTAAAAAACATTCGTACTTTTTTTTTCTTCCATTTGCAATCTCTTTTAAAGCTTTTCTTGTATTTCTTAGGGTAGGTGCTTTAGTGATTGGCATGCTCCAGTAATTGACATCTATCCCGAAACAATTAATAAATAATAAAAATAATAAAATCATATATATTACTTATAAGAGTTTTAACATTTTATTCCAAACTCTGGAGCTAATAACTGGTAAAATGAATAAAGAGTTAGCAGTGTAAAACACAGGAACATAGGGTGCCAATTACTAATAAAAGGGAAAGCTGGCAGTGTCAATTACTGGAACATTGCATGGGTGTCAAATAAAAATTCATAAAAAAAAATAATTGTTATCAAATATATATATTTTAACATATGTGGTTCTGAATGTCTTTCATGCCATATATATTAACTTAAGATTTCTAAAAATATTTTCTGATGACTAGAACATTAAAAACATCAGAGATTGCTCTAAAAGTGTCAATCACTGGTGCACATACCCTACTTTTCAAAAATAAAAACATTGAATTGCAATTTTATCATATCCAAGTACATTTTTCTGATTTAGAGATACTTTGATAAATATTTATCAAAATTATTTTCAGATAATTGCGTTTCAACACTTATTTTACCCGAGGCGATGTTTAATTCAAAGTTAATTTATTCGTAATGTATCTTTTAGTTTGGTATCAAAATGTTTTAACTAATTTACGGAAACATAATAAACATATAAAGAGCTGAAACTAATTTTGAGATATACTACATGCTTATTACATATTTTTAAGATTTTAAAGAATTTTAATTGTATAATTTTATTACTTCAGTGTGGCAGTAATTTTAGATGTAACATTTTTATTTAGATGTAATTTATTATTATTAATCTCTCTTAATGTAAATCTTTACAAAATACATTAATTAGGAGATTATGATATCGAGACATATTCTTTAAATTTAGATTACTTAAAAATAATCATAATCATAATAATAATAATAATAATAATAAGCTTGTGTGTCACTCACACGACTTTCTCTTACCCTAAAATTTAATACTATAAATACAGGTTGCAGATTAAGAGGTAAGACAACGAGTACTGTTATGTAAACCTGTGTTAAACAATTCAAATTAGGCTTCAGAAGAGTGATAATTATTTCTGTGTGAGGGGGGCTACCGCCCCCCTCAAGCCCCGTTTCATTAATGCACCTACATTTATATAGAATTTAATTCGGTTATTAAAAAATAATTCTGTTTTTAAAAAATAATTTATTAAAATTATTATTTCAAAAAATTATCTTTTATGATAATGCAGACGATTTCCATATTAGAGAAGTAGTATAACACTAAATAAATAAATAAAAAAAAAGTTGAATTTATTCTCAATATTGCATTTATTTATTTATTATTATTATTATTATTATTATTATTATTATTATTATTTTGTCAAAAATGAAAAAAATCGATAACTTTATTTTAAATTATCGCAGATCGATGGTTCAATCATTCGTTTGAAAGGTACTGGCGAGCTCTTTTGAAAGGTACCCATCATGAAAATTTACTCCCGTCCTTTCCCCCAGTGGGGGAGGCGAGGCTCCTACATACACAATTTTTTTTTTCCCAGTTGACTATCTCTATTACAAAAAAGATATATTCGTTTCATTTGGTTTAGTGCAGTCTATAGGTGTTAAACTCTACTTACCTGTAATTTACCCATAGCCGTAATGTATTTGAATACTTTCGAGTGTCCCTGTACACGAACCATTTGCTTCATCTCAACGAAAACCTTACTGTAGCATCCTATATGATACACATTTAGAATACCGAGTTTGGAATTTCTGCTACTATTTGTTCTTGAGATATGCTGATAACAGACACTCAGACAGACACAGAGGCATACAGACCATTCGCTATAAACATGATTTTCGCATTCAGGGGACCTCAGAAAATGTAAATATAACAAAAACTCGCGTTTGAAAATTTGACCCTAAAACAATACTTTTTCGACCCTATGGGTAAGAGAAAGTAAACCGTGATAGTTTATTGGTTAAGAAAGAAAAATATAATAGAAGTTTATGAAACTTGTATATTGATGTCCACATTTTATCAAGAAGTTTCTAGCTATATCACTGAAGAGCAAATATTGAATTCTATTAAAAAGTTTGCAATTCATTATAACCCAAAATCCTCTTTTAGTGCGAGATCTTTATTTCTGTCTCTTAGCTGTAATCTTCTTTTACCAAATGATTTTATTCCGCATTTCACATTAATGTGTAATACATTTGTCAACGATTATAAACAATAATAACATGTAAAATTTCTTTTTAGAAAATGTGATGCTAAATTTTCATGATTATTCAGAATTGTGAGCGAGGGCTCATTTTGAATGTGCTAAAAATTACCCAACAGTTAAATTTTCAACTATATTTCCAACATCTAATTTTGCATTCTTCTATGAATATTTGTTTGTCAATAAATATTGAAAATGTGTTAATCTTGTCATAAAAGACAGTCTGTTTAAAATGAATAGAAGAACTGATATGCTGTTTTACCTTCAGTGCCAATATTTTCGAATGATACTTTTTATTCCCTTTATTATCATAAAAAATACATATATATAGTAATAAGACATAGATTGATCAATGAGGGGGAAAAAGTGATACCTTTTCGTTTGAAAAAAGACGGCCATTTTAGTTTCTTATAGATATCTTTTCCCGAGTGAATATACACGGAAATAGACAAAGATAATTTAGTAAATAAAATGTATGTACTAAAAGAGAATGAAAAACACCAGATACCCATTTTTCTTTCTTTCTTCTTTCTCTCTTTTTTTTTTTTACTATACTCTAGTATACTCATGTCTACACAAAAGTTTCTTTCTTTTGGTATTTATTATTATACTTCTTTGAGGTAAAAATCGTCTGCATTCATCATGAAAAATAATTTTAATAAATTATAATTTAATAAATAATTTGTATTGCGTAAATTTGTATAGGATTATATCTAAAAAGAAGTCTTGTGGTGGTCACAACATACTAGTTATATATTAAAACTTCTGCGGTTGCTAACTACATTTAAAAGAATTTTGAGAATTCCGTATTACTTACTAATATAAAATATTAAAAAATATTCAAATTTAAAAAGCATTCCACTAAATATGAAGACAGTAATTGTTTCATAATAATAATAAAGCAAGTAAGTAAAAAATTTATATTTTTTAATAAATTACTTGAATATAACTTATTTATGAAAACTTATCGCATTTCTTTTCATGTATTTATTAGAATACTTAAAAGCCACGCAGTATTTCGGCATTTTCAAAATTCATTAACATTCGATTCTATTATTATTTTCGAGTTTTAACTCTCTAATGGCTGATGGCAAAAAACTTTTTTGGCATCAAAACTTTTTGCTCGTTAATATGGGGATGATAGATCTATATAAATTACTATATCTATGAAAACATATGATAAATTATTTTTGTTTAGAAATACTGAAAATAAAAAAGAAGCAGTGTAAATGATCTGAAAGGGATTTTCAAAAAACGCATTACTCATTGTTACTGGCATCCTCATAACATGTTATTTTACGAGAAAACATGTTAATCAGAACTACTCAATACCTAATGTATTTTTTAAATTCCATTTTCATATTTAGAAAATTCAGAACTATTAAATTAGTCCTTGCTTTCAAAAACTTTTTTTTTTTTTTTTTTTTTTTTTTTTTTGTATTTTGTAGCTATAATGTGTAAAAATTTTACAAAATTCGTTTTTTTGTTTTGTGCTTTATCGTTTTAAAATCAAACATTACAAGTTTAAAAATCCTTTTTTTAAATACAGGGGATCATTTCTGTACTGATAAGTATAAAGGATTAAAGTCCAAAAATGTCGATTTTGAGTTAAGTACATAGTCAGACTCAGAAAAAAATTCTCTATCGATTGGTATAAACGATTTTAATCCATGTCATTTAGTCTTTAAGAAAATCCATTGGTAAAAAAAGATTCAAGTCAGAAATTTAGCATTAATCTTTAGTATAAAATATTTAATTCAATTTCCCCCTTTATTAAATGGAGATTGACAATCACTGAATGGTGGTATAAAGGGTATAAATCAACCTAATCCCCTTTTCCTAATCGATTCTACCGATTAGTTTTTAGTTAGTTTAACTTTATTTTTCCTCTCCTGAAAAATCAAGAATATGGACTTAAATCCTTTATACTTATCAGTACAGATTTAATAGCTATGAATTTTCTAAATGCCTTCGTTGTGAAACTACCATCCACCGAAATTTTCCAACTAAGCATGCTACAGAACATATTTTATTTTTTACATTTCTACAAAGAATAAATTTAATTCTAATGCAATATATTTTATACTACTTAGACATTATTATGTTTTTCATTTTGTTTGCTTTCCTAACGGGACTTTCAAATTTAAAGAACGTTATTTTAACCTTTGTCGGTCCTATTTAATTTCACTCGTCTGATCACTGTTGCTAAATTTGGAGACTTTTTTCTTATTCACTAGCCACCATTAAAATTTCATTGTAACGATTGCTTAATTATTTTGAAGGTTATTTTTATATCAAATATCTCTCCTTAAAATTATTGGTGATAGATAATTAAAAGTGTTCATAAATTTGACGACTCTATTTAGAACGCTTTATAGCATTAGGGCTGGAAGATTTCCTTAAGTCACGAAAGTCAAAGCTATTCTATAGGAAATTTCGCCCGGTTATAATTCATTAACTAATACGTATTTTCAAATTCCGTTTTCACTTTCCAAAAATTCACAAAAGTTAAACAGGTTATCGTTCTATAAAAATAGATTTTTTTTTTTTTTTTTTTTTTTTTTTAAGATTTCATTTTTAATCTCAAAATTAAAAAATTTCACATTGTGAAAATTCGTATTTTACAACCTCAAAATAAAATATTAAAAATTAAAAAAAAAAAAAAAAATTAAAAAGTGATAAATTGTTTAATAGTTGTGAAGTTTCTGAATGTGAAAACGGAATTTAAAAATATGCATTATTTAATAAGTTATAATGGGACGAAATTCTCTATAGATTGGCTTTGGCTTTGGATTCTGGGGATGACAAGTAGAGAGGCCTCTTAATACTGACCCCATCAGTAAATGAGGTGTTCTGCTTTTAAAACTGGTAGTTGAAGGAGGCTGGTTCGAACCAAGATCTCGTACATAGGCCTAACCGTTCGGAATTTTCACCTTTCCCTCCGAAACTTGTGAGAATACGGGTTAGAATCCTTTTGAAAGAACCCCAACACGAACTCTCCACCAGTACTAGTAAACTTGTGTAGTCAATCTCAGCCTTAAAACTTGCAACACAACACAGCACGTTCAATACTTGATTAATTACATTGATTATGTCAATAAATTATATTGCACCTTATATTAGAATAATAATATAAGGTGCACTGAGAAAAACAAAATATACCGCCTTCCTCTTGAATGAATAAGTGGCCGTTTCCTAAATGCCTTAACTAGAAATATAGATTTCCGAACTATGCGCATAAGGCACGCCAATAAACTGAATAGACGAAATGATCCAGAATTTCTAGTCTACACATTTCTAGATGGTGAAACAATATTCTAAATATTCCGAATATTCTAAATCTTTTGTATGGCGAGATATTCTCGCTTGATTTTCTAGAATTGGGTCATAAACCAATATTATATCTCCTGAAACCCGCCTCTTGTAGTGTCATTTATTTGCAGAGATTTTTAAATAACTTTGCCCTCGATAATATAGGCAAACGCTCTAGAATTCTAATAGGGACTTCTAGAACTCGCTTTCCAAGACGACTAGAATTTATAAGAATGACATGGATCTATTTTTTCTAAAGCCACAATTTAGATTTTAGATGTCAGTTACAGATATTTTCTCAGTGTGATTATTTCTTGTTCCTGTTGATCATTTCTCAAAATGTTTGCTTCAATAATTTTTCCAAAATTCCTTATTATCCTCACAAACAATAAAGCTGTTTTGAACTTACAACATTTATCATTCTCTATAAGGATAAAATCATCCAAATCTTAATTACCGTCAAAATGTATCATCGTATTGAGTTAATTCTTTCTAATTTCAGAACAAACTGTAATAAATCTCCATCAGAGTCATTTTCAGCTCGTTACATTTTCTGATGGATTTTTCCTGAGGCAACATGTGATGCAAAATGAACTTATTTCCCTAAGCTAAGAATGATTTACTAAGAAATTTCTTTGAATAATTTACTGATTGCGGATAGATTTTTATTAATTATGAATTAAGGTGCAATATTATATTTAAGAAGGGGAAAAGTTATTTTGATAAAAAGTGTTGAGAAAACGATTGGTGTTGACATTCCTTAAATAATACAGTGTTATGTCATATATTTATTTTTAAAATACCATAGTTTAAGTAATGTTCATTTCCGGAAATTGATATCAGCGGAGCGTAAAATCATTTTCGATTTTTACTTTCCGAACACTATAGTGAGGAAAGTAGTGTAATCATGTCAAAAATCCGAATTTGAGATTTTGATGTTTCTATACGTTTCGAGGTCCCCTGAGTCCGTTTTTACTATTTTTACGATGATGTATGTATGTGTGTATGTATGTCTGTGAGTGAACACGTTAGCGTCTAAACGCTTTGCTCGAATGAGCTGTAAGTTGGTACGCATGTTGCAAATCCCGTAGCAGGAATCCTATTGATTTTGAGTATATACTTTATATACCTTACAGTTTTTTTACAGGAACACCAAGAAAATTTCTTTATCATTATGGTCTATGGGGTCAAATTTTAAAAAGCGTGATAGCGTCTAAACGCCTTTTTAATCTGAGCAAAAAATTTTTACACATGTTATAGGTCACAGTTGTACCAGTTGTATAGATTTTGGTGAATTTAGCACTTACAGTTTTTTTACAGGGACACAAAAAAATTCTTTATCATTATGATCTATGGGCTCAATGTTTAGTAGCGTTAAATAAAATATCGTGTAATACATGGAGAAAAATACTCAAATACTCTATTATGGTTTTCTCTCTTTTGTTTGTTTAACAACTCCTCTTTCTTTACTTTATCTACAAAACTGTTAATTACTCAATGTTCGGAAAGTCGAGTGGAGTCACTCCAGATTTTTTTGTATAAATTTTTGTGTATTATATTTTATTTTGTTATATTATTATTAATATTTATTTTATTTTATTTTATTTTTATTTATTCATTTATTTATTCATTTTAGCAACTGACAAGTTTTGGAACAACTCCTTATATGTTACAGTCGGCAGTAAAATTATTGAAGCACGCATCCACATTTTTCAAACTTTTTCTATTAGTTTGATCGTTAATTTTTATCCTCAACTTACTTTTTTATAAACAGCATGAGACTAACACAGAAACATTCAAAAGGTGGTGTCTTCAAAAAATATTGAAAGAAAATATATGTGATTCTACTCTTCCTAAAACACCAGAAAGGAAAAAAATTATCGGCTGAAATGAATTACAGCGATCACAAAAAATTATCAAAATTAAGCATATTTGGCGATTTCACATTGTTAGGCGATTGATTTTGAGTACTTGGCGGAGAAACAAAACACGGTTCTGTTCGTACACGGCAATCTCGGTGGTAGCGAACTGAACGCCTAGCAGCGCTAGAACGCCTAGCAGCGCTAAATCGCCAAATATGCTTAATTTTGATTTTTTTTTTTTTTTTTTTTTTTTTTTTTTTGTGGTCGCTGTAATTCATTTCAGCCGATAATTTTTTCACTTTCTGGTGTTTTATGAAGAGTAGAATGACATATATATATATATATATATATTTTTTTTTTTCAATATTTTTTGAAGACGACACCTTTTGGATGTTTCCTTGTAAGATCGATTTTAAGTAGGAAATATTGCTAGTGTTTCAATAATTTTACTGCCGATTATACATATAACAGGCCAAATGTTTTGAGTCCACTTTATTATCTATAATGCGAGAGCGATAGTACACACAATTAACAATTATTAATGAATATTATTTTTCATAAATTTGTATTGTTATACGTAATTGACTTGCTTGATTATGTATGTACTATTTTTTCTTATCTAATATTAGATTTGTTTGTTTAGTGAATTATGTTACTATTTTATATCTACTAAATTTGTTTATTTAAATACACAAATCGATTGAAGAAACGAATGTTCGTTTATAAAAACAAACTAAATTTGTTTATTTTATTTCCAAACGTAAAATTTTACTGTGTATCAATATCTTTCACAATTATTCATAAAAAGAATGTAATTTGAAGAAAACATCTATTATTTTTTTAAATCTCACATAATAACTTTTTAAATATATATTTAGCTTTAAGATTTTAATTTATTTTTATGTTTTATTTAACTTTCTGAACTTTCTAAAGCAGAGCATTTGGTTTACTTCATTATTGTGAGATGAAAAGTCAGAGGGAAATAAAAGCATGTATATATAAATATATATACATGCATATATATATATATATATATATATATATATATACAGGGTGATTCTGAGGTCATGGAGACAAACTTGAATGGGAGATAGAGAACATCACAAGGATTCAGAATTGTATAGTAACCTATGCCCATACTTGCCAACATCCATAATTAATATTCCGTAGTGTTGTTAGTCCTGTCCATTTTTTTACACCAGTAAATTTTTAGAGTAATATTCTCCAAATGCAGTTGCGATTAAAAAAGAAGAAAAATTTTCGAAAAAGATACTGGTATGAAAAAGAAGGCGGGGCTAACAATACTACGGAATAGTAATTAGTAGGTTACCAAGTATGTATGTCCCCAAACGCCATTTTAACCACAGCCTCCTAAACTAGATTCCTTCCACGTAGCTCAAAAATTTGGCAACAGTTCAAGCGGTAGACACCGCCACCTAGTACAGATTTCGCGATTTTTTTATTTAACTGTTTCCAATAATTTCAAGAAGTGCTATATGATATATATATATATATATATATATATATATATAATCGACATTTCTTCGATTCTATTCACCTTTTATGTATATCAAATACCCCTTTGAAAAAGTTTTGGCGGCTGTTGAATAAAAAAGTCGAGCAATCTGTACCAGGTGGCGCTGTCTACCGCTCGAACTGATGCCAAGTTTCCGAGCTACGCGGAAGGAATCTAGTTTAGGAGGCTATGTTTTTACACTTTAAAAACTGGATGGTTTGGGGCTGCTGTGTACTACTAACTCCGCCTACTGTGTAATTTTTTTAAATCTTGCATGGTTCATTATTTAGCAAAATCATACACAATGTTCGTATTAATGCAGTCACTGCGATAAAATACATCGATAAAAACAGAATTTATTTATGTTAACAGTAACATTTAATAACTATTTTGAAAAAAAATGCAACATTGTAGAGCCATGCCTATATCAATAGAAAATCATCCGGTTCTTAATGGGTTAAAATGACGTTTGGGGACATGGGTTCCTGTATAAATCTGAATCTTTGTGATGGTTTCTAGCTCCCCTTTAAGTTTGTCCCATGATCTCGTAATCCCCCCCCCCTCTCTCTCTCTCTCTATATATATATATATATATGCAGTCGGTAACAAAAGTGTCCGAACACTAGCAAAAGTTCCTATGTAAAAAAAGTACATTTCATACGGTTTTGTTAAATAAATCCTTATCGAATCATGTTCTTGCACTGACTAAGAACAGGAATCGACATGGATTTATTTAACAAAACCGTATGAAGGGTACTTTTTTTACATAGGAATTTTTGCTAGTGTTCGGACACTTTTGTTACCGACTGTATATATATATATATATATATATATATATATATATATATATGGGATATAACAGACCAAAAATTTAACATTTCTTAAATTATATTCAAAAGAAAGATTAATTTTCAGTTCGGTAGAGATGTTTAACAGTTGTTGTTGTTTTTTTTTTTTTTTAGTATATTAAAAATGAATTTTAACGATAAAATATTTTTATAACTGGATCAAAGAAACATCAATTTCGGATGAATTTCGTTGAAATATTTTTAAGTTTTTCCATAGAGAAAATTAATCTCAACACTGTGAAATGCTTTCTCTGCTGAAAACTGAATCAAATTTATGAAAAAACATTATTTGTAACATATATATATATATACAGTCGGTAATAAAAGTCTCCGAACACTAGCAAAAATTCCTATGTAAAAAAAAGTACACTTAATACAGTTTTTTTTAAATAAATCCTTGTCGAATCCTGTTCTTAGACTGACTAAAAACAGGATTCGACAAGGATTTATTTAGCAAACTGTATTAAGTGTACTTTTTTTATATAGGAATTTTTGCTAGTGTTCGGAGACTTTTGTTACCGACTGTATAATGATAATGATAACAATAATGATAATTATAATAAACATCTTCGACTATTGCGCAAAAATGACGTCAGTTGTATTAAATAACTACATTGAGACAAATATCCCATACCTAAAACAAATGGTTTTTTTTTTTTTTTTTTTTTTTTTTTTTTCCATTTCTTTATCGAAATATAATGTGTGATATGCATACAGCACTTTCAGTTGCTATTGAGTTAACGATTTTCAAATTCAATACCGATTCAGTGAAATTTTATATCGTACATTTTTTCCTCCATAAATTACGCGTTTAAATAAATGAACACTTACTTAAAAATACATATCATTTAAAATTTAGATACATAAAATGTTGTTTAATAATATTAACTTAATATACTACCACAAAAATATTCAAAATGCCATGTAAATTTTTTTTTTTTTTTTTTTTTTTTTGTATTATTTTAATATTTAAATATTTGAGCATTCAAATACATTTCAGTATTACTAACTGAAAACTGAAAAGCTAATTTTTATAGGATTGAAAAACTTGAGAACAATCACATGAGAAAGAACAAAGCTAAAAAAGTTTAATCTTTTAACTTTTATAAAAAAGAAAAAAATACATTGAAGATTTGAATAAAAAAGACATTCTTGATGTTCAATGAAAGAAAAAAATTATGTATGGACTGCTACATTTATACATACATATTTTTTTAATCTTTCACTTTTTTGGCAAATTTCCAAATGAGCAAAGAATGAGCTTTTCTCCCATGTATAAAAAGAGGATACACATGCTGAAACAGCTTTAAAAAATCATTTCAAGAATTTGTTCCCGATACTTTTCTTTGTCATAAATGTTTATTAATGTAATGTTATGTAATTTATATTTTATTTATAACTCTCAAATGTTACAACTAATAATAAATTAACATCGAAACAACTAAATGTAAAAATAATGTATTATTCTAAATGTAGAATATGAATGAGAAAATTTTATTTATGCGAAAATTTTATTAGACTTTTTGCTTTGTTTGCTTCTTTATGTATTTATTAAGTTAACGGTCTTATTCACCAAACCAGTGTTAACCCTTGGTTCACGTAACACTTGCGCTAAGAGTTAACGCTCCCTTTACCCTGGGTACTGGGGTTGGAAAGTTTTCGTATTCACGAAGCGTGGATTGGTTGACCCTAGAGTTATCTGGAGAAATTTGTAAAAATCTCGTTGACTGGTCTATAAAAAAGAAATGTATTAAAAAAGTAAACAAGTTTTTTTTTTCGCTGTAAATGTGGCCTGCTCATGCGTTGACCAGTAACACCAGAGTTAATCCACGAATTTTGGAGGATGAAAAAAGAGGTTGTTAACTCGAGTGTTAAATCGCTGATTTAGCGTGGTGAATACTGATTTTAAGATAATTTAGCATATTCCCGAATTAAGCCCAGTGTTAAAAATTTTGTGAATAAGGCTGTGACGGCCTTATTCACCAAATCAGTGTTAACCCATGGTTCACGTAACACTTGTGTTCGAGTTAACACTCCCTGAACCCTGGGTTAGAAAGTTTTCGTATTCACCATCCGTGGATTAGTTGACCCCAGAGTTATCTGTAAGAGTCTCGCTGATTGGTCAATAAAAACGCAATGCATTAAAAAAGTAAACAAGAGTGTTTTCGCTGTAACTGTAACATGCTGATTTATCACCAGAATTAACCCACCAATTTAGGAGGATTAAAAAAGAGGTTGTTAACTTGAGTGTTAAATCGCTGATTTAGCGTGGTGAATACTGATTTTAAGATAATTTAGCATATTCCCGAATTAACCCCAGTGTTAAAAATTTGGTGAATAAGGCTGTAAGAGTTTTTGAAGCTTCATGACAAATTAACAAATTTTAACAGGCACTTTCGAATTATTCTTAATTACTATTTTATAATTAAAATGATTTATTTAAGTGAACATTGAATATCTTATTCGATGATCATTATACGATTGGTTTTATGTGTTTTTAATCCTTTTCAGAAAATTTTCATGCAACCACTCTCAGTTATATCGTTCCTCTCGCGAGGTGTACCCTACAGGTTAATAATGTGGATTTTCTAATCAAACAAAACAAGATCATTTTAAGAGAAACAGCACATGTGCTTTATTCAATGTTATGGCCATCACTAGCTACACATTTTTTCCATCTGTCAGATAATTTGTGTATACCTCCAAATAGAGCTTTGTGTCCTGGGAGGCCAGTCATTCAGAGACCCACTTTTCCGTTATGAAATGATGCTTAGTAAGTGAGTGTACCATAGAGCAGAATAAGTAGTAATCTGAAGGAGCAATGTCTGGTGTATACAGCGGGAGTTTTAATGTTTCCCAATCAAGATCCTTTAACATGCCTTTAACAAGTTTTGAATTACGTGATGGTACGTTACCATAAAGCAAAATTACCTTACCGTGCCTTGTTGCCCATTGCGGTCATTTGACAATCAAAGCATGGTTTAGATTGACTATTTGTTGTCGGTAGGGATGACAGTTATTAGTTTCTCTGGATTTAAACAGCTCATAATGTTTGTAGTTGTTCGTCTTCAAACTTTTGCGGTTAACACGGCTGTACATTGTCGTGCACATCAAAATCACATCTTTTAAAGCGTTTAAACCATCGACCACACGTATCTTGAGATGGGGCATATTCCTTTTCACTTGGGGTAAGACGGCCATTTTACCTACTAATGGTCATCTTTCTCGAGTGAATACACATGCATAATTCAGTAAATAAAATTTATGGACAATTTATGTACTAAAGTTTACAATGCACTGTATATATGTATATAAGAAAAAAAAATTTTTTATTTATTTTTTTTCTATATTGTATTAAACTATTATACCAAAAAGAAAACTGTAAATGTTTAGCTCAAAAAATACATCTTAAAAAGAAAATATCGACAGCTTAGCAAAAAATTGAAAGTGTTTTGAAACTTCGTTTGTTTAAAATAAAATATCTAAAATATTTGTATTCGTAATGAAAAAACAAAAAAGTATAGTAATAACCAATAAATGCGTGCTTGTTTTTTCACTCCAAATGAAAGCCTTTTCAAAACTGAAAATAAGATTCCTCTTTATATTATGCAAAATATTATTATAAAGACTAAATTTTATTTAGAAAAATAAACGAAAAAAGAGCACTTTTCTTTAGACAGCAAAGTTCAAATAACACATGTTTTCCAGAACAGTTCTTCTAGGGAAAAAAAAAAAAAAATAAATAAAAAACACTGAAGGAATGCGATCATTAAAAAAGTGTGGCAGGGTTAAATAAAAAAAAATAAAAATAAGAATATGTTAAGATCAAACAAAGGGGGGGAAAATGAAGAATCCCTGATTTTAAGGAAGAAAAATGTGAAAGAAAAAATGAAAAAAATAAATGAAATATTTGAAGAACTTCGGAACACAGAGGAGATAAAGTAATTCGAAAAACAAGTCTTGTTTTTCTAAGTACTAATTAAAATGCTAATTTCTTACGAGACAAGCAAAATTCCATCATGGATGAGAACTTTTTAATAATCAATCTTAAGCTTTCTTTCTATAACATAGTCTTCTAATTTTGAATTTCACTTTCATTAAAATCTAATGTATGTTATGTATTGCATCACAATGAAAAGAGATAACAAATGAAATATTAACAGTCCTAATTACAGAAATAATAATAAAAACTAGCATGTTGTGGCCAACACATGACTTTCTCCTATATTTTCCTATGCAAATTCACTCACCTGTAAAAATAATTTATTAAAATCCTTATTTAATGAAATTATCTTCCATGATGAATGCAGTACGATTATCATATTAGAGAAGTAGTATAACACTAAACATCCAAAAAAAAAAGTTCATTGTATTCTCGATATTACATTTTAAATATATATATATTTGACTGACTATTCTTCGTTCCCATTCTTTTCTTTTATTATCACATGAATTATGTGTGTGTACATATATATATATATATTATTAAAAATGAAAAAAAAAATCGTTAACTTTATTTTAAATTATCGCAGATCGATGGTTCAACCATTTATTTTATAGGTATTGGCGAGCTCCTTTGAAAGATACCCATCATGGAAATCTATTCCCTTCGAAGGGGGACTTCCCCCCAGAGGTGGAGGCGACGATCCTATCCATACAAAAAAAATTTCCCAGTTGACTATCTCTATTTATTATAAATAATTCTTTTAAATTTCATAATGATTATTAAAAAATAATTCTCTTTAAGTACATTTATACAAAATTTTCTCCTATACCCCCATGTTAAAAATTTAGATAAAGCAGAATGGCAACGCAACCTTTGAGTCAATTTTTATCAAAAGTTGAAAGGCACTATTTTATGTCAAGGTGTGACTACATACCAATTTGTATGAAATTCTGTGCTGTACTTCCTGAGATACAGTTGCCACAAAATTTTGTCACACACACACAGATATTTTCTCAAATTAGTCAAATCGTGTTCTATAGCTCTTAAAACGTGTAAATCCATCAAAAACCCGAGGTCGAAAATTTTTACGAATCCAATACTTTCTTCTACTGAATATAGAAGAAAGTAATATTTTAATTTTAAAATAGAACAGTAACTTTTATTTTTATAAAATAAATAAATAAATGTTTGCTTGAATTTGGATTTTTTTATACTTTTCTTTTATCATGAAAAGAAAATTTCTGCTATCAATTGATATAAAGCCTTTCAAACGAAAATTAATCCATAATAATTTTAGATCATATATTGTTGCATATTATTTTTAAATAAAAAATGGTCTGAAAAATTAACCAATAAATATATAAAAATAATAATCATTGCTATAAAAAAATAATCTGAAGGTTTGATACTTCCTTTGAAAAAATGCTCTATAAAACAGAATTATTTTACATTAGAAATCATTGTATAATATGATATGTACTATGGTATTATATATATTATAAACATATTAAATTTTCTTAATCAACTGGGTTGTTTAAAAAAGCCATTTATGAAAATAAATAAATAAAAACTGTCATCGACTCGATCTCGATGATTATTTTGATTAACAAAATATGGTAATTTCATAGGAATAGGCTTTATTATTATTTTTTTTTTTTTTTAAAGCTAGGGCGCGGGGAAAAATTACAATTTTTGAAACCTGAAAAAATTCATAATGGAAGATCTATGCTAACACATCCTTTTCAGCAGTGAACAAAAGCATGACTTCTGTTGAATATTTACGCATGAACACTCATTAATTCATTATTATGTCTACAAGATATGCACATATGTATATTTTATATTGTATACACTCTTTCACTTGAAGTCGGTAATTAAAAAAAAAAAAAAAAAGAAAAGAAAAGAAAGGAAGAAAGAAAAAGAAAATGTAATTTTTCTCTTTAGTAAGTTTTTATATTTTTCGTATATATAAATGAATTATTTAAATTATTATCAGAAAGATTTAACGTATTTATATTTGAAGCAATTAAAAAAAAAAAAAAAAAACTGAAATAAATGCTCATTAAACAATCTCTTCCAATGTAAATGAAGAAAGCGTTGCTTTTGTCTAACATTTAATTAGAAAAATCCAATGAAACGGTTATATGTGTTACAAGTATATGTTTAATAAGATGCCTAAATACAAGGGTGCCCCTTAAAATGGGGGATTTTTTTTTTTCTTTTTTTCTTTATTTCTTTATTTGAAATCTGATGCGCATTTTTTTTTTTTTTTTCCCTATCTGACTCGAAACGCTTTTTTAGCAAAATATCAGCACTGTGGGATAATGTTAACACGTGCCTAATTGATGGGAAAATCCTAATATAGATACTAAGATTTTCCCATCAATTCAGCACGTGTTAATACTTATCCAAGAGAGCTGATATTTTGCTAAAAAGCGTTTAAATTCAAAAAAAAGAAATAGAGGGTATGCGTATCGGAATTAAAATAAATTAAAAAAAAAAAAAAAAAAGAAGAAAATTCCCCCATTTAAAGGACGCCTTATTATATATCTATACAAGTAGAACTTATTTTGGGAAAGGGAAATTTTTATTCTCTCAATAACATTATGAAATAACACAAATCGATTCATTTCTTGCACATATACAAAAAGTGATTCAATGTTTAGTTTATAATTATTAATATTCAATTAAAATAGTATACATATTTAAAATTCTAATGTATTTAAAATTCTAAAATTCTTTCTCTTAATTCAGTAACTGTCAAGGAACTTCATGTTTCAGCATGAGATTCTTCTATTATGAAGCTAGTTAATTTTTCAAATTATAGCATACAAACATAATCAAGTCCTAATAAAAGTTGAATTTAGGTCAGGCTAAATCTGTATTTTTAATACATTTTAAAAAGTTGAAAAGCTATAAATTTTATTGTTTTTTTATCTTATGTTTTTTATCTCTTTCAACGTTTAACAATACCTATTTTACATTTTTAACATTTAATCATTGCTTTTTTACAAAGATATTCAAGATACTTTTGATATAGTATTCCGAGAGTTGTGGTTCAATGAGGTTCAATGACTTTTTAATAAAAAAAAGAGTATGTTATAATTATTTACAACAAAATATTTTAAATTAATTAATATTATTTTATTAATTAATTAAATTATTTAATTTTATTAATTAATTTAATTTATAATTAATTTTATAATTAATTATAAAATTATATTAAGAATTTTATTATTAATTTATAATTATTTTTAATTTATTTTATTAATTAATATTATTTTATTTATTAATTAATTTATTTTATTTTAATACATTTTAAAAGTTGAAAATCTATAAATTTTGTTTTTTTATCTTATGTTTTTTTTTTTTTTTTTTTATCTCTTTCAATGTTTAACAATATCTATTTTACATGTTTAACATTTAGTCATTGCTTTTTTACTAAACATATTCAAGATACTTTTGATATATTACTTCGAGAGTTGTGGTTCAATGCTTTCAGTGACTTTTTAATAAAAAAATAGAGTATGTTATAATTATTTACAACAAAATATTTTAAATTAATTATTATTATTATATTAATTAATTAAATTTTTTATTTTATTAATTAATTTAATTTATAATTAATTTTATAATTAATTATAAAATTATATTAATAATTTTATTATTAATTAATAATTTTTTATTAATTTTTTTTATTAATTAATATTATTTTATTTATTAATTAATTAATTTTATTTTAATACATTTTTAAAAGTTGAAGAGCTATAATTTTTTTTATCTTATGGTTTTTTTTTTTTATCTCTTTCAACGTTTAACAATATCTATTTTACATGTTTAACATTTAGTCATTGCTTTTTTACTAAAGATATTCAAGATACTTTTGATATATTATTTCGAGAGTTGTGGTTCAATGCTTTCAGTGACTTTTTAATAAAAAATAGAGTATGTTATAATTATTTACAACAAAATATTTTAAATTAATTATTATTTTATTAATTAATTAAATTTATAATTAATTTCATAATTAATTATAAAATTATATTAATAATTTTATAATTAATATAAAGATTTTTATTAATTAGTATTATTTTATTTATTTATTTATTTTATTTTATTTTAATACATTTTAAAAAGTTGAGAAATTTTTTTTTTTTTTTTTTTTTTTTTTTTTTTTATCTCTTTCAACGTTTAACAATATCTATTTACATGTTTAACATTTAATCATTGCTTTTTTACAAAGATATTCATGATAATTCTGATTATTATTTCAAGAGGTGTGGTTCAATGCGGTTGAATGACTTTTGAATAAAAAACAGACCGTGTTATAATGATTTACAACAAAATATTTTCTGCACCAACTCTTTAGAATTATTTATTTTCTGATCAGCATTGTACATTTGCTGCTTTTAAAATCTTAAGCAAAATTGTGTACTGTCTTAAAGCTTTCTTTAAGACTTACGCCCCTCCTCCTTTCTCTTTTTCAGAAAGAAAGGATATGATTGTATGTATGGAACAAAATATCTTTCTCAGTGTTACCTATTTTAACGGTACGACAAACTTTTTTTTTTACTTCAAATTTGAACCATCTGACCGCATTTAAAAAGCTCAGGAATATAGGGTAGTTATAATTAAACTTCCCCTATAAATAGAATCCTACAGCGCAAACGGGTGAACGGAATGCAACAAAATTTGGTATATAGACTATACACGAGCGCTCACGGAATTTCGAAACAAAAAAAAAAAAATTCCAAAATGTCCACCAGAGGGCATCTTTTCCAAAAAAACATTAAATTTACCACAATAAACGACCAAAACGGAATACAGAAACAATATTAACAATCCAGAACAAGAAATAAGAGTAATAAAATGTAAAACCGGATATCTTAACCAGATAAACCATCCAAATCTGTTCTTGTTTCTGCAAACTGAACAGTTTTGTTTTTCTGAAACAATGTACTGTTATTTTTTACTTACCTTTACTTTAATGTGGTTCGATGACAAGGTGATCAGAAACTAGTCAATAATTGTTAATATTGTTTCTGTATTCCGTTTTGGTCGTTTATTGTGGTAAATTTAATGTTTTTTCCGGAAAAAGCGCCATCTGGTGGACATTTTAGAACTTTTTTTTTTCGAAATTCCGTGAGCGCATCTCGTGTATATACCAAATTTCGTTGCATTCCGTTCACCCCTTTGCGCTGTAAGATGCTGTTTATAGGGGAGGTTTAATTATAACCACCCTGTACTATGTTGTTTTCACTGTAGAGCTTTTCCAATGTACTAAATTTCAACTTGAGAAAAAAATATAACCATGTACAGTCGGTAACAAAAGTGTCCGAACACTAGCAAAAATTCCTATGTAAAAAAAGTACACTTAATACGGTTCTGTTAAAAAAAATCCTCATCGAATCATGTTCTTAGACTGACTAAGAAGAGGATTCGATAAGGATTTATTTAACAAAATCGTATGAAGTGTACTTTTTTTACATAGGAATTTTTGCTAGTGTTCGGACACTTTTGTTACCGACTGTACCTGAAGATAAATCTATGCACCTGAGGCAAAACTTATCACTATTATTTAAAAACCTTTCTACTTCAGAAACAAGCTAAACATCCATGATTTTATTAATTAGAATTATAAATGTACAGCATAAAAGTAAAAACTCCGTGAACAAATATATCCTTCTGCGGCGATCAGAAGGTTTTAATCCTTTATCTATTAACGGTGCTTTAAACGACCATTAAATTAAAAGGTGTATAAAATCAAACTGATGTTACAAATTTCAATGTTATTTATAAGAAGAAAACGTATATACCTTAGTTAAATCTCACTACAAGGTACCAGACGCTACATATAACAGCATTGATTCATTGTATTTTGCTCGGCCTTTCATCGACCCGTCGAAATTTGCTCGAGCATTAACATGGACATATAGTTCACAGCTATATCTACGATAAGTTTTCGATGAGGAGTATTTCACCAAAAAAATATATCGAACCGAAGGCAAATCACTTCAAAATTCGATAGAAATTTTTCCACCGGAGTGTTATTGGATCAATTTCTAAAATTCTTTGGGTTCCGATCATCAGATTCAGGTATTCCCGATGAGGTATTTTAGATGAACTTCCGATGAGATTCTGGGTATGATGAAATTCTCCCTTGATAAAATTCTGAGTATCAGCCATTCACAAATTCATCGATCGTCGATAAGAGGCCGATTACATTTTGGTGCTAGGGTACATGTAGCTGTTTTAGTTTGAGAAAAACTTTTATGGAGAGCTGCCGCTGTTTTTGATTGTCAATTTTCAGGATCTTCACATGTGTTTTAATTTATGTATCACTTCGATAACTTACCATCGTTGAAAATATACAACGGGCATAAAAATACATATTTCTTTTTACATTTTTAAAGGTCATGATTCTTTTTCAACCTCTATGTACAGTAAAATACCGCCTCACTAAATCCTTATAAATTACTAGGATAACATGACTTGTATAATTTTTAAGGTTTTTATCTTTAAATACTACTTTTAAGAAACTGAAGAGTTGGATTTCAAATACAATTTTACTCTATTTCATAATGCGGCAGATAAAGGGTTAACTCGAGAATAACTGAATGTTTGGGAATATCGATATATAGTTTAATCGGTGTATTTATATTTTACTTGTATTTATCCTTTCAATATCAAAATCAAGTTTAGGAAATTTGAAAAAGAACATTTTAATAACTCATAAGTAATTCTATATTCTGCTTTGTATATTTCTATAGGTTTTCTTCTTTCTTCTTTTCTTAGTATGAATATATAACTAAAAAAAAAAAAATTATTATTTCAGTTCTTTCTACTACGCTAAGAAAAAAATATATATACTGCATTCCTCTAGAATGAATAAGTAGTCATTTTCTAAATCCTTAAACTAGAAGTATAGATTTCAGAGTTAAGCGTATAAGGTAAACAAATAATCTGGATAGACGAAATAATGAACAGTTTCCAGTCTATACTTTTCTAGATGATGAAACAGTATTATGAGTATTATATGAATATTATGAACCCTTTGTATTGCAAGAAATTTTCAATTTACTTCCTAGAATTGGGCTACAAACCAAAATTATAGTTACTAAAACTCGCCGCTCGTGTTTCTATTTATTTGAATAGATTTTAAAATACCATGATAATATAGGAAAATACTCAAGAATTCTAATAGAGGTTTAGAGAACTCGTTAACAAAGGGAACTAGAATTTATAAAAATGACATGGAACTATTTTTACTAGATCCAAAATTTATTTTTTAGGTGGAAGTCACAGAATTTTTTCTCGGTGTTGGAGAAAAAGAAGAATTCAAGCAAAAAATATCAAATCAAAATTTTACTCTACGAAACACAAAAAAAAAAAAACAGGGCAGTCATTGGGGACTGCCGATAGTAGTGAAAACTAAGTAACTTGTGAATTGTACCGTCGAGCTATTGGATTATTATTTTTGAATTATTTTTGGTTTGTAAATAAGTGTTAATATTGTAATATGACTAAAATATTTTTATTATTATTATTATTATTATTATTTATTTGAAAATTTATATTGAAAGCAAAAAGAAGAATATAACAGTCTGTATAAAAACACGTGCTTGTACTTTGTGAACTATGTATATACTGTGGAAAAAGTACATACATACATAGAGTACAGAACTAGAAAGAGACAGATGCTACTCGTATTAGTATACATTTCATGTATATATATATATATATATACAGTGGAGCCTGTCTAAAGTGACCACCCTAGGAACCGGCTAAAATGGTCACTATATGCAAGTGGTCACTTTATAAAGTCTCTTTAAAACTGGAAAATGGTCACTTTAGTCAGGTGGTCACGTTACAGGTGGTCACATTACAGGTGGTCACTTTTACAGGTTCCACTGTATATATATATATATATATATATATATATATATATGTACATGAGGCATGCCGCGCCGTGCCCTACATATATGGATATATATGTAGAGAGATATACTCTTTGTATATATATAATGTATACTAATAACGCACGGATGCATATCTATGTACATATATACACAGTATACATATAGTTCATGGAAAGCGTTCGGTGACGATGACGCGAGTTCCATGATTTTTGTTCACCCAAAAAGTGCTCAACGCGCCTAAAGAAGTTTTCACTTCAATAGCTCATGAAAAGCATTCGGTGACGATGACGCGAGTTCTATGATTTTTGTTCACCCAAAAAGTGCTCAACGCGCCTAAAGAAGTTTTCACTTAAAAAAAAAAAAAAAAAAAAAAAAAAAAAAAAGAACTGCAGGTCACAGGTTTGAATTCTGGTGCGAGCATGGATGTTTGTGATGTCCTATGTTTTCAAAATATTGTTTGTGTCTGTCAATTTCTGTAATATGGATCAATCGAGACGAAAGTCATTGTAACTATAGGTCTCAAAGCTAATAAATGTCACATGTCAAATGTCAAATGTCAAATGTTAAAAAAAAAAAAAAAAAAAAAACTAATTTTATTTAGAAAAACACAGGGTTAAGGAAACGAACTTAAATCAAATCTACGTTTTCTGAAAAGAAAAATTAAGACAGATATTGGAAGAAAAACATTGAGGTATATGATTGTTCTTTTAAAGTACAAATTAAGAAAGAATAAATAAAAGCACGCGATGTCATGTTATACCAATCAGATTTTGAAAAATAAACGAAAGGAATTATATAAATGTGGACAAAGAAAATAGAGGCATAGAAAAAGTATAATAACAATAAGTAAAGAAAATTAGTTTTTTAAAACAGGATTTATTCTTTAAAAGTACTAATTAAAATGCTAATTTCTTAACAGAAAATCAAATTCCAATTAACAGAAGATATTCATGAAATATTTCATTACAGAAAAATTTAATTCGGTATTTTTAAATATATTTATTAATTAATTTATATTATGCATTACCTTAGTCTTTATTATGCATTAAAATTTAAAATAGAAAGGTTATAAGGAAAAGTATTGGGTATAAATTTCTCACTTAGAGCTTATTTTCCATTTCTGTGTTAATTAAATTATTTATTCATTTAAATGAATGTGTCACCGTGGTAATTTTTAAAATTTTCATTAAATATTTTTATTAGACTTTTTTATTGTAAATTTATTATATTTAAAACGCCGGCGACTCGTGAACCGAAAATAGGTGAAGAGCTGAAAAATAACATTTAAGAAGTTTTAATGCATAATTTTTATTAAGCATAATATTAACTAAAAATACTTATTTTATTTATATACTCTATAAATGAATACACTGTAAAATATTAGATAAAGTGCATCTTCGCCAGTCTTTACTTTTCTAGATCATGAAACAGTATTATGAATACAGTCGAACCTAGTTAACGTGAACCCGCTTAACGTAAATTACTTTTAACATGAACTGTTTCCAAAATCTCCGTCAAAATGAAGATTAGTTTCTGAGTTACTGATAGCATGAACTACAGATAACATGAACAAATTTTTCAACCCCCTCCCCTTTTCCCCTTGAGATTCATGTTAACGAGCTTCGGCTGTATTATGAATATTATGAAACTACTGTATTGCGCACTTGACTTCCTAGAATTGAGACACAGACCCAAATTTTAGTTTCTAAAACTCGCCTCTTGTGCTTCTATTTATTTGCAGAGATTTTAAAATACCCCACGATAATGCACTGTAAAAAATATGTACTATATTTGCTGCCAGAAATTCTCTGTAATTTGAGAAAATGCGATCTGGCAACGCAATTTTTTCGTAAATTCACGTATTTATCAAATTACAGAGAATTTCTGGCAACAAATAGGACATAATTTTTACAGTGTACAGGAAAATACTCTAGAATTCTAATAAGGGTTTTCTGAACTCTCTAGCAAAGGGAATTAGAATTTAAAAGAACGACAAAGAACTATTTTTACTAGAACTACATTTTAGTTTCTAGATGTCAGTCACATAACTTTTTCTAAGTGTACACTGTCAAAAAAAAAAAAAGTCCTGTTTGCTGCCAGAAATATTCTGTAATTCAGAAAAATACGTTCTATCAACGTCATTTTTCCGTTGATAGAAAGTATTTTTCTGAGTTACAGAAAATTTCTGTCAGCAAACTGCAGCAAACAGGACTTTTTTCTGGCAGTGTAGGAAAAAAAAGCAGAATAATAATAAAAAAAAAAAAACGTAAAATAAAAATTTTACGATTCTAAACACCAAAAGAATAATCTGGTGTGTCACTCACACGACTTTCTCTTACCCTGAAATTTAATACTATAAATACAGGTTGCAGATTAAGAGGTAAGATAATGAGTACTGTTATGTAAACCTGTGTTAAACAATTCAAATTAGGCTTCGGAAGAGTTTTATATGATAACTAGTTCTGTGTGAAGGGGGCTACCGCCCCACTCAACCCCTCGTTCCATTATTGCACCTACATTTATACAGAATTTAATTCGGTTATTAAAAAATAATTCTGTTTTTAAAAAATATTTTATTAAAATTATTATTAAAAAATTATCTTTTTCGATAATGCAGACGATTTCCACATTAAAGAAATAGTATAACACTCAATATATATATAAATTTCATTTAATTTATTCTCAATATTTACATTAAAAAAAAAAAAAAAAAAAAAAAAAAAAAAAAAGGTTAAAAATGAAAAAAATTTATAACTTTATTTTAAATTATCGCAGATCGATGGTTAGACCATTCGTTTTAAAGGTATTGGCGAGCTCTTTTGAAAGATACCCATCATGAAAATTTAGTCCCCAAAGGGGTGAGGCGGGGATCCTACATACACAAAAAAATTTTCCCAGTTGACTATCTCTATAACAAGCTTAGTGTAGCATCCCTATATGACACACATTTAGAATACCGAGTTTGGAATTCCTGCTACTATTTATTCTTGAGACATGCTGTTAACAGACACACAGACATCCATCCATCCACACAGACAGACACACAGACCATTCTTTAAAAACATGATTTTCGTATTCAGGGGACCCCAAAACATGTGAATTTAACAAAAACTCACGTTCGAAAATTTGACCATAAAACAATACTTTCTCGACCCTATGGGTAAGAGAAAGTAAAAAAAGAGAACTAATTTCATATAAATTTAATGAAAAGCAAACTATTTATTTCATTTAAAATATACCTTATATAGGCTTTTCAATTTTGGCTGATCAATTTCGATCACAATCGTGATCATCTTCAGAGCCACTTGTTACGCCTTCGTCCTTCGTTTTATAGTTTCGCGGTTTGTTGTCAGAGTTCCCTCGCTTCACTTCGGATTCTTGTAAGAGGTGTTGCCATGCAGCTGGGATGATGGAATGTTCTCTATTGTTTACTGTGTTGGGGTTAGTGATAATTTCAAGGGCCTCCCGTTTTAGAGCGTAGTTATGGTTATTGTAGGGAGCTATTTTTTGGATGTTAATAGAGTTAATGCTTATTGGGTTATTATTATGGGTAGTGGAGAAAGCGGTAGAGGTTTTTCCTAGTTTAAGATCTGCACGGTGTTCTTTTTCACGATCGGCTATTTTTCGTTTAGTCATCCCGATGTAGCAGGCTGCTACATCGGGAGGCTGCTACATCGGCAGGCTGCTACATCGATGTAGCAGGCTGCTAATCCAATAAGCATTAACTCTATTAACATCCAAAAAATAGCTCCCTACAATAACCATAACTACGCTCTAAAACGGGAGGCCCTTGAAATTATCACTAACCCCAACACAGTAAACAATAGAGAACATTCCATCATCCCAGCTGCATGGCAACACCTCTTACAAGAATCCGAAGTGAAGCGAGGGAACTCTGACAACAAACCGCGAAACTATAAAACGAAGGACGAAGGCGTAACAAGTGGCTCTGAAGATGATCACGATTGTGATCGAAATTGATCAGCCAAAATTGAAAAGCCTATATAAGGTATATTTTAAATGAAATAAAGAGAACTAATTTTATTTAGAAAAGCACAGGCTTAAAGAAAAGAAATTAAATCCATCTACGTTTTCAAAAAAGAAAAATAAAGACAGATATCGGGGAGAAAACATTGAGGTATATAATTGTTCTCTCTTTTAAAGTACAAATTATATAAGAAAGAATAAATAAAAAAAACGCGATGTCATGTTATACCAATCAGATTTTGAAAAATAAACGAAAGAAATTATATAAATGGACAAAGAAAATAGAGGCATAAAAAAAATGTAAAAACAATAAGAAAAGAAAATTAATTTTTTAAAACAGGATTTATTCTTGAAAAGTACTTATTAAAATGCTAATTTAACAGAAAATCAAATTCCAATTA
This sequence comes from Salticus scenicus, assembly GCA_963930645.1. Classification (NCBI taxonomy): domain Eukaryota; kingdom Metazoa; phylum Arthropoda; class Arachnida; order Araneae; family Salticidae; genus Salticus; species Salticus scenicus. Next base: position 85,155,689 of record OZ005662.1, read on the forward strand.
TCAGAAGATATTAATGAAATATTTTATTACAGGAAAAATTAATTCGGTATTGTTAAATATATTTATTAATTAACTTTTATGCATCTCCTTGTCTTTATTATGCATTAAAATTTAAAATAAAAAGGTTAGGGAAAATCGTTAAGAAAATTTCTCGCTTGGAGCTTATTTTCAATTTCTGTGTTACTTAAATTATTTATTCATTTAAATGAATGTGTTTTTGTGGTAATTTTTAAGATTTTCATTAAATATTTTTTATTAGAATTTTTAATTGTAAATTTATTATATTTAAAACAGCAGCGACTCGTGAACCGAAAATAAGTGAAGAGCTGAAAAATAACATTTAAGAAGTTTTAATGCATAATTTTAACTAAAAATTAACTAAAAATACTCATTTTAATTAAATCTGAATTTATGCTCTATAAATGAATACACCAGTGATGGCTCGTGCACCGAAAATTGGTGAAGAGGCACACTGTATTTTACACTGTATTCATATATAGAATATAAATTTACATTTAAATAAGTATTTTTAGTTAATTTTAGTTAAAACCATGCTTAATAAAAAATTATAATTAAAAATAATTAAATATTATTTTTGAGCTCGTCACCTATTTTCGGTTCACGAGCCACCACTAGAATACACTGTAAAATATCAGATAAAGTTCATCTTCACCTGTTTTCGGTCCACGAGCCAACGCTGATTTAGGGCTTCTATGCATAACCAAATTAATAAATGTGTATGTATTTCATAAATTTTACTTACATTTTAATCCGTATATATAATATTTCTATTATATATACTATTTAACTATATAATATTTCTAATAATATATAATATTTCTATATTACATATTATTTTAGTTGTTCGCTTCAGCTCTATATGAAATTTCACAATTCTGCATATTCACTGATGTAAGGGAGCAAAAATGTACAAAAAATTCATAACTAAGATTATAAGACGTATTTGCTCTATCCTACACAAGATGGCAGCACTAACGAATATTGTTAAAAAGATGATAGTGAATAAAATGAACAAAATTGAACAATTCAAGCGTGTGAATGTAATATGTAAAACTGCTTAAACACGTTGACATAGCACTTCGAAATAATACACCAGGGGAGAAACTACTCAATTTATTGTTTAAATAATAATATTAATAATTATCTATTAAGAACAGCTGAAATCTCAATGGAATGGAAACTTTCAATCTTTCTGGACGAAGGCCGGGGCTCAAGTGGGGATTTGAGAAAGTTCAACTGCTGCAACCACTCCGAAATTTTTTTCTGGCAATGGCCTTGTTCTGGGATCAATAATGAGGTTAGAAATCAGTGATCTTGATTAAAGAGGTGACGAGGTGAGACAACATGATAATGTTCCCTCTTCTATATTCTCAATGGACAATTAACGCTGTTATTTAAGCGTTATTTTGAAGTTCACTGAGAAAAAAAATATACCGCCTTTCTCTAGAATGAATAAGTGGCCATTTTTTAAATCCATTAACTAGAAATATAGATTGCCGAGCTATGCGCATAAGGCACGCCAATAAACTGAATAGATGAAATGATCGAGAATTTCTAGTCTACACATTTCTAGATGGTGAAACAATATTCTGAATACTCTAAATATTCTGAATCATTTATATTGCGAGAAATTCTCACTTGATTTTCTAGAATTTGGTAATAAACCAAGATTATAGTTGCAGAAACCCGCCTCTTGTCGTCTCATTTATTTGCAGAGATTTTTAAATAACTTTGCCCTTGAGTATATAGGCAAACGCTCTAGAATTCTAATAGAGACTTCTAAAACTCGCTTTCGAAGGGGACTAGAATTTATAAGGATGACATGGAACTATTTTTTCTAGAGCCACAATTTAGATTCTAGATGTCAGTTACAGAATTTTTTCTCAGCGTTGAAGTGCAACGTGTTCAAGTAGATTTATATTCACACGTATAAATTCCGTATTTTAAAGCTTCAAAATAAAATATTAAAAGTTTAAAAATAATGATAATAATTAAAAAATGAAGCATTCTTTAACAGACATAAAGTTTTCAAATGTGAAAATATAATTCAAAAGTATGCATTATGTGAGGAATTTGAATAATAATAAAGATTATTTTCTTCACAAATTAACATGGGGTTCGGACGACTTTGATGGGCAGATAGAGAGAACCCATGTTCCGTTTCCAACATCGAAGAAAGCCGTTTCCAACATCGAATACGTGAAAAGCTTTTCTGAAATAGCAGAATAACGAAATATATAGAGAAAATATAAAAATACAATGCACAAATAAAATTAGTTGAATAAACAGAACTTATGAGAGACATTTGATCAGTTAGTAGAGTATGATTTATCGCATGTCAAAGTAACAACATAAATTTAAATAATTAATATTCTCACAGGTGAAAAGTGTACATTTATCTGGAATATAAAATTTAATCGACGATTTCCAACCGATAATTCATAATTAAAAATATATATTTTTTTACATTACATATTTGTATTCGAATTGCAGTATTTAATATTTTACTTTCTTTTTTTTTAATCTTAAATCGAGTTTACATTTTATTTAGAACTCTGCACATTATAATTAAAAATGGTGCTTTCTTTTTTAATTTTTTTTTTCTTTTAATTTTCTTTGTCATGCTACTCTTGCATAAATGCATCGAAAAATAAAAATTGTAACATTAGTGTGATTGCAAACACTACGAATTTTCTTTTTACTCAACTTGTTGTTCGCCTCCTATTTACCGTCGTAATCCAATCTTCGCTGATAAGGAAGATCCTCTTTCTTACACCTCTAAAGCTTATGAACATTTCATCGAGTAAGCAAAGAATATAAAAATAAAAATATATTTAAAGGGGACTAATGTGCAAGTTGTACCTGACGGGACTAAAGTGAAAGTTGTACCTCAAGGGACTAATGTGAAAGTTGTACCTCACGAGACTAATGTGCAAGGTGCACCGAACGAACAAACTATTTCTTTCAACGAAAATGCCTACTAACCCTGGACGATAGGTCTAATATATCGTATCATATTATACATCGTATTTATCGTAATATAACTCAATACTTATTTCGCTTCCTTCTTCGACTCGTTTTAATACGCATTTTTTATATGCATGAGCAGCCCCCGAAAAACAAAAACATTAACCCTTTCATGGTCATGAACGTGTATACACGGTCAGAGTTTTTTACTTCTGAATCATATATTCATTGCTACGAATTTGCTAAATAGAAAACAATCAGTTTCTCAGTATTCCTGATAAATTTGTAATATTATTAATATTTAATGACTTAAAAATATATAAAACACATCCGACTAAAATGGCTTCGAAACGAAAAAATTAAAAATGGCGTGGCCATGAATGGGATAAAAATCATTAAATTCATTTCTTTACTTATTTTTATTTCATATTATTTCTTTTTATTTCCTAATTCAAAATTATTAAAAAAAACTTTTTCGATATCGCTTGTAATGATACTGATTATTATTAATTTTCTTTTCTTTTTCTTTCAATAATAATAATAAAAAAAAAGATTTTGATGAAATTCTGGCAAAAGCAGAATTTAGTTTAGGACGGAGGACTATTAGTTTTTTTTTTTTTTTTCATCCCAATTATAACATCGCTTTCAAATTATTCAATTATATTTTCGATAAATTTTAGATTTCGATAAATGTCCAACTATCGAAAAATGATTTCGACAAATGTCCAACTATTGAAAACGACAACGCAAAAATCCCAGATTGAGACTAATAGGCCCTCAGTCCTAAAACAAAAAAAAAAAAAAAAAAAAAAATCTAAATCTTGCCAAAATTTGAGTAAGAATGTATTAAACGTTTTAGAGGACCGATCTTTTCCTTTGCACCAATTGTGCTGTTGCGGAGGAAAGTAGATTTATAGACAAAGTTAAAATAAAAGGGTAGTCCATTAATTTCCAATAAAATTGTTCTTGTCGTCGGATTCAGCGACTTGACGATAAAATTTTCCGAGAATAGTAGCTTAAGGTTCATGAAGTTTCAAAGCTCTGTGACGAATAGAAGCCGACTTCTGAAACTTTTCATTATATTCTAGTATAAAATTCACAAAAACCGCGTCAAATTTCAGTCGCCAAATACTATCACAAGCTGTATGTTAACAGACTATAAATATTCCTTTTTTTTTTTTTTTTTTTTTAACAAGATGAAGAGTTTAAATTTAAATGTTATTAAGAAGAAGGCGCTTTTTGACCAAATGAAATTTTCAGATATTTGTACTCGATTAATGTTTCATAAAAATTTTATAACAAGAAATCGTTAATATGTTCGCTGCTTCTGAATTTAAATTTTCCAAGCTAGTAAGATCAAATACATTTAGTTGCAGTAAATTAAACATAAAAATCGATACAAGATGTTTCCTAGTGATTGTGTACATTAATGTCGCTAAAGAACACTTTACATATTTCAGATTAATGAAAACTTTGAGTTAATGTATAGAATGGCCGTATTTTTTATTTTTTCACTGTTTGGAGATATCTACAATAAAAATTAATTAACCGAAAGAAACCATCTCATCTACAGAATGTGGAAGACATGAGAAAATGATTTCCGCAAAGAAAAATATTAGTGCCAAAAGTTGCCTATAGGAGAGATATTGGTACTGTTCTCACGTATGCACTGTTGAATTTGTATAATTGAAATAATTATGAACTTCCCATGTGCTCTTCAATTTTTAAACTGTTAAAAAAAGAAATAAATCAATAGATTTAATAAATGCACAGAAAAAGGATTATGTTAACAATGAAGTACCGCATTAAATACATATCATTCATTTCTGTATATGCATTTTTATTCGAACACTAATAAATTTTACATAATCCATTTTCCGTGCGTAATTGTGCGTACGTGAAAGCAGCGCCAAAACCTCCTCTATCGAAGACATTTGGTACTATTATTATTATTATTTATTTATTTATTTATTTATTTATTTTCGTAAATCACCTCTCCCATGTATTTTACGCCTGTAGATAAAATTTGGTTTCATATGATTTATTAATTTTTGACGTAGATGCGCCCAAACAAAGTATTTATGACTATTCTGTTTTTTTGCAATAAAACAGAAATTTACTTGGAGTTTTGAAAAAAAAAAATAAACGTTGTTTTCTTTCCAATTCTTTTTTAATTATTTCATGCTGACTCTTCGGTCGAACATTTATTTTACTGTGCCAAAAAAAAAATAATAATAATAATAATATGCTACTTTTTTTTTTTTTTTTTTTTTTTTTTTTTTTTACAATTCATTTCCATTTTTTAAATGCATACAAAAGTAATTAGGTTTATATTATGTACTATAAAAGAGTATACATTGTAAAACAGATCTTAATTATCATAACTACATAACCCATAATGACTCCATTTTATCAGACTTTGTTTAACATTTCTATATATATTATTCAATTTGAGCTATCAAATGTTCTCTAAACATATTCAATACAACAATATTATTATTAAAATCATATTCAATAACTTTGTTATGCCTTACAGCATTAAGAGTCAAACTATGTATTGATTGAATACTAAAGTTAACCTCTATTTGAGACTTATATTAATTATTTCAGGGCATGTAATATGAGTAACAGCTTTTGTATCTTTTAATAAGGGCAACATTTGCAATACATTTGATACGAATAATGAAGACATTTATACAGAATTGGAGATTTTTAGTAGTCATTTTTTTATTTAATTAAAATTTTAACACAAAATTTATTAAATATATTGCTAATATAATTTACGACTACTTATTATAATAACATAACTCAGTTAAATCCGATTTTAAACTTAAAGTTTTCTAATTTAGGGGAAGCCGGGGTAATAAGAGACGCGGGTTATAAGAGACGCAGTCAAAAAAACCTCCAAAAAATATACTTAGACAACTTTAAAAGTATGTAATATTAAGTATCATGTGTATTCTTTACTACAATACACTTATTGAGAAGTTTATAACACATTTTGAATTTTTTTTTATACGATGAAAAAAAACCTTCGCTTTGAACTTACCCTAAAAGTTCGTGACATTTTCTACATATTTTGTAATTTTTTTTTTTTTTATTTCTGGGTTAGATGTTTGGGATTTATTAATGTGTAACCTTTTGACCAAGACTATGACTTTTGATGTACAATTTTTTAAAACCTTGAAAGCATTCTTTATTTACATATTCTAGGCATGTTTCTTATTACCCCATTTTTATTTTTTGAGGGGGTAATAAGAGACATGAGTCTCTTATTACCCCCACTGTTAATTCCTGTGTCCCCCCCCCCCCATTGTAGTTCCTGTTAATTCTGCTTGACTAGTTTATGAAGAGTTTACCTAGTGTTAGGCCTAGTCTAAGTTACCAAGAGAACTTTTGTTTTTTCACTTTAAATCAAAAAGCAGTTTTACTCATTAGGCTAGACCATATTTAAGGTTTATGATTATGTAAATTTATGTTTAGAATGTCTATAAGTTAGTATTTAGTCATTAATATTTCATTACGCAATAAATAAGTTCATTTATAATCACTAGAAATTTTTTACAACATTTTGTTCGCTTGTATACACTTCAAAGATACGGTTTTTTGCCTATTTTCGACTACACTTTAGAAAATTCGTAAAGTATTTTCTGCCCATTTAAAAAATTATATTGATGTTTTTGGTTAATCCCTAGGTTATGTTGATTATGTAGAACTATTATTAAGTACAATATTATATTATTTAGGACCTAATATTAAAAGAAACGAATTTCACAAACACATTTATGAAAGTTAATTTTCGAGAAAACATATTTTTTGAATAGATGTAAATAATAAAAATTAAAAACTATTGGCTGATTCAGAATTGTTTCCAGATGTCTTTTATTACCCCCACATGATTTTACTTTGTTATATATGGACAGTTACAAGCCTGGTCTCTTATTACCCCAAGTGGGGTTTTTAGAGACAAGGATTTAATGAAAATTTATTTTTTATTTTTATTTATTTATTTTTTTTAACAAGAAATTTAAGTTCAAAAATCACCTAAAAAATCAAGAGGAGTCCATTTAAGGAAATGAGTAGTAAAATAGTAGTAAATATAAGTATTAAAAATTCTACTGTTAATTCAATTGATTCTTTGATCAGTATTTTTCGATCTTTTCCGTGTTTCTCCACTTAAGATGCTTTCTGGGAAAAATTCGTCTTATCTAAAATGGAAAATAATGTCAGGTCAAGAAATTTTATTAATTTTAGTAAAGTGGAAAAGACGTATAACCGATATTAGCGGCGTATATAAACGAAGAATTTTTTGCATTAAAAAGAATAGGAATGAATCGGGACTCCACTAAAAGGACGTATAAATGTAAAAGACGTATAAACGAGAGACGTATAAACGGTGCTTTACTGTAATTTGATCACCCACTAATATATATATATATTGGATAATAAATTTAAAAATATTTCTAATTATTATAAAGTAAGTGTTGGATATTTAAAAATATTTCAGCTTTTGAAAAATTATCTATAAATCAACCTTAATAGATTGTAACACAAAATACGGCATGATTAAAATTAGAAAATTTTTCAACGATATTATGCTACCACCGCTGGATAATTTAATTTAGAATGTAGATATTATCATATTATTTGCGTTAAAATGATTGATGTAATTCAAACTGAACTTTGTGTAACATCATACTGACATAAACTGCTTTAATTAAAATCAAACATTCATTTAAATTCACAGTTTTGTAATGATAATTAATAGTATAAGGGAAATATTACTTATAAAATATTGCAAAATTCTATTGTATATTATATAATACAGTACATATTTATGATACTTCTTACAAATCGATACTATAAAATATACCACAATTAGTTATTATTATTTATTAAGGAATTAGTAAAAGGTGTATTTTTTCACAAATTACCTCATGAGCATTATTTTAAATATAACTGAAATTAAACAAGTATGTTGAGACCACCACAAAACTTTCTTCTATATAATCTTATACAAATTCATGCAGTATAAATTCATTATTAAATTATTATTTATTAAAATTGCTTTCCATAATGAATACAGAGGATTTTTTTCTAATTAAATGCCGAAAAGAAGTCAATTTTGTGCAACATCAGAAAAAAAAGCGATTTTTTTTTCTTTTTTTACTTTCTTCTGTATGTATATAGAGAGAAAATATTGGGTTCATGAAAAAAAATCGAACTTCAGTTTTCGATGTATTTACACGTTTTGAGATGTCCTGAACACGTTTCGACTGTTTTTAGAAAATGTCTGTCAGTCTGGCTGTGTGTGTGTATCAAAATTTTGTGGACGCTGTATCTCACGAACCAATGAACGAAATTTAACCAAACTTGGTATTTAGTTAGACCCTGACATAAGCAGGAGCTGATTAGATTTGAAGACCATTCGCTCAACAGATGGCGCTATCGTCGCATTTTTTCTAAATTTTTAACATGGCATTATAGGACAAAATTTCGTATAAATGTACATAATGAGAGTTATTTTTAACGTGTAATTTTAAAATTAATATGAATTAATGATAATAGTAGTAGTAAACTAGGAAAAGTAAGTTTACCGTCAAAAGTTTACGTCAAAGTTTACCGTAGTCAGCCTTTCCTCGGCGCGCCCAATAAGCGCGGCGGACACTTTAGACAACTTCCTAATATCTAAGGAAATACAAATATCGATGTTTCTGTTTTCAATTACACAGACCTGCGAAAACGTACTTTTCAATTTTTTTCTTCTTCTTCTTTTTTTTTTTTTTTACTGCGTTGGTGTCTTTAATGCGTTTTGATACGCTGAATTCAGAAATGCTTATTTCTGAATTATGCCCCTTTTCTTCCTTTGCTTCCTAATTTAATGCTCCTTTTCTTCCAATCACGAATGGGTTTTTCACAAAGCGATGATAAAGATCGGGAAATGCCACACAGAAGCAATGACAAATTCGAATTTGTTTATGTATAAAATACATTAAAATAAGCTATTATTTACACATTATCTTTTAAATGTGTTTATTTACACGAAAGCTCCCTCTAGATCATTTTGTCTGGTACATGGGCTGAGGCAACACCTCCTGTAATAATGCCTCCGAGCTGAGCTCTACGTCATGGAAGATCGGCCGATTTTATCCAATCAACACATCCTATGATACATGTTGGATCGTGGGGATTGGATAAAATCGGCCGATCTTCCGTGACGTAGAGCTCAGCTCGGAGGCATTATTACAGGCGGTGTTGGTTGAGGACCTTGAGGGAAGGGGGAGTATTCTCTAATGCAGCATCCAAGAATAATCTGATAATATGTTAACATTTAATCGTGCCTGATATTTCCTCTAAATTTCTTTTTGATATCTTGATGATATAGTTCCCCTTGTTCTTCATTCACATCACATAGATTTTACGGGAAAATAACTTAGATGGAGTTGAAAAAGTGAATCTTTAAGATAAAAAAATTTCATTTTTTGTCAAAACTGTATCTGACGGAAATTTTTTAATAGTTTTCCCTTAATTAGCATACAAAAATACCCCAGCAAAACATATCACCTAGTAGAAAATGTGTTATTATTTATTTATTTGTTTATTTATATTTTTTTCCTTTGCAGCGGATATGACGTCATACTTTTTTTTAACACATTTTCTCGAAATCTGTGGATAACAGAGATACATTCCTTTGGGCATTTTATATGTATATTAAAAGCAAGGAATCAGGTTGTTCAGAGTTTGGGTAGTCTTGGTGAAACACCCTGTAACTACCACTTTTGTTTAAATTGCACAACGAAACCGTTTGACAATATTTTTTAGCATATTATAAATATTTATTTAAATTTGAATGTTAAAATAAATTACTTAAATTTGAAAACTGTTTGAGATTCGTAATTAATCATTTAATGTATAGACATTATCCCATACAGCCTGTGATATCCATTAGGCATCTAAATTACATCCAAAGGATCCATAAAAAGGTACAAAATATCTAAAAAATGCCCATTAAAAGTCCTGGATATCCTGCACTAATTATAGATACTTATAAGATAACTATCAAATGGTAAATCGCACACTGTTTCTAAACTATCTGTATAATATTTCTCTCTAACGTGGATCAGTTACGATTAAATTTTGTCAAAACTATACAATAGAGACATAAAGTATTATCTCAGTGATCAACCCAGTTCAGATTCATGAAATCATCTGGATGCTGGACATTTCCCCTACAAAAATGTACTTTAATACACTTGAAATGCACATTTTCATAGAGAAATCAAAAGTCTCGCATTTCATCGTTGGCTATTTCCACAGGATGGTGGTGGCGCTATCTATTGATCAAAATCAAAATCATCATATTAAGATACAATTTTATTATAACAATAATTTAAGAAATTTTAACTGAGCAGTTGAAAAAATATTTTCCAAAATTAAAACCATAATGAAAATGAAAATCAAAGATTTAAATTCCTTTTATTTCAAAAAGAAAAAATGAAATAAAATAAAAGATCTGAAATTTTCTAATGAGTGGTTTTATTTATGAGATTTTTCTGAAAATCATATTAGGTATGTAGCTACTATCACGCAGATTTTCTGCATACAGCCACTGATATCCATTAGACACCTAAATTACATCCAAATAATCCATAAAACGTAGAAAATATCTGAAAAATGTCCATTAAAAATCCTGGATATCCTGTAGTAATTAGATGTTTAAATGTAGACGAAATTTAGACGTGCCTTTTTCAATGTCCAATATGTGTAACATGTTAGATCAAAACAAGAGTTAGATGTTATCAATACCTATTACGTCTAACAAGTACAATTATTGGATATTTTCATATTTATTGGATATGTAACAGACATCTAATGGATGTAAAAAAGAGTGACATTTGTCGCGCTGATAGATATCTGTAGGATATTTATAGAAGTTTAGTGGATTATTTCTAAATATTTTTACATATTTATAGATGTCTTATGGATATATGTGGCTAAGTGGGAAGAATTAAATTATTTCCTTGAAAATTAACAATAAATTGTAATTTTCTTGCACTATATATAAGGAAGATTTTCTTTATTATTGTACGTTACTTCTTCAATATAAAATTTCTTCTCTTTCTTACATCTACTTTTCTTTCTTTCTTTCTTTCTTTCTTTTTTTTTTTTTTTTTTTTTTTTTTATAAACTTATTATAATCAATAAAATTTCAAAATAAATGTATATAAAAACATAATTTTTTTTGATGAAAAGGCAATACTATTTTTCTTCATGTCTTAAGCGCAATATAAATGCATATTTGTCAGATATTTATCGTTTAAACTCTTTTCACACATTATACTGAAGAGCATAAATAGTTCAACGAAGTTGCAAGATTTCACAAAATTTTTATAGATGCAATAATAGATCTTTCGAAAAGATAAATATCTCTTTTCAGCAAGAAGAAATCGAAAGATATTCTAAAGAAAATAAGTTGAATAAGTTTAGGTTTAACTCTTAAAAAAATAGAGATTCTCCTCGAAAGTTATAAAACTTTTCGTGGTAAATATATAAAAACTTCAAACTTCATTGCCATTCTTGTTTATTTGATTATATATTTTAATTTCATTTAAAAAATTTAAATATATTATTAAGGCTGCCACAGAAGATTTATTTTTTTATATTAATTTCGTAACGCTATTTAAAAAATAATAATTATTATAATATATTTACTCAGGTAAATCTGCGCTTTACCTGCATAAATTTATTATAAATTTTATGTTATGAGAAATAATGGTGCTATAATAATAATAATAATAATAATAAAAGTCGCCTGCGACAGCCCTGTTAAATTTTAATTTAAGGATAGAAGATCGCAGTTTATTATAATAATAACTGCTTCTGTAGACTTTAGAAAACATAGGGGGAAAAAAGAAAAAAAATATATATAATGAAAATAATCTGGTGTGTCACTCACACGACTTTCTCTTACCCTGAAATTTAATACTATAAATACAGGTTGCAGATTAATAGATAAGATAACGAGCACTGTTATGTAAACCTATGTTAAACAATTCATATTAGGCTTCTGAAGAGTTTTATATGATAATAAGTTCTGTGTGAGGGGGGCTACCGCCCCCCTCAACCCCCCGTTTCATTAATGCACCTACATTTATATAGAATTTAATTCAGTTATTAAAAAATAATTCTCTTTTTTAAAAATAATTTATTAAAATTATTATTTAAAAAAATTATCTTTTATAAAAAGGCAGACGATTTCCATATTAGAGAAGTAGTATAACACCAAATATCCAAAAAAAGTCCATTTTATTCTCAATATTTAAAAGAAAAAAAAAAAAAAAAAAAAAAAAAAGGTATGATTTTTTTTCAAAGTTTTTTTTTTTTTTTGTTAAAAGTAAAAAAAAAAACGATAACTTTGTTTTAAATTATCACAGATCGATGGTTCAACCATTCGTTTTAAAGGTATTGGTGAGCTCTTTTTAAAGATACCCATCATGAAAATTTATTCCCCTCGAGGGGGGACTTCGGGGGGAGGCGAGGCTCCTACATACACAAAAAAAAATTTTCCAGTTAACTGTCTCTATTACAAAAATATATATTTGTTTCATTTGGTTTAGTGCAGTCTATAGACGTTGAACTCTATTTTCCTGCAATTTCCCCCATAGACGTAATGTATTAGAATTCTCTTGATTGTCCCTGTACACGAACCATTTGCTTGATCTTAACGAAAAGCTTACTGTAGCATCCCTATATGATACACATTTAGAATACCAAGTTTGAACTTTCTGCCATAATTTGTTTTTGAGATATGCTGATAACAGACAGACACACAGACACACAGACCATTTGCTAAAAACTTGATTCTCGTATTCAGGGGACCTCAAAACGTGTAAATATAACAAAATCTCGCGTTCAAAAATTTGACCCAAAAACAATACTTTCTCTACCTTATGGGTAAGAGAAAGTAAAAAAGCATAAAAAATAGTGTAAATTATTTTTTGAAAAAGAGCATTAGGTTAATTCCCAAAAAATTGCTGTTAGTGCACTGCTATATCACTTAGACAACAATCAACGAAGAGTGTGCAATTGAAGTAAGAAGTGAAATATTAATACACACCAACACACACGTGTATGAATATATATATATGACTTAATGTCTTCTTTCTTTGAAAGTTTTAATGTTTCTTGATTTACGTACAATTTAAATTAACATTTTAACTAGCTTAAACTTTAATTATCTTTTAAATGCTTTCACTAACTCAATAAATAATTACTCTGTGTATTTTATCGTTAATGAAAATGCTCAGTCGTTCATTCTTTATCGATTAATCGATGTTTGCAAAGCTTTAATTTTTAATTTCATTTTTTTTTTTTTTTTTTTTTTTGGGGGGGGGGATCAACCTATTCTCCAGTTTGTGTTCTAGTTTTCTCTCTGGATTCCATGGAGTTTTAATTTAATAATTTAATTAATTTCTCATTCAATATGGTTTTGCTGCTTCGATCAGGGCTAGAACAATATAAATTGCTATGATTAGCTATATTGTTTTACGAAATCGATGCAGCTTTCACAGCTTTATGAAGTACATGCCCCTGATGAGTATTTACTTCTAATTTTAACCATTTTTATCCAATTATTTCTGTGGTCATTTATTTGTTTTCTCTGTCATTAAGAATAATGGTCCTTTTATTATTATTATTATTATTCATGTCGGCGTAAGTAATTTAAATTGTTTTTGTCTCTTATTGGTTCTTAATCTGTATCGCAACAATTTTGTGTCAGTCTTTCCTATTAGTTAAAATCAGTTCTATTATTTTGTGTTGGTACTGTTTTGTATCTATTAATTGCTAAATTTTAAGATTAAATTTTATTACAATATCTATCATTTATATATTATATACATATATATATATATATAATGTCATTATCCACCTTCATGGTAATCTTATCATCACATGTTGGCCTTTTGATGAGATTGCTTAAGAAAATTATCTCATCGTTAGGCTTATGTGTTATGTTTGTGTCATTTCTCTTCTGCGTAAGTACTTTAACATGTTCTTACTAATCAGTGTAATTAAATTAAATTATCATCGTGACAATAATTTTAATCGAAATACATGTCATTTAAAATTTCATATGTTGGTATTTTCATCTATCTTTCATTTGCTGAGTGTTGCAAAGGAATTAAATTATTCAAATTATATATATATATATATATGAAAAATATTAATAACTAGCTGAAAAATATCGCTTTTTTTTTTTTTTTTTTTTTTTTTTTTGTTAATTAAATATCGTATTTTTCTTAAGGATTTTTTTCTTTTCGTATTTCCAGGAGACATTGCGCACCATAGAGGATTGGAGGAAAGGAGTGGTGTGCTATAGTCCATTTCCTCATAAGAGGCACTTCAAGGCCACGGAATTCAGAGAGGGAGATCACGTGCTCAATTCCATCCAGTGAGATATCGTTGTTTCTTCAGTAACCTAGCAACGGACGGGGAAAGTGAAATCGCAGTTCATCTGAGCGTGGCCTTGAGGCACCTGCGTAAAGGAAATAGAGTATAGTGCTGCTACTCCAGGTAATTGTACAACAGTATTAGTGAGTGAAGACTTCAATGTGCATGTATACTGTTTCGATCGTCTAAGATAAAACGTAATTATTTTGTCTTGTTTTCAAAAATAAAGTCTTGAATTATCATATCACTTTCGAAGAATTTCTATACAATGGCAGTAGTACAAGGTATTCCTTTTAATTAAATGATTTTTCATAAGCTACTAGTCCAGGCTGATGGTACGGACACCAACAGTTTTCTATAAAAGCGGAAAATTATTGAATAAAAGGCTACACAATCTCTCCTACCGAAATAGGAAAGTTTACGCATTTGCTACTTATGAGAGATTGTGCATTGATTTCATTAAATTCTATACTACGAAAGATTACGCAGCTTATTGACAATGACAAGACAATGTAGATGAGTTTTTCGAATGTCTGGAACTGTACAAGGAGACAACTTCGACAAGTAGCTAAATTAGTTTAAACCTATTCGAGACTATCCATCTTTTTGGAAACGATCCCCAAAATGTGAAATTAGACATTATTCAAGACTGGCAACGATCGACAAAAGCCACGCCTTCGATGGTAGTTACTTTCTCGAGTGCCAATGTCAGCCTATGGAAAATTTATCGCAAATTATTTAATGTTATTGTATATTTGTTTAGTTTTGCAATATTTTTTAGTATGACGGACAAGTTCTTTACAGCTGTCGGCTGCTTAGGCATAAGCAATAAAACTGATTGCGAACAAAAAATATGAGCTTTCCCAAATGTCCTTCCAAGATTACAATCGTCTTAATTTCAATAAAATAAGAGGTAAACAAATAAAATAACAACAACAAATAATAATAATAATAATAATAAGTTGAAACGAGAAGATTGCAACAAAGTGAAATTTACGTTTTGTGTATTAAAGATATTTGTGCGGAAGTATTTGAGAAAATAACTTTAATAAATGGTAAATGGTGAGCGGATTCTGTGCTTAAAAGTGGTCGGAACCAATAATTTATCATTGAATACTTCATATGCTACCCACCTTTCTAACTCAGAAATGCATCGCGCCTACGGTGTGTAATCCGGCGATTGTGTTAACTTGTGGGAAGTGGTTGCACGAAAACTGCACCATTTACAAAAATAAATGCAACTATTGTCGATAACGCCAGATTAGTTCGACAAACAATAAACCATTCAAACTGAAAAGGAAATGAACGAATTTTAAGTTAAACATGTTATCTAGTAACTTAGAGTTATTTTACAATCTTATCTGGTCTTGCATTTTTTTTATCTAATTGTTTATTTTTTTTTTATTCTTTAAAAATGTCCCTTATTTTACTGATCATTCAATCATTAAACTGAAATTTACACTCCTAATACAAAAATATTTTATTACAAAAAGCTTACAACAATATCATTTTAAGTAATAAAAATATATTCGGATTTTTTATATTGTTCTGTTGAATTGTGAACAAACTCTCCCAGTTTTACTTTATATATAACTCTTAATGAAGTTATAGCTGTTTTTGAGGGGTATTTTTACAGTTATTATTTTATTATTTTTCATTTTCTTATCAACTTTTACTTAAACTCTGCAATTTTCAATAATTAATCTTTAGTTGATTTGGCTTAATTACCATGTTTTTATTAACTTCGATTCTTATTTGTTTGTTTGTCCAGTATAAATTTTGCCATCGATTTTTAACTAACTTCCCTACTAGCTAGACTTTTGAAACTTTCAGAATTGCTCAGAACCCGATGACAACACACGACTTCGAAGCCTGATTTTCGAATTTTTGATTAGTTTTCTTTTAATTAATTAAGATATGAAAATAATAACCTCCTAATAGCTTAAAAAATAGCCATTAAAATATTAGCTATAATTTAATTGTTGCCAAAAAAAAAAAAAAAAAAAAAAAAAAAAAAAATTACGAGTTCATTTTCTTCCGACATAAAAATAAATACGTTTAATTAAACGTGAAGGTTAAAAAATTATAAAAAGTTAAATTATGTATCTCACAAAAATTGACGTCATTATCACATTGGAAATTTTATACACATTGATAATGTCCTAATGTAGTTCTATAGCTATGATTCAAGAGAATTTTTTAAAAAATGGTATGTAAAAAGTTTTTTTTAATCTTAATAATTATCTTAATTTTTATCGTGATTTACAGTTTCTATTCTGATTTCTACGTATTGTCTTGGTGGAATACACTATCACCGATATGCATTTGGACACTTTCGAATTTAGACGTTTTCTCAAATATCTAAATAGTTCTTTATGAATCATCTTGAAACTTTGGTAGTGTAAAGAACATGTTATACCTCATATATTTCAGAAAAAGTTATGTCCTAAAGAGAAAAAGGGGATCAGTAAAAAGTTAAACAAAAATGAAAATGTTTTGGGTCAACCTGTAAAAAGTAACGCTTTAAATGCGTTTTGGCTGCAGCATATGATTATGAGGATTGTTCTTATTATTTATGTAAATTTTTATGACGCTGTCATATATATCCATGGAGATATAATGGTTTCCTTATTTTTTTTCTTTTTTTTTATTACCACTTTTTTAATTATAACACGTAGGATATTAGATCCAGTGTAAAGCCATTTTTAGGAAAGTTGGCTTAATATTAGACACAGCATACTGCAATCAAAATGCAAAAATACGAAATATGAGTATTTTTACTAAATAATTTTTAACTACACACGCGCAAGCGTTTAAAAAATTTCATTTTTATAATTAATAGCCAAAAGTACTGAACAACTTATACGAAAACCCCAAACAAATATCGCGTAAATTCAAAAAGTTATGAGAGATAGAATGAATAGCATTTGAGTTTCTTTCATGTAAAAGCTACACTGTAAGGGGTTTTATTTCTTTTTTATTTTGATTGAATCAATGCCCAATGCTAAGGGTTCACTGAGTGTAAATAAATATTGATAAAACCTCCTATTATTTTCCTTTTTTTTCCCCGAAAGTAACTGAAATTCTGTTGATTCTATCTCTCATTACTTTTTGAATTTACGCGATATTTGTTTGGGATTTTCATATTAGTAGCTCAGTACTTTTGGCTATTATGCAAATGATTTTTTTTTTAAGCTTGCGCATGCGTAGTTAAAAATTACTCAGAAAAAGTACTCACATTTCGTAAGATATTTAACAGTTTTGCGCTCTGTTTTCAGCATGCCGCGTCTAATGTTATACGCCAAGTTTCCTGAAAATAGTTTTGCATTAGATCTAATGTTTTATGTGTTATAATTAAAAAAGTGGTAATTATTTATTTATTTATTTACTTATTTATTTATTTTATTTATTGTATTTTATTTTATTTATTTATTTATTTATTTATTTTTAAGAAACCATTATATTTTCATGAATATACGTGATATCGTCATAAAAATTTACGCAAATAACACAGGCCTAGAAAATTGAAGTTGACAAAATTTGATTTGATGATTTTAGCTGAACTTTTTTTTTTTTTTGATGTGCTGAAACCGAAAATGCAGCCCATTTTTCTCCATCACATACAGATTTTTGTCAATACAGTGTGCTTACCGACAATATTTCTTACATATACCATCATAACAATAGGTTGGTTGGTATGGTTTTACGTCGCGCTAGTGCTGCGCTATAACAACAGTAGGTATCCATGATTAATTAATCATGAAAACATTCTATAAAACTTACCATATGATTGTTTTAGTGGAAGAGTAATGGAAGAAATTATATTGGTAGGTACCCTGTATTGGCAAAAATCTATACGTGATAGAGAAAAACTGACTGCATTTTCGATTTTAGCACACCGAAAAACATAAAGATCAGTCAAAATTTTACATGTCGACCTCTGAATTAGAAGAATCCTCATAATCACGCTACATAATAAATGCATTTAAAGCGTTATATTTTACAGGGTGATCCAAAACGTTTTTATTTTTACTTAATTTTTTACTGATCCCCTTTTTTTATCTTCAGGACAAAACTTTTGCTGAAATATATGAGGTATAACATGCTCTTTGTGCTTCCAAAGTTTCAAAATGATTCCTAAAGAATTTTTCTTGATGTTTGACAAAACGTCTAAATTCCACAGTATCCAAATAATTATTAGTAGATAGTTAATAATACATGTGTGTGCACATTTGTACTAACTTCATTTTTTAAAATAAATTGCAATAGAAAACTTAACCATTTTACGTTGAAAAAATTAAATATTTTCCATCACTTAAATTATTATCCATAACGTATATTTAAACTCAGTTTTAAATAAATTGCAATAGAATACTTAACCATTTTATTTTGAAGAAATGAAATCAATTTTTCTTAAATGATTATGCATAATGTATTGAAACGTATTATTGGTAAAAGGGATTTAATTTCGTAAATTAAGTCCTTATTATGAACGCTTAAAAATTTGTTTATTCAAAAAAACCAAAAAAACTAATTGTTTTTACTTTTATTTTAATATGTTTTTTAAAATATTTAAGAATAAATATTTGATGCTTCCCTAATTCAATTGTTTAAGTTGAAGCTTTTTTCTCTTTGTTTCTCTCTCTGTTATACGTAAATGAATGTAATGAATCAAGTTATATTTTTATAATTGAACTATTGACACATTTCTAAGGAATTATCATATTGTATTTTAATATTTAAAATTAAAAATTAAAAAAGAAAAAAAGACAGGCATTTTATGATTTAACTAATTGTGAATATTATATTAAAATTTATTAATTATTTTTAGTTTGATTGATAGCTCATAACACTAAATGTTAAAAAGAATATGTAACTATACACAGATACTGATAAAAATTTTGATTCATTTTTTTCTCTATTTTTAGTAGGTACATAAAATTAATTAAAATATGAATGTTTATTGTAATAGTTCAATTTTATATATTTAATAATTAAATAAATACTAAATTTCTCTATTTTATC
The DNA here is from genome assembly GCA_963930645.1 of Salticus scenicus. Lineage (NCBI taxonomy): Eukaryota > Metazoa > Arthropoda > Arachnida > Araneae > Salticidae > Salticus > Salticus scenicus. The sequence goes on from OZ005662.1 coordinate 85,175,153, forward strand.
CTAATATGATACTCATATTTAGAAATTACTTTTGTATAGTTTAAAAATTAAAACATTTTATGTAGTTTAGTTATTTCCAACCAAATAAATTATTTATTTTAACATCTGATAGCTAAAATTACCTATTGATAATATTAAAAATATATCCCTTATCGCTTTGAATTTTTAAACTGAAATAAAAACTGCAAAACCAGAATAAAATTTATATATATATATATATATATATATATATATATATATATATATATATATATATGTATATATATATATATATATATATATATGTATATATATATATATATATATATATATATGTATATATATATATATATATATATATATATATGTATATATATATATATATATATATATATATATATATATATATATATATATATATATGTATATATACATATATATTATAAATAGTTCTTCTACACTATAAATAATTTTCAGATTCATTCGAATATAATAAAAAGGAATTTAAAATATCAATTTTTTCATAATGTTGAAAAAATATTTATTTATTTATTTTCAGTTGTGATTTTTATAAGTAGTTATTCCCTTTATAAATTCTTGAATATGTAAACCTATAAATGATAAACTTTAACTATATAAACATAAACACATTTTTTCTTTTACGTAAAGTTATCTTTACAATAATGTAAACGTATTGTGTTTAAAAATCATTTGATTCTTAAGAGTACAATTAGATAGTTACCAACTTTTACATTTTTTTAATACCACTATTTTAAAATAGTTCTCTTATTTCATTGAAGAAAACACAAATTATCTTTGAATAAAGCACAAATTTCGCTATAAAAGTAGTAGTATTCAAAAAGCTTTGAAGTTGGCAAATAACAACCATACGCTTTAAATGCATTTTTCAAAATGTGCGAGATAACTTCGAATGAAGATATATATATATATATAGGAATATATTAAAAAAATGAATGTAGTTAAACCCCAAGAAAACATTGAGGTCTTCATCAGAGAGGCCCCTGAATTTATATAGATGTAAATTCATTTCAATAGTTTTGTATATATATATATATACAAATAATAACAAAGCCTGTCCTTTCTTTACTACATTTCATAAATTCCTTCAAAATATTTCGACCCAAATAGTGTATATATATATATATATATAATTAATAAAAATTGTAACAAACATATAAGGAAGGGGTTAAAGGCATAATACAACAATAATTATGAATTCTCACGCATATCTAGTACAGTACCTTTACTAACAATAGCATTAATAATAATAATAATAATAAAATGTATCTAAATCCCTTTAATTGCTTTTTTAAGGATCAATAATTTACTATAGTCTATTTCAAATGCATAGAATAACTGCAACCACATGAGGCATCAACAACAAATGTAAAATATAAACCCGGTAATAATAAACAAAGTCTTGAACGCGAAAGGAAATAATAAACTAGCTGACAGCTGTTTCGACAGCATCTAACTTACCTTCATCAATTCAAAATTCTACGCTAAATACCGAAACAGTTGTCAGCTAGTTTATTATTCAATTTGACGTTCAAGACGCTGTTTATTATTCCCGTATCTATTTATCTAGTGATAAGTCTCCTGTCAATACAATTAAAAAAATATCATTACTTTTATACTGTGAAACTACATGCTTTGTTTGATGAAGAGAGCTGTCTTGTTGTAATTCATGAAACTAGTCAATTTTTAAAATTATATCAGGATGATTGTTTATAATTGTATTTCCCGCCACTATTATGATAGATCATTCCTTTTTGTGTCCAATGAAAAAAAAAAAATATTTCTCTTTAATACCTTTTTTAAAGCAAAGTTATAATATGCATCTAAACTAAATAATATTTCAAGGACTATATATTACAGTTATAATCAGTATTATTCCTATTTTTATATTTCGACTATTCCGCATTTGGATATATCGGATATAATTTATATTTTCCATGATGTATTTTATGTGTAGCACACTGAGGAACTTATGTAATATTCTATTTCAAATAAAAATTCATTTGCAAATAAACTTATAACAGAAGTACCAAGTAATTACGGATATCCCTAACTCTCATACGTTATTATTATTATATATATATTTTTTGTAATAATTATCTGCGACTAAATAAGACGAAGATTACTATTCCTAAATAGTGGTATTGAGTGAATTTTTAGATGGCATCTGCTTGGCACCTCTGCTTATAAACGTATCATATACATGCATACTTACATATAAATAAATATACATGCATACCTATAAATATACATGCATACTTACGTCCAAACAAGTTTCCCAGTAATGTCACTGGTAAACAAAATAGCAACACTAGAAGATCTGCTATAGCAAGATTTCCCATCAACCTGTAATACACTGAATGTAAAGATTTGTCTTTCCATACAACAACAAATGCACATACGTTTCCTATAACACCGACTACAAGCACTATTAAATATGCAACAATATAGACCACGGATAAAAACACAGAATAGCGGAGAAAACAACCTACAGGAACTGAACAGCGAAAAGTTAAATTTGGCGCAGAATAATTCAGTGAAAAATCTGTAGAAGGGCCCACTACTGGCCATTGTACTTGATTGTGCTCTGCTATGTCCTTATTTAAATAAGCATCGACCATATTTGTACTTATTAATACATACTTATTTCATATGTCGGGATGCTCCGAAAGGAGTTGGAAGATATGAGAAGAGTTATTTTCGCGGGGCTCAGCTTGGGATGTTTGATAGCGCCATCTAGTGAATGCTTCAAACGGAGGTCCTATAAAAATTCACAGGAGCATAAGCTAAAGTTTGTTTTGTTGTCAGATAAAACTAATTTAAATACTTTTGAAAAGTTTCGAAGTTTAAAGTGTTTCATATATTTATTTATTCAGTGGCGAGCAGTGGTTAAACAAAAGAGTGTCGTAGAAATACTGTTTGTTATAGGGTTGCGAGAATATTTCGTGCTACAGCAATGAATTTGAAATATTTTAAAGTAAATAAAATTTAAATAAGTGGAGATTTTAATCCAAGAAATAATATTTTTAATTTAAAAGTTTGATAACATAGATTAATTAAATTGGGAGAAGGAGTGTCAATCGTTCCATTTCGTAAAACTAAAATATCCAGAGTCATTTTTTTTTTTTTTTTTTTTTTTTTTTTGTAGTTAGTTTTATATTTTACATCTTGTTTAAATTAAAGAACGTTTATTTATTTATTTATTTATTTATTTATTTACTTATTAAATTTAAAGAAGTAAAATGTATATTTTTAAAAAAATGTTTGTTCTGTTAAGAATATGTTTTTACCAGAAAAAATAATAATTGTTTTCGTTTGTAGTTTTGTTTTTTATTTAATATCATAAATTTAATATTTACAAAAGCATAGAAAAATAATATAGTTGTTAATACAACCTATCAAACCTAATGAATCATACTGATAATCAATCATACCTAAAAATAAAAATATAATATTATTTTCTATTTTAAGATTAAAGAAAAGAAAAGCTACAAACATTGCGCATAATATAAGCTAATCAAACTTTAAACAACATATAAATAAAGTGTAAAACATAACAATTAATTTCTAATGTTATAAACTATTAGGTGAAACTGAAAAAAAAAAAAAAAAAAAAAAAAAAAAAAAAAAAAAAACATACAGTACGCATTGATTAATAACACTTCCGAACTGTACGTAGTTGTTGCATCATATAACATTCAATATTCTTTACTTACGTTATCACACAAAAGACAAACAGAAGCACTGAAAAGTATACAGATAGACTAATTAATTTTAAAATCACTCTTAGACATTGTTGGAAAGTGTTAAAAAGGCTTATCGCAAAAGAAAACCCAGACTTTAGATTATAATTGCAGCTCTTAATGTACCTGAATATTTTAGTATAGCGCTGTAAATCTGAAAGTTATCCATATTATAGTCTATACAAAACATTATGTTAGAAAATTAAAAATACATAAAAGTTCCTGTATGATTTTTACAGTACAAAGTTATTTAAACGGAATGTGTTGGTAAGGCAATGCATTGTAGTAAACTTGACTAATATATAACATATTTTTAAAATTCTGAAAATATTTAAGGATGCTGCAGGCGGGAGAGACATATAGACAGATAGACAATCGGACACACAGATATACAAATTGAAATCATATTCACACTTAAAAATTGTTAGAAAGTGTTAAAATCGCTTAATGTAAACGAAAGTACAATTCCAGCGAATTTTTATTAATATCTCTTAATGTAAATGAAAATTTTTGAGTGGCCCTGTAAATCAATTGCTATTTATACTATATTCTATAAAAATCATTATTTTGTGCACATGAATAACATATTTCAATTTCATTATGCTTTGCGAAAAGTAAAGTTATTAAAAATACTATTTTTAACACCGTAATAACAGTACTTATTTTAAGATATTCGAAATTCTGACGATTTAAGAAGATTCAATCAGTTTATTTTATCGTCTATAGTACCAATTCCCTAAAGTCTGAAATAAATACATGATCAGTTAGAAAATTCGGAACTTCCAGTTTCTAGATGAACAACTTCCATTCAGGGAAAAATAGGAAAAGAGTTAAGAAACAATAAAATATATCTTGAACAGTAGAAAACTTTTTTGGCAAACATTGATAAAATAGTTCAAAGAACATTTTTTTTTTTTTTAATATAAAAGAATCGTAACATTAAAACTTTAATAAATGTTTACGTATATCATAAATAACATATTTCATAATAGTAATAAAAAAATTAAAGGGTCAGGTAACTTTGAAGGAAAAAAAAATCAGAAAAAATGACCATAACTTTATTTACAATAACTACTTTTAAATCTTGTAAATTTTAACAGGTGATTAAAAAAAAAAAAAAAAAAAAAAAAAAAAAAATATCTCTCTATTCTAGCTTTAAAAATAATTCTACCCTTTTTCTTTATTTTTGTTTTAATCCTTTCATTCCCCGTGATGCCAAATGGAATCATAACATTTCAGATTTTCTTTCTTACCATATAACACTCTTGCTGATTCAAAATGAACAATATTAAAATCTATATACATTTCACTACGAAAAAAAAAATATATATATATATATTAGATGATTTCACTATCCTTGTTGGTAAATAAATGTATATTTCACTCTATTCTGATAATAATATCGAATCACTTTCCTGTTTTAGGCAATTTAAGTAAATTAACTGTTTGAAATATTTTTTGTTTTATTTTTTAATGTTTATAATTTGTATTTTAATTAATTGCAATAGGTATTTCTTAAAAATTTTGATATTTTTATTTACTGAAAAGCTATGATTTTTAAAGGGCATCAGTGGTTATATTAAACATAAATAAACACCTCTCAGTTGCTTTGTTAGCTATATTAATTCGTACTCTGCTATTACATCTATTTTTAAAAAATATTTATATATATTACCTTTGAAATAAATTTATGACTAAATATAAGATTTATTGTTTTATGGGTGGAAAAAATTGGGAATGAAAGGGTAAATGTCAGTAAAAATGTCAGAGAGAATGTTTTGTTGGTGTATAATTTTTCGTGCACAGCATCTCCGTGATGGTTACAAGAATTTAATGAAAGTTTAACAGCTTTTTTGTGACATGTAAATATATGAAATGATGAAAATTTAGCTTTTTAACTCTAAGGTGCATGCTTACCTTCAAAATGCAATTTTCGGATAAAAATCTGATTTTCTGTTGTTTGATAAATATTAAAACCTGACATTTTAGCTTTCTAAACCAGTTTGAATTTTGTTGCTATCTTGCTTAGAACTTGAGTTACAGGCATTTTAACCCTCTCAGCGTTAGCCGTTTTTAGGTATATCGGTTTAATGATTCATAAAATTAATACTATGCACAGTATAAAGATGAGAATTTAATACTCTATACTTCACATGTCTATTAATCTTATTTTATTGAAAAAACTAATATATATTTCAAAATTTAGCTGCAAAAGCCTTTTGTTTTTACTATACACGCCGGAAAAAGACGGGCTTAACGCTTATAGGGTTTTAATATTAGTTACTCGCAAGTATTTGAAACCGAAAGTAGCCTTCCGCTACCGGACGTGATCGTAAATGTTTGTTTACGTTATTGTTTTATTCAATACTAGCAAATCCGTACGAAATTTTCGCACTTTATTTCTTTTCTTATTTACCTTTAAAATTTGAAATTTATAAATATTATACCAATTTCACCAAATAATTGAAATTCTAATTTACCAGAAGCCAAATTATTATCATAACCAAATAAATATTGTGCAATAGTGAAACCAGAATCATTCAAAGAAAAGTTTCAAAATAAAATTCAGGGTTGACGGCTTAGTTTTCATACTTCCGCTGGCAGTACAGTTTTAGTAAAGAACCCCCATGACGCATTTTAAACGTTTATCGCCAAGAATGCAATGAAATTTTATTTATTTTGGCGTAATTTTTTGTAAAAAAAAAAATCCTATTTTGATTTTATTTAATAAGACTGCGTTTTTTAGTCAATTTATGATAATGATTCTTATTCTGTATATATCTTTAAAATAATGCCTTGTTTAAAATGACGCTTGCAAGATTCTGAAGAAGCAACTTTTAAAAATACATTTTTCCATAAAATAATATCATCATACAAATGTCGTCATTTTTTTTTATTAGTTCATTGAGCTGATTCCGCGTGCTTTTGTTCATTTTTAAATATTATTTTTTTTATCCTCTCGTATTTTATTAATTTCACCACGATTGTATCGTTTCGACAAAAAATAATTGTAGCTGGTCCACGGTAAAGAATATTATATACATAAGCATCAAAATAAGTTACTGCATATAAAATAAATTTAAAAAAGAAAATAAAAAACTTTGAAATAAACCAGGAGCTTTTTAAAATTAATTTTTTAATTTAATAGGTAAAATCTGGTTTTTAATTATATTTTCTTCTTTACACTGAGAAAAAAAATATACCACCTTCCTTTAGAATGAATAAGTGGCCATTTTCTAAATCCCTTAACTAGAAATATAGATTTCCGAACTATGCGCATAAGGCACGCCAATAAACTAAATAGACGAAATGGTCAAGAATTTCTTGTTTACACATTTCTAGATGGTAAAACAAGATTCTGGATATTCCAAATATTCTGAATCTTTTGTATTGCAAGAAATTCTTGCTTGATTTTCTAGAATTGGGTAATAAAACCAAGATTATAGTTGCTGAAACCCGCCTCTTGTGGTCTCATTTATTTGCAGAGATTTTTAAATAACTTTGCCCTCGAGAATATAGGCAAACGCTCTAGAATTCTAATAGGGGCTTCTAAAACTAGCTTTTCAGGGGCACTAGAATTTATAAGGATGACATGGAACTAATTGTTCTAGAGCCACAATTTAGATTCTAGATATCAGAACTTTTTCTCAGTATATCTCAAAATGAGATTTTTAACATTTCGCTTTATCGCAAAACGTCATTACTCCAAAAGGTGTAATCGTAACGTTATGAAACTTTGCAAAAATATTTTAAAAGAGTTTATTTAGGTAATGTTCCTCTACTATGATTAGAGTTAATTATTTTTTCATATTTTTGTTCATACATGTTATGAATTGTCAGCAAGTTTCTTGATTTGTCTGTGTGTAAAATCGTTAACTTCTTTTGTATATATATATATATCTTAATATATATAAATCTCGTGTCACAATGTTTGTCCTCAATGGACTCCTAAACCACTTAACCGATTATAATAAAATTCGCACACCATGTGCAGTTCGATCCAACTTGAGAGATAGGATAGTTTAAATCTCAAATTATAGTCGCAAATTTAATTTATTGCTAATTATTTGTTATAATTTCAATATTTCATTATTTCAATTTCTAATTATGATTAAATTATTTTGAATACATCATTCGAAAGATATTTTAAAGTTCTTTTAAATTATCGAAAGTTTTCACTAGATTTACACGTTTTGAGGTGTCCTGAATCAGTTTTCTTTTATATCTCAGAAATTAATTTAAAAAAATTTCATAAGTAATACATCATTTGAAAGCTTTGTTGACTTGATACACATTTTAAAGTACTTTTACATTATCGAAAATGGAATTCGAGATTTCACCCGATTTACACGTTTTGAGGTGTCCTGATTAGGTTTTTTTTTTTAATCTCAGCTACTAATTAAAATAATTTTATAAGTAATAGATCATTAGAAAGCTTTTTTTGATTTGGAATCGAACAGTGGATTACAGAAATTTCTACCGCCAGATGGCGCTGTAATACATTCAAATTTCAATATTTCAATTTCTAATTATGATTAAATTATTTTTAATGCATCATTCGAAAGATATTTTAAAGTTCTTTTATATTATCGACAGTTTTCACCAGATTTACACGTTTTGAGGTCTCCTGAATTAGTTTTCTTTTGTATCTCAGCTACTAAGTAAAATAATTTCGTAAGTAATACATCATTAGAAAGCTTTTCGAACAGTGGAATACAGAAATTTGTACCGCCAGATGGCGCTGTAATATTTTAAAATTTCAATATTTCAATTTCTAATTATGATTAAATTATTTTGAATACAGCATTCGAAAGATATTTTAAAGTTCTTTTAAATTATTGAAAGTTTTCACCAGATTTACACGTTTTGAGGTGCCCTGAATCAGTTTTTTTTTTTTTGTATCTCAATTATTAATTAAAAAAATTCATAAGTAATACATCATTTGAAAGCTTATTTTAGTTGATACACATTTTAAAGTACTTTTGCATTATCGAAAATGGAATTCGAGATTTCACCCGATTTACACGTTTTGAGGTGTCCTGATTAGGTTTTCTTTTGTATCTCATCTACTAATTAAAATAATTTCATGAGTAATACATCATTTGAAAGCTTTGTTGATCTGGAATGGAACAATAGATTACAGAAATTTCTACCGCCAGATGGCGCTGTAATATTTTTAATTTCAATATTTCATATTCTAATTATGATTAAATTATTTTTAATACATCGTTCGAAAGATATTTTAAAGTTCTTTTACATTATCGAAAGTGGAATTCGAGATTTCACCTGATTTACAATTTAAAGTGTCCTGATCAGGTTTTCTTTTGCATCTCAGCTAATTGAGTAAGACCGTTCAAAATTGGTATATGCAAGTTAATTAGGAGGGGCTGGAACGGTGGGGAAGGAATAGGCGCGCAGCGCGCATGGGTTTGGGACCCGGTGCGAGTTTTTACCCGATGATAAAAGATTTTTTTAAAATTTAATTTTCTTAATAAAAGTTTGAGTTGAGAAGGAATATGCGTGTACAGCGCACGTATATCCTCAAACGTGCGCGCGCAGCGCGCATGGGTCTGCGCTGCCGAAGGCAGTGGCGTCCCGGTGTGAGTTTTTACCCGATGCTAAATGATATATTTTTTAATTCCTTTTCTTGAGAATGAAAGTTTATGAGTAATAACATGGAATTTTGAGAAGTCATAAGGATGGTGAAGGAATACTTGCGCGCAGTGCACGGGTCTACGCTGCCGAAGGCAGTGGGGACCCGGTGCGACATTTTTCCTGATCAGATTTTTTTTTTCTTTTTTTATCACATGATAAAAATTAATGCAATTTTGAGAATTCATTAATTATTGTGATTCATTTAAAAATAGTGACCAGCGAAGCGGGCGTAGCCTGCTAGTATATATATATATATATATATAACATAGTTATGAATATGAAAATGCTTCAGTTCATCAAGAAAGTTTCATTAATCATAATAAAATTTACAGACTAAAAATATCTTAAATAAATTTGAGTTTTGATGTTTTCCAAGGGTGTCATTTTATAGCAATTTTTGGGTATGTTTTGAGCCTAAAGATCCAAATATTCAAAAATATTCATATTTTTACACATTATTCACAATTTTTTAGCTATTTTTACTTTCTCTTACCCATAGAGTCGAGAAAAAATTATTTTAGGGTCAAATTTTCGAACGTGAGTTTTTGTTATATATACATGTTCTGAGGTCCCCTGGATACGAAAATCATGTTTCTAGCGAATGGTCTGTGTGTCTGTCTGTGTGTATGTCTGTGTCTGTTATCAGCATATCTCAAGAACAAATAGTAGCAGAAATTCCAAACTCGATATTCTAAATGTGTATAATATAGGGATGCTACAGTAAGCTTTTCGTTGAGATGAAGTAAATGGTTCGTGTTATATGAACATAAAATTAGCTCTGAACATTTTAAGAAAAAATAAACAAAATGAAAAATGAACAATTATTCTAAGAACAGTAATATATAAATAGTACTGCTCTGCATGAAAACCGGCCACAACACCATTTTTGCAAATTCTTATGAAAAATGACCTCCTGAATCCGAATATGACGTCCATTTTGCCCTATGACCCACCGTTTTTTAGAGACATTCCCCTATTTTTATCAATTTTTAGTAATTTTATGACTATAAATTTGATTTTTAGGGGGGGGGGGGAAGAGAATTATTATAACTGTTAAATATCTTCTGAGGGGCTGCAGAAGTGAAAAATTCTAAAACGTGAATATTTGCAGCAAGAGAAAAATTTAGGAGGGGAGGGATTTGCCACTGAGATTATGAATTACATTTATTATATATTATTAATCAATTAATTTTATTATTTATTATACATTATATTTTTTTGTTTATAAGTGTTAAAATAATTCTTTTACATTCTCCAGATCAAATTCATGGCCATAAAATTATCGAAAAGTGATAAAAATTTGGGGTTCTGGCGGCTTCACAAGAAAACGGTGGGTTATTGGGCAAACTGGGGGTCATAATCAGATTTTGGAGATTATTTTTCATACGAATCAGCTGGAATGGTATCAGGGCTTAAAAAAAAAAAAAAAAAAAAAAATGTTTTTTTGCAGTGCAGTGTTATTTTTTTTTTTTTAATATTTGTTAAAAATTACAGGTTTCAAAATCGATTATTGTAAAAAGAATTATAATAATTTTTTGCTGATAATTCCATCATTCAAAAGTACATGACCCCTTAAAATGATAGAAAAATTTTCAAATATACCAATATTTATAACAAAATGTTGCAATTCAAAACACAAATAATATTATTTAAAAAATTACTTAAAATTAGAGCCTTTGTTAATTAAACATTTTAATTTAATCACTATCAATTCCAATTTCACACATCCTCGTGAATCCCCTCTATTTTTATAAAATGGCCAATGTATTTGCAATCCAATCAGCATAAATTTTTAAAAAGTGCAGTTGGTAAAAAAAATAAACAAGATCTGAAAAATTCACTTAGATCTACAATTTCTTGTTACAATTAGGAAAATTCTCGCATTTCTCGCAAATTCTCAAGCTCTACCAGCCAGGTTTGAAACAGAACAAACTGCATTGCAGGCGATGTTATTACATCTCAGACACGAGCGTACAATATGTTCTGCTAGTTACAGAAATAAAAAATTTCTTTTGGGAGATTTGATATGTAATTTTATACCAAATTTTTGTAGCTTTAGAAAAACTTCATGTAGGATTTTTTTTTTTTTTTTTTTTACTATGTTTTTATTAACTTCGATTCTTGTTTGTTTGTTTGTCCAGTACTAATCTTGCAATCGATTTTTAACTAATTTCCCTACTAGCTAGAATTTTGAAACCTTCACAATAGCTCAGAACTCGATGACAACACAATAATTCGAAGCCCGATATACCAATTTTTCATTAGTATTCTTTTAACTAATTAAAATATAACAATAATATCATTCTAATAGCTTTAAAAATAGCCATTAAAATATTAGCTATAATCTAATTATTGTACTCAGAAAAAAATTATACCGCCTTCATCTAGAATGAATAAGTGGCTATTTTCTAAATCCTTTAACTAGAAATATAGATTTCCGAGCTATGCACATAAGGCACGCCAATAAACTGAATAGACGAAATGAACGCGAATTTCTAGTGTATATATTTCTAGATGGTGAAACAATATTCTGAATATTCTGAATCTTTTTTATGGCGAGAAATTCTCGCTTGATTATCTATAATTGGGTCATAAACCAAGATTATAGTTGCTGAAACTCGCCTCTTGTGTCCGCCTTTATTCGGAGATATTTTCAAATAGTTTTGACCTCGATAATATAGACAAACTCTCTAGATTTCTAATAGGGGTTTCTAGAACTCGTTTTCAAAGGGGACTAGAACTGATAAGGATGACATGGAACTATGTTTTCTAGAGCCACAATTTAGATTCTAGATGTCAGTTACAGAATTTTTTCTCAATGTGCCAAAAAAAAAAAAAAAAAAAAAAAAAAAATTACGAGTTCATTTTCTTTCGACATAAAAATAAATACATTTAATTAAACGTGAACGTTAAAAAATTTCAAAAGTTAAATTATGAATTTCACAAAAATTGACGTCATTATCACTTTAAAAATTTTATACGCATTGATAAAGTGCTAATGTAGCTCTATAGCTATTATTAAACAGAAAATATAAAAACATGGTATATAAAAAGTTTCTTATCTTATAATTGTCTTAACTGATTTTTTTCTTTTTTTAATTATTATTCCTTAAGAGTGTATCGGGAAGTGTTGATGGAAACGGAAAACTGAATCTCGAATATAATAGGACCAGTATAAAATAAAGTCAATTATATAGAAGTATCGGATGCTTCAACTTTACTTCAATTTTCATAGTTTTTTTTTTTTTTTTTTTTTACATACCTGTAACAGATACTGCAAAATCTAAATGCGGAATTTACAAAGTCTTACAAATAATAATAATAATAATAATAATAATAATAATAATCAACGAAGTAAAATTAACTTCAGTCTTACATAATATAAACATTTTCGTTTCGCAAAAAATATTTTTTAATCGATACGCATTTAGTTTCGTTTGTTACTTGCAGATCAAACATTTAATAAATTTAAAATCCTCCTTTCACTTCACTTTATCCTTTATTTTAAAAAAACTTCATTCTTATAGAATAAAAATTGCTTATATCGATTAAATAAAATTATTAATCGATATGCATTGAGTATCATTTGTCACTTGCAGATCCAGCATTTAACAAACTTAAGTCCTTTTCCCTTATCCATTTATTTAAAAAAACCGTATGCATATGAGCAAAATAAATAAAATATACAGAAAATTCTCCATTTTAAGGAAAATGACAACAGAAAAGTTTTTAAGACTTTTAAATTCTTGATTCGCTCTTAGAATAAAAAGTGCCTGTATCGATTAAATGAAAAATAAAATGTTGTGCTTGTCACAAAATTTTATTTTACATTTTCCTAAAGAAATTCACACAGGGAAAATCATTTATTGAAATTATTATATATCAAATTTATTGTCCTTGGTAAACGCTGTCAATTCTTATCTCAGACAAGTATAAAGCTAATTATCGAAAAAATATTAATTTGGAGCTCTATGACAAAACACCATAAAAAATGTTTTAATTCAAAATTTATCTATCTATCTATATGTATATGTGCGTATGTGTGTGCGTGTGAGTGTGCATGTGTGCATATGTGTATATATGTATATATATATATAGATAGATAGATAGATAGATAATTAACAATTTTGTTTTAAAGTATCAGAGATCTGTGGTGAAACCAATCGTTTTAAATGTATTGATGATTTATTTTACAACGCAGGGTGTGAAACGTCCCATAGTTCATACTCATACAAAACTTTTATCCTGGTTGAATATTAAATCCATAAATATATATATATTACAAATATTGGTTTAAAATAATGCTCATTGTGTGCATTTATGCGAAATTAAATATTATAAAAAAAAATTCATGACAGCGTCACCTGTTGAGTGATATACACCAAAAGTTGATAGACACCAACTTGTTTCAAAGTCACCTAAGTATAATTTTTTATGAAGTTATCTGTATTAGTTCTCGATCTAGAGCTGATAGAAACTTTTTATCACAGATACACACTGTTCAGGCCATCTCAATACGTTTAAAATGTTTAAAATCATCGAAAACTAGAAGTCAAAAATTTTTACAAATCCATTTCCTTCTTTTACTGAATATAAAATAAGGTAAAAATCGAAATTCATTTAAATTAATTATTAGTAGGAAATTTTGAGAAAAAGAAAATTTGTAATGATTTGATGCTGAAATAATCTTGAAATGAAGTTTTAATGAAGTTTCTTGAAGAAATCAAGTATCCTGAAGAAATTAAAATTCATTCTGCAGCAGTTTTAACAAGTTTTGAAAAACTTGCTGATTCATCTATTAAAACAGGATGAAGAGAAAAATAATGAAGAAAAAAGATGGTCATATCCACTTTAAAAACTTCTCAAGACTACACGTTACACACACACACACACAGACAAAAAAAAAAAAAAAAAAAAAAAACTCTTCATTTTTTACAAAAGAAGATGCATAATAATTTATTCTAATTAGACAATTCAAAAAAACTTTATGTATATGTGTATTGATCATTACCAGTAAAATAAAATTCTATGACTCTCTATAAATGTGCTATGAGTCCCATATGCAAAATTTAGTATTAAATTAATATTTAATATATAATATTAAATATTAATTTAATAATATAAAGGGTAATTATTAAATAATAATTATCCTTTATTATTTAAATAAATAATAAAGTTTTAGGAATACTATTGAAAATTATAAAATCATTAATGAAATGTATGATTGCTGTTATTATAATCAAATCTAGGCATTTTATTAGTGATTCTTTATAACTATATAATTCACATAGCACATTATAAATCTATTGTATCAAAGTTCACCTATAACAAATAATTTTACTGCTTTTGGCAGTTTTATTATATATGGCTTCCACTTATAGGTTCAGCAGATATGTTGTCCTAAAGAACGATTTTATACAAGTGTATTTCAAAATATAAATACTATTTGTTTTCCTATTTTGTTAATATTAATTTAGAAGTAGATAATTAGAAAGCAACACTTGGTTTTGCTTCCGAGGTAGTGGAACGTGTTTTTTGCCCCTGAAGAAGAAAAACCACGTCCTGTTGAAAACCTGTAGTGCTTTCCTTTATTTTATGGTGCATAAAAAACTTTTTATGTTTAATTATTTAAAACTTAGTGTATTTACGTAATTATGGAACTAATGTAACTGTAAAACCGTTGCAATATATAAAATAAAATAAAAGATGAAATTGTACCAAGACTGATCAAAATTAAGGTAATATACTACTATATTTCGTTTTTATGTATCTTTTAAAGGTGTATCTATAGTGTAGCCACGTTTCCTACTCCTAGCTGTGAAGACGAGTCCAAAAGCTTGGAGGGGTGCCAAGTTGAGCAACAGGTTGGGATTTAGTAAACATCCAGTTATTCGGTGTTCCCTTATCTCTTATTGTTTTTAAACGAAAAGGTTATCTCCCCTATTTTAACAGTGGACTCGTTCAGTCCGCACTTGCGCAGAGGCTTCCATGGTCACGAGAAATGTGGTTAAAGAACAGTTTACCTCAGAGCGCGGTAGCGTTTCATTCCGCCAAGCTAGAACAAACGTTAAGAAAAAACGAATGAAATTCTCATTGCAGGAAAATAAAACGGCGAAACGGTACTAGTGTATATTATGGTGCCTATATTTCCTTTATCTAGTCACCCTAGTGTATATTATGTAGACCAAGCTTTTCCGACTTTTCAACTAGCTGTATCTCAGCTCCATGACTTCCAAGACTTACGACTTTTTACACAATCTATGAGCATACCCTGAAGACTCAGTATATCGATTTGCAAGTTGATCCAAATTAAGGGGCCCTTCACTGAGAAAAATAATATACCGCCTTCCTCTAGAATGAATAAGTGGCCATTTTCTAAATGCCTTAACTAGAAATGTAGATTTCCGAACTATGCGCATAAGGCACGCCAATAAACTGAATAGACGAAATGGTCAAGAATTTCTTGTTTACACATTTCTAGATGGTAAAACAAGATTCTGGATATTCCGAATATTCTGAATCTTTTGTATTGCAAGAAATTCTCGCTTGATTTTCAAGAATTGGGTCATACACCAAGATTATAGTTGCTGAAACCCGCCTCTTGTAGTCTCATTTATTTACAGAGATTTTTAAATAACTTTGCCCTCGAGAATATAGGCAAACGCTCTAGAATTCTAATAGGGGCTTCTAGAATTCGCTTTTCAAGGGGGGACTAGAATTATAAGGATGGCATGGAACTATTTTTTCTAGAGCCACAATTTAGATTCTAGATGTCAGTTACAGAAGTTTTTCTCAGTGTTCACTTTGAAAACGTGAAATTTGCAGCTTAACGTCTTATTGTATTTCTTGTTCGATTTGACAAGCACAGGACGTAGGCCTGTATTCTAATCAAACACTTACGGCTCGCATCGCAATTTCTATCGCAAAGTTTGTGAAGGAGAGGAATCTGCCTAGTCAAATCTACTGAGCTAAAATAATAACTGGAGCAAATTCTGGTGCTATTTTGAAAATCAATTCTTTCTCCCTAGTTTCATTTAATTTATATATATATATATATATAAGTATAATGCATTCTTATCAACTTTATATGAAAAGTATTTATGAATTTTATTGAGGAAATATGAAAGTAAATAGTATTTGTTTATTTAGTTTATATATTTAATTAGTTTTATAAAGGTTTATAAAGGTCTAATAAAAATTTTCGACTCCTGGTTTTCGATGTATTTACATATTTAGAGACTTCCTGAATAAAATTTGACATTGCTTAGAAAATGTATATCTATCCATGTGTCTCGATGTTTGTTACATAAATTTTAGCTCTGGGTCAAGAACTGTTAAATAGAATTTCATGAAAGATGTATTTAGTGATTTTTTTTTTCGACTGAGTGAAAATAATGCATGTAGTAATAATGTATTTAGTGGCACATTGAGCTAAACAAGGGTTCTATCATCTTTTTCTGCCTATCTACTAACAGGTGACGCTGTTGTCCCGTTTTATCACGATCTTTAATATGACCGTAAAAGAAAAAAATGTATAAATGTGTACAATGATAATAATTTTAATCAAACATTTTTGAATTGAAAAATTTTGTTTGTAATAGTAACAGGCGTACATTTTAACAAAACGCTTACGCTTACATCTCCCTATTTATCCCAAAGTTGAGGGTGGAAACGAATTTCTCTAGTAAAGTTCACTTGCAGTTAGAATAATAACTTGAGGAAAGTCTTCCATTATCTTTGCATAAGATACTACCAAAATGGTTTTTCAAGAATTCATCTGCTATCGTTGAAGCGAAGGTTAAACTGGGCACGGCAGAATATTCGTTCTCAATCCTTAATGTACAATATGGTAGCGTTGACATGTTATAAAATACTTTAATTGTGGAATTCCTTTCAAAAATATCATACTAAAAATTTACACTTTCGTGGAGGAAGCGACTCTCCTACTTATACAAAAATTTCATCCTGGTTGACTATTACTATTATAAACAAAGTTTTTCAATGATTTGTTAAAAATAATCCTTATTGGATATATTTATATAAAATTTTATCCCTAAACTGCCATATTAAATATTATCATAAAACAGGACAACAACGCCACCTTTTGACCGATGTGTAGAAAAAGTTGATAGACAACAATTCATATCAAGGTGCAACAAATATAACATTCCATGCAATTCTGTTCAATTGTTTTTTATATGGAGCTGACACAAAACATATGTCATACATATCCAGATAAATGGATGGCCAAACATTATCAAAAAAATGGTGAAATAGTATTCAGGAAGTTTTAAAACGTGTAAATCCATCAAAAATAAGAAGTCGAAATTTGTTTTTACGAATACAATACTTTCTTCTGTTGTATATAGAAGAAAGAATAAAAAATACAAATCCAATCATTTGGTTACAGAAAGTGACATATTTAATCAATTATCGACGAAAAAATATATGTACGAAGTGGTTAAACAGTTTCACAAAATTATTATTTCTCATAAAAATAGCATCGATTAAAAATAACAATATCCATTAGTAAGGAGATTTATGAAAAGGGGGAAAAGAAGAAAAAAGAAGCAGGTAATAATTACATATTGCAAACACACTACTTCAAAGATAATACAATTTTTTTTTTAAGATGATTCATTTTTAAAGTTATGTAGTATGTATATAAATAAGTCTAATTATTTTTTTCATATTTCATAAAGATGACAATCATGCATTAGACTACATCCTTTTATATTGTAATATAGGCGTATCGAATGTTTTCTTCCGTACTCACTTGGGAAATAAAACTAGGGAGAATGAAGAACTCATCAAATGGTAGGCGAAGTTATTTCTCCAGTTATTATTTTAGCTCAGTGTACTTGACTAGTAGGCAGATTCCACTCCTTCACTAATTTTGCGATAGAAATTAAGTTGCGAGCTGTAAGTGTTTGATTAGAATACAGGCCCTAGAGTTCTGCATCTGTTGGGGTGAAAGTGTACCTGAACATTCCTCCGAACATGTATCAGTGCCTTTTGCAATAAAAAAATTTTTGCTCGATATACCAGGCAACTATTTTGAATTTAATGAAGTCTAACACAAAAATTTCGTGAAATCACCAAGAGATGGCGCTCGTTTCGAATTAGTTTTAAATAAGTTTTTTTTTTTTACAAAGATGAATTCAAGTATTTTGATTAAAGACAACTTTGTGTTAAAAATTTGAAATGTTTATGAGAAACATGTTTATTAATAAGAAAAATAATTCATGTAAAATTAAATTAAATTAACAGAAGAGTGATTTTATCGCCAATTTCCGTTAAAAATACCGAAAAATCGCCTTAAAAATTAAGGCTTTTTTTATTATGAAAGTTTTGTTACTCAAAGTTCGATAGACAAAGGAAAAATATGAGTTCAGAATGAATATTTAATAAGAATTTTTATGTCTATTGCAACAAACAATGAATCTAAAATAGCCATATACTGAAATGCACCTTTAATTAAACACACGAAAATTAAAAGCGTGCCTTAACTGTTCCCTGTTTTACGAGATTTTTACGAATTCAATAAATCTGGTAAAATTGTTAAATAGAGCAAATAATGCATTAAAAATGCTAACAAAAGAAGTGAGAAATGAAAAGGATACAGTGCTTAACAAGTTGTTATTCAATTTACTGTAGTTGCGTTTGTGAATCAGTGCTGTTCCACAATCCTCAACGTCTCTGATTACTTCACTAATGAGATGCAAGCACCATTACGCATAAAACAGACACGAACAAGATAAAGCTTTAATGGATGCTTTCAACGTTCGATGTATACATACAATTCTACAGTTAGGGTTGAATTATCCTGTTTTTCTGTATTATGTTACAATACTCCATAGCTTAAAAATCTATTAATTAAAAGATAATGCTCATTGTGAATAAA
Source organism: Salticus scenicus (assembly GCA_963930645.1). NCBI lineage: Eukaryota > Metazoa > Arthropoda > Arachnida > Araneae > Salticidae > Salticus > Salticus scenicus. The sequence goes on from OZ005662.1 coordinate 85,194,473, forward strand.
TCTCTAAATAAGACTGCATAAAAACACATTACTAATATGTTATTTTATTTAAAGAGACAATGGTCGTTAAAATTAATTATTTTTATTTTACATTCTATCGTTTCATAAACCATACACTATACTGTCATTAAGTCTATCATTTTTACTTTCTTCTATATGTATGTATAGATAGAGTATTGGATTCGTGAAAATTTTCGAACTACAGTTTTCCATGGATTGACACGTTTTTGGATGTCCAGAACACGATTTGACTGTTTTTAGAAAATGCCTGTTAGTCTGTCTGTCTGTGTGTGTGTATCACAAATTTTGTGGACGTTGTAACTCAGGAACCAATGAACGAAATTTAACTAAACTTGGTATTTAGTTGAACCCTGACATAAGCTGGTGCTGATTAGATTTGTGGAACTATTGCGCAACAGGTGGCGCTGTGATCGCATTTTTTCTAAATTTTTAACATTGCAGTATAGGACAAAATTTCATATAAATGTAGATAATGAAAGTTATTTTAAACGTGTGATGGTAAAATTAATATGAAATTCTTATAATAGTAGTAGTTAACTAAGAAAAAAAAATGTGCATGTGGGAGTACCGCTTCCCCCTATGAGGGAGAGTGAATTTTCAATATGGGTGTCTTTCGAAAGATCTCGTCAAAACCTTTAAAATGAATGGTTGAACTATAGATCTGTGATAATTTAAAACAACATTATATATAGATAGATAGATAGATAGATAGACAGATAGATAGATAGATAGATAGACAGATAGATAGATAGATAGATAGATAGATATTAATCTTTTAACGAAAAAAAACTTCGAAAAAAAGTCTTATTTCTTTTGATATTTGTAAAAAATTGGCTTTCGGCATTTAGTGATATAATTCTGTCAAATAAAAATCGTCTGCATTTATAATTGAAAATAATTTAATAATTTAATAAATAATTTGTATTCAATGAATTTTGTGTAAAATTATATAAAAAAAAGTCATACTAGTTTTTTTTTTTTTTTTATCCATAGAATATATTTTAAAGGATAAAAAATAGTTTTAGCGATAGAATAGCTTCTTTATGAGGAAAATAATACAAATTAATGCCTTATTTTCAAAATGTTCCATGGGAATTTTAAGCCTCCAGTTTTTTTAACATGTGTTTTTTTTATGATATAGAAGAGGGGAGGCCAACCCGGGGTCCCCGAACCACATGTGATGTGGCCCGCGGCGGAATTATATATATAAATAAATTAACTTTTTCTTGGACACATCATATCATGCTTATTTTATGACCAAAAAAAAATCCAATTTTAAATTAATAATATGCAAAATTAAGAGACGTGAGAGCTTTGTATGTGTATGTATGTATATAGATATCTATATAAACACAGTGCATTTCATGCGGACCAGGTGAATGAAATGTGCGTAATGCGGTCCTCGGGTTGTTTTGGGTTGGACAGGCCTGTTATAGAACACATTTAATTTATCAACTTGCCGGATTTATGAATACCAGTAAATTTTTATAGAAATATCCATCTTAGATTTCAGTCAAAATTCTGTGTTTAAATAAGCGGGAAATAAGTGAATAGTGGCATGAATTAATCCAGAGAGTTCCCAGCTCTGTATACATTTTGATTCATATTTGAGACTGTTTGCGAATATGCAATTTATGCTTCTCTAAAATAAAATCCCCGTTGTAATTTTGAAATTATTAAAAAATAAATTAATGCCAAAAATAAATTAATAAGTAATGGGCTCTTCCCACCTGACGTCAGAGGTCACATGATAGAAAAAATACAAATAGTAGACGAAGTCTTGTTTATCTATAGCGATTGCTGAGATAACGTATTTTCTATTCTTATTTTTGATCAATCGTATTTAATCTGTGTTATTTTTTTATACATCACCATTTTTAAGCCATTTTATATCATTATTCATCATCTTTTGTTTTCTGTATACATTTACAATCATCATTTAGTTTATACCTGTTATTGATGTTCATGAAGAACATGTTTAAATACTCTGATTTTTGGTACTTAAATCAGTGACAGTGCAATATCGTACTGCGTAAATCCATTTAGACCAGTAACTAAGTTAATTAACTTGTAACATCTTTATGCAATTAAATTAAATGAAAACATTTTAAAATTTCAAATTATATTCCATAAACATTCACAAGAACAAGCAATTATTTATTGCTAGATTAGTTAATGTAACAGTTGCACTAGAAAGTACAAAAATCGATTCTTACAGTTGAAAATAAATAAACACATAAAGTGTTTTTAAAAAAATATTAAATTTACAAATACAACTATTCTACTTTACAAATGCACAATATTACTTTTATTTTATTTTATATTGAATATTAACATTTTTGTTCTTAAGAACAATATTTAATTGAATTCGATTCTCATAATTCGATTATTCGTTTTCCTCTATCACATGATTGAACAGACGAAACTGGGAAAAGTCCATTCTTTTCCTGTGAAAAAAAAAAAAAAAAAAGGAGCGTGCAAATATATTTTTTAAAACAATTAAACTAAAATATAGAAAAATCGTGCTAAAGAAATTGAACAGCTTTAGTATAGAACCCTATGAAGAAATTTGAAGACTGGCACCGAAGAAGCTCGAACGTTTCTCGCCGCAATCTTCACTTGCGCAACTGCGTTAGCCATTTTAATTATTAATCTGTACAATGACAGCAAAAATTTAAAAGCCACCAACGGACTCTTATTCTAAAGCTATACCAAGGAAAATTTTAACAATGAATAGAGTAATCGATGCAAGGGAATGAAACAGTGATTGTATGCCGTTATATGGAAGAATAAATTAAAATAAGTCCTATCGTACTAAATTAAATTATGTTTTGTACACTGAGAAAAAATTCTGTAACTGACATCTAGAATCTAAATTGTGGCTCTAGAAAAAATAGTTCCATGTCATCCTTATAAATTCTAGTCCCCTTGAAAAGCGAGTTCTAGAAGCCCCTATTAGAATTCTAGAGCGTTTGCCTATATTCTCGAGGGTAAAGTTATTTAAAAATATCTGCAAATAAATGAGACTACAAGAGGCGGGTTTCAGCAACTATAATCTTGGTTTATGACCCAATTCTAGAAAATCAAGCGAGAATTTGTGGAATGCAAAAGATTCAGAATATTCGGAATATCCAGAATATTGTTTTACAATCTGGAAAAGTGTAAACAAGAAATTCTTGACCATTTTGTCTATTCAGTTTATTGGCGTGCCTTATGCGCATAGTTCGGAAATGTATATATCTAATTAAGGGATTTAGAAAATGGCCACTTATTCATTCTAGAGGAAGGCGGTATTTTTTTATTCTCAGTGTTACAAAATTTTATTCCCATTACTTAAAAAAGAGTTTATTTATTTATTACTTATTTACTTTTTTTTTTTTAAGAATAATTTCAATATGCAAGATGCGATATACTTCAGCTACAAGAGAAATGGTTGTAAATGTACGTTTTTTCTCAGAAAACAATTGTATCTGAAATACGATCTTCACTATCTGAAATACAATCTTCACTATCTGAAATACAATCAACAAGTTCTGAAATACAATCAAAAGAATAAATGTAGTAGAAAAAAATATTTTATATAAACAAAACATTCATTTAATCTAAATGAGTTTGATAAAGAAAATGTGAATCTAGCATGTTGTGAAACGTATTAAATGTTGTAATAATATAGTACTCTGTTTTGTAAAACACTTCGCAATCAACAAATTTCAATTATTTTTTTTTTAGAGTTATTATTCTAATTCCATGCAAAATGGCTTTATATTAATGTGATAAATTTTACGTTTTATGTTTAGGATAGAAATTTCAAATTAATAAAAGACATTTTTTCTCTAAAAGAAAACTTGTATGTTGTATTTATTGTAAAACTTCTTTCTATATCATTCTACACTGTAAAACATATGTCCTATTTGCTGCCACAAATTCTCTGTAATTTGAGAAAATACGTTCTGACAACGTAATTTTTTCGTAAATAACACGTATTTTCTCAAATTACAGAGAATTTCTGGCAGCAAATAGAACATATTTTTTACAGTGTAATTTACTCTTTATTTACTGCATCATGAAATATACTTTTTTTTTTCTTCTGTTATTTAAAAGAATTTTTTTTAGCATACTCTCGTAAAATGAAAGAATGAAAATAACTGAACTTGAGTTATTTTTTACTCATTTGCCTAGAAGGAACGCGCCCTCTCATCTTGAGTTAAATTCAACAAATTAAATGAGTTAACATAATGCACTCAAACTTGAGTTATTTATTGTATTTGAGTAATTTATTTATCTTATTAATGATTTTGATACAAATGATTTTAATAAATTAGGTCCCTTTATAATGGTGTTGCCTGTTGTACTTGCGTGCTACTGAAGAAATGCGCTGCAGCGAGAGCGATGCTGCCACTTACAAGTGGTTAAATGAGCAGAAATAACTCAAACATCGATAAATATCAATAACTCAAGTTCGCTTAAATAAAAAGCTACTAATTAGCTCAAAGAATTATATTTTTAACTCAAGTCGATTTAAGATAAAATAGCTCGTACTCGACATGGTGAGTTAACTCATTCATTTTATAAGAGAGCAAGAGTACATGCAATAAAACTTATGCATATCACTTCATCATAGTAATTAATTAGGATCTAGTGTGGTGGTATTTTAATGTGCCATCGGTACACACAGGTCGAAGAAGATATTAGGTTCTTAGAAAAAGGGTAAAATGGTATTTACTTTTTATGTACCTTATATATTTTCTAAGATTGATGGTAGATTAATGAGGTAATATAGGAATTAATTATAACAAATTATAACACACGGGAAGAACGTAAAAAATGCCAAACCAAAACATCGGGAGCAATCTATAAAAAAATTTCTGGAACATGTACACTGTTACAAATTTCAGTTCAGACTTGAACCTCTATGTGGAGTAAAGTTATAAGCAATACCATAATATGGTTCAAGCCTCACTTTTTAGTTTTCTACTTCTTACGCTTGAATTTCAATTGCACCAAAACTTGGAGCTACCATACATAAATTTACAAGGGAAGCATTTCAGAGTACATGCAATTGCAGTTCTCATTGTATTCAGGAGAAACGCTCTAGCGCGCTGAAAAAAGAGTTCATGTTTTTACCAGCCAGAGCGAAAATAAAATCTGTAAAGTGAGATCGTGTGTGATTATGGCATTAAAAACCAAAATTTAAAATAAGAAAAAAAAAAAAAAATTCTTTATTCAATTGCTCACCAACCAGATGTTACTATAAGAAAATTTATTGAAATATACCTCTTTAAGAAGAAAGAAAACTCTATTATACATTTCAAGAAGTACGAATCCTTATTGGCCCAAAAACATTTAGCCCCTTTTATTAAAATCAACGAAACACAGATTTAGCGGGAAAGAAAGCGTGGCACAGTGCCAGGGGTTAGGCTGAGACAAGAAGGTTTTCAGTCTGATCCTCGCCTCGGTCGAATGTTGATTTTTTTTTTTTTTTTTTTTTACATAATATTAATATTTAGTTCAACATAAAATTACCGAATCATGGTAAAAGGTTAAGCCATCGGATGGTTGCATGTACTTCAATACCATGTTTTGGTTCAAACTAACACCAAATTTTAACAGTGTAGCGTCTAGTGCCATGTAATGATTTTAATGTGAAATACATACGTTCTGTTCTTATAAATGCCTTTGACTTTTCTTCCATAAAAATTGTGAAAAAAACAGTTTGAGTTGATAAAAAAGAGTTTAAAAAGAAAGAACATCCTCTTTGTATTACTGAGGATGGCAACAAAGAAGAAGAAGAGAAATGGAATGAGAGAAGCGTGGAATATCATGTTAAATTTTCTTTAACTAATTTTTAACTAAATTTAAAAAAAAAATTTTTTGTTATAAGTGTCGTCTTAAATAAGTATGCGTCTTAAAAAAAAAATTGCTTCATCATTTTTTTACTTCCATTATCCTATCGTTGATAATGGGAATCAAAAAATTTTATATCGAGTTTTTAAATGATGTACACGTTTTAAGGTCTCCTGAGTCCAAAAAAGTAGCTTTTGACTATTTGTCAGTGTGTGGTGTGTGGAGAAACTTTTGACTATCATATCTCCGAAACTAGTTAACACTTTCGCGACAGGCATACGTTTGCCTTTTCTAAAACTGATTGCCGAGGAATATTGAAGTAAACTAAAGGTAGTTACCGCAAAATTTTTATGTTTAAACTTGGAAAAAAGTTGAATGTAATGTTTTGAAATGTTACTCTTGTAATTACCTGAAGCTTGGAACGAAGATTAGTTGTATAATATTAGAACGAACCTATAATACTATCAAAGAATTGATACTTTAATAATACTATCGAAATAATAGTGAAGCATTGTTTCCATAGAAATTCTTAAAATGACGTGAATTCACGTCAGTGGTAACCACGAATAGAATCCTAAAAGACGTAAATTTACGTCAGTGGCAACTACCTAGAGAAGTTGAAATGACGTGAATTCACGTCAGCGGTAACCAAGAATATAATCTGTAAAGACGTGAATTTACGTCAGTGGCAACTACCTATAGAAGTTGAAATGACGTGAATTCACGTCAGCGGTCGCAAATGCGTTAAGATAGAACAACGAAACGTCAGAAAGGAGTTAGGTCTGGTATACAAATGATTTTTTTAACTTTTGGTGAATATTGAAAAACCGGAAGTGGGACATATGAAATGAAATTGAGACCGTAAGTCCGTATCTCAAAAATGGCTTTGACCATTTTTTTCAACGTTGCTATATAAACACTCTATTAGATGTCCTAGTCCAGGCAACGAAGGCCAAAATTTGACGAATAGAGAAAAAAAATCGTGTAGTTTTGAAATTTTACATACTCATAGCCGAGAGGGTCCTGAACAACATACTAAAAGTCCCCGCCCGTGGGGGGTGAGCGGGGGGCAGGGGAGGCATTTAAGGGGGGCAATTTTCCGTTTTTATTAAATATCTTGCAAACTATCGCATTTAGAGAAAAAATGTCAATTACAAAATTAATCTACGTAAAATTTCCTACAAAAATGTATATTACATTTTGTTTGTACGATCATTAGTTTAGAAGATATAGGGAGATGAAATAACACATTTTCTTGAAAAATTCTTTTTTGCAATAGTAAAATCAACTAAAGTGTGCAATTAAAAGGGTTCTTGTCAAATATTTTCTAATGTAAAAAACAAATATATACATAGGGAATATGCAAGGATAATACAGCATGTTTTGTAAGTTTTAAATAATTTTAAGGCTAGTAGGCACAAGTGGCGGTTTGAGTAAAAATCTGGATAAGTCCAGTCAAAATAGGAAAAACAGAAAAAAAAAATCGTTTAGTTTTGAAGTTTTGCACACTCATAGCCGAGAGGGTCCTGAACAACATACTAAAAGTCCCTGCCCGTGGGGGTGAGCAGGGGGGCATTTAAGGGGGGCAATTTTCAGTTTTTATTACATATCTTAAAAACTATCGCATTTAGAGAAAAAATGTCAATTACAAAATTTATCTACGTAAAATTTCCTACAAAAATGTATATTACATTTTGTTTGTACGATCATTAGTTTAGAAGATATAGGGTGATGAAATAACACATTTTCTTGAAAAATTCTTTTTTTGCAATAGTAAAATCAACTAAAGTGTGCAATTAAAAGGGTTCTTGTCAAATATTTTCTAATGTAAAAAACAAATATATACATAGGGAATATGCAAGGATAATACAGCATGTTTTGTAAGTTTTAAATAATTTTAAGGCTAGTAGGCGCAAGTGGCGGTTTGAGTAAAAATCTAGATAACGAAGACCCAAAACCGATCAACATTAAAAAAAAAATCGTGTAGCTTAGGAATTGAGCACAGTTATAAAGTTAAGTGCCCTGAATAACATACTAAAAGTCCCTAACCATGGGGGGGGGCATTTAAAGGGGGCACATTTCAGTTTTTATTAAGTATCTTGAAAACTATCGCATGAGAAAAAAAAGTCTCAAAGATATAAGATTTTTTTGAATGTTGATCAGTTTTGGGTCTTCGTTATCTGGATTTTTACCAAAACACCACTTGCGCCTACTAACCATAAAATTATTTAAAACGTACAAAACATGCTGTATTATCCTTACATATTCCCTATGCATATATTTGTTTTGTACATTAGAAAATATTTTATCAGAACCCTTTTAATTCCACAATTTAGTTGATTTTACTATTGCAAAAAAAAAAAAAAAAAAAAAAAAATTTCAAGAAAATGTGTTATTTCGTTCCCTTATATCTTCTAAACTATTGATCATACAAGCAAAATAGAATATACAATTTTTTTAGGAAATTTCACGTAGATTAATTTTGCAATTGAGATTTTTTTTTTTCTCTAAATGTGCTTAATAAAAACTGAAATGTGCCCCCTTTAAATGCCCCCCCCCATGGTTAGGGACTTTTAGTATGTTATTCAGAGCACTTAACTTTATAACTGTGCTCAATTTCTAAGCTACACGATTTTTTTTTTTTTTTTTTTTTTTTAATGTTGATCGGTTTTGGGTCTTCGTTATCTAGATTTTTACTCAAATCGCCACTTGCGCCTGCTAGCTTTAAAATTATTTAAAACTTACAAAACATGCTGTATTATCCTTGCATATTCCCTATGTATATATTTGTTTTTTACATTAGAAAATATTTGACAAGAACCCTTTTAATTGCACACTTTAGTTGATTTTACTATTGCAAAAAAGAATTTTTCAAGAAAATGTGTTATTTCATCTCCCTATATCTTCTAAACTAATGATAGTACAAACAAAATGTAATATACATTTTTGTAGGAAATTTTACGTAGATAAATTTTGTAATTGACATTTTTTCTCTAAATGCGATAGTTTTTAAGATATTCAATAAAAACTGAAAATTGCCCCCCTTAATTGCCCCCCCTGCCCCCCGCTCACCTCCCACGGGCGGGGACTTTTAGTATGTTGTTCAGGACCCCCTCGGCTATGAGTATGCAAAATTTCAAAACTACACGATTTTTTACTTCTATTTTTCCTATTTTGACTGGACTATCCTTTCGTACGTAATAGTTGGTTAGCTCAGGAAAACTGATAAGCGTCCTGTATAAGCAGGTCAGTTTGAGATCTCGTAAGAGCATTCCTTAAAAAACGGCTATACAGATTTTTTTCAAACTCGCCATATTAACTCTATGTTTGATATCTATTCGTATATAATGATTATTTTCCGACCAACAACTGAGTTTGCCAAGTTTTGGTGAAAGTCAGTATCTCAAAAATGGTTTTAACTATTCTATTGAAAATTGCTACATAAATCCTTTTTTAGATAGTCTTTTCACGGGTATTACAGGAAATCTGAGTCATCCTGATTAGATAGGTCAGCTTTAGATCTCGGAAATGTGATTCTACCGATCTCTACCGATTTTTTTTTTTTTTTTTTTTTTTTTTTTATGTGCTATGTAAACTCTGTTTATAAGTATTTACACAATTATGCAATTTGTTAGATGAATTACCTCCAACAATTGCATATAATACACGTAATAGTGGATAATGGAAGTCGTGTGTTTGTTGCACACCAGATTTTTCTTTCCTTCATTTTTGAAGTTTGTGAATTTATTTTAAACCAGTCCTGATATCGTTTTTATATGTTTTTTAAAGTAATGATGCATTACAGCCAGTAAATAAAGAGTTAATAGCGTCACGTACCTGTAACGTGCGCAAGAATTTTTTCTCAGCTGTAATTTTTAATCTTTTGCCAGTATTTCTGTGTAAGTTTTATATGATACACACACAAGAGATCCCCGATGATGTAATCAATTCATTAAACTTCCATTAATTTGATTTCTTCTAATTTCGATCATTTTCCAATATGTTTATATTTCGTAATTTCGTATATTTTGATCATTTTAAATTCTTTGATATATATATATATATCCCTATGTAACATTTTTGATATCTTGGTATTTAATTTTTTCTTTGGTTTTATATTATTAAAATAATGAACTATTATTATTATTATTATTATTGTTATTATCATTATATACCAAAAACACTTATATAGCATATATAACTGAAGCTGTTGTCAAAATAAATAAATGATTCCTTAGAAATGGTTTTTACTATTTATATAAATATCATATTTCAGATTAAATCTTTTCCTTAAAATTTAATTATCGTAAATATATCATGTTGATGAAAAGATATGTAAAGCATATAAAATATTTATATCCCTAATACATTTAAAATTACTGAAAACTCAGGTAACGTTCTGATAAGAATTATTTCAATATTATTTCATTCAATCATATGAACTCTTCAATGAGCTGTCATAAGTATGCTTGCCACCAAAATCATACAATTTTTTACCTCCGTTGAAGAATTAATGTAACAAAATAAAGCAATAAAGTATCGTAGATATTACATTTACTTGTACTTAATGAGCTTCAAAATAACGGTTTAACAGCTTCTCTGTAATTAACTGTCCATTTATTAACGTAATATGTCTTTCAAAACTGTGTTCAATAAAAATGATAATATCCAAAGTGAAACAGAATAAAATCTGAATTCAATGCGAGGGTCAACACATGTCCAGAGGGTATAGTCTATATCAGTGTCTCGGCAAAAAGGTCAGCCATTATTATAAAGATGATTGCTTCCGATATCTATCTTTGAGGAAAAGATAATATTAGGGTTTCGGAGCAGATGGACTGGAATCGATTTATGAAGACATTCTGTGCCACCTGCATGAGATATAAGACAAATATTATTCGTTATATATTGATAAACTTTTATTATTATTATTATTATTATTATTATTAATTTTTGTGTATTTTCAATGCATTTCTTTTGTTATATACAGGGGGTTTGAAAAATATTCACTTGGGTTTTAATTCCGCAAATACTGACATTAAATGGTTAATTTCTTTTGTGACAGACATCACATCTCTCAGACAACTTTCTTGTTCAGATTTAAATACGTCGAACCTCGGTAACGTCAAGAGGGATAAAAAAAATTGTACATGTTATAAGTAGTTCATGTTATCAGAAACTAATCTTCATATAACTAAACTAATATTCATTTTCATGGAGATTGTGGAAACAGTACATGTTAAAAGTAATTCACGTTAACAGTGTTCCCGTTAACGAGGTTCGACTGTAATAAGATTAATTTATCTTAATGAATTTTGGTGATCCGATATATCTGTATGCCTTGCTTATAAATAACACAAAAATTTTAACTTAAAAAAACTATACTTAATAAGCTGTAAAAAAATTTGTGCCATATTACACAACAATACTGAGGCAGCTTACTTTGCACAACCATGAAAAGAAATATTATCAGCTGTAACTGTGTAACATTACACGGTTACAGCTGGTAACATTTTTGTGGATGGTTTTAGCATGTAAGCTGCCTCAATATTGTTGTGTAATATGGAACTTTTTTTTTCTTTTTTTTTTTTTTTTTTTTTACAATGTAAGATAAAAATATAGCGTGACAAACATAAAAAAAGCAGACATATTTACAGAAATTCATTTTTGTCACCCAATTTCTCTAAACTAAGACATATATGAAATCCAGAAATTTTACACTATAAAAACTATATAAAAAAAAAAAATTAAGATTACGCAACAATATTGAGGCAGCTTACTTGCTACAATCATGTAGAGGAATATTACCAGCTGTGATTGTGTAACCGTAGAATGTTACATAGTTAAGATTCTACTAACATTTCTATAGATGGTTGTGACAAGTACGCTGCCTCAATATTGTTGTGTAATATGGCACAAACTTTTTGTATAGTTAATAAATATGTACAAAATTATTTTATTGCGTACCAGGCATGTCATGTGTGAAAAATTAGATTTATTTTCTGCTTACATCATTTTGAATTTAAATTTTCTTTTTTAATTAATGATATATACATTTTTTATACATAATGTGTTACATTTTTTGACAGGTTCCATACGTTTCGTATCAAGAAAAATGAAAAATAACTGAGTAAGTTGAAAAAAAAACTGAGTAAGATGAAAATTAAAAAATGGTGTTTCTGTCCACTTTTACGTGAAAATAACCAGATATAAATAACAAATTACAGACATGTGTAAGAAAAGGGTACAAAAAAAATATCGTTCAAAATTACAGGTAATTCAATTTTCAGAGCTATTGTTATACCTGCCATTAAAAAAAAAAAAGTCCAGTAAGTAATATATGTTTCACGAACTAATAGCTCGATGTATAAAATTTCTGCCTTATAACATAAAAATTCCCTTAACAAATTCCAAATTAAGTTGTAAATTTGCTTATACGTTTTAAACGAAATTATAATATTTGTAAGAATCTATTCGATAAAAGTGATAATACCTAAAGTAAAGAAAAATACAAACATTTTCATATTAATATTTTCTTTCACATTCGTGTAAAAAAATTAACTATTTGTCTAGCTATCGATGACAAAAAATTTAACTACATTTTTTTTTTTTTTTTTTTTTTTTTTTTACCAAAAAAAAAAATCTCCCTTCACGAGAATGATCTTTTCGCAAGCCACGTTCAATTCCATCAATTCTTTCTATAGTTATGAATTTTTAAAATGTCTACAGACTTATGCGACAACCTGCATATATGTACATGATGTATATAATCGTAAATCATGATAGTATTTAGCATACAAAAGATACATTACTAATGCCAACTTCATCCAAAAAATATAATTAAATAAAACCAGGTTTAATTTTAGAGATATATTCTCAGTATTACTGGCACGAATAAAGTAGGCATATTAAACATTCATTTTGGCAATACTAAACTGAAAAAAAAAAAATGAAATTATTAAATGGAATTAAAAGAATGGTATAATACACAATTGTATAAGCCCTTTTTGCAGCTATAAACAAAGCGTGTGTGATATAAAAACAAGAGTTAAACTTAAAATAGTATATATGTATTCATATATGTGTCTATTGTTAAACAAAATAAAATAGTATGTATTAGAGATCAAAATAAATTCTAATTATATGTGCAAATGCAGCAGTTTGAATTAAAATGCAAATATATGTAAATGAAATAATATTTAGCATATAATAATGTAGCAATAATATAGCAATGATAATATTTAGCATATAAAAAATACATTACACTGCGCTGAAAAAAAAAATCGAGCTCTGATACCATTCTTGCTGATTCTTATGTAAAATGACCTCCTGAATCCGATTATGAGTACCATTTTGCCCAGTCACCCACCGTTTTCTAGGGATACCACCCCCTCCCCCAATTTTTATCACTGTTCGGTAATTTTATGGCCATGAATTTGATTTGGAGAATGGGAAAAAAATAATATAACACTTAAAAACAAAAATATATAATGTTTGATAAATAACATTAATAACGGATTAAAAAAATATAAGAAATGTAATACATAATTTCAGTGGCAAATCCTCTCCTAAATTTTCCCCTTACCGCAAATGTTCATGTTTTAGAATTTTCCAATTCTGTATTCCCTCAGAAGATATTTAACTGCAAAAATAACCCTCCCCCCCCCTCCTCCTAAAAATCCAATTTATAGCCATAAAGTTACCGAAAAGTGATAAAAATAGGGGGCCGGATAAAAACAGTGGGTGGTAGGGCAAAATGAGCGTCATATTCGGATTCAGTAGGTCATTTTACATAAGAATTTGTCAAAATGGTGTTGGGGCAATTTTCATGTAGAGCAGTGTTATTAATGCCAACTTTATCCAAAAAATGTTATTAAATAAAACCATGATTAATTTTAGAGATATGGTCTCAGTATTAATGAGAAGAACAAAATAGGTATAATAAACATTCATTTTTCAGTACTAAATAGTAAAAGAAATTATGTGATAAAAATTAAATTATTAAATTAAATTAAAAGGTTGAATTTCTTTATGTGCATTACTGATTTTACTGTGTAAATATTTTAATCTAATATAAGTAAAAACAATATTTGTATAACAATTGGCTTATAAAACTTTGAAGTATTTTATTGCCATTTGTATTTTTATAGAAGACTTTTCAGTACAAAATTGTTATATTTATATTGGAACATATCGCATAAAAATATCACTGTTTTATTTTTGTTTGTTTTTTTGCTTCTTTAACGACAAGTTTCTATTTCTTATTTTTCCTTTGAGACATTGATCAGCACATTTTCACAAAAAAGAAAAATTGACACATCAACTTTCTCCTTCCCGTCTTTATTATTATTATTATCATCATTATTTTGTTTTTATTTTTATTGTGAATTCAATACATTCTTCTATTTCAGCGAAGCAGTCACTTTTAGATTGCATTTAAGCCCTCAATAACAAAAATTTGAAAATTTATTTTTATTTATTTATTTATTTTTCAAAGCCTGAAATTTTATAGGAAAACCAAAAGTTTATCCGTTTATACAATTTTCATAAAAAAAAATAAATAAATAAAAAAAAATAAATAAATTAAATAAATTAAACCATTGAAATAAAAATTAAGTTTGTTATTTTCCATTTCTGGTAATTTTATCGACCAATCTTAAAACTCCATTTGTATAAAAATTAAAAATGTTTTTTTAGATTACATCTGAGCACTCAAGAACAAAAATTTGAAAATTTATTTTTATTTTTATTTATTTATTTATTTTTCAAAGCCTGAATTTTTATAGGAAAGCCAAAAGTATATCCGTTTATACAATTTTCATTAAAAAAAAAAATAATAAATAAATAAACCATTTCTGTTATTTCATCGACCAATCTTAAAACTCCATTTGCATAAAAATTAAAAATGCATTTCCAGTTAGAAAGTAATTAAAATTTATTACAATATTTATTTTTATTTTTTCTACTTCTGCTGACAATGTTATAGTAATTAACAAGTTTTTAACTTATTACAAAACAAAGAGACATCCTGTAAGTAAATATAATGTTACCAACATATTATTTATTTGAAAACAAATACTTATTTATTTTCTTATGTCATGACGTTCTTTTTCTTTGACATATACTGTCATTATCAGTGCTATTGTTTTTTTTTTTCATTTAAAGTATGTCAGGAGTGCTTTCATTAATATGTAGAACACCCTCATATGTGGGCGGAGAATATTGAATATTTACAAACTTCACAGGAAAAACATTTACTTGACTTGTAAAGGAGTTTCTTGACGCAGTCGTGATCTTTGGCTAGTGTAGATATCTGCAAGAGAAGTTGAATTAACAATATTTCAATAAGGAGTCCAATGGCAGTCATCAGGAAGTCTTTATTTTGTGAAAAGTCTTTTAAAACAAAATCAAGGATAAATATTCTTAGAATCTTAAAACACAAAGCGTTGGTTATTATAATAAAAATTCAATAACCCTAGTGAAACGTTGAGATTGTCGCATAAGATGGGGGAGAGAGCGAATGTAATTACGTTATTATTATACTATGATCTGGAGCAGTTCTGAGATCCTTACCCTAGAACAGATCCGAGATGTCTGAAGAAAAAGAGCCAAATTTTAGAAAAACAGCCAAATTATAGGGCTAAATATTTTCATTGTTTATCGGATAAAACAATGTTAATTTTTTTGAATTTGCAATGACGGTTTATAATTGTAGTAACCCTTCAATCGCCAATATTTTGCCAAATTACCGTTAGACGAGAGAAAGAGACGGTTAAGAAATGCAGTCATCAATAATTGCGCAATCTAAAATAAATTACATCCTGTGTTGAAATAATATAAATTCTGACAATGAGTTTCCTTGTTTTATGACTATTTGAGAACACTTTTTATTTTATAATTACGTTTAATGTCAGAATTTCCGTTAGATATTATTATTTTGATTTTCTTTTTATCGCATAAAATAAATTACTTCTCTATTTAAAATAAGATAAACATGTTATTTATAATTTAGATATAAAACATATATAATTTAGATTTCTGAATGATGTGTGTTATTGTTTTATGTTAATAAATAGTGTAGGTCGTATGTATAATTAAAATTGTGTAATTTGTAATGACACCTAAAAAAAAACAATTCTTTCTTCAAATGTCTGAAAACAAATTATGTGAATAAAATATCACACATGAAATTTAATTATTTTTATATTGCGAAAATGCATTACTTTATCATTAGATTTTGTTTTAAATAAAAACTCAATTAAAATTTAACTAAATATATGTGAACACCTTCACATATTTCTCCCCTTCGCCTAAAAAGAAAAAAAAAATCGAAAGGTAATCAAAAATATCGCTCTCTCTCGCATCAAGACAAAAACATACTAAAAATTTCAAAATAACTTTCTATATAAAATCAATAATACTTTAAAAATATTTTTCATATTACAAAGTGGCTAATAATGTAAAATTAAACATCAAATATATATAATACCAATAATTAATTAGAACTTGTTTGTACTGGACATAGTTATCTTTCATAAGAAGCAACAATGTATATTGAAATCATGACATTATAATTATAAAATAAGCAATGCAATGTAGTATTTATAATAATTCACAGCTCTATGACAATGCATTCTCAACAAATTTTTCTTGAAAATGTATGACAAATTGAAGGCAAGGAAAAAGGAAATCAATAATTACAAAATTAAAATATTTTAAGTATTCACAAGTTTATGCAATCTATTAATTTGCCTGAAATTATTTATTATTTACTAATTTCAATAAAAGAATATTTTGATGAGATATTTTGGTATGAGAAATTTTTTTTTAGAATATAAAGAAAGTACCAGAACGCCAATATGTGAAGACCTAAAATTTATACAAATTGAGCCAGTGTGTGTGAATCAGTATACAAATTATAATTGACATTATGGGTTGTGAGGCCACAGCCAAAAATAACTTACTGAGTTAGGGTGTGAGGCAGAAGAGGCATATATATTATGTGTAAATAAGATTACAGCAAGCATTCTGCAACACGACATAATTAAATGTCTTTTGTTTGTGTAAAGTGAATTGCGAAAATGAAAAAAAAATATAGCCCAACCAATAAAGTAATAGGACACAAGTATGAAGTCTGGAAAGTTTTTAATAGAAAATGTAATTAGTTTTTTTTGTTCAATTATAGTTAATCATTTCTAAAAAAAAATGAAGTAAGTTCATTTTTCAAATATTATGTGGTTTAAAAATGAAGAAAGATATCAATATACTACTAATTCCCTTTTCCTTAACAAATATAATAATTTATAAAACATGAATCACAACTGAAAAGTGTAAATTGTCAACATGAACAAATTCTAATAATATTTTAATAATATTTATATTTTATTCTATTAATAATATGTATTATTCGTGATGTTTGTATTGAATAATGATTAAATAATTGAGAAATACAAAATGTTAAACTTGTTAAGTATGCATGATACGATACTTTTTTTTTTTTTTTTTTGTGTGTGTGTGTGTGTGTGTGTTTAGATCACTTACGTCTTGGACGAAGATGTGTAAATATTAGAACCTATATATTTTATATTTATTTATTTATTTTTACACAATACTGCAAGGTAAGCCATGTGAAATAATGTGTAAGACGGATAAAATTATGTGCATTTAACAAAAGTAACCCTATTGCAAGACTAGAATGACTAGATTTACATGCAGGTTACCTTAAAAGTGTATGTATATAGTGTATAAAAATTGAATAGTTCCTTTTTTTTTTTTTTTTAAATAAGGAATAATGGACAAGAATATTAAATAAAAATTGAAGTATTTGTGAAACTCTTTGTAATTGTGTATGTGGTATTATATATGTATAAAATAAATAACATATAAGTGTACATGTGTACAGTTAGAAAACATCTGTATCTCGAAAAATTACACATTCATGTGAATCATTAAAAAAAATGACTCACAGTGTTTGCAAATTGGAAAAATACCATAGAAAGAAATAAAAATGTTCAAGTGCAAAAATATTTTCTTTTTTTTATTCTTTTTTTTTTTTTTTTTTTATACCCATAATATGAAACATTAAAAATTTATAATTAATATTCTGCATAATTAATGAGAAAAATTGTATGATAGACTCTTTAACTTTATCTATTTATTTATTTATCCCTTTTTGTGTGTGTGTGTGAAAAGGAATTAAAAAAATTTTTAATACAAGGCAAAATTCTTAAACATAAGGCCACAAATAATTAATTGAAAATGTCCTCTGAAAGAGACTGCAATGTTTCACAAAAATGTCTCATCACTCACTGTCCCAAAATAAAAAAATATATATCGATCCAGCCGAAAAATTGTTTAGACAATGAATAACAAAACAGTAAAAAAAAACTCATGCAACACTATGATGTGCATGTCACTCATAGGAGCTCAGTACATAAGTTCTGCAAAACACTACAACCCCACACAAAAAATTATCTTAAATTTTTGACTAACGAAAAAGAAATAGCTGCACTAAAAATTTAAGAATTTATAATTTTAGAGAAAATATTCAATAACCAGAATTGCGAGAAGTGTCCATTCTACCTTCTGTTGAATGTTATGTGTAAGATGGATAAAATTTTATCATTTTTATTATTATAATTATAAATAATTTATCTTTTATAAATTTCTAACTATATTTTACAAAAAAAGGAATAACAAATTTAAAATTAAAATATTGCTGATCACCTGACATGTGAGCACATGACATGCCAAATATTTAAGTCAGAGAAAAGTGTATAAACTCAGAAGAGAACATGGCTGAATAATTGGGTTGTGAGGCCAATTAAAACATGCCATAATGTGTGAAATGTGTCAAAACGTGTAAAAATGTGTAAAGTAACTATTGAAAACATTGCCATTTAACCGTACCCCAAATTAATCAAATGACAATGAAGTTCTGACCTAAAAGACAGCACGCATAAGAACTCATGTACATAATGCAGCAAAAATGTATACAGAAAGAAACATATAAATTTGTTACTTATTTGTGATGTTTTTTTTTTTTTTTTTTTTATCGGTAAAATTACCCTGCAAGCAAGTAGAAAAAAAAAAAAAAATGAAAAAAAAATTACATTCTCTCTATATATATATTACTAATAACTTTAAAACAAAGTGTATGTTTAATTGTATTCGTATATTAATCATAAAATACTTCAAAATGGAGAGAATAAAATGTAAACAATAGTATAATTAGTGTATTATTGTGTTATGAAATACTGTCATTCAAAATTGAGCATAATTATAAATATTACATATATATATATATACTCCTTTATTGGCTTATGATTATAAAAAATATTTGATTTTTTTTTTTTTTTTTTTTTTTTTTTAGTATGAAGATTGCATGTGTGTGTGTGTTGAAAAAGGTGAAAATATACATACTTTACATCTAAGTATATACAGTAAAATAACCAATACAATATGTGTTTATTTAACTTATTGTATATATTTATTAAAAATAATTAGTGAATGTTTGAAAAAAAATGTTCGAATAATAAGATTAATGTAAGATGTGGTTTACCCAACACAATTTTCGGTGTTGAAAATTTAAACTTATAGTCAAATATCAGCACATTATATAAAAACAATCTGCAGAATATACAGACCAAAGCAACACAATTGTGTGAACAGGGAGTGAGTGTTTATGTATATTTATTTTATTTATTTTTTAACAAGAAGCTGTGATAACATAGTTAATTTAATTTAATTTTTTTTTTTTTTTTTTTTTTTTTTTTAATTGCGAGATTAAAATTCTCAATAACTTTCAATTATGTCCGTAAACATTCTAGAATGGTATTACTGATGAAAAAAAAAAAAAAAAAATAGCCACAATATTATTATTTATGATCTCTGATGACAGCTCTTTAATTAATAATGAAATAAAAAAAAATGTGCACATGAAATTGTTTAAAAAAAGGTCATGACAATATAAACTTCTAATGAGTTCAACGAGGCCTCTTAAAATGAGCTTAAAATCAATATAAAGACTAGCTACAAGGGCTATCATAAATGCTCATATCAAATTCCATAAAAACTCGAGTAAAGGAAGCATAAATAACTTCTCAATAAAAGATGAATTCAAATTGTTCATCAAGTCGACTAAAAATTAATCATAATCATCTGACATGTATAAAAAAGCAAAAAATATTTGCTCAAAAGTTGCGCAACGCTGTTTTCTAAAAAAAATGATGCATCTAATACACAAGGCCTGATATTTGATGTTATAAAATTTGCTAGCAATTAGATGTAAATATTAATATTAATGTATACATATTAATAAAAATAAAAAGATACACATACGAATAAGAATATAAACCAACAAATAAATATTTATGATAAAATGTGAGTAAATAAGTATATATGATGCTTTAACACAGTTAAATTATATTTACATTAAAAAAAAAACATAAAAATATTACTATTCTTCTAATTACTATTTCCTTTAATATTTTTTTATGCATGGTGAGTGACAGATATACATCTCAGTCTTTCAGAAAGAATAAAAATATAAAAATAAACATGCTTCAACAAAATATTTTCACCATTGTATGAATAAAAAGAGTGTATCCATTTCATTTCTCCTTATTTATTTATCCATTGTTAGCCTCTCAGTTTCTTTGTTTATAAATTTTGTTTGATCAGTATAATCAAGTTCTTGTAATATATGAAAGAAAAATAAACAAACTTGATGTGTGTAAAAAAGCGTAAACAAAAAAAAAAAATATATAAAAAACTGTTTTTGTACAGTGTTAAAAATATATATATAGGCATAGCAAATTAATACGAAAGTGAATTTTTGAATGTACGTGAAAGATGAAATATGTAAATTTATAGCAATGTGTGAAAATAAGAACATCATGCATGTAAAATATTATGGGCGGGAAAGTCTTTTATGAACAACAGCTGTTTTACTGTAATGACGAAATCCCGTCACATCTACATGCAGTGAACAAATGTAAAAAAATGAGAAAAATATTTAATAAATAGTTTATCAATTTAATTACCTTATTGCCTTCATTTAATTATTATTTTTTTTATTTATATATGAATATGAAAAACAAATGCAGAACTGTAAATTTAGCAAAGTAAATATTTTGTTTTAATGAAAATAAAATTCTAGCAAAAGTAAAATTGTGCAATGCAAGGCAATCAAGGCAGATCTCTCTCCATAAAGAAATCTGGCCAGGATTTCCGAAGAAAGAAATACACCCCGAGTACCAAGCAAACACTACTGCATTCAAGACGTCATTAAATGCAACAGTGGGGCACAAAATTACAAAAATTAAATCTTAATAGGAAATGTGTAAAAATTTTGAAATGTAGAAAGGATAATTATAATGTGTACGTGTAAAGAAAAGTTACCTAAAATCATTATGTAAAATTGAAGTATTTTGAAATGTTCAGCAAGAAGATATGAGAACATTTTAATGAAGGGCTACCTATTTGTGACAACAATGTAAACTATGTGTGAAATAAATTTATTGGGTGTAAAACAAGAATGAAGAAAAAAAAATATAGAAATAAGTTTAAAAAAAATAAAACAATGTATAAATAGATAATACTTAAAAATATTTATGGTCTTACCAAAATAAAGTAAAGCATATTTCAAATACAAAGGCCAATATACTTTATGTAGACTTCAACCTGAAACACTGAGAACAGATTTAACTCGTTTATCTTGTTATTCGATATAAACAACCTTGATCTTAGATGTGCAATTAAACATCACTCTTTTCAGAATTGAAAAAGATGAGATATTATAATATTTATTACTTATTAAGTCTAGATATTCCATATTTTCTTTTTAAAAAGTAAATCTATTTCAACTTTTATAACATATAAAGTTGATAAAATGTATATATATTCATGTGCATTTTAAATTACCTGACAGAAAATTCAAAAATCTCAAATTCTCTAAACGAAATTATTATGAATCTAAAAATGCTTCCCTATAAAATTGATAATATATATATTTGTATGAATTACCCATCATTTTAATATACAGATTAAATACAAGAAAAAATATATAGAACGTATAAATAAGCAAGAGTACTACTATGCAAGTAAAAATTATAATAAATATAAAACGAGAAAAATATAAATTTTAAATTATTAATACATATACTTTTTAATTAATAATTAATAGAATTGCGTGCTCCATTCAAAAACTATTTAAGTGTTATATAATATACAAAGTTTAATTTTCTACCTTCAAACACTTTCTTCAAAACTAAGGAAAAAGTACTTACCAATCTTGAACAATCAAAAAAAAAAATTTTTTTTATTTATTTATTTATTCATTATTATTATTATTATTATTATTATTATTTTTTTTTTTTTTTTTTGAAGCACTGAAATTCGTATATTTTACGAAACTAAACCGATATTCATTACAGCAACTTGCTCTTCCTGGTAAAATAGTTCATTTTCCTAAATTATCGAAGTTTTGAAGGAAAGTTTCAAATATTCGTAGTGCCCACATAATTATCCACATTCGTAGTACGTAGTAGTCTTTTTGAACGTAGGAAAAAAAAATACTTCTATATGTTTAAGGTTTTCCTCCTGTATGAATGTGTATATAATAATGGAATGTCACATTTTTTTCTTGTGTTTGTACGAAAATGACGATTTTAATATAAAATTTCTTAATGCAGAGATAACAATGTATGGTTTATATACTTTTCTGCAAAACAGCACACACAGGGAGAATCCATACAGGAATGCAAATACAGCAGCCCCTGCCAGGGATGGAAATGCACGATCATTAGAAAACGAAAAAAATATCGAGAACTCTGTTTTATTATTAACGTAGAATTTTTGTTCACAAGAAGAGGTGTAAAATATGATGCGGAAATTATTTTCTTAAGTTGAACAGAAGAAAACACAAGTGGCAAAAAAATGTAGAATATCACTGTATTGTTTGGCGTAAATTTTGATCGGGATTGCTTGAATGGAAAATATCCGAATACGATGAAGGTTATATTGGGTCCGAAACAGCTGCAAGTAAATCGAGAGAATGGCACACACTCCAAAGTACTGTCGCCTGAACAGAAAGACAGGAGTTGGGAAGTCCTTTATCCAAAAACTAATCCATTGTCTCTGTAAGTTAACAGGTAAAAATGCTGTTACTAAAGCAACTAGTGTATCCATTTTCTCTTTAAAATATAATAATTCTTGGAATTTTTCTTTAGCACTATTCATTATACAAAAAAAAAACTTCTTCTTTAGTCCTTTTGAAATTTTCAAAACAAAGAGTGTAAATAGTTACTTCAGTTTCACCTAAATCTAATCACCATTCTACAGTCTTTCAAAGTACTCTAGTTTTTTTTAAAGTTTCTAGAGTCTTTCTTCTAGAAAGTTTTTCAAAACCAAAAATATGACTTTGATGCTTTTCGATGGCAAAGTTTAAGTAACAACTTGCGAAAAATATTTAATAAAATATATATAAGAATAAATACAGCCCCTCTCCCCCATGTCGACCAATCTCAACTCCTGGTGCTTTGGCACCAAGATATGTAAAGGAGTTTCTTGACGCAGTCGTGATCTTTGGCTAGTGTAGATATCTGCAAGAGAAGTTGAATTAACAATATTTCAATAAGGAGTCCAATGGCAGTCATCAGGAAGTCTTTATTTTGTGAAAAGTCTTTTAAAACAAAATCAAGGATAAATATTCTTAGAATCTTAAAACACAAAGCGTTGGTTATTATAATAAAAATTCAATAACCCTAGTGAAACGTTGAGATTGTCGCATAAGATGGGGGAGAGAGCGAATGTAATTACGTTATTATTATACTATGATCTGGAGCAGTTCTGAGATCCTTACCCTAGAACAGATCCGAGATGTCTGAAGAAAAAGAGCCAAATTTTAGAAAAACAGCCAAATTATAGGGCTAAATATTTTCATTGTTTATCGGATAAAACAATGTTATTTTTTTTGAATTTGCAATGACGGTTTATAATTGTAGTAACCCTTCAATCGCCAATATTTTGCCAAATTACCGTTAGACGAGAGAAAGAGACGGTTAAGAAATGCAGTCATCAATAATTGCGCAATCTAAAATAAATTACATCCTGTGTTGAAATAATATAAATTCTGACAATGAGTTTCCTTGTTTTATGACTATTTGAGAACACTTTTTATTTTATAATTACGTTTAATGTCAGAATTTCCGTTAGATATTATTATTTTGATTTTCTTTTTATCGCATAAAATAAATTACTTCTCTATTTAAAATAAGATAAACATGTTATTTATAATTTAGATATAAAACATATATAATTTAGATTTCTGAATGATGTGTGTTATTGTTTTATGTTAATAAATAGTGTAGGTCGTATGTATAATTAAAATTGTGTAATTTGTAATGACACCTAAAAAAAAACAATTCTTTCTTCAAATGTCTGAAAACAAATTATGTGAATAAAATATCACACATGAAATTTAATTATTTTTATATTGCGAAAATGCATTACTTTATCATTAGATTTTGTTTTAAATAAAAACTCAATTAAAATTTAACTAAATATATGTGAACACCTTCACATGACTGTTTTATTTTTCACTAGAAACTAGTAGCATTATTGTTGTTTTTTACTTTATTTTAATTTTGTTATCTGCAAAGAATGAATATTTATTTCTTTTCCTTGCTTCATCGTATGCAATATTCTTACTTATACATTCTGTGTTAACACTTAACCGTTCATTGTTTTCGCACTATAACCAAACATTTAAAATTTGTTTATACAACAATTTTTCAATGCTTTTTCCTTGTTTTAATCAATTTTTAAACACTTGTTCCTCTAATGTTAGATAGGTTGCATTACTACACAGAAATTTAATAAGTGATGTTTCAGAGTAAGCCATTTGCAGAAGTCATTTTAAATTTCTTAGTAGGTGCGAGTGCACCCTGTTGTTTGAGGATGCACTTGCGTATAATTTTTCACCTCATGAAGAACCGTGTCATTATTTTGATCTGAAACAACTGTTGTGAATTTTTACAAATTATTGTGTTTGCTTACAAAGTTACTTATTAATTAAATTAATTAGTATTTGTGTTTAATTAGGTTACCATATAGTTATTTAAACAAAAAATTATGACTAAAGAAATGGATTTCGATTTGGGTTTCCAGTGCGAGTACTATTCTTGTCCTTATTCTCTATTTTCTATCCAAGTTTGTGCTACCAATTTGGAATCACCCTGTATATAAAACAAAATCACTTGTCCATTATAGTTCATTTTTTAGAACCTATGTACAGTAACCGCCGCTTAATAAAATCAATGGTTAATAAGGTCAGCCGCTTAATCTGACCAAATCGCCAGGACTGGAATCAAATCAATACAAACTTAAGCCGCTTAATAAAACCAGCATCGCCGGTTAATAAACTAAAACGTATCTCAGCAGCCAAAAATATCATTTATGCACACTAAAAAAATTTTTTTACTTACTTTTTTTTTTTTTAAATAGAAAAAGAAATTAAAGCACAACAAACTCTCCGTTATTGCTCATTGTTGAAAATTTTACACTTGCAGCAGAGTTACAAATTAAAACTTATCAAATTGTAATTTATCTCCGTAACAATTTCAAGGAATGTATTTTTCAAAACGCAGTAATAACATACAAATTTGATTTGAAATGATTTTATTATTATTATTATTATTATTAGAAGGCAATTTCTAGTTCTTATTTTGAAATTACTATAATTCATGAAGTTTAAACGAAAAGATTTTAAATTTATAAGAACAGCGTGAACTTTCGGTAAAGTAATGATGATTTTCCTCTAACGAAAGTGCACGGGAACTTAGAATGCACTTAATTTACTTATATCAAAGAAACAATTGGTTAATTATCTACCAAAAATTAATTAATATTGTTTACTAATTCCATTATTCGTTACCTTTTGAAGTTTCTTTCAAAATTCAGTGAAGTAATACTTTTTCCTTAAGGGCAGAACGTTCGCCGGATATAAAAATCCGCCGCTTAATAAAATCACTTTGGCTCAGAACAAATGTGATTTTAATAAGCAGCGGGAACTGTATATTTATTTTGTATAAAACAATTTTTTTTAGTTTTCTTTTCTTATTCTTCTTCTTACCATTATTTTTGCTATTAGTGTAAATATCAACGTTATTTATGGGCGAAATTATTCATATTTCTTTTTTTCTTTAAATGTATATTTTATTTTTGTCTTGTGTGTGACTATATCTATATATAGGTGTTTGTTTGTTAAAAAATAGAAGGGGCTTTTTCTTTGTGTGTGTGTATGTGTGTGCATAAACCTTTAACGACATAAAGTGGAATTTTGCAAAATTTTCAATGAATTCCGATGTAACAAACTTTGATTAAAACCAATATAATTCTGAAATTTCAAAGACATGGGCGTGACACCTTTTTCTTTCTCTTTTCTTCGAGTTTTGTATTGTTTTTTAATAAGGATTTACTAAGTATCCCTGAACTCATAAACTAAGAAAATAAGGATGGTAGCTCATGTAAAACGAATACATAATGCATGGAATTCAAGTTGGTATTCTATGGTTATGATTTCCTATTTCTATGAAACCTTCTGTGGGTCTCATAGAATGCTTTACTGGAATCTCAGTTTGTAAATTAAACTCACTGTAACGACACTATTTTGTCGATATTTTTATAGACTTATTTTTTTTTTTTAATAAAGCCGTGGAAAATGCTTTATAGAGCTTTTTATCATATTGGGTAACACAATTTTACCCAAGCATAGATTGCCCTATGGAACGAGTTTGAATTTAATAACCTCTGATTTTATATGATGTAGTTTCATGGAATTTTTTACCATGGAATTTTTCACTATGCAACAACTGCCCATTGCATTGTTCTAGTACAAAAAAAAAAAAAAAAAAATCGACGCAATACCATCTTCAACCTACACTATTATATTGTCATATTTAAAATGCACTAACAAATTACATTAATACTACATTAATATATTGCGCTAATATTACATTAATTTACACTATAATATTTAAAGTGTTAAATTAAAAAATATATAAAGGTTTTCCATTAAGACTGATACAATTGAAAAATAAGAATAAACAGATAAATTATTCAGTGAGACACTTTTTTTTTTTTTTGAAAGCTTACATTATGCCATTAAGTATGAAAATAATATCGTTCATGTCAGCACAACATCTTTCATGTCAGCACCCTGTACATACCGTATTTTATCAACCCAATTTATCATCACTCTTTCACATAAATTTGGTGTTATTTCACGAATAACACGTCCAATGTTATTTTTTAATTGCTCAATTGTTATTGGATTATCAGCATAAACTTGTGACTTAACATATCCCCAAAGAAAAAAATCACAATCGATCGAGTCGATTAACTGAATGATATCGTCCATGAATTTTTCTCAAATTTCTCTCAGTATTCACATATGAACACTGATTTTGATAAAACAATTTTATAATTTCGAAACGTTGTTCAAGCGTGTATCTTTGCATGATTAAATGGTATAGCATACTAAACACAAATGACACAAGAAATGTCAAAAAATAATATGCAGTGTTGCCATTCTAACCATTTAAAATTGTATCATCCTTATTAGAAAACCCTTTATATTCAAACACCATATAAATGAAATTTACATTATTAGTTTCATAGATATATAGAGGGTTTGTTTTTTTTTATATAGAGGACATCTAAGTAATTGAAAGTAAAAAATAAATGCCTTTCCTTTTTCTAAAACTAAAATTATACAAAGATTCAATATATGTAATTTAAAAATTCATTTCATATTATCGAGTCGTTTGCGCTTTAAATAACACAAAAGATAATTTTAAAATTTAACACTTTTAACAAATGGCGTTATTTCATAAATTTAATACATGCATTAGGTGTAAAAATAATAAAATTCGCATTTTTTTTTATGAAAAGCTAGAATAAATATTTTTTGAAAGCATTACTGCATTAAAGTACAAGATCTATGTGCTACTCTTAAATGGGTCAAAAAAATTTATGCAAGGGTAGTTGTAATTTAAAGGCGCAATTGTAATTAAAAAGTAATAACAGTAGTAGTAAATTTTCTTTTATAAAAACTATGACTTACTTTATTTTCTAAGCATTGCTTTAATTAAATTCCTTGAATTAGAACTTTGAACATTTGTGGGGTCTTCTGCAGTTTAACCTTTTGCCGGCCCTAAAAGCTCAACACAAGGAATGCTGCCTAATTTAGGAACGTTTTTATTCAACTGTCTCCAATAATTTTCCGGCGTGATATTTGACATACATAATGAATGAATAAGCTTCAAACTGATTAAACCATAGATATAGTAATAAGACATAGATTGGTCAACGAGAGGGAAAAAGTGATACCTTTTTTTTTTTTTTTTTTCGGGAAAAGTCACTCTAATGGCTGTCTTTCCCCGAGTAAATCACACAGGAATACACACGGATAATTTAGTAAATAAAATTTATGAATAATTTATTTACTAAAGGTGAATGAAAAACACCAGATGCAGTTTCAAATTCATTTTTCTTTTTATTCTTTTTTTCAATACTCTCTAATGGCTGATTTTAGAACTTTTTTCGGCATCATTTTTTTGCTCGATAACATGGGGATGATAGATCTATATATATTACTATATCTATGGATTACACAAGCATTACAGTTAAAATTTAGTGGTATATATTGAATAAAAAAATCCCTAATTTTGGCGACGCTGACCAGAAGAATGAAATAAAATAAGACCGGCAAAGGGTTATTTATTTATTTTTTTTTTTTTTACAACTCGATTCTGCCGACATTCAGAGTGACATTTGACAAATGTAGTACTTTGACAACATATCAAAATCATTTTAGAGACTTTTAATAATCATTTGATTCATTTAATGAATTGAACGATTGTTATGAAATCAGTTCATTCCGCAACGGTTACTCTAATTCTTCCAAACAATGACTCTCAACATAAGCACGTGACTATCTCTCAGAGGTAAACAATAGCCACATTCAAAGCGACGAATCGTCTTCTAATGGGACCCAATTAAGAGGTTAAACTGATAATAGGGTGAAAAAAAGGAATGAATCAAAGGTGTGCTGAATAAAAAATGCATCTTGTAATACCTTCAACAAAAAGGTCATGGAACTCTGTAGAGACTGACTCGTTTGTGACGTCATAACAGTAAGTTCATGTGGGTCAGAGTTTCAGGAAGCTTTTTAAAAAGTCGCTCGACCAGGGAGACAGAAGTCTTTTTATTTTTATTTTTGAAGATACCGTTCGTTTTTAGTTCTGTTTTCGTAACTGTTCGGACTTCATTCAGTTCTCTCAGAACAGCTCGCGATCGCGGGATCAATTTTTCACCGCTCTTCAAGATCGAGATCCTTTTGCTCTTTGTATAATCGGAAGATTTGTCACAGCGTGAGCGATTCTGTGTTTTGATTTGTTTACAGATGTGGCGACAGTTTTGGATGTGATAATCTTCTTTAGAGATATTTAATCTTCTTTTGTGAGGGAGTGTGTATTTGAGGATGTCTTTTTTTATTTTAAGCATCTGTTGAGATGATATGGATAGTTTGACGAAGTGCAAAGGTGTTTTTTATGTGAAGAAAAGCTAAAACATATTTCAGCTGCATCATTGTAAATTTTAGCATTCATATTAATGATAACAGTAGTGAAAATACTGTATTTTTATAAACTAATTCATTTAAGTTTCTTTTTCTGAAAATTTCAAGGATAATTAAAAATAATTTTTTCATGCTTGAGCCGGCATTGTTTACAAAATAATGCACTTATCCTGAACGTCGTTAATCGAATTTGTGATTAACGATGGATTCCCGTTTGAGAAAAGGATGTTCAAAAACCTTTTTAATATTATTTATATATTTTTAAAAAGTTACAATAAACAAATTATTTTATCCTAGATTCTTGAAAATAAATATATACTTATTTTAAAGACTTTATTTTTACTAATAATTCTTCACAAGCCTCTTTAAAAAATAAATAAATAAATAAATAATCATCACTTTCTAATTGAAAAAACTCATAAAATATAAGAATTTTATTTATTTGTGAAAAAACAATTAATATAAAGCTATAAAAGTGTTAAGCGTTTTAAAGTGAAAAGTGAAAAGTGCTTAAAAAATCATTATTTAAAACAGAAAAAAAATATTTTCATTCTGTAAGGAGATAAACATGTTATGAATTTAAACAAAATTAAATATAATCTTATTAATATACACACAATTACTGCATCCGTTTAACGAACTAAATTTACCGTTATTTTGCTACATGTCTCAGGCACATGATATGGTCTGACATTATTAATTAATTAACATTCATCTATAAACAATAATTAACTCTTTTATGTACTTTAATTTTACTTAGCAAAAACAACAAACATCTCGACAAAACATTCATTTATAAACCTCGTATACCGAAATTATTCAAAGTGAAAAGTCAACTACTTCAAGGCAGAAGTGATTTTAAATTTGTTTATAATAGTTATAAAACTTCAAAGTACTCTAATATAGAAGAGAGCCCTTTGCCATCTATTAATGTCAACCAGTTACGGTTGTTTATGAAGCCCATATTAACTGTCATCCTTTATCCAATAATGGATCTAAGAAGCTTTCCATACAGTTATTTGTGGATTTTACTTGCAGTAACTCTGGTAAGTAATTTATGACATTATTGATTATTTTCACCATTATGTATACCTTAAGGAATGCGATTTCTTTATAACTAGGAAAAAACGTTTACTTGTTTTATGCGTTTACTTATTATTTATACTAAAATGATGTTGTTTTTTAGGGAATTATTATTATATCATGATAAATTGATTTGATTCTTATATTATTCTATTCATTATTATAAACTTTAAATACTAATAGTTATGGAAATACTATATTTTATAAAAAAAAATTATTATTATTATTATTATTAATTTTACCATCATAGAATAATAAAACTTTTCATACATGCGAAGTGAAATATAACAATATTAAGCATATTATATTTCTTGAAAACAGTTAGGTTGGTGGGAAAGATATATCGTATTAAATTAAACAGCTCACGTCAGATGGTTGGTTGGTTGGGTTTTGCATCGCACTAGTGTTGCGCAGACGGGCAATCAGCTCACACCAGAAATTCATTATGATAAACTGTAAATACTAATAGTTATGGAAATAGTTCATTTTATAAATTTATTATTATTATTATTATTATTATTATTATTATTATTATTATTATTATTAATTTTATCATCACAGAATAATAAAACTTTTCATGCATGCAAATTGAAATATAACAATATTAAGTACATTAAATTTCTTGAAAACTATTAGGTTGTTTGGAGAGACCTGTCGTATTGGATTAAAAAGCTCACGCCAGAAATTCATTATGATAAACTTTAAATACTAATAATTATGGAAATAGCACATTTTATAAATTCATTATTATTATTATTATTATTATTATTATTATTATTAATTTTACCATCATAGAATAATAAAAAATTTTATACATGCGAATTGAAATATAACAATATTCAGCATAATATATTTCTTGAAAACTATTAGGTTGTTTGGAGAGACCTGTCGTATTGGATTAAAAAGCTCATGCCAGAAATTCATTATGATAAACTTTAAATACAAATACTTATGGAAATAGAACATTTTATAAATTCATTATTATTATTATTATTATTAATTTTACCATCATAGAATAATAAACATTTTCATACATGCGAATTGAAATATAACAATATTAATCATATTATATTTCTTGAAAACTATTAGGTTGTTGGGAAAGATTTGTCGTATTGGATTAAAAAGCTCATGCCAGAAATTCATTATGATAAACTTTAAATACTAATAGTTATGGAAATAGCACATTTTATAAATTTATTATTATTATTATTATTATTATTATTATTATTATTATTCATTTTACCATCACAGAATAATAAAAAAATTTCATACATGCGAAATTGAAATATAACAATATTAAGCATATTATATTTTTTGAAAACTATTTGGTTGTTTGGAAAGACCTATCGTATTAGATTAAAAAGCTCACGCCAGAAATTCATTATGATAAACTTTAAATACTAATAGTTATGGAAATATTGCATTTTATAAATTTATTATTATTATTAGGACTGAGGACTATTAGTCTCAATCTGCGGATTTTTATGATAGTTGGACATTTATCGAAATCTAAAATTTATCGAAAATATAATTGAATAATTTGAAAGCAATGATATAATTTGAAAAAAAAAAACTAATAGTTATCCGTCCTAAACTAAATTCTGCTTTTGCCAGAATTTCATCAAAATCTTTTTTTTTTTTTTTTTATAAAATTAATAATAATCAGTATCGAAACAAACACTATTGAAAAAGTTTTCTTTTAATGATTTAGAATTAGGAAATAAAAAACGTGCATGCAAAATAAAAAAAAAATAAAAAAAGAAGGAAAGAAACAAGATAATTAAATTTGAATTTGAGTTGGTAATTTAAGGATGCAATTGATATAGTAACTTTTTTGTTGTAAATTGCTATTACTATTATTAATTTTATCATCATAGAATAATAAAATTTTTCATGCATGCGAACTGAAATATAACAATATTAAGCATATTATATTTCTTGAAAACAGTTAGGTTGGTGGGAAAGATCTATCGTATTGAATTAAACAGCTCACACCAGAAATTCATTGTGATAAACTTTAAATACTAATAGTTACGGAAATAGTGCATTTTATAAATTTATTATTATTATTAGTAGTAGTAGTATTGATTTTATCATCATACAATAATAAAACTTTCATACATGAGAATTGAAATATAACAATATTAATCATATTATATTTATTGAAAACTATTAGGTTGTTGAGAAAGATTTGTCGTATTGGATTAAAAAGCTCATGCCAGAAATTCATTATGATAAACTTTAAATACTAATAGTTATGGAAATAGCACATTTTATAAATTTATTACTATTATTATTATTCATTTTACCATCACAGAATAATAAAAAAATTTCATACATGCGAAATTGAAATATAACAATATTAAGCATATTATATTTTTTGAAAACTATTTGGTTGTTTGGAAAGACCTATCGTATTAGATTAAAAAGCTCACGCCAGAAATTCATTATGATAAACTTTAAATACTAATAGTTATGGAAATATTGCATTTTATAAATTTATTATTATTATTAGGACTGAGGACTATTAGTCTCAATCTGCGGATTTTTATGATAGTTGGACATTTATCGAAATCTAAAATTTATCGAAAATATAATTGAATAATTTGAAAGCAATGATATAATTTGAAAAAAAAAAACTAATAGTTATCCGTCCTAAACTAAATTCTGCTTTTGCCAGAATTTCATCAAAATCTTTTTTATTATTATTTTATTTTATTTTATTTTTTTTTGTAAATAAAATTAATAATAATCAGTATCGAAACAAACACTATCGAAAAAGTTTTCTTTTAATAATTTTGAATTAGGAAATAAAAAGCGCGCATGCAAAATGAAATTAAAAAAAAAAAAAAGAAGATAATTAAATTTGAATTTGAGTTGGTAATTTAAGGATGCAATTGATAGAGTAACTTTTTTGTTGTAAATTGTTATTACTATTATTAATTTTACCATCATAGAAAAAAAATTGTCATACATGCGAATTGAAATATAACAATATTAAGCATATTATATTTCTGGAAAACTATTAGGTTGTTGGGAACGATCTATCGTATTGAATTAAACAGAAATTCATTATGATAAACTTTAAATAATAAAAGTTACGGAAATAGTGCATTTTATAAATTTATTATTATTATTATTAGTAGTAGTAGTAGTAGTATTGATTTTATCATCATAGATAAAACTTTTCATACATAGAAATTGAAATGTAACAATATTAAGTACATTAAATTTCTTGAAAACTAATATGTTGTTGGGAAAGATGTGTCGCATTGAAATAAACAGCTCACGCCAGAAATTCATTATGCTAAACTTTAAATACTAATAGTTATGGAAATAGGGCATTTTATAAATTTAGTATTATTATTATTATTATTATTATTATTATTATTGATTTTATAACCATAGAGTGATAAAACTTTTCATACATGCAAATTGAAATGTAACATTGTTAAGTACATTAAATTTCTTGAAAACTATTATATTGTTGGAAAAGATATATCGTATTGAATTAAACAGCTCACGCCCGAAATTCATTATGATAATTTTTAAATACTAATAGTTATGGAAATAATGTACTTTATAAATTTATTATTATTATTATTAATTTTAATTTTACCATTATTGAATTATAAAACTTCTTATACATGCGAATAGAAATATAACAATATTAAGTATGTTAAATTTCTTGAAACTATTAGGTTGATGGGAAGAATCAATCTATCGTATTGAATTAAACAGCTCACACCAGAAATTTATCCTGATCAACATTTACGAAAATTTTAAGAAAGTATTTGGTAAATGCTTTCTTAAAAGTTATATAATTGTTGTTCGGGATAAATATTTGGGGTCAGTTGTTTAATTCAATTTCACAGAACTTTCTAGACAACCTAATATTTAAATTTAAAAAAATAAATATTTTTGTAATTTTTAAATCTTTCGATAATTTCTAAAATGTTCCCTGCTACTTAATTCTCCCTCGATTTTACATTATTATTGTTTAACAATGTATTCTAGACGTATTTGTGGATTAGTTTGGGGATTCTTTAAAAAAATATTTATTTATTTATTTTTATTTATTTTATTTTATTTTTATTTTATTTTTATTTATTTATTTTTACGTATTTTTATGTATGAATGCTAAAAATTTGCGCCATATTTCAGCGCTCAAACATAAAAATACTTATAAGTATTAAAATACCAATGATACCACAAAATAATGTACAACTATGTTTAGAATATAATTTTAAACCACAATAATGTGAAAAACGGGTGCATAAAAAATAATTAGCAAGGACAATTTTAAAAGTATTAAAAAAAAATTAATTTTTGAATTTTTCTTCTTTTTTTTTTTTTTTTTTTTTTTTCAAAAATCATAATTTCTAGTTTTGGTGGTTAATGTGTTAAACAGAAATTTGATTTAATAAAATGTAGGGTATTTTTAAAGATTTCAAGTTTATTATTCTTTTTAAATTGCATTCTTGTTAAATGTACATTTCTGCTAAATTTTATTGCGATACTATCTTCTTAAAATTTGACCATTAAAACTAAAACTATTGTAAAAAGAATCATCATAATGTCATTATTTCCATTAAGGAGGACGTTATAGACTTTTTTTGTAAATTACTGTCCTGTAATTGTAAAAATTTGTGTACATATGAATTGAAATATATAATATTAAATATATTTAAATTACTCGAAAAATATAACTGAAAAAGAAAACAAAATAAAATTCAAAATTTTAAAATTTAAATATGTTGATTTTTTTTTTTTTTTTTTTTAATGATTCCCCCTAAGTTTTCTTCCTTTGTGAGAATAACATTTTCACAAACCTCTTTCAATTCTACCAATTCTTTCAATTTTTCTGATTTTTTAAATTACAGCTATAGATTTATGAAATAGCCAGTATATTATAATGCAACCGTTATATGATGAATTTCCGCGTAATCATTCTTAAGTTTTAAAACAAACTTGTGTGCAACTTTTGGTTTAAAAAACGGTGATCATTTTGTTTTCTTACAGATGTATTTCAATTTTGTTCACATTATGCTTCAATATTCATTCTTTCAAATAATTCATTCTCAGCTTTCATCTTTTCTTTTCCATGCATTTCAACTTTGCATTTTAAAAAACTAAAATGCAAATTAGTTTAAGAAATTAATTTGAACATGGTGCTGAAAACACTGGAATTTTTTGGTATCATAGGTGTTCATGTTGATGTTGGGATTAAGGCCAACTGACTGCACTAGGGTCCTAGGCATGGATAGTGTTCTCTCATGGGGGGGTCTTTCTAAGGGGTCCTAGCCCATATTTACGCGAGTTTCGGAGAAAAACACATAAAACGTCGACCAGCTAAGTTGACGAGTGTGACCTGGTATTGAACCCATTTTGGTATCATAGAGGTAAAATTAAAACAAAAAGTGATTAAATATAGTTTTAAGTACAAAAAAAAAAAAAAAGGAAAGAAAGAAAAAGTAAATAAGTGTGTAAAATACAAAATTTTTAAGAAAACGGTAACTCAGCTGTCAGATTTTTTGTGATTTTACTCCCCCTTCGACTTAGTCAGAATTTTATCTTGTTTTATTTATTTTTTATTTATTTATTTTTCTGAATTTATTATTATTATTTACGTATCACCTATCTATTTATTTATTTTGTCATTTATTATACGCCATCAAAAACATTTCTGGGCCTTTTTCTTCTTTTAAGATTTATCATAATTTATTATTTTGATAAAATATTAACTATTTCGAGCGGAAAATACAACAATGAATCTGAATTTACAGTTTAAAGTACTGTGTTATAAAAAAAAGCCTTTTATTACTTATTGATGCCAGCCTTTCGTAGTTATTATATATGAGGAACCTAATAATTGTCATCTTTCTTCTAATAATGTATCTAAGAACCTTTCAATTCAGTTATTTTAGGACTCTACATGTACGTTTGACATCAAAAATAGCTTCGTTATTAAACTATTCTTTCGAGAAACGTCGCATCATTATGTGTAAAAAATAATTATTTTGTTTCGTTTTGTTTGTTTATTGATTATTTTATGTTGCTACATTTGAAAAATGTTAAGGCATAAAACCTAAAATTATAATTTTAAGCAAGTTTCTGTATTAAAATAAGAAAGCAAAAACATATTAATATTAGTTTACCATCATATTATACATATAAGGAACTTAAGTATTCGTGATAATTTTAGACCTCGATATTTTTTTTTACCTTTTTACATATTTTGAGGTGTGAAGCATCCCCCCCCCCCAAAAAAAAAAAAAAATATATATATATATATATATATATATATATATATATAAAATAAATAAATAAATAAAATTAAAATAAAATTGATATAGTTTTCGTCTAAAGGATATATGTTAATTTATTAGTTTGTTAGCTTTTTAGTCTTTGTACATGATATCTCCAGAACAAACAATTGCAGAGAGGTTGGATCAGTTTTAAAATATTGTTTATGACACTGGCAAGAATCGTATTGATTTGAAATATTCTAAATTAAAAATTTCTTTATTTTGAATTTACGATTTTCTTAACATGAGGAAAGTTTCACTTAAGTGTGCACTAAAAGGGATATTTTTACAGTAAAGATATCAGACAATCTTTACAATATCAGTTATGATGCTGGGATGATAGAGTTATAATGCTGACATAATTTGAACATGAAACTTTAACTATAAAACAATACAATCATACTTAAAAAGGATACCTGTTAACTAGAATACCAGAAAAAAAAAAAAGCGGATAAGGTACGAATATAGGGTTGCCAGCAGACAGGATGGCTAGGAGGCTAGGTTGATATACCATGTGTGATACAGTCAGCAGCAAAAGTATCTGAGCACTAACAATAATCCCTGTCTAAGAAAAGTACACTTAATACTGCTTTGTTAAATAAATCCTTGTCCAGTCATGTTTTTAGTCAGTCTAAGAACATGATTCTACAAGGATTTATTTAACAAAATAGTATTAAATGTACTTTTTTGACTTCGGAATTATTGGCTAGAGCTTGGATACTTTTAATGTAGACTGTATTGTAAAAATCATAAAAAAAAATAGTGAAATTTGCCATTTTCTGATACTCTAACAAAAAAATGGAACAAACATGGTTGCTGGGACTCTGGGATGCCAGCAGGAAGGGTTACCACCTATAATACTGTGAAAATGGTTTAAAAAAATCATGAAAATTGCCATTTTCTGATACTCTAACAGAAAAATGTGATGTGGTGGGACTTTTTTACTTGCAGATATTTGAATAAAAATTGGAATTAATAATAAAAATAATAATTTGACCGTTGTTACTGAACCACTGTTGACCAGTGTTATTTTTAGGATATTGCCATGAACATAATTAACTACGAATTTTCTAATTTAAAAATTTCGTAAGTTATTCTAAATTTACGATTTTATCCCAAAGTAATAGGGGTTTGTAAAAAAAGAAAAGAATAAAAAAAGAAAAAGAAAAACTAATTTTATTACATTCAACAAAATATATTCTTTTTCATACTTAAACAAACATCTTCTTCATAATATACTTAACATTCTGTATATTCACTTCGTTGCTTGTGCCTTCACTTCTTTATCTCTTTTTTTTTTTTTCTTTTATATGTGCCTTCGAACAGGCTTTTACTTTCACCCCCTTCCATTTCTCACCATCGCCCATTTTTTTTTTTTTTTTTTTTTTTTTAGATTCACTTTAATAAATATTGTTTTAAAGTAAAAAATACTTTATGGATATAGTTTTTATAATCAATAATACGATACCAGAGTTCACGATTTTTTGCAGAATAAAGCTGAAAATGTACATTTTGCAGAACAAATTGACGTGATGGAACATTTTTACTAGACATAGAAATTTTTCTTTCTCCCTCTGTCTTTTTTTTTTTTTTTTTTTTTTTTTCAGCTTAGTGAGTAAATATCCGTATGCAGTGTCTTAGTTACAGACGTATGTTATAAACTATTCATAGTTAAACAAACATCTTTTTCATAATATACTTAACATTCTGTATATTCACTTCGTTGCTTGTGCCTTCACTTCTTTACCTTTTTTTTTTTTTTTTTTTTTCTGATGCGCCTTCGAAACCCCAATAAATTAGGGTTTAAATGCAGTAGTTATACCCCATTTTTTAATACTTTTTTTTTCATTATAATTACATTATTTATATAATTTATAATTTTTTATAAGAATTTATGAAATAAAAATCATGTTATTCGTGAATTGCGATATAAACTTTATGGACAATCCTTAATAATATACACAAACATCGCACCATCTCAATTATATACACAAACATCACACCATCTCAATTATATACACAAACATCACACCATCTCAATTATATACATTAAAAACAAAAACTTTTTTATTACGAGACAATAAAATTTCAATTAAAATATATATTTAAAAACAATTAAAATGTAGTCGTTTCGAAACTCGTCCGAGTTTCTTCATCAGTATTAAAGATAACATATTTTGCAAACATTACGTACATACTCAAAGAATTTATAGTAGTATAGAATACTGAGGTACCAGTGCATGCTTCACTGAAAGTGTGGAGATGGCTGGCACTATGCCATCCCTCAAGGAAAATACGAGACTTATAATTACTATATCCAGAGTTTAAAAATTTATATTATAAAAGTAAAACCGATTATATAGAAACCGACCATATCCCTGATTTTGATAATATAAAGGTTTTAAATTCTGGATATTTTTAATTATAAGTCTCGTATTTTCCAGAACGTTGGCATACTGCCAGCCATCTCCACACTATCAAAGAAGCATGCGCACTGGTGCCTCAATATTCTATACTACTATAAATTCTTTGAGTATGTATGTAATGTTTGTAAAATATGTTATTTTTAATAATGAGGAAGAAACTCGGGGGGAGTTTTGAAACGTCTATAATTTAATTGTATATTTTAATTGTATTAATTGTATTTTGAAATGTATATTTTAATTGAAATTTTATTCTCTCGTAATAAAAAAGTTTTTGTTTTTAATCCTCAATAACTTAGCTGCTAGTTTTGTAGTGCGTAGTATACTAAGTTATAGTAGATTGTTCGTGTTAATTATACTACATTTTTTAAGGTTATTTTTAATTAATCAATATTTAATTAAAACTAAAGTTACTATTTTTAAATTATATCATGAAATTTGTTTGCAAGTTTTAATAACATGGACTTTGTAGTAGGACTGCTGCCAATTGTCTATTACATAGGTCTATTGCGATGTTAGACCCACTCAATTTTCACATGTAATAGGATATGTAGCATGGTATTAAATGCCCCAAAAAATTTTAAGTAAATGTATGCGAATGCATATATGTTTGTATATACATATCATAAATTACATATATCAGTCCAAAGTTTGTGCACATTGGTTCGCTCTTTTCTTCTTCAATTGGCAGATTCTCCTTTCATGTCCACAAATATTCATAGGTTTTACGAGAAATGTTTATGTCAAAGTGCATTTGTATTTTCGACATATATGCAAATATAGGGATTTAACATAAAGGCTAGTTTACTTTCTTAGATGAAATGTCCTTAAATTACACGATATAATTAGAGTTAATTCTTTGTAATGAAAGAATCATATCTTTAAAACTTAAATTTTTATAAAATTGCATAAACATATTTAAATACGCAAACGGAAACGATAAATTTTATTTTCTCTGGTGAAATTGTTAAAAGAGTTATCAACCTTCGAATATAATATATAATGTTGTTACACATTGTTAATATGTTTAACTTTTCACTAGTATACCCAATGGGTGAAGCTCCGCTATTTTTTTTTTAAATAAGTATTTCAATAATAAATATGCAAACTTAAAATTTCGTGTGTACAGTGTTCTTAGTAGTCACCCCATTTTTCAAAAAAAAAAAAAAAAAAAAAAAAAACTGTACCAGTATTCTTATTTACAGGAGAATGCATATCCCTATGAACTTATTTATCTATTTGTGTATCAATCTTCTTCTAAAATTTCAGTAGCAAAAAATACTGTCCATATCAGAACAAAACGTCAACAATTTGAAAAAAAAAATTAATTATACTCATTTCTGTGCCAAATAAATAAAATATAAAGAAAAAACAAGTCCAGAAAATAAGCTAAATCATAAGTCGTTGTATTGCATTTTGGAAAAATTGCACAGGCTGATTTAACAACTATATTCTATATTAATCTTAAATACCAAAGATTAAGTGTTAGAAAGGGAAAAGGTGTCTAAAGATAAAAGTATTTTTGTCTGCCTTCTTGGCTTCACATAAGAATATCTTTCTTTCTACAACCCAAGTTAACCATATGTTTTCAACGATTCTACTTTTAAGCTTTATGTTTAAATACTAATATAAAATTAAACGATTCTAACAGAAATAATCTCGTAAGGCACGCACACTACTTTCTCTTCCCTACATTTTTATAAAAACGCATTAATAAAGTTTAAAGAGTATGATCTCTGGTATTATACAGTCGGTAACAAAAGTGTCCGAACACTAGCAAAAATTCCTATGTAAAAAAAATACACTTCATACGGTTTTGTTAAATAAATCCTTATCGAATCATGTTCTTAGACTGACTAATAACAGGATTTGACAAGGATTTATTTAACAAAACATTATTAAGTGTACATTTTTTACCTAGGAATTTTTGCTAGTGTTCGGACACTTTTGTTACCGACTGTACTTCAGCATTCCAAAAATACCTTTAAAATACTAAAACATAATTTTAGAAGCAATTTTATTTTGCGGAATCTATGTGTGGAAGCTGCTCCTCCCACAACGAAAAGTGTTGTCTATAGATGTATGTATTAGACTTTGTTTGTCTCTGTACGAGAAGTACAGTCTGTAACAAAAGTATCCGAACACTAGAAAAAATTCCTATATAAAAAATGTAGAGTTAATACTGTTTTGTTAAATAAATCCTTGTCGAATCATATTCCTAGTCAGTCTAAGAACAGAATTCGACAAGGATTTATATAACAAAACAGTATTAACTCTACTTTTTTTTATATAGGAATTTTTGCTAGTGTTTGAATACTTTTGTTACAGACTGTATTTTTCCGATCTCAATAAAAAATTGCAAATGATACTAATTTAGAAATCAGAATTTTGATTTTTTGCTAATAGTATCTGTTTTTAAGTTATACTGATATTGTAATAAACTCACTCAGACATAAACACACACAGACAGATGTACAACAATATCAATAGCTTTTAACCTGTTTTTCAATTTTAAGGCACCTCAAAATGTGTATTTAAAGGAAAAATTCAGTTTCTAAAGTTCAATCCAAAAACTATACTTTCTCCTCAATACAGTCGGCAGCAAAATTATTGAAGCAGACATTCACAAGTTTCTTTTTTTTTTTTTTTTCTTTTTAAGTTTGATCGTTGATTTTTATTATCAACTTACTTTTTTACAAACAGTATAAGACTAATAAGGAAACATTCAAAAGGTGTCGTTTTCAAAAAAGATATGCGATTCTACTCTTCATAAAACACCAGAATGTGAAAGAAAATATCGGCTGAAATGAATTACAACGACCACAAAAAATTATCAAAATTAAACATTTTTGGCGATTTAGCGCTATTAGGCGATAATTTCGCTAGTACGAGAGTGCTGTGTATGAACAGAACCGTGTTTTGCTTCTCCGCCAAGTACTCAAAATCAATCGCCTAACAGTGTAAAATCGCCAAATATGCTTAATTTTGATAATTTCTTGTGGTCGCTGTAATTCATTTCAGCCGTTAATTTTTTTTCCCTTTCTTGTGTTTTATGAAGAGTAGAAATACATATATTTTTTTCAATATTTTTTGAAGACGACACCTTTTGAATGTTTCCTTGTAAGATTATGACGCGACAAATATTTAATCAACAAAACAGAATTAGGTGCACACCTTCTAAATAGAAATTATTGTTAACGCTTCGATAATTTTGCTGCCGAATATATATGGGGAAGAGAAAGTAAAATATAATACAGTTCCTACACTTCTGGATTTGTTTTATTTTAATTAATTACATTGACGGTAATTGTATTAATTGTATATACATAGCAGTTAACCTTGACTAGTGGT
Source organism: Salticus scenicus (assembly GCA_963930645.1). Taxonomy (NCBI): domain Eukaryota; kingdom Metazoa; phylum Arthropoda; class Arachnida; order Araneae; family Salticidae; genus Salticus; species Salticus scenicus. The sequence goes on from OZ005662.1 coordinate 85,237,144, forward strand.
ATTAAATCCACTAATGAAAATTATTGCACATCAAATTAAAGGCAACTTATGGCATACCAGAATTACGGGCCACTTAGAAAATGCTTTAACTACTGACTGATTTTTGATGAACAATTGAACTAGCTTAATATTGTCATATACTATTGTTATATCTAAAGAATTTTGTTAATCAAGAAATGATGAAATGCATCAAGATGTGCATTAGCATTGATTTGTTATAATGGAATGTGCATCTTAACAATTTCCATTGTAATTCAATATAATAGATAAGGCCGTCTGTGACCGAGTGGTTACGTCATCCCATTGCTAATCGCCTTCGAGCGTAGGAGAGTGGGTTCGATTCCCGTGCTGGCCATGGGTATATTTCTAATTCTTTGTATTGTAATTCTGTCATGTGCAATCTGTCTTTATCTGACGAAGATTTACAAGCAGACTTCGAGTGAAGCATACAAAGATGATGTATATGTGTTATCAATGATAGATAAAATACGACAATACTCATTGTCTACTTTCAGTGTGTTTTGTAGTGTGTCCGATTTTAAAAACAATGATAGTCATTATTCGTAAGCTTTTAAGTTTTAAACGCTAATAAACAAAGAAAATGTGTAAAATGTTTTTGTGATGCCAACACACTATTGTAAAATTTAAACGCATTTTACAAGTTTAAAAATAAAAATAAATTCCATACAAATCTGAATCAACAATTACACTGAAGATTTACTTAATTATGTAACGTTATGGAGAGCAAATAAATAACCATGTGGCTTCAATTTGTATTTCTAGGTAGTACTCGGTATTAAAGATCAGACAATTTCTGCAGAAGGTAGGTAAGTTGGGTTTAATGTCTCACTAGTACAGTAGGTAACAAAAGTGTCCGAACACTAGCAAAAATTCCTACGTAAAAAAGGTACACTTCATACTGTTTTGTTAAATAAATCCTTCTCGAATCCTGTTCTTAGTCAGTCTAAGAACATGATTCGATAAGGATTTATTTAATAAAACCGTATGAAGCGTACTTTTTTAACATAGGAATTTTTGCTAGTGTTCGGACACTTTTGTTACCGACTGTACTGTGCAATGGGTAACTGACGACGATTTGGGACACAACCCTGAGGATGGTCCGGAGACACGCCGTCACAATTTTGATCCTCCACGGAGGAGACGGCTTCCCAGCTTCCGTGATTAGAGGTATAATTTGGATGGGAGCATAGAAGACATTATGGCCACGACGGATTTTATGTGCACCATCCACCATTAGTGTACATGACGGTCTTTAGCCGGCTCGAACCCGCAATCTTCCAATTATGAGCTTGGTGCTCTACCGACTGGACTACTGCTACCCATTTGTGCATAAATCTCGCTACACTGTAAAAATTACTGCACAAGAACTACTGTGAATTATTTCTTTTAAGTTTAATGTGATACATACAGTCGACAACAGAATTATTGAAGCTTGAAGTGCTAGTAATAGTTCCTATTTAAAATTCACGCACCTAATACTGTTTTGTCAGTAAATATTTGTCGAGTCATGATCTTAGTCTTGTACTGTTTATGAAAATGTAAGTTGATGATAAAAATTAGCAATCAAACTAATATATATATATATATATATATATATATACAGTAGAACTTGGATAATTCGAAGTTGAAGGGACCAGAAAAAAATTCGAAATATCCAAAAATTCGAATTACATATAGTATTTTTTCAAAAAAAGTGATAAATTAAAAAATTAAAACTCTACGATCAGAGATTTAACACATAAACTTTATATCTAAGAATACCGCTACTTTACCCCTTTCACCCCCCCCCCCCCTCCATTTAAATCAATATTTTTTACGAGCTTAATTATTCAGCACTTTTTAAAAAATAGTTAAATATTTTTTATTTCTTTTTTAAGTAGAATCTTTGTGTCATAGCATATGACCTGATACAAAAATAGAATCTTCTACATTACACATGACTTTCAATTCACAAAAACCTCGAAGTTCATACATGTGCATCCTATCTTCTGGTGCACTAGCTAGGGGCTTCTATTGTATTTCCTTATCCTTCTTTTGAAAGACTATAAAAATTGATAATGCACTTCAGATGAGTTAATTCTCGGGAACAAATTTTACTGTAATATTTTAAAGGTAATCGTATGGAAAATTCGAATTATCCAAAATAGAATTCGAATTATCCATGATTTTTTAACATTATTTTAATACAAAATTCAAGGGACCGAGTAAAATATTTGAATTATCCAGAATTTCGAATTAAACAAGTTCGAATTATTCAAGTTTCACTGTATATATATATGAAAAGTGTGAATGTGTGTTTCAATAATTTTGCTGCCGACTGTATTTATCATGAAAATATTCCTCGTTGTGGATTTTATGGTAAATTTTGCCCTATTCAGCCATATTAAAAAATTGTTAAATTTCGAAAAAGTTATGATTTTTTCAAATTAGAACATTCATAGTCGATAATGTTCATCCTTATATCATAAATGGTATTTTAAAAAGGTCTAACATATTTACAATGAAAATGTTCTTCATAGTGGACGTTTACGAAACATTTTACCGTATTTTGCAATGTTAAGAAAATCGTAAATGCCTAATAACTTACGAAGTTTTTAAAATAGACTTTTCATAATTAATGATTGTCATGTCAGTATCCTAAATGATATTTTGAAAGAGATGGCAAACAACCAGGCAAACTCAACTTAAATCAGGCAAACAACCATCTTTACGATGAAAATATCCCTTAAAATGGATATTTAGGCAAAATTTTGCCTTATTCTTCCAATCCCCTTCGTAGAGGATCAAAATTGGGATGGCATGTCTCCGGATCATCCTTAGAGGTAAGTCCCAGGCAATACGCAAATCTTAATAATGTTTTAAAAGAAATAACACTAATGATAATTTCATTTTATTTAAAAGGAGGGGCATAAAGGGGTGTAAAGATGGATATTTTATAAAACAAGTACGCGTTAATAAAAATTAGTTTAATTTTAATTATACTGCCTAGAAATATCGTAAAATATGATGACCTAATTAATTGTTTTGCACGATTATATACTTGTTATTTCAATCGATTGATAAGTATTTTTAAAAATAATAATTTTTAAAATTATGAATCGTATTTTTTTTTCTTTACTTTTTTCTTTTTTCACAGTATAAACACAGTCAATTGAATTTGTAAGATGGGTTTAAATATCAGAAAGAAAAAACTGAAATAAACGGTACAGCTTTAGGTAGGTTTTAAACCAAGTAAAATAATTTCTTTAAAAAAAAAAAATGTGTGCTATTTTACGAGTGGGTGAACTCTAACAAAAGTCTCGTGGCTAAATTATTGTCAGCAATGTTTCTGGTACGATGGTTTACTGTCAGGCAAACAACCGAAGTTTAGCTGATCTATGAGAATCGCTGAAGCTTTAACAAGTGGTAACAATTGGATTTTCTAAGTCTTTTGTCATTGTAGTGAATTTGATATAGCATGATGAGTCAATATTTTCAATGCGGAAGTAGGAGACTTTTTTTTTTTTTTTTTTTAGAGAGAGAGAAAGTTTATATACAAAATATAAACAAGCTTTTAGATTATTTTAAGCTACACTAAAAAATACTTATACCAATGAAAAAAAAAATGTAAATAATATAAAAAAATTATCACCTAAAATAATCATATTATTATTTCCATTTTATTAGAACTTTCACTTGCGAGCAGCGTTATTTTTTAACTGTATTTAATTATGCTATTTTATGATTACTAAACTGTTTTCTATTGAATTAAAATTAATATATCTTAATTCTAATTTATTAACCCCTTACCTTCCGACGAAAATTTATGGGATCCGGACATAATATCGCGGGACAAAATATCGCGTCATAAAAGTAATATGATCTATTTCAAGATTTGTATTTCTGTCACGTGTGATCTCTGGTGAAGGCTACAGGGCCTTATAAATTAAAATTAATTAATTAATTAAATAAATACATTATAAAATGGAATTTTATTATTTTATCTATATTTAATTTTAAGTTATTTTATCATTTCTTTTTCACCATTCAAAACACATTTTAAAAATATTGTACATCACTGCTGACATCAATGCTAAACACTGTTCACAAACCTTAATTAAAAATTTTAAAATAGATAAGCATGACTAAATTCATTATGACTAATCTTAAAAAAAGTTAATAAACATAGTCTTTAAACTCTTTTAAGAAAAATTTATAACAATTTTTGTGGTAAGTTTGTGTGTATACCAGTGCTCTGACTAAGGCATGTGTTGTCATGAAATTTTATACAACATTATTAATAATTACCCACTCCTTTTTGCTTTCCATTCATTTATGTAGGTGATATTTTGTCCACGCGAGATTTTGTCTCCAACCCAAAATTTATGAGATTTGTCACCGTTCTCTTTCAACTCTGAATTGAGTAAATCTTTCAAAAACACTGTCAAGATCTCTTTTAAGATTATTTTATTGCAATGTCAAACCATGTCAGTAGTTTCGCTGTTAGCAGTACAATACAAAGGAATGTACTTTACATAAACGTATATATACGCCCGGGGCAGTTAAGGGGTTAAATTTGTAGATGCGGAATTTGTGTGGCTTTCTACTCTTACTTTGCACCAAATAGAAACTTTTCTACAGCTAGACTTCTTTTATATATATGGTTCTTTATTATTGTCATTTATATTTCACCTGAGCGTAGATAGTCCATAGACGCCTCAACTCATTCGCTGATTTCAGTTTAATTTGTACGTTTGAAATCTCTTGCTTTCTATCTTTTTCCTGTGTGTATATATGATTAAAATACATATTATGCGCTTTTATGTTTACATTGTTATAGATTTTAATAATGGAATTTTAGCATTACAAAAATGTATGGAAAATTCATGGATGTGATAAAAAAAAATACTTAATTATTTTCTCTATTCTTACTTAAAAAAAAAAAAAAAAAAAAAAAAAAAAATTAATATTTTTGAGAGTATTTTTTTTTTAAAGCTACATTTTTCTTTTAATTTCCAAATATAGAAGAAAAATAGGGATGGACATTTATTTTATTCATACGCAGGTGCAAGATTACTACTATAACATGTACTACTATAACAGTCGGCAGCACAATTATTGAAGCGCTAGCAATAATTCGTATTTAAAAGATGTGCACCTAATACTGTTTTGTTAGGTAAATATTCTTTGAGTCATAATCTTAGTCGTTATGCTGTTCATAAAAAAGTAAATAGATGATAAAAATTAGCGATCAAACTATTAAAAAAAGGGGGGAGGCAAATGGGGATGTGGGCTTCAATAATTTTGCTGCCGACTGTACAACGTAAAAATTTATGAATAAAATTTTTAATTTGTACGTAGATAATTATTATCAAATGACAGTTATAAGAAAGGAGTATAATGACTATGAGTATGTGCTACTTGTACTGATGTAGCACCTATGATTTATTTATTATTCCCTATAAACTAAAAAAATACTAATTTTCATGTATGAGTACCTTTTAATCCTTTTTAACATAAAATTAACTAAGCATATTAAATTTTTGAAAAATTATGTTTGTAAATTTAACTCATTTAAATCACATTGAAATGACATATTACAGTGGAGCACCGTTTATACGTTTTTCAAGGGACCGTTCCTAAAAAACGTATAACTGAAAAAAACGTACAACTGAAAACTCGTTTTAACATTAATACACAATAAAGTGTCACATTAATAATAAAAGTCTAATCAATTTTCATGATTTTCTTTACATTTATTTGAATAGGATATATTTTTAATTAAATTTAAAATATTTTTAAAAGGTAGAATAATAATTAAATGATAATTAAAAATACAGAAATTCAGAAAATTTTCTCAAGATTTCGATTTTAACCTTTAAAGACAAAGCCTTTCGTTCTCTAAACGAAGATGACAGTTTTGCAAACGATTAAAAGAAGGGAGGGGGGGGGGGAATCCTTGTTTCTCCAACTTCTCTTTCAAGTCACCCAATGGAGGTGAGTAATAAATCTTCAAGTTTACAAAATGCCTATAAATTTGTGGGTTTTTCCCTTTGATATCCCATCCCTGGAATCAATTAAAAGAGTAAGTGGGAGGTCTTCAAGTGGTCACTGGCTACTTGTATACCTACCATTCAACCCAGTCGCCAACTGCTTATTTCTGAAAAACATCCCCCTTGCCCCAGGCTACCGATGCAGGTCGCAATTTGTTCTATAGCCGCACTTTGTTACCATAGTTCAGAAAAAATAATCGAAAAAAAAAAAAAAAAAAAAAAGATAAGAATAAAACATAAAGAGCATTCCTCTCTTTTTTTTTTTTTTTTAATTTATCCTGGAATGAAACTCAAACTTGGGATTCTACAAGGAGAAAAAAAACGTATAAGTGAAATTAAGAATTTATTCGTGTCGTATAAACGAAATATTTTAACATTAGAATTCAATGGAATGATTTGGGACCGAAGTCGAAAAACGTATAAATGAGAAAAACGTATAAATGAGAAACGTATAAAAGGTGCTCCACTGTATATCAATTATGTCAGTGAACATTATTATTATTATTTATTTATTTATTTTTTGCTAAGCTGTAAAATACGCTATTAATGTTGTTTGTTATGTGCATATTAACTTTAAAAATAAACAGATAAACATTTCTGCTGATTTTTATGTCTAATATTTTTTTTTTTTTTCGAAAGATTTAATTTATAATCAAAATTTATCATTTATTATTTATCTTTCTCTCTCTCTCTCTATATATATATATATATATAAATTTAAGATATCATTATAAATTTTAGCATTTAATAGATACATAACAATACCAACACCATAATATATATATATATATATATATATATATATATATATATTATAACTTATTATTTAATAAATAACTTTTTTTTTTCTCGAACTTCTTTAAAAAATAATAATAATAGTTATTATTATTATTATTATTATGAATATCATAATATGAATTATAAATGCGAATAATTATAAATATTATTATAAGGTATTTGGGATGGATAGTTTGTTTACTACTTGTATGTTTAACTACTAATAGTATATTTATATAATTGTATGTTTAGCTTGACTACTATTTAAATAGGATATAACTATTATAATAGGATATATTTCATAAACTTTCAGAAATTCTGGCGCGTATTTATTATCATATAAACCCAATTACTTTAGTCTTAATATGATAAACATCATGGTGGTGTTAGAACTAAAGATGGTTGTCAGAACGATGGTCAAAGCCTAGGTGAGATGTCCTTTATGGTAGTCTTTCTAAGGGATTCTACACCACATTCATTCGAGTTTTGGAGAAAACTACAGAAAATTTCGAATGTATAGGCCAATCAATGCGACCTTGGTTCGAATCCGGAACTTTTGTTTACCATCTTCAAAAGCACATGCAAATTGAGATTTGTAACGTCGACCAGATGAAAAAAAGTGTATTTTGTATGGAAAATTAATTTTTACTGTGAAAAAACTGACCACATCAGGAACCGAACTTGAATCCTTCGCCCCAATAGTAGAGAACTGGTGAGTCATGCAACGAACCTTTATTTGATTCCTAGCCTGGTTACATTTTATTCTCTTTAAAATCAAATCGATCTCTATATTTAAAATAAAAATAAAATTTTCCCCCCAATGACAAATTTTGATTTTTTATTTATTGCATAAATCATTACTCCTTAGTCTATTTAATAAACATAGCAATATTTATCAAAATGCATTTAATCGAATAGACTCTATACCTCTAGAGGGATCGGAATGGAGAAACTTTAATTCGAAACAGATTATTCTCAAACATCTCTGTTCTAGAATTATCCTATTTTGGCCTGGAGTCAAATGACACGTTTTAATATTTGAATAGTTTATTTATTTATTTATTTCCCTTTATTTATCTATTGAAAATTTTAAATTAGAAACATTATTATCTTTAGTACGTTAATTGCTGATTTATATTATATTACTTTATTATCTTTAAAAATTATTAAAAAAATATGGAAAAAAAAAATGGAAAAAAAATGTAAATTCAAAAATATATCAATAACAGTTGTGAAAACAATCCTGATTACCTGTACTGTAGTTAGATTTGAGCAAAACATAATCATAAGCTGTATTAAATGCATTAAATAACAGAGATATAAATACAAAGCATTTTTGTAGTAATTTTATTCAAAAATTATCTAGTAAACATAATAAAGCAAAATTGTGCCAAATTCACATCTCAGAAGACGAACTATAAAAACGACTATTACAAATCTTTAAACACGTCCAAATGTGTGTGTATACTTATTGAAATTTTATTTTTCCGACTGAGTAAAATTATGTCTGGACCGGGAGTCGAACCGCGGATCTTTGACTTACAAGGTCAAGGCTCTACCAATTGAGCTATCCAGGCCGACAACCGGCCGGCATTACCAGGCATTATTTTCACTCAGTCGGAAAAATAAAATTTCAATAAATATGATTTTCTTCCATTCAGATTTTCTTCATATGATTTTCTTCCAAAAAAAAAAAAAAAGGTGTGTGTATACGTCAAGGATACAGATATACTATCAATCAGCTTTGTTTTTTACACTTTTATATACAGGGTGGCAGTAATTAAACTGACATTGCTTAAAGTGTTAGCGGGATATAATTGCAAGAATAACCCCAATCTTTGTAGGAAGATCAAACAAGATAGGGGACGAAGAATTCCGGAAAAAATAACAACAATAATAAATAATAATAAAACCAATTCTAAAATTTACCGGTAGGGGAATATTTGGCACTGATTTTCTAAGTAAAATTTTCCCGTAGAATATTAAACAAAGAAGAAGGCGCACGTCAATACTCAAATGATTGCATTCCCCTTCTAGTGAATTGCCAGTGAATGTGTCTTTTGATTCGCAATTCGCAGTTCCTTGAAGTAGGGTATCCATCCTCGGCGCATTTATCGCTGTTTGTTCTAGGTGCTGTCTCACTGACTGATTGACAGAGGGACGAGACGATTCAAAAATCTCGCCAACAAGTCGCCAACCAATCAGATTGCAGCATTGTTACAACCCTATACTCGACATTCCTAGATTTTTTAAACCAGAACCAAAACACATACGCTCCATCTTGTACTATATTGTATCTATGAGCTTTTCTCGCGGACAAATTAGTGCAGTGTCTCCAATTTCCCAAATAATAAATGAAATAAAAGCAGTTCTTGAAAAAGTGCTCAATCATCAATTTTAAGTAATACATTGGGACAAAAGTTCTACTTAAAAAAAAGCAGCACACATTCTCTTAGCGGTGAATTTTGGAGCTTATTTTTTTTTATTATTATTAATATTTTGCAGTATCGTTCGTTCCTTATCTTGTTTAATTTTCCAACAAACGTTGGTGCCATTCTTGCAATCAGATCTCTCTATAGAACAGGGGCGTCCCTGACACCCTATCTTCTTCAAAGTCTATGGACATCCTATGGACATCTTCAGAATGTATTGTGGACAAGTGTGTTGTTAGGGGTACAATTCAAAAATCATGGGTGGAGCTCAAAAATTTCATTTTAAAAATGACTCAAAATTAATCTTCAGAAAATCTATTAATAACAGTACTCTGCATGAAAATTGTCTCTGATACCATTTCAGCATATTCTTGTGTAAAATAACCTCCTGGATCCGATTAGGACGTCCATTATGCCTTGTCATCCACCACAGACCTTTATTTTTATCACTTTTCGGTTATTTTATGGCTATAAATTTGATTTTTAGTATTGGAAAGGATTATTTTAACTGTTAAATAGCTTCTGAGGGGCTACAGAGTGGGAAAATTCTAAAACATGATCATTTGCGGCAAGGGGAAAATCGAGGAGGGATTTTCCGCTGAAGATATTGTTACAAAATTGTAAATAATTGTGTTTATTTTTGTATAAATTCTTTCAAAGAGGCTTAGTAAGTTGATAAAGTGCTAATTTTGTGCATTTCTAGTCGTTTTAGCGTTGAAATAGCCTTATTTTCCCTTAAAAACGCATTAAAAAGCTCCAGTAATGCAGGTAATGGATTTCGCGCCAAATTTGGCGAGTTTTCCCACCTTCGCGATTTTTTTTGGCGACCTTGGCGAGAAAATCCATATAAGGCATATACCAAATATGGAAGCGCTAATCTCATTGGCTGATGAGATACGGAAATTTCCGGAACATTCCACACTTTTCTACAGGGGTATATAAGGCTGTTTTCTTCGCCAAGGCTAGTCAGTCAGTTCAGTTCTCATTCAGCTTCCGCTAATGCTTGCATTGTTTTGAGCCTCTTTGAAAGAGACTTGCTTCAAGTGTTATTGCTATACAGTTTGTACTGTGGATTTGCTATTGACAGCTGTTGTTTAAGCTGTGTTTACTGGTTGAATTGAAGCTGATACTTAGTTATAGACCTGTATTTTTTCTGGAACTTTCTGTGAATAAATTACTGAAATTTTGTAAGTTTGGCCTTTCATTCTCGGACAACTCACGAACCCCCAAGTACGCAACATTTCGTATTACATTTCTTATATTTTTTTTAAATATGTTATTAATGTTATTTATTAAACATTATATATATATATATATATTGTTTGTTTGTTTCGTTTTTAAGTGTTAAATTAATTATTTTTCATTCTCCAGATCTAATTCATGGCTATAAAATTTCCGAACAGTGATAAAATTTGTGGGAGGGGGGGGGGGGTGTCTCGAGAAAATGGTGGGTGACTGGGCAAAAGGGGAGTCATATTCGGATTTAGGAGGTCATTTTACATAAGAATCAACAAGAATAGTATCAAGGCTCGATTTTTTTTTCAGCGCAGTGTAATTAGATGTTAATTAATATACACTAATTAATTAATTAATTTTACTAATGCGAACATTTATAAGACATTCATTTTGGTTCAAAATTAATGATTCTTTCATTTCACATTAAAAGGAAATTTCATAATATTCCATAGTGAAGATGCTTGGGCCCCTAAGCCCCTCCTTTTCCTACGCTGCAGCATACTTGCCAACCATCTCATTAATAACCATACAATTGTTAACGCCCCCTGAAAATCCGCCCCTTTTCTCACACCACTAAATTTTTAGAGTAAATCTCTCCAAATATTGTTACAATTAAATAAGACTAAAATTACTCTAAAAAATTATTGGTGTGAAAAAAAAGTCGGGTATTAAAAATTGTACGGTTCATAATGAGATGGTTGGCAAGTATGCTACAGGTACAGAACACTGTAAACACTATCAATTTAATTTTAGCCACCCTGTTTATTGAAAATGTATGATTTTCTATATGAAAAAGGTAGAAAATATTTCATTACTTATTTCGATGATTATTTCCCTCTAAAATAATTCTATTTAATTTTCGATCTAAATTCCTTGCATTTTTATTTTATGTTTCGTTAATTATATTAATCTAAATTCAAGTTATCTCCACTGATACTTGGCTAAATTCCATCTAACTTCAGAACAACCTTGACACAGAACTCAAAAAAGACATATATTTCCTGGAAGTGGAATAAGTTTATTGACTGGTTGAACTATCTTAAATAACCTAAAAAAAAAAAAAGTTCGCCAAAGTATGAAGGAAAAATAATTCTTATTAAAATTTTAATATATATTAAACATTTACTTTGTGGTATATAAAGATTTTTTTAACATTAATTTTAATTAAGCGATATTCTGAAAAATATCGCCAAACTTACAAACATGATACAAAAATTGAAAAAGCGTGTATTAAATAAAAGTAAAATAAAACAAAATAAAATAAAAATTTGACTGGTTTAACTATTTCAAACAACGTAAACTAAAATAAGAAAAAGAGATCTATTGTAGTATGGGGGCAGGGGGGGGGGGGTCGTATTTGATTTCAGTTTCCTGATTGTAAATAGAACTTCATCATTTTTTATTTTAATTTAAACATATTTTAATTAATTAATTATTTTTTTTTTGTTATTTATTTTATTTTTATTTTTAATTTATTTATTTATTTATTTATTTATTTATTTATTTGATGGTGTATAAAATGTTATAGAAGTTTAAAACAATGGTCTAGCAAAGTTAAAATAAAAATAAATCGATTGTAGCGTAAGGAAAAATTAATTATTATTCAGATTTGGATTCACAAGGATTCATTGTCGCAGCATAGCGACAATTCCCGCCAAGTCATGAACAAATGTCACAAAAATCATATATATATGGACAAAAAATGTTTATAAACATTTTTTTTTTCTGGTATAAATTTATATTTATTGAGCTGGAAATAAACATATTTTAATATTTATTAAATATCAGTAAAATGAGTTCTTTTAGAAAGAAATATTCGTATGTTTTGAACAAGTTTCTAAATAAAATTTTCATTGTTTTGGGGAAACATCATTCATAACTCCCAAGTACTACAATTTTAGGATACCAGTATTTTTTATAGAATTCTTTTAAAGGCTTTTGTAGGGGTTTTCTTTGATTAAATAAATAAAAAGAAATTCACTCAAAAAAGTTACAACCCTTATTAACAACTCTTAGTATTTGGCAGTTATGACTATTAACCCCTTAACTAAGGCTCCTATATATACGATCTGGCGCATCAGGCATTTTGTTGCCTTAGGGTTGCCACATGTACCCAGCGCGTTTTTCTGATAAACAAATGACAAACATTTTTTTTTTATCGTCTTACGTTACTTTAGAGTAACTTGTTTCATTATATTTCATAATTTTAGCTAAGTAAACTATGATATGAAAGTTTGTTTAGCGATAAACTGCTATAATCATTCAAGAAGTGAATATAAAGTGTTCACAGACCTTCTATTACTGTGTATTTGAGTTTTGGCGACATTTTGTAAAAGAAACAGAAACCGCCCTAACAACACATCTTACCGCAGTACATCCATAAGATATCCTCAGAATAAAATGACATCCTGAGAATGTACTGTGATAAAAATGTGTTTTTAGGAATATTACTGTTTGTTGCTTATTGCTCTTATCTTGACCGAATTAGCTTCAGATCAAGATTTCTTAAAATCATTAGGGAAGCGATAAGGACGCCAAGCGGGAATTTTTTTGCCTCTTCGGAGGCAAAAAAATGGTGGTGATCGCCGGCCTATTATTTTATTTAGGGGATCTACCCTTAACTATTCCGGGCGTATATATAAGTTTTACCGGAGTACGATACTATGTACTGCACTGCTAGCAATGAAATTACTGACACTGTTTTACAGTACAATAAAATAAACTTGAAAGTGATTTTCATAATTTTTAAAAGTTTATTTTATTTTATTTTTTTTATTTTTATTTATTTATTTATTTATTTTTTTACGACTTACTCATTTCAGAGTTAAAAGTGAACAGTGGCACCTTGAAGCGAATCTTGTAAATTTCCCTCGACAGGTAAGGAGTTAAATCTCAATGACGAACTTCAAGGTGCTGCTTTCAAGCTTCTACGGTGTATAGTTCAATTCACTCTACACACGTGCACATGGTTGTCGTGAATATTAATGACTGTTTAATTCTTTTTAACCAAATCATTTCTGTATTTTTTCACTTTATATTGTTTTATTTTTTTCTTTATCTTTCAATATCAGTTGTTCCGTGTATTTTAATGTTAATTGTTAAAAACTTGTCTTTCCTAAATCGTTTGAATAAATTATTAAAATTAAACTTTTCTATCGTATGCTGAAATTAATATTTAAACAGAATTACATGAGGTCATTCTTTATTTGTATATTTTAAGTTTTTTTTTTTTTTTTTGGGGGGGGGGGGGGGGTTGCAATGCATGTAAGCATTCATAAGTGCAATAAAAATATGGATAAAATGTATATTTGTATATGTTTGTCTACCATTTTGTATTTTTAAACAACTAAATCCTAAGCTAAGTGATCTTTTTTAACTCCTAATTTTCCATGGTTGATATGAATATCAACCATGTGCACTCATATCTAAGCATTTGCTTTGATGAGTCGTTATTATATTATATATTATATATTATATTATATTATATTATTTTATTTTATATATTATATATTTTACTATATTATATTATTCGTTATTATATTATATATATATATATATATATATATATATATAAATATGTGTGTGTGCGTCGTTCATTGTAAAAGTGAATTATCTCCTTGGAAATTGATTTTGAAATAACGAGCATTTTTTTAAATTTATGTGTAGGAAAAAAAAGTCAATATTTAGTAAATGTTAGCGATTTTTGTGTTTAATACAACTCATAGTTATAAGAATTTATAAATTATATTAAAAATGATTTGAAGTAACTTAGAAACTTCATTTTTATAATGAATATTTGGAAGTTTTATGTTTCTCAGAAAAACATGTAATGCCATATATGGAATTTTAATGCAATTATTGGAAGTTTTTTTTTTTTTCATAATGAAAGATGTGACAAGATGGGATACAATTAAACTAAAAAATATATATTTAAGAAATATGGAGTTACACCACTTTTACAATGAGCCGTCCATATATAGATAGATAGTCAATATTTGTTTTAGCTATAAAAAGAAACAGTTCTGAAAAAAGTCACCAAACAACTTCAAATGGCTTGTATGACAGTAGAAATGTTCTTAATTGTTTGAACTCTTCGAAATAACCTAAATTGGAATTTTTAAAATGTCGAGTATAGCAAAAGAGAAAAATTATTCTCATCCCTAGTAGAAGAGTTTGCTTCAATTTACATAAATAGAAATTTGGTATTTGTTTTAAATAACACCGATATTCTAAAAAATGTCATCGAATTTCAAAAAACATTTTGCAACGGAATTTAAAAACTCATCTATTGCATGAATGTAGAAAATAATTTCTTGGCTGGCTAAACTGTTCACAACAAACTATGATTAAAAAAAAATTAAAACCGACTGTAGCTTATATATATAAAAAAAAAAAAATCCTTATTCAAGTATAAGCATTTACTTCGCTGTATATATACAGATATACATTATTTAACTAACAGATAATCTGCAAAATGTCATCAGACTTTAAAACAACCTTGACATAGAACTTGGAAAGGTGTGTATTGCATGAAAGTAGAGAAATGTTTTTAATTACCTAGTTGAACTCTTACAAATAACCTAAATTAGAATGATTAAAAAGGCGAACTGTGCAAAAGTAAAAATTATTCTCGTTCATGTATAAACATTTGCTTTGATTTACATAGATAGATATTCAATATTTGTTTTAATTAACCGGTGTTCTAAAAATGTGATTAAAATCCAAAACAACTGACACAGAAACTGGAAAATCATCGACTGCATGGACGTTGAAAAATTTTCAGTGTTAATTAGCATTTGTTCTAAAAAATGTCATCAAACTTTAAAACATTTTTGACACAATAAGTACAAAACTTTGAATAAATACCATAAAAAGCAGGAACTTGCATCAATTGTTTCGGTTCGAAAGAAGACACGTCCCTTCGTCAGGCGAAAAATGTTGGCACGAGTATTGCAAACAAAGCGGTAACACAGCACTCGTGCCTACTTTGTTCGCCTGACGAAGAGTCGTGTCTTCTTTCGACCCGAAGCAATTGTTGCAAGTTCTTGTATTTTATGACCTTTATTCAAAGTTTTATACTTATTACTTTTAAACACCAGTTCTGTGGTACTTTTTTATAACCTTTGACACAGAAAGCGAAAAGTCGTTTATAGCATAGATGAAGAAAAATTTTAAATATTAAATAACGTTGTTTCAAAAATAAACAATATCATCAAACTTCAAATGGACTTTGGCATAGTAGCTGGAAAGTCATATATTAAAAATTTTCAATACCAATTAACAGTTGTTTTAAAATATGCCATCAAACTTCAAAAAATTAATGACACATAAACTGAAAAGTCATCTGTTGCATGGACGTAAAAAGTTTTCAATATTATTGTAATAAACCCCAGATAACAAGCACATTTGCAGCAAGTTTGATTTTTCTTGATATTATCTTGCCATGACAAATTTGATGCAATAAATTTGCCGTGAAATTGCCGCAAAGTAGACACAACATAAATCTATCTTTCGTTTTAATTAATACATACATATATATATATATATATATATATATATTCCTTTCACACCATTTCTGCTGCAAACTAAAATTGCTATATAAGTATTTGAAACTCAACCAAAGACTGATATTGAAGCGGTTTCGCAACGTTTTTGTGCTCGTGTTGTTTACTGGTGGAAGAAGCGTGTCGACAAGTCTTATCCAAAATATAAGCTATATTTACATGGTTCTATGTGTATTTGCAGATAATGTGACGTGATAAGAATCTGAGTTTGCAATGCATTCATTAACAGTTGGTGTGATATGATAAGCTTGCCTATTGCAATGAATTTGCAGTACTCTTAATACGACAAACCTAACTTTTCTACTAGTTTGCAAAGAATTTGCAGCAAATTTGATACAGTAAGAGTGCAACTTGCACCACAAGTTTGCTGCAAATTTGGCGTATGGCGACTTCGGAGTTTGCGTTAACTTGCTTCAATCTTGTTATGAACTTACAGCTTGTCACACTGAACTTGCTGCAAGTTTGTTGGCTTACAAAGCAAGATTGCTGCAATTTCGCTGCAAATTGAAATTGCTATGTAGGACAGATGTTCTAAAAAATGTCATCAAACTTTAAAAGATCTTTGACACAAACTGAAAAGTCATCTATTGCACAGACGTAGAAAAATCTTCAGTATTAATAAACAATTGTTCTAAAAAATGTCATCAAACTTCAAAACATCTTTGACGCAGAAACTGAAAAGTTGTCTATAGTATGGATGAAGAAAAATTTTCAATATTAAATAACCGTTGTTCTAAAAAATGCCATCAAGCTCCAAAACATCTTTGACGCAGGAACTTAAAAATATTTTATTACATGGACAGAGAAAAATTTTCAATACACATTAACAGTTGTTCTGAAATATGCCATTAAACTTCAAAACATTAATGATACATAAACTGAAAAGTCATCTATAGCACAGACGTAGAAAATTTTTCAATATTAATAAACATATGTTCTAAAAAATGTCATCAAACTTCAAAAGATCTTTGACACAAACTGAAAAGTCATCTATTGCACAGACGTAGAAAAAATTTCAATATTAATAAACAATTGTTCTAAAAAGTATCATCAAACATCAAAGCATCTTTCACGCAGAAACTTAGTGTTGCCAGATCTGGCGGTTTTTTTTAATCAATAATCACCAATAATTTTAAGAAGTGATATTTGATATATATAATAGATCATCAATCTTCGAAGTTATTTGGCAAACGTTACAATTAATAATTATTGGTGAATATTGAATAAAAAATTCGCTAGATCTGGCAACACTGCAGAATCGGAAAGTTGTCTATAACATGGACGAAGAAAAAATTTCAATAATAAATAACCGTTGTTCTAAAACATGTAATCAAACTCCAAAACATCTTTGACACAGGAACTGAAAAATTATCTATTGCATGGACGTAGGAAAATTTTCAATTCCAATTAAGAGTTGTTCTAAAATATCCCATCAAACTTCAAAACATCGTTAACACATAAACTGAAAAGTCATTTATTGCATGGACGTATAAAAAATTTCAATATTAATAAACAGATGTTCTAAAAATGTCATCAAACTTCAAAACGTCTTTGATACATAAACTAAAAAGTCATCTATTGCATGAACGTATTCAATTTTCAAGATTAATAAACAATTGTTCTAAAATATCATCAAACTTCAAAACATCTTTGACGCACAAACTGAAAAGTCATCTATTGCATGAACGAAGAAATACTTTTTTCGGCTGGTTGAATTATTCACAACAATCTAATTTAAAATAAAAATAATTGTATTATAGCATAATAAAAAAAATCTGGAGTGACTACACGCGACTTTCCGAACATAGAGTAATTAACAGTTTTGTAGATAAAGTAAAGAAAGAGGATTTGTTAAACAAACAAAAGAGAGAAAACCATAATAGAGTGTTTGAGTATTTTACTCGGTATATCACACGATGTTTTATTTAATGCCACTGAACTTTGAGCCCATAGATCATAATGATAAAGAATGTTTCGTTGTGTCCCTGTAAAACCCTATGAATGATAGATTCACCAAAATGCTTATAGTTAGTGCAACAGTGATTTATAATATTCATATAAATTTTAAGCTCAATTGAATGAGGCGTTTAGATGCTATCGCACTTTTAAAAATTTGGTCCCATAGGCCTTAATGATAAAAAAATTTTCTTTGTGTCCCTGTAAACAAACTGTAGGTGCTAAATTCACCAAAATCCATACAGTTCGTGCAACTGCGACCTATAACATGTGTACAAATTTTTTGCTCAATTTCATAAGGCGTTTAGACGCTATCACACTTTTAAAAATTTGGCTCCATAGGCCATAATGATAAAGAATTTTTCTTGGTGCCCCTGAAAAAAACTGTAAGTGCTAAATTCACCAAAATGTATACAGTTCGTGCAACTGTGACCTATAACATGTGTACAAATTTTTTGCTCAGATTAATAAAGCGCTTAGACGCTATCGCACTTTTAAAAATTTGGTCCCATAGGCCATAATGATAAATAATTTTTCCTGGTGTCCCTGTAAAAAAACTGTAAGTGCTAGATTCACCAAAATCAATAGGGTTCGTACTATGGTCACTTACAATATACGTACCAACTTTCAGCTTATTCGAACAAAGCGTTTAGACGCTAGCGTGTTCACTCACACATACACACACATATGTATACATACATACATACATCATCGTAAAAATAGTTAAAACGGACTCAGGGGACCTCGAAACATATAGAAACATCAAAATCTCAAATTCGGATTTTTGACATGATTACAATACTTTCCTCACTATAATGTTCTTAAAGTAATAAATATTATCCAAGTACAATCATATGCTTTGATATATATAAAGAAATAACTGAATATTTGTTTTAATTAACCGATGTTCTTCAAAAATGTCATCAAACTTCAAAACAACCTTGACATAGAACTTGAAAAAAGTATGCGCCGCAAGAGGCGAAGATAAATTTTCTTGACTGGTTGGACTTTTGACCCACAAACCGTTCTTCAATAGAAAATCAACATATCTGACCAAGTTGAGAACCAGTAGTAGTTTAGATGAAAAATTAGAACACATAAAATGTGTTAGAACTATTTTTTAATATTTCAAATGTTGTGAACAAGGTCATTAGTCATCTTTTAAAAAATTGTTGCAGGAAGTTAGAAGATAGATGAGTATTATAATTATAAAATATAAAATAAAATAAATAACATATTTGAATGAGTTAGAACATAGCAACAGTGGAGACAAAAAGTAGAGCAAATAAGGAATGTCAAAAATATTTTAATGCTTATTATTATTATTGTTGTTGTTCTTGTTGCTGTTATTAAATAACTTAAATGCTTAGAATATCAAAAATATGTTTCCGTAACTTGAATTTCATTTCTGAAAGTCAGAAAACTAAAAAAAAGTCATGGAACTAAAAAAAACTAAATTTTAAATAAAGACGAACTAGACCCATATTAACTTTTTACGGTGCAAGGTAATCGGGATCGTTTAAATTACACTGCCACCAGAATTAACGAACAAAATTAAAATAAAAGAAATTGACGACCTTTTCTGCTATGTTTTAAAAGTAAAATTTTGCTATACAATTTCTGGAATGTGTTTTCGCAGTTGGAACTTAATAATTGCGTCTTCATGCGCCGCAAAGGGTTAACAGAGGTCTACAAAGTGCGCCACAGGACGCATGTCGTTCTCAATTTTATTTATTTCAAGTTCACAGTTGAGGAACATAAATAATTTAAAATATATGCATAACAATACATACACATACATATATATATATTAATGAAATATAATTTAAAGAAAACTCACTATTTTCTTTATATTCAACAATTTTGTGCAGTTTTATTTTAACTAAAGCATATTTTCCAACATCCTAATTAATATTCCGTAGTGCTGTTAGACCCACCCTTTTTTTCACACCAGTAAATTTTTAGAGTAATATTTTCCAAATGCAATTGCGATTAAATAAGAAAAAAAATACTCTAAAAAGATACTGGTGGGAAAAAGAAGGCGGGGCTATCAACACTATGGAATATTAATTAGTATGTTGCCAAGTATGACTAAAGTAGTTGAATTAAAGTAGTTGAAGCAGTTGAGTGAACTAAATTACAGTTGATAAAACAGATAAATTACAGTTGAAAGAACGGAAAAAAATCGTCTCTAAGTTCATTTATTAGAATGTTGTTTAAAGAAAAAAAAAAGATAAATTTGAAAATAATTTATGTGCTGTATTGTTTTTAAAACCTAAAAACGCCAGTTATAACATAAAAAAAGGGTTTAGAAAGCGTTGTTGCATTGCAAATGTACCCTACACACGCAAAAATGGTTTTATTTTAAAAAATTAATATACGTATTATCTTTTTGTAAAATTTTACAAAATAACGTTTTACATTCGTGGATTAGTCCCTTTGTACAGTGTTCATATTTCACTTAAGTATAACTCATTTCATTTTAAAGGTGCAATTATACAATTATTTACAATGATATTTTGGCATTGAAAATAAAAACTTTCTAAATGATCAAGTTTGTCTAGCAGGATCGTATAAAAATTTAAAAAGTGTAGAGTTTTGAAAATTAAACGTAAAAAACTTTTATCATCTGGTTTTATTCTAAATATTTTTCAACTTTAGTTTTGACCTTTTTTTTTTTTTTTTTTTCCGGGGGGGGGGGGGAAGGTATTTTATTTTGAACACTTTTGTTGCAATTTACTTAACTCACTTATCTCTAAGTTAACTTATCTCTAACTTAACACTAACTTATCACTTATCTGTTAAGTTATCTATCTCTAATGTCAAAGAATTAAACCACGTTTAAGCTTTTTGGAGCAACCTATTCTTCTCTCTCCCTTTCTCTCTCTCTCTCTCTCTCTATATATATATATATATATATATATATATATTATAATTTGAATAATTTATTACCACTGTAACACGCAGCAGACAAAGGATAGATGAAGATACCAACATACAATTAAATTTAGATTTATTTCGAATAGAAATTGTCACGGTAGTAATTTAATTATTGTACCAATGATTAGTAAAAACATGTGAAAGTACTTACGCAGAAGAGAAATGACACTATATATAATATTTCAGGATTAGGAATCATTACCTTTAGCAGAAAACTTTATGAAATTCTTTATACAAAATAAATATCATAATAAACCCCATTTGACATTAAAAAAATAATAAATAAATAAATAAAATAACATACATATATAAATACATAATTTTTATTATTATTATTATTATTTAATTTTTTTAACAGTAACTATAAGACGCGCAAATTCCTACTAATTATCTCCGTTATTAAATCATAAATTTAAAGCCTGCAGTACCAAAATGACAATAACCATCCACATACAAGCAGTCGTAATTAAACACCTACTTTCAACTGTTCCACGTGTCAAAATTATCCAGAAGAGAAAGGAAAAAATACAATGTCAGTTACGAAAGTAGAAAACAATTTTCTGCATTCAGCAGATAAGGAAAATGTTTAATAATTTCATCAGGAATTTTATTTTTATTTAAACTGTCATTAATGTTTTAGAATTATAAGTTACAATTGCTTTAGTTTGTGATAATTTAATTAACTCCTTTAATATTAATTTTATAGAAGAAGAGACACATTTTTTATATCTTTTTTTTTTCCCCTAAGAAAAATAAATGAAAATTGTTTTTCTTACGCTGTTTCTCTTAACAAAGAATTAGATGATAGAATCTAAATGTAACAAGAGCTCGAAGCTTCAGAACTTTACATACGGACCATGCAATATTAAGTAGATAGTACCAAATTTATTTAAAATTATGTATTATAAATATAAGTATAATTATGTGCAAGATATGTAATATTAAGTTAAATTTTACTCTGTAGAATGGCTGTCAATAATAGTTAAGTTCCATTAACCCGTTGATACCTGAATTAATTTCACAAAATATTATTAGCTGATTATTTCACTCCTAAATTAATATAGACAACTGACAGTGAAATATATTAATTTAAACAATTCTTCTGATAGTATTAAATTTAAAGCCTATCCTCATTTATTGGCGTTTAATATTCTAGCCAGAAAACTTCGAGGTAGAAAAACTTTCAGATAACAGATTAATTTCTTATTGCACGTTGACAAAGATTTCGAAAGAAAAGTATTATAATATCTTATACTAAGTGAGCAATATTTGTATATATATTTCACTGTTCTCGAAAACGGTAGCTCGGACAGTCACAAGATTTAACACAAAGGTGCCCCCCGAAGGTCACTGTACACATCGAAGTCAGATTTTCGAATTTTTGATTAGTTTTTTTCTTAATTAATTAAAATGTGAAAATAATAACCTTCTAATTTCTGATAAATAAGCCATTTAAATTTTATCCATAATTTAATCGTTGCCAATTTTTTTTCGACAGAATAATAATAATTAAAAAAAAAAGTACATTTATTTAAAATGAGGAAAATAAATCAGAAAGATTAGAAAAGAAATTAGAAAGATCAGTCGTATCGTTACAGATAAGATACCAAATGACAGGGAAAATTTTTGTGAATCCGATGCATTAAACAGCTTATCAATCGGACAATTAGATTTTTTTAAATTAACTAAAGTATGAATTTTAGGTGGCAACAGCAGAAGATTGTACGGAAACCGTTAGGAGAAAAAAAATAAAAAATCTGCTTCACATTAAGTCACATGTTTTTGAAGTGGGATTAAAAATTGCAGTTTTCAAATTCTTTAAAATTTTCTCTCGCGAACACAAAAATATATTATACAGCCTGTACCTCACAAGACCAACTTGCATTTCAAATTTCATCAATTTTTTTGGTTAATAAACAAAAAAGTTACATCTTTTTTTTTTTTTTTTTTTTTTTCTTTTTTTTCAAATTAAGTTTTATTCTAACTTCGAGAAGATTTATGTGATCATAGATATAATAATATATATAGATCTATCATCCCCATATTATCATGCAAAGATTTTTGATGCCGAAAAAAAAGCTTTGGAATCAGCCATTAAGTGGTATTGAAAAAAAAAGGGGGGGAAAGAAGAAAAATGAATTTTAAACTATATCTGGAGTTTTTCATTCACCTTTAGTAAATAAATTATTCATGATTTTTTTTTTTTTTTTTTTTTTTTTTTTTTTGCTAAAATATTCGTGTGTACTCCCGTGTGTATTCACTCGGGGAAGACTGCCATATTTTGGAAAAATTGCCGTCTGTTCCCAAGTGAAAAGGAATCCCTTTTTTCTCCCCAATGATCAATCTATATATTATTACTATATCTATGTATGTGATACGATACATTAAGAATTTGGGTTTTAAAAGTTTTTTTAAATAGATTATTTAAACTCTATGAACCATATTTTTATTTTATCAGTTTCATTAATATATCCTGCTGGGCGATTTTTTAAATTTTGGTGTTGAAGTACACCGAACGTTTTTCGACAAGAAGTTTAATATAGTGACAGCCATTTTAATCTAAGTAGCGCATCAAATATATAAAAACATAAATGATTTAATTTTACACAAAATTTACAGAAAAAATGCAGTTTTAAACGTAGGAAATTTATTTCAACAAGCACTATTTTAAACCTAAATAACATTAAAAATATAAGCAGAATATGAAGGATTCTTATGTATAAACAAAAAAGAGTCTGATAAAATTATTAGCAAAACAGTCTTCCCCCTTTCATACAAAAAAAAAAAAAAAAAATCCATTGCTAATATGGCGACAAAAATTCAAAAGCCGCCAATGGAGCGACATAATAAAGTTGTGTAGCACGATAATGTTTACCTATTTATTTATTTTTTTTATATACTAATCACTATGCTAATTTATCATACAAACAAATGAGCCTCTGTGTGTTACTACTGCACTTGCACGCTGTCGAACAGAAATATTTGAATAATTCAAATTAATATTTAAATGAATAAATAAAAATAAAAATATGTTTAATGGGAAATAAATATAAAAATAAAAAGATCAGTTGTCTAAAATACGGCAGAAATAGCGCTCATAGCATATTGTTACAAGGGATTAAGTCTTATTGTTACAATGGATTAAAAGTCTAAAATGGTGACAAAAATTCAAAAGTCGCCAAAGAGAACTATATTAAGGCTGTACTATCAGGTTTACAAACCATGAATCAGGGCGCGAAATTTCCGCTCGCCAGCTCGCCATTGGCGAGTGGAATTTTTACTGTGGCGAGTAAAAATGTGGTCTACTTATAGATAGAATTCTTACACGGTACGGTGACAGAAAACATTCTTTTTACAGATTTAAATAGGGCAAAATCTTGCCATTTTATAACCTCATATTTAAGCTCTCTTTTTTAGATTCTCGGAGAGCCGAGTCTGTGCATGCGCGGCCCGAGATCGCCCCAGCCTGGGAAAGGAAAAATACGTAGTGTATACATAAAAGTTTTGATCTCTTCGGTTGTTTAGTTTCTCCTACTATTATTTCTCCGAGCATAGTGAGAATAGACGAGCAGAGAGCCTCTTTGCCCGTCACCCACTATCCCGGAGAAGACATATGCGAAAGTTTGGCTATGCGATATTGTCATGAGCCCTTTGAAAGATACTACCTATGTTTATTTTGTTGAATAATGATCAAAAAACAGTTCATATTTTCCAGTTTTTTACAGAAACGCCTTCCAGTTTTTTACAGAAACGCCAATGATTTGCGCTTGTAATGATTTGTAAGCAACGATTTTATCAAAAAAGTTATTCCGAAATGGCTATTTAAAATGACAACAATGAACAAGTTATACACATCGACATTCTGTCTGATCACAAAAATAAAATGGACGAAAAAGACATTTCAGATGTAAAAAGTTAAATAAATAAATAGGTAAATAAGGAAGCATAATCTCTCAGAATAAAAAGATGTTCACAGGATATGGTTTGACAAAGAGTTTTTTTTTTTTTTCTTCTTCTTTTTTTCTTTAATGACTTTTTGCATTTATGTTATTAGATATTTTAATCTTTTTCAAATCTCAAATACAATGCATTATAATGATTTTTAATTAGAGATTATTATGAGACATGATGATACACGGTATACACTTTTAATACATATAATTTTAGACATATTTGTAAAAGCCTTCCAGATCCGCGTTTGTAATGATCGATAGATGGCGCTTTTTCAGCTTTTATTGTTAGTAAATATAATAGCCACGTGTATTTATTATTGTTCTTTTCGTTATTCTACTTAATATTTGTACTATAATTTCTCCGCCATTACATCATGGAAAATTGATTGCTTTTGGAAAAAATATTTCAGTTTATTCAAAGTTCGATCGGAAGTAGATATTTAACTGAAGCTGAACAAATATTAATTTCAAATCAACTGATTAATTCTTTACTTCCACTAGCCGAAGCAACTGAAATTTTAAATTTGACTTTTGGAAATAAATGGAAGCTTAATTCTGGATTTCTTGATTTTTTGGAGTTACACTGTGTAATACAACAGTAAGTGTTATCTTTTTTACCGGATTTATTCATTTTTATTCAATAAATATATGTGAAACTTAACATCGGCAAGCAATGGCGGCTTGATGAAAGCCGAATTAAAGCATGTTAATTGTAATTTCACCTTAGCCCACCAGAGGACGAGCATTTCATTACAATCGCGGATAGTTAGGAAAAATAAAAATAAAAAACCCAAAATGCGTAAAAAAGAAAAAAAAAAAGTGGCAACCATATTTTGTGGCGAGTAAAACTTTTGTTTCGGCGAGTGTAATCTGAGTTGAAATTTCGGACCTTGCATGAATTATATATAAACACAAAAAATTAATTGTCTCATGCGATAAACGTAGCCGGTCACAGCATATTGTAATATTTGGCGTGAAATTGCTGTCATTTTATGGTTGATTGGATAAACAAAATAAACATAGGAAATAACGTAAAAGCAAATATTATGTGCACCACGTATAGTGTTGTTCACATGTAACTGGGATTCAAATATAAAAGGGAAACTCCAATTTTTTCGATACTATCTATTTCGAAACTGTTATATAATAAGCACCTATATGGAAGCTCATTGGTAAACCATTGTCGCAGGTAATAGGGACAAGCGCCCGAGTTGCAGTGGATGACCAAATCGCTGCCGAAAGCAGTAGGGACCTGAAGCGAGCTTTTGAACAATTTCAGTAATTTATTTTATTTTATTTTTATAAAGCTATATAGAAAAGAATTTCCTTTAAATTTAGTGACCAGCGAAGCGGGCAAAGCCTGCTAGTGTATTATTATTCAACTTGATTGAAGTTAGTATACCTGCGGAAAAAGCAAAGATATGTGCGACGAATGAAAAATTATAAAATGACTATCCAAATTATGAAATAATAATTAATAGTGGGCACATAAAACTTTCAGGGATCATTTAGAGTGACGCTATAAACTGTCAATATAAAGCAGAAATCATTCCAAGAAACCACAAAGAATAACGTGCCATTTTATTAGCTGTCCTCAAATGAGGTCACTGGGCGCTAGCAGTTAAATTTCAACAAAAAACTGGTCTTGAATGATAAAGGACATGAACTTTGTGAGAGAACACTATAAAATTAAAAAAAAAAAAAATCTATTAGTTTTGACACAAAATAGTTGATGACGAATTTTTGTAATATATGATAGTTGGTTATAAATTTCTTATATTTACTCTCCATACCTTTTTAGTTAATATCATTATTATTTGCCCAAAATGTTTGTTACTTTCACTGTACAACAAATCCTTTCTCTTCCAGTAGGCCACTTGAAATAAAATAGAATTAGATAATATTCCATATTACGAGATATATTTCGTAAAATATGGAAATAAAGAATTGATTTATGTATTACGTACACGTGTATAAGACAGATACATAGTTCGGTAAAATCAAGAAAGTCAAATCATGCATCATTCATAAGTTATAAACGGACATTCCCACATTTGAATGTAAAGAAATAGCAATTTTGCAAGAAATTACTGCTGGTAAAAAAAACCTGCAGTACAAAACGTTTGATTTTACTTAAACACTCACGCTTTCACGCAAGCAGACGGACGTGCTCGTAGTAAAATCATGCATCATTTATAAATTGAAGGGTTTTATGCAAAAGGAGGTAGCTCATACTTCAGTTTTCAAAATGGATTAAGAATATTTTTTTCATTTTTTTTTTTTTTTTTTTTTTTTTTTAAGTTTACAAAAACGTGTCTTTGATTAATTTTCATAATTGTTTTTCCATATTCAAGTAATATTTTCTCTTTAAAATATTTCTCTTACAACATAAATGTCATAATGTTTAATTATTGGAGCTAACTCTTTCTTGCTTCAAAATGGAGCTACCTTTTTTTTTTACAGCACACCCTTTAATTACAAACACGTTTTCCTATATTTGTAGACAAACATATTACACTGAATAAAAATATATACCACCTTCATCTAGAATGAATAAGTGGTCATTTTCTAAATCCCTAAACTAGAAATATAGATTTCTGAGCTATGCGCATAAGGCATGTCAATAAACTGAATAGACGAAATAATCGAGAATTTCTAGTTTATACATTTCTAGATGGTGAAACAATATTCTGAATATTCTTAATCTTTTGCATGGCGAGATTCTCGCTTGATTTTCTAGAATTGGGTCATAAACCAAGATTATAGTTGATTATAGTTGCTGAAACCCGACTCTGTATTCGCATTTATTTACAGAGATTTTAAATAACTTTGCCCTCGAGAATATAGGTAAACTCTCTAGAATTCTAATAGGGGTTTCTAGAACTCGCTTTCAAAGGGGACTAGAATTTATAAGGTTGATATGGAACTAGTTTTTCTAGAGCCGGAATTTAGATCCTAGATGTCAGTTACAGAATTTTTTTCTCAGTGTAAACTTTTGAATTTCACGATTGATTTCGATTTTTTTTTTCTTGAATGTATTTGTGTGTAAATACAGAGTAAAGATATTAAAAAAAATATATGAAAATTAAAAAAAATTAAACTCATTATATCATTTACCTAAGATTTATTATTGTTATTATTATTATTATTACTACTATTACAGTCGATAACAAAAGTGTCCGAACACTAGCAAAATTTCCTATATAGAAAAAGTAAGCTTAATATAGTTTTACTAAATAAATCCTTGTCGAATCCTGTTCTTAGACTGATTAAAAACAGGATTCGAGAAGTATTTATTTAACAAAACAGTATTAAGTGTACATTTTTTATATAGGAATTTTTGCTAGTGTTCGGACACTTTTGTTACCGACTGTACTATTAAAAACATAGAAAAAAAAAACTCAAATTTCGTTTTTAATCTTTTCCTTTTAATATTTGTTTCTGACTTTCTTTTGAGAAGTTTTTAATTTCTATTCGATAAAATTTTCAGAAAAAAATATAATAGATTGAAATCTGGAAAGAAAACAATTCGTTTTATAAATAACATTCATACAAATAAATATATATTTCTTATATATGTTTTGAAAACAATATCTTTGTTGTTTTGAGGAACCAAAATATATATTATTATTTGCATAGCAACTATAGTACATTAAACACAATCAAGTCAAACTAAATATTTATTCCATCGCTAAATTTCGATTCACTGTATGAAAATGCTTTGAAAATATTTGGGCAGAATTGAATTTGAACAAAAGTAATTATTTTCTGGAAAATATTTAAATAATATTTTTCTATATTTGAAATATTTATATTTATATAACAATCGTTTGTTTAGCTTATATTAGTGAAACCTATTTATTCATTGTTGTTGTACAAATGAATCAATTATTATTGTTCTACGTGAATGTTTTTATTAAAGTTTTTTTTTTTTTTTTTAGCTTACATTGTCTGTCATAAGCCTTCTGCCGAATCCGGGTTAAAAGCGAAAAAAGGGCAAAATAAATTAGAAATGTCAGTCCTATCGTTACAAATTCGGTACCAAATAAAGGGGTAATATTTCTGAATCCAGGGGTGTAGTTTTTCGACTCGACCATTAGATTTTTTAAAAATTAACTAAAGTATGAAATTTAGGTGGAAACACTTCATTTTAATTCATTTCACTCATTTTAAAAAGTACGTAGCTTGTTACATATTCGGTACCAAATGAAAAGGGCAATTTTTCTGAATCCAGGGTTGAAAACAGTTTCTTGACACGACAATTAGATTTTTTTAATTAACTAAAGTAGGAAATTTAGGTAGCAACACTTCATTTTAAACTTTTCATACTTTTTAGTGCGAATCAAGTTAACAGAAAAAAGTCTTTAATATATATATATATATATATATATATATATTATTTTATTTTCTCAGTCTTACGCTTTAAGTACATTCTTGTTGAGGAAATTAATGGAATTTTCAGTATACCATTAGATTCATTTTAGCTAAATAATTTTATTATACAGCAAAATTAATAAATTATTATTTAACTGATTGGGAGCATTAAAATATTATATAGCTAAATTAGTCGCATATAAGCATTATAATTGTCACATCCGTCAGAAAAATTCTTAACTATGGTAATATTCACTGTCTTTCTCAGACAAAATAGCTAATTTCTCAGTCGGCAGCAAAGTTATTGAAGCAGATATCCTTTTCATCCTTTTTTTTTTTTAGTTTGATCACTAATTTTTATCATAAATTTATATATATATATATATATATATATATATATATATGTGTATGTGTGTGTGTGTGTATATAAACAGCATAAGATTAAGATAATGGACTCGAGAAATATTTACTTAACAAAATAGAATTAGGCGCACATCTTTTAAATAGGAATTATTGCTAGTGCTCCATTCATTTTGCTGCCGACTATATATCCTTCCTCAAAGGTCAGAGTAAAGTAATGAAAATCTCGCAATGTGTGTAATATTCTATTATACATTACTTCATTACATATAGACAAATGAAGTGCTAACATAAACTAAAACTATATAAGTAGAAGGGTAACACGAAAACGGGTAGCTCAAAATTACTGAGATATGCGCTTCCGAGTTATCCTTATAGATTTATTAATGTTTGGTAGCTGCCTATATAAAAATGCCAGATTACTAGCAGACCCGAAGGAGTGAAGTACAGTATTATCGAAGGAGTACTGTAATTACTAAATAGCTTAAAACATTAAACAGTTGAATAATTTAAAGTTATGCACTTATCTTTTTATTTTTTATTATCTATTAACTTTTTAAAATGGCTAAAATAATTTCAAAAATTATTATTAGACACCTAACTGATCATAAATATGTGTTAAAAAAATAAATAAATAAAAAACCATTAAAAATTCTGTCAAAGACAGAATTAAATTTAGTAAGGAGGACTATTAATTTCAATTTGTAAAATTTTTATTTATATTTTTTAATTTTTAATTTTAATTTTTGATTTTAATTTTTGATATTTTATCTCATTTTTTGACCGTAAAACTGGACGACGTATTTTTTAAAATGACTGAAATGAATTTAAATGAAGTGTTTCCACCTAAATTTCATACTTTAGTTAATTTTTAAAAATCTTATTGTCGCGTCGAAAAACTGTTTGCACTCCGATTCAGAAAAGTCGCCCTTTTCATTTGGTATCGAATTTGTAACGATAGGACTGAACATAACTAATCTACAAAAACTCCAAAACTCCAAAAACTAAAATGATTAAATTCAAATAATTATTGATTTAATTATAAAATAACTTTGTAAATAAATGTTATATATAGTAAAAAGCTCACAACAGTTGTTTCAGGACAAAATAGTATAGAACAAATTTCCATCAGGTGAAATAAACTAGGCAGAAGTGCGTTATTATAGCAGCAGTTACGCACGCGTGCCTACTAAGAAAGTTAAAGTAACTTCTGCATTTGGCTTACCTCTAAAATATCGTTTGTTAAATTTCAGAGTAGTGCTGCATTTAAGTTTGAATAATATCTTTTACGAAAAAAGGAAAGAAAATGCTTTATCTAGAACAAACAAAACTTCGCTACAGGGATCCAGAATACTTACTGAATACATATTGAATTTATTCCATAATTCTGTTATTTCCTAATTTTTTTTTATAAGGAAATATGTTCGCTGTGTATCATTTCTGGGTATGTACCAGTCGGTAACAAAAGTCTCCGAACACTAGCTAAAATTCCTATATAAAAAAAGTAGAGTTAATACTGTTTTGTTAAGTAAATCCTTGTCGAATCATGTGCTTAGTCAGTCTAAGAACATGATTCGACAAGGATTTATTTTACGAAGCAGTACTAACTCTACTTTTTTTATATAGGAATTTTTGCTAGTGTTCGGAGACTTTTGTTACCGACTGTATTTTGCAACGATTACATCTCTCATTTCTTATTTTATATCTCTCATTATTTTTCGTTCATGGTACAGTCGGTAACAAAAGTGTCCGAACACTAGCAAAAATTCCTATATAAAAATAGTACACTGAATACAGTTTTGTTAAATAAATCCTTGTAGAATCCTTTCTTAGTCAGTTTAAAAGCAGGATTCGACAAGGATTTATTTAACAAAGCCGTATTAAGTGTACTTTTTTTATATAGGAGTTTTTGCGAGTGTTCGGACACTTTTGTTACCGACTGTAAGTACAAAATTTAAAAAAAAAAAAAAAAAAAAAAACACTAAGCCTGTTTTTGTTTTCTAAGTGTAATTGATAAAAAATTCTGAACAAAATAGAATTTAATTTAGTACAACATTGCCTATTTTAATCTATTCTTCTGCATAAAGGCATGCAGTAACTGTATTTCATTCCCTAACACCGGTTACTACATTCATTTCTTAAAATTCCTTTGATACAGCTTTAGCATAGAAGCCCCTTGGCTTTTTAAAATTTTGTTGTCATTTTGGCGATGAATTGAATAGCTATCGCAACTGCGTAAGTAAACATCCTGACGTGAAACATCTGAGCTACTTCGGTAATTTCAAATTTCGCCAAGGAATTCTATACTGAAGCTGTCCCATTTATTTTTCTAAAATTTATTTTAATTATTTAAAAAATATTTTCACATTCTCTCTCTCTCTCTCTCTCTCTCTCTCTCTCTCTCTCTCTTTTTTTTTTTTTTTTTTGGGGGGGGGGGGGATAAAACGAACATATTTATTTACTTACTTTTTATTATTATTATTTTTTCTTTTTTTGGCATCAATTCGTTTTTTCTTTTTAATGATTTTAATCTTCAAATGGGGTTTCTATTTTACATCTTTTGAACTAACTGTCCAGTTAAACTAAAAAATACAGCATTAGCTAGATTTTGTTTTGACTAACAAGTGTACCAGTTTTTGACAAAATCTAACTGTTCGGTTTAAAATCCAGATAGATACAACGGCAAAATTTCAGCTTTATAATTTAGACAAAAACGAAAATGTTTTCAAGTTCATTCAAGGTTATTGATAAAAATTCATAACGATGCCACAAGCTGTCTGAAAGAAATAGTACGACTTACCGTACTAAAAAAAAAGATAAAGATAAAGATAAAGATAAAGAAAGAAAGTGGTCTATTTAGAAAACACAAAAGTTTCATCACAGGGATTAAAAGTTCTACATGGGCGGCTCACTGTAAAAGTTGTGTAAGTCCATATTATATATATATACATATATATATATATATATATATATATATATATTTATATATATATATATATATATATATATACATATATATATATATATATATATATTTGCTTAATTGTACCACATTTTGTCACATCTTTCATTATAATAAAATTATACTTTTAAAAAATTAAAGAACACGCTTTTATTGAAATGTGAACTAAAAAGCACAAAATATCTATCTTTATAGTATTAAAATGCAGGGTAAGAAAAAATTGTGTGAGTGACACACCGTATTACAGGGTGATTATAAAATAATTTAGAATTAAACAAAAACCATTTTTAAAAAATCTCCCCTGTCTTGGCTCGAACGTTAGACCTTTAGGTTCGTAGCCCGGAGCTTTACCTCACAACCACAGCGTTCACGTAGAGAATGTCTTTTTTTACAATATCGATTTTTTGTTTGCTCCCACAGCGGTTACAAACATACATACAAACATACATACAGGTGAAGCTAATAAAAGCGTGTTAAAAAAGAAAAAACTCCAATAATTAGGAGTTATTGCATTAAAACCCCATTACATGTTTTTCTCAGAAAACTAAATCTTCTAAATATTCATTATAAAAAAAATGAAGTTTCTAAGTTACATCAAATTATTTTTAATATAATTTATAAATTCTTATAACTATGATTTGTATTAAACACAAAAATCGATAATACTCACTGAATCTTGACTTTCTTTCATAAGCATAAATTTGAAAAAAGCTCGTTATTTCAAAATCAGTTTCCAAGGAGATAGTTCACTTTTTACAATGAACGACCTACATATTGAACTTATTCCATAATTCTGTTTTTTTTCCGATTTTTTTTTTTTTTTTTTTTTTTTTTTTTCAACAAGAAAATACTTTTTCATGTATTACCTTTGGGTATGTATTTTACAACAATTTTAACTTTCATTTCTTATTTTATATCTTTCAATATTTTTCGTTCATGGAAAATTTAAAACTTTAAAAAAAAAAAAAAAAAAAAAAAAGATGTTTAAGGTTTATTTTATCACTTTCTCTTCCTGTTATATTTTTCTCATTATTTATTTTACGGTAAACATACTTTCGGACTTATGCAACAATAACTAATAAGAAATATCTTTGAAAGAAAAATAAGAGTCTTTAATAGTAGTGTGTGTTTTCTTTATTTTATGAGCAGACAATATTCCGTTTTTATGATAATTCTTGAAATAATAAAAGAAGCTTAAGGTTTATGCCTACATAGGAAGCACTTTTTTAAAAATACATAAAATTTTAATGAAACACACATGTGTTTAATTAAGATGGGATACAAAACTATGAATTTAAATGAAATTTTACAGAAATTTTCATTAACTTTTAAAATGTAGGAAATATTTAGAAAAGTTTTATGTAAAATTTCCATTTACGCCACATCTCTTATAACAGATTCTAATGAATATATTTCAGTAATCTTTACACAGTATAAAAATAACGTACTTGCCTGTGTTCTGTAGCAAAAGATTTGCTGTACTTATAAAATTTATTGAAAAATTCCATACTTTGTACAAAAGCTCAAAATTAAAACAAGAAAAGTCCTCACTTCTCTAAAAAACTGTCAGTAAAATCAATAAATAAATACAAAAAAGTTGTATTTGGCTACAGAACATAGATAAAGATGAATAAAACATTTTGGCAAAATTTCAGTTCAATATTCTAAATACATTTTGAGAAATGAATGTAATCGCAAACAAAAATAACGAAAAACACAGTTTCTCAGAAAAGGCATTTAAAGATTTTAATACAGCAGAAAAAATTTTGTT
Organism: Salticus scenicus; assembly: GCA_963930645.1. NCBI lineage: Eukaryota > Metazoa > Arthropoda > Arachnida > Araneae > Salticidae > Salticus > Salticus scenicus. The sequence continues at coordinate 85,271,522 of OZ005662.1, forward strand.
GCCACTTTAAACTTTTAAAACTCGCCATATTTGTATGTCGAGCCCTCTTTTGCTTTATTTTTAACTAATTTTGACTTTCTTTTAGCTTTGAGATTTTTTTTATTTCTTTTTTTCTCGATAACTTAGTTGCTTGTAGAGATTGGCGTTTCGATTTCTGAATTGGCTCTTCGTCTATTCCCATGAAGTTTTCAAACGTAACTGTATTCCGGTTTATTATTCATACTATAACTTTGCTTTTAGTTATCGTAAAAATAAAAATAAAGTATTTTTGTAGGGTAAGTACACCAGTGATTGACACTTTTAGAGCAATCTCTGATGTTTTTAATGTTCTAGTCGTCAGAAAATATCTTTAGAAATCTTAAGTTAGTACATATTGTATGAAAGACATTCAGAACCACATATATGTTAAAATATACACATTTCATAACAATTTTTTTATGAATTTTTATTTGACACCCACTCAATGTTCCAGTAATTGACGCTGCCAGTTTTTCAGTTTATCAGTAATTGGCATCCTATGTTCCAGTGTTTGACACTGCTAGTTATTCATTTAACCAGTTATTAGCACTCTATGCTCCAGTGTTTGACATAAAATGTTAAAATTCTTATATGTAAAATAAATGATTTTATTATTTTTCTTATTTATTAATTATTTCGGGATAGATGCCAATTACTGGAGTATGCCAATCACTGGAGCACCTACCCTAATCGTAAATGTGTGGCCTATAAAATGAACAAATAAAAATAATTTCGAAAATTTTCGCTAAAACGACGATTTTAGGGTAAGCACATACCTTAAATTAAAGTATAAACAATATATTTTATTTCATTGTTGAATATGTCACACATTAGACCTGATCTCAGATGTTTACGATCAAAATAAAACTGTACGAGCCGGACAAAACGTTAGTTGAAGAATATACAGGGTGATAATAACTTAAATAAATTTATTCAGATTCCTCTAGAGACGGTTCTATCCATCAAATTTTTGTTGAACTTCGTATATAGGAAAGTTCTCCTCTTTGTTAGGCATCTGTAGATCCTAAGTTGCTTGGTTCGATTCCAGGGTTCGGTGGGTCGCCTTGGCTGTTACCTTCATTTCTTTCTGTTATAATCTCATCCTGTGCTATATGCTTGAAACTTACAAACGGATCTTGAGTCAAGTATGTAGACAAGTCGGACACTAGTGTAAACAATAAATAAAAATCTATATAATATTTCTCTAACGGTTCCGATTAAATTTACTCAAAACGATACGATTGTGATGTAGTTAATAAAAAACGCGAAGATAAAAAATAATATTTATAAATAGACACAATATTTCAGCACGCGGACTCAGCTTAGTGATCTAATAGGGGAAAAAAATAAAGACATTTGTCTGGGGAGATTATTTTATGGAAAAATGTATTTATAAAATTTGCATCTTCAGAATCTTTCCAAGCGCCATTTAAAATCTACCAATACTTTAAAGACATGTACAGAATATGAATTATTATCATAAATTAACTAAAAAGCACAATCATAAACAGTATAATCAAAAGAGAAATTAGTTATTATTATTATTATTATTATTATTATTATTTTATTTTTATTTTTTAACAAACAATTGTACCAGAATAAATAAATAAAAAGTGATCGCCAACATGGCGATAAAAATTTAAAAGGCGTCATGGGGGTTCTGTACTAAAACTGGAAGAATGAAATCTGGGTCGTCGATCAGGAATTTTATTTTAAAACCTTCCTTTGAAGATTTCGGTTTCACTGTTGCACAGTGGTAATTTAGTTCTAATAATGATTCGTTTTTTTGTAAATTAATATTTTAATTAGGTGGTAAAATTGGTACAATATTTTAAAGGTAAATAAGAAAAGAAATAAAGTGCGGAAGTTTCGCCCAAACACCCGAATACAATATTTACATTGGCCACAGTAGTCGGGTAATGGAAGTAGAAAAAGCTTAATTTTCCAAAGTTTTGTAATCTACTAACAGCGAATGAAACATAAAATCATTTGGTTGACCCAGCTGCGATGAAAAATGCCTCAGAAAAATATTTTCAAGATGCAGTAAAAAACGTCGAAAATTTTTCCTTTATTCTTTAGTTTCCAAGTTTCCAATTTTGTTATTTAATTCATTCCGGAGAACTACCAGACCTATGCAATGAATCACGTGAGGAAAAAAAAAATAATAATAACATGCCAAAGGGCGGAGATCACAAAGCTGGCGTATTAACCCATCTTTCTCGCAACAAAAGGACTAGGTTAAACAAAACCCTAATGTCATAGTTGTGTGCACTGTTTTCTTCTATTTTTTCCTTTTCACGCTCGAGTGACCTAGAGACACTTCTAAAGCCGCATTCATGCAACATGTTAGACAAGGTTTCTGAGCATGTAAAGCCGAGACACCATTTTTCTTTTAATTATTTTTTGCCTGCATGATTGTTATTTACATTTCGTTTTTCTTTTCTATTTTTAAGATAAATGAAAAGAATTAGAATTGGAAATGGAAGTTGTAAGGCACAATGCATTAGTTTCAGTTTTTAGCGAATTGTATTATAATACAAAGATAATACCACAATTTGTATCGTATAATTTTTTAACAGTAAAAAAAAAAAAAAAAAAAAAAAAACCTGCAGCGAAAATCAAATGTATTCACTATTCATATTCGAAAAACTAGTCACTGTGGTCGGTTTTTACAGAAGATAGTATTATATCAACTGATAATCAGGCCTTGATTACTCAACAGGCACAAGAAGCATGTGCTTGCCCTGGAAATTTTTGAAAAGGCCCCAAATTAAGCAAAAAAATGGACCCCGAATTGTAAGCTTGTGATCTAAAAGCATTGTCTGATTATAAAACGTCACAGTCTTACCTGACTGCACAACTACCATTTCTAGATTATATTGGATATATGCTAATAAAGCTTTTACACATTCATTTATAATGGAATAATTTCATATATTGTGGTGAATATAGGCTTTCACCAGTTTATATCTTGGTACAAAAATCAAGTGAATTTGCTTGTCTATGTCTTAATCGAATTTACTTGTCGTCAATTCCAGGTAACTACAAAATTTAATGAAAAATTTATAAATTTTTCAAGATGTTCGTATGAGTCTTTAGACCAAAAAGTCAGTGGGGGCCCCCAAATGGATTTGTGCTTCCCCTCAATTGTAAGGTTAATCGGGCCCTGCTGATAATAAAATAATATGTGCTAAAACTTTATTTATTTATCTGCAACCCCTCCTTCAGCAACTAGCTGGTACGTGACGCATGAAAATTCTGATCACAGCAAACTCCTATTCGGTGGCGTTTGTTGTGCTTTTATTCTATTTAAAATAATTTAGACCGAGAAAAACACTTCCAGGCTGTTCGCGAGCATTGAAAGTCTTGCTAAGTCAAAATCTTGTTTACAGGTACCCACAGAGCAGACTTTTCATTCCTTGCCAGACACTACCAAAATGTTCATATCCCGCGAAATATCTGACAGCGCAATGTCCGGCTTGCTGGTACTCTCAACTAGATATTCTGCATTAACCCGTTAGCGCCCAGTGTCCTCATTTGAGGACAGCTAATAAAATGGCCCGTCTATTTTTTGTGGTTTTTTGGAAGGATTTCTGAATTTTAGTGACAGCTTATAGCGTCACTCTACATGATCCCTGAAAGTTTTATGTGCCTACTATTAATTAGTATTTCATAATTTGGATAGCCATTTTATGATTTTTCATTCGTCGCACATACCTTTGCTTTTTGCGCAGGTATACTATCTTAAATCAAGTTGAATAATAATATTTATTATAATACTTTATTTTCGAGATCTTTTTCAACATATAATAGGAAATTAATCTGTTATCTCAAAGTTTTTCTATCTCGAAGTTTTCTCGCTAGAATACTAAACGTCAATAAACGAGGATAGGCTTTAAATTTAAAACTATCAGAAGAATTGTTTAAGTTAATATATTTACTGTCAGTTGTCTATATTAATTTATAAGTGAAATAAATCAGCTAATAATATTTTGCAAAAATAATTCGGGCGTTAACGGGTTAAGCATGAGGCTGTCCTACTACCTCAAATGAAAATAATATTACAAAAAATAAATTTATAATTATCGCTAATGTTTCAGCTGTATTCAGCGCTAAAAAAAAAAAAAAAAATTATTTTTAATATGACGCCAATAATATAAAATGTTTCTCGCATTTATTTTAGTCATATAAATATATACTGCCTCTAGTAAATAATGACATCAGTTTAATCAGATTTTAGAAAACATACGTCATAAACAAAATCACAACACCTACCTTACTTATTTAACTCAAATGAAAATATTTACAGCAAAAATGAAAATCATTTACTATTGCTGAAGGTTAGTACCATATACATTTTAAACAAACAGCTGTCATCACAAAAGTCATTAACACTTTATGAAAACGTTGAAAAGTGGTTATGACTTCGGTTTGTCTGTCTGTTCTCTGAGTTAAATATTTGGGGGAATTTCCTGAATCTGATATAAGTTATTCAAATTTACTGTGGAATGTTAATTACTACTGAAAATGGAGTAAATACCACCAATGGTTTGTGTACAGAGACACTTAAAAGAATTCCAAAGCATTGGGTTCTTTGAAAAGTATTCCTATAAACCATATATTAATAACTTCAGTTTATACAAATCATAGTAAAATTGACATTTATTATTCATATGCACAAGAAAATTCTTTCTATAGAATGTAATATGATTAGCATGAAAATTTACAGAGCTACACAAAAATATTCAGTTACATAAAGAAGTTATAATTAGAAATTGCTGGAATTGCATTTTTGTTTCCATTAATGCTTTTAACACTTTCTAACAATGTTTAAGAGTGATTATGATTTGAATTCATTTATCTGTCATTCTTTCTGTCCGTCTGACTGCCTGTCTGTCTACCTATCAATCTGTCTTCCTCTAGTGACCGTACGAATTTCCAGAACCTCTTCAAAATGATATGTTATTTAAGTTCATTTTTGCATGTTTCCTATTCAAAATGCTATAAATAGCATAAAGTTTTGTATACAGGGGCATACAAAATAATAGCAATGCATTGCGTTTTGTAAAAAGCATTTTTATAAATCATATTTAAGTAACTTCGTACTGCTCGAATGATAATTAAATTCACATTTGTTATCCATATGCTAAAGAAAGTATATTTTGTAGAATATTGTATGTCTAGCGTTAGTATTTACAGGGATGTACTAAAATGTTCAGTTACATTAAGGGCTACAATCGAAGATTGCTTGAATTGCCTTTCTGTTTGTGATAATTATTTTTTTTTAATGCTTCTCAACATTGTTTACGTGTGATTACGAATTCAGTTAATCTGTCTAGATTTCAGGCGTTCTGTCTGTCCGTTTTGTGATCACATAGCCAACGTATATAGAAAATTAAGCGATCCAGCGAATATCCAACTTTTTTTTTTCTTGTGTAGGTACATGGAAAAAATTAAAAAGACGTACAGCAAAAATTAAACAGTTCCGTTATTTTGCGAGTTTTAAACACGTACATGTGTTTTGTGCCTTATTTATTAGACAGTAATTCGAAATGCTAGTCACTAACGATCATGAGTTTCTCCTCATCAATCGGTACTTCAGCAAGTAATTATCGTATTGTTCCTATAATGGGTTACTATAACTGTAAATCAATTATTACATACAGAGGCTGTTCGCACATTTTTTAGACGATTTTGATGGAGTGTACTGAAGCAATTTCACTCATATTTCGAGTTTTATTTGTTCAGTTTGATAGCCCTTGTTCTTAACTAACATTCTACATCATAATTTCTATGATAATAATGCTTTTTGTAGTATCGGAAGAGATATATTTTTCTACTGCTCTTGAACGGCTTTCCAGAGTCCACAAAGCATTGTAGGTCGGTGTTTGGATAATGTTGATTTTAAGAGCCGAAAAACACAAAAATCCAACAGTGATACATCAGAAGATTTAGCAGGAATGTCAGTGAAGGGTATGGTTTTAAATCCCGTTTTTTGTTCCATTTTTTTCTAGAAAAGCAATTGCGGATTGTGATGTGTGGCTGCTTGTTTTGTCTTGATACAGTTCAACGGATTGAGAGCATTGTGGATAAAGATCTGGATTTTCATTTTTAAAAATTGGAATTAAAATATGTTCTTGGGAGTATTTAGCGTTGATTTTGACATTTTTGTCACATTTTTTTGCTTTTATCTAGCGCTTGTATGAAAAACCAGTGGCAATCATAAATCCTTTAGAAAAACTTTCTTTTGATGCTTTGAGCCATGTAGCAAATTTTTTTTTTTCCTCCACTTTTGTGATAATAAATTGACCTTTTTTTTATTGCAACCACTTAAATAGACCCAAGATTCATCTGTTGTTGCAACATTTTTCCATTTTTCTCCTGATAAATGCTTTTCATAAAGATTTCACTAAAAACTATCTTTGGAAAGAGCGGAAACCTATCCTTCCATCCACTGCCATTTTAAAAAGCACATTTTTGCATCTAAACAAAAATTCTAACTATCAGAAGATAAATAAAACTTCCAAAAATATAACTGTTGTGAAAATAAAATTCTCCATGCAAACGATTTTTTCTTACTGCGAAATAAAATCGTCTAAAAAATGTGCGAACAGCCTCTGTATTAGTTTAGTTTCTTCTATATAAAAGAAAGTATTGGATTCGCGAAAACTTTTCGACCTGACTTTTCTGATATATTTACAAGTTATGAGAGATCCTGAGAATGATTTGACCATTTTTTTAAAATGTCTGTCTCAGTATATGAAAAAAAAAAAAAATAAATAAATAAAAAATTGAACACCATATTTAGCAAACCAGTCGATGGAATTTAATACAGATTTATATTTCGTGGACCATTAATAGTGGTATATATATATAATAGTGACTTATAGTGGATATCGCTCAACAGGTAAAGCTAAGTTGTCGTATCTTTTTTTTTTTTTTTTTTCAAAATTTTTAGCATGTTAGCATACAAAACAAATTTGTATAAATGCAAAAAATGAGAATTAACCTTAACAAATCATTGCGGAATTTAAATTTATTTACTATAGTTGTTTTTGACGACCAGCTGATTCGTGATCCTTGAAAAATCTGACCGTATTAAACTTCTGCTCGGAATAATATCTCCGCAATTAATTAAAATTTAAATTTAAAACAAAATTCACTATTCCCTCCAGAAAATTTCTGTGCACCCGAATCGCAGTTTTTCCCAAATTCTTAAGTACTTACTGTCATTCACTACGGTATGTTTGTGAATCTCAACCAAATAAAAAATGCGCCTCTATTTTAAGGTAAATACAAGCTTTTTTATTTGTCTCTCCGCTGCTCAAGTGGTTAGAGCGCCGTGTTAGTAATCTCGTGGTACCGCGTTCGATACCCTGAAGGTCCGGAGTGTTAATTATTGCAGACAATTAATAGAAATGATGTCAATTGATAAAAGAAAATTTATCGTTGACTACACAGTATCCTAAGAGTTTTTTTAAGAAGCCTTTCTCCTACATCTCTTTTTAGAAACAAAAAAGAGTTTTTTGTGGACTACAAGCGCCCTCTATTGGGCGGAATATTCACTAAAATGTCAATGAAACAATTAACAATACAAAATAAAAATGATTAGGAAAAACACATAAACATTAACCAAATCAGTAAAATGTTGTTATAATATAAAAAAATAATAATAATAAAAAGGTGCCTCAAACGAATAATTAAATTGCAGATATTGGCCCTTAATCAGAAAATGAAATCACAAAACTTATAGGCAATCGTGTTGTGCTGCCATCTGTTGTGAATTTTAGCAAATAATTTCTCTTTTCTTAACACAGTTCAAATTTCCCCAATTTTGGTTAATAAACAAAAAAGTTACTTTTTTTTTTTTTTTTCGCAAATTAAATTTTATTCTAACTTCGAAAAGATATATGATACGCTATAATATGAATTTGGGTTTTAAAAGTTTTTTTAAATAGATTATTGTACTTCTACGTTCAGTGGGGGTTGAAAGTATAAAAGAACAGACAAACAGACAAACCTTTGCTTTTATTACTTTAGATTCATAGTAAAAGAGAATCAGCGTAAAATTTTGTATATTTCTAGGAGTCTCGCCTCCCTCCTTAAGGATAAATAACCCGTCGGGAGTAAAAAATTGTTAAAGAGAGTATTTTTTTTGAAGAAGTCATTGATGTCTTTAAAATGAATGGTTAACCCTCAGATCTGTGATAAATTGAAACAAAGTCATCCATGTTTTTCACTTTTAGCAGAAAATGAAGAAAAATGTGAGAAAAGGAATTCGCTTCTTAAGGTTTGTAGGTGAAAATTGTCTTTCTTTTAACATTTTGTGTTTACTTTTCTGGGAGGGAAAACTGTCTGTACTCTCCATGGAAAAAGGTTTTAGGAAATAATATGCGCTGGAGTAATTTGTATAGGATAATGTAGAAGAAATTTTGTTATGGCCAAAACAAACTAGTTTCTTACTAAGCACAAGTCAAAAAAGAGATATAAGTTCAAAACTTTTATCTATCTGGTCTGTCTATCTGTAAAATTATAGCTGCCAAACAAATAAATCGGTTTAATTACGTTTTTATTTTTTTGTTGTTGTTGTTTTTTTTTTTTTTTTTTTTTTTTTTTTTTTTTTTTTTCACGTGATTTAATTAGGATGATTCTTCGCTAATTTTATTAAAAACATGTTTGATTACTTTTTTAAACCAACAAAAATGTGACTTTTTCTCTTTTCAGGCCTTTTGGTTTCTTATTTTAGAATTTTCGAGCTGTCAATCTTTCAACTTCCAGATCATGTTAAATGATAAAACACGTGTACCTGAGATAAAAAAATAAATTAATAAATTAATTAAAATTAAAGTTTTTTTTTAATTTTCTATGAACAGTAATTATGAGTTCACAATCCAAAAATGCACCCCCTAGTGCGATAATTGCATGGGAACTGGTCTCTTTTGTAAAACAGAAATAAAAAGTAATGTCCTTCATTGTAAATGTGTGCAAAATTTCAAGGGTCACTTTTGTAAAATGGATAATTTATGACTTTTGAAGCTCTGAATGTTGCCAGAGTTTGAAGGAAGCCTAATTGTCGAAACGAACTGAGTGTTGATAGGATAGGGAAAGGTCGTCTGTGATCAACTAACACCACGTGTCATCACTGGGGTTCGACACATTTTTATAGCGGGAACGGCAATTGACATGTAAAGTTTTTTTTTTTTTTTTTTTTTTCCACTCAAGTGTAAAGATGTTTTTGCCGGCACTGTACTTTTCAATTATACTCTCCCGTCACGTAATTTCGTCAACGAAGTTTGATGATGACATCTTACATTATATGTTTTTATTAAAAATCATATAATGATCGGTTTGCGCCTGTGTAGCGCTCGATTTTTATATAGGTGTGTTCCCACATTTATTTCTATTTGTCAGTTCAAATTACTAACCATTGGTTTACATGACGTTGAAGACAAATAGCTTCTTATTTTACATCATGATATTTATGTGTTTTTTAATCATAGATACAGTAATTTATACAGATCTATCATCCCCCTCTTATCGAGCAAAGATTTTTGAGGCCGAAAAAAAGTTTTGGCCTCAGTCATTAGGAAGTATGTAACTCGGCAATAGTAACAGAAGGGCCCTCTATGGCCGAGTGGTTATATCATCACACTGTTAATCGCCTTCGAGCGTAGGAGAGTGGGTTCGATTCCCGTGCTGGCCACGGATGTTTTTCCAATTCTTCGTAGTGGCCGCGGTAGCCCAGTCGGTAGAGCGCCGGCCTCGTAATTGGAAGATTGCGGGTTCGGTACTCGAGCCGACCAAAGACCGTAGTGTACACTAATGGTGGCTGGTGCGCGTAAAATCTGTCGTGGCCGCAATGTCCTCCATGTTCCCATCAAAAATTATACCTCTGGGGGTCACCGAAGCGGGAGAGCCATCCCTTCCGTGGAGGATCAAAATTGTGATGGCATGTCTCCGGACCACTTCTAGGGGTGTGTCCCAGACCGTCGCCAATTGCCCATCTGCGCAGCACTAGTGCGACGTAAAACCCAACCATCCCATCCCAATTCTTCGTACTGTAATTCTGTCATGTGCTGTCCGTCTTTATCTGACGAAGATTTACAAGTGAGTTTCGAGTCGAGAGTCAAGCATACAAATCTAATGTATATGTTATCAATAAATAAAATTATCAATAGTAATAGAATAGAATGTTAATTGAATATTGAAAATGCCAAAATATTGCATGGCTTTTAATTGTTGTAATAAATAAATGGGTTAAATTTTCATCAGTAAGTTATATTTGACTAATTTATAAAATACATAATTTTCATAATCAGTCGCTTTGTTATTATTATGAAATAAATACTATTTTCAAATTTAATGTTTTTTTTTTTTTTTTTTTTTTTTTTTATGACCTTTATATTAGTAGGTTACAGGGCATTTTCAAAATTCTTTTAAATATATTTAGCAGCGGAGCAGATAAATCCCGCTAGTTTTAATTAAAAAAAAAAAAAAAAAATTTAAATATTAACTAAGTTAACAGATATCGTAAAAAAAAAAGAAAAGAAAAGGTAAGATAGAAAAATGAATTAGAAATTGTATCAGTTTTTCAGCCAACTTTCAGTACAAAAATTATTCATAAATTTTATTAGCTAAATTATCCCTGTGTATTTACACGGAGAAAAACAGCCATTAGGGAGTAAAATGACCGTCTCTCCCACGATAAAAAGGAATTATATTTTCCCCCGCATTGATGAATCTATGCCTTATTAGCTTATTACTATGTCTATGATTTTAATGCCCAAAGAAATTAAAATTACATCATAATCCTTTAATTCAACTTTTATAATCAAGTGTCTATTTATTTATTTATATTATTAATTTCTCATGACGAAGTTGAAGCCTACATATTTAATTTATTAGTATTATTTATCCTTGGCGTATAGCAACGAAACGAATTTATTCTAAAAATAGCAATTGTTTTGCGTTATTTATGCTTTGATTTCTGGTTGAATCAATTCTGGTTAATCAAGTTTTATTTTCTATGGTAATAACAACTATTATACACTATATTGAAATATTTTTTTAAATAAATCTTTGTGGATGGACCAGTGAATTTTATAAGTTTAATTCAACTTTTATAATCAAGTGTCTATTTATTTATTTATATTATTAATTTCTCATGACGAAGTTGAAGTCTACATATTTAATTTATTAGTATTATTTATCCCTGGCGTATAGCAACGAAATGAATTTATTCTAAAAATAGCAATTGTTTTGCGTTATTTATGCTTTGTTTTCTGGTTGAATCAATTCTGGTTAATCAAGTTTTATTTTCTATGGTAATAACAACTATTATATACTGTACTGAAATATTTTTTTTAATAAATCTTTGTGGATGGACCAGCGAATTTTATAAGTTTAATTAATTATTTGAATCAGTAAACAAATCTTCAGAAACCATGCAAATCATGAAGAAAATTTTATTTTCTTTATCTCAATACATTGTTACGATTGTGATGTAAGTTTTTCCGTTAAATTATCCTTTTTGATTATTTTATCCAGTTGCTTCATTTTGATGCTGTTCATGTATATTCATGCTTATTCGTTTTGATTATTTTATTCAGAAGACATGGGTAAAATTTTACTTTCTTTATTTCGATACATTTGTTTTAACTATGACATTATTTTCAGCGTTAGTTTCGAGAAACTTAGGCTTTTATTATTTAAAAGATATCAGTTTCTAGGCATTCTAAAATATTTACGAAAATGTCAGCGGGAATAGACAGATAACTAACCAAAGTTATAAATACTTTCAAACTTTATTGGAATATGTTAAAAAATGTTACTTGTGTTTGTTTCCTTTTACGTAGAATAAAATATATTTTTTAACAAACGAGATAATATATTTTGCAATTAAAAAAAAAAAAAAAAAAAAAACTAGCAACATAAAAGTTTAAGACTAAAACAATCTGTTACCAAAGTTCTGTTACTTTTTAATCAATTATAAATTTTTCTTACTTAGTATCAAGTTTGTTAATGAAAACTTTCTTAAAGTTACTTCAGAACAATTGAGGTATTATTAATTAACGCATTCAGAATTAATTAGTTCCAATGGCAAATTAATACCATCTGACATTCTACATCTAACAATTCTTTGTAAATAAGCAATAATAAATATAACAAAACATTACACAGGCATGCGAAATTGAAGTTTTTGAAAAATGTAAGAGAGGTTTTCGCTTATTTTTATGCTATTTGGTGTAATGATTTCGAAAACGACTCCATTTTTTTCCATCACGTCAGGATTTTTAGTAACACCGATATCGATTTTTCTTTTTCTTTTTTCGAACAATACTGCATGTGCTGACAGTAGAAGTTTTTATCCATTTAAATCTGCATAAAATGATCGATTATTGATGTAGCAAATTGATTTTTCAGCAGTCGATTTATTTTTTTATAGGTTTAAATGGGTGAAAACTACTGTTGCTAGATCGCATGAGCCGCTTCTGGTCGAGAGAAAAAAGAAAAGTACCCTTGAATACTTTTTACATCAAACTATGGTGCAGTTTCTAAAAGAAAATCATCTATGTACTATTTTATTTGTTTTTATTAATATTTTCACGGCCGCATGTTTTAGCTTTTTTTGACTGTTAGGTCCGCCTGTGGGCGTTATTCTACCAGGTCATAATATTTTAGAACAAAATTTTCTATATTCAGATTCATATTACAAATGGATATACATTATAATTATACTCTTTCTTATCAAAGTATTCATATCTATAGTATATTGGTTCTACAGATATGAATATTGTGTATATGTTTAAGAAATAAATGACATACAAATTGTAAAAGAAACGCCCACTGGCGGAGTTTCAGATTTTGAAATGACGTGAATCTACGTCAGAGGTCGCGAAAGTGCTAAGGTAACTTACTTAAAATAGGCGATTGACCAAAAAGAGCAAATATTACGTATGTATTAAAAATCGATGTAAAATTGAATTTTTCATGAAAATGTGACGTAATAGAAATTTTTCATTATATTTTTTTAAACCAGCACCAAAAAATACATAAAGTTCAACTATCAATTCCCTTGTATTTTTTTCCACCGCAAGCCTATGTTATTAATCAACAATTTCTGCTTTACACTTCGCCTCCCCCCCCCTTTTTTTGTTTTTCCTTTAGTTAATCTATATAAATAAAGAGAAGTGTCTGTGTGTGTGTGTGTGTGTGTGTGTGTCTGTGTGTGTGTGTGTGTCTGTGTGTGTGTCTGTCTGTGTGTGTGTCTGTCTGCGCTGTGGTGCTCACACTATTAATTGCAGAGCTTCCAAATTTGGCATATAGGTACCTGGGACCCTGCAGGTGTTCACCTCATCGAAATTTTTTCGAATTTGAATTTTTTTTAATTAATGTTTTTTCGATTTTAAATATTGGTTTTAATGCTTCATTTTTCATAAATTTAATTCTTTTGCTTCAATCGTCTGCGTATCTTAGCAACGGCTATTACGCAACTAACTTTTATTTAATACATTAATTTAAAGGCGAATTTTTCTTATATATATATATATAAAGAGAAGTGTCTGTGTGTCTGTCTGCGCTCTGGTGCTCACACTACTGATCGCAGAGCTTCTAATTTTGGCATATGTATAACCTGGGACCCAGCAGGTGTGTACCTCATCGAGATTTTTTCGAATTTCGAATTCGATTTTAAACATTTTCTTTTATGTTTCATTGTTCATGAAGGTATTCTTCGATTGTAATCGGCTGCGTATCTTAGCAACGGCTATTACGGAATTCATTGGCGATTTTCTTTTCTTTTTTGTTTTTTATTATTATTATTATATTTATTGAAAATCAAATGGTAATGCAATCCGCGTTTGTAATGATCGATAGACGGCGCTTTGTGAACACTGCAGTTGTTAGTAAACATTAGCCACGTGTGTTCCAATAGTGTTCTTGTTATTCTACTTAATATTCGTACTATAATTTCCCCGCCATTACATTATGGAAAATTGATTGCTTTTGGAAAAAATACTTCAGTTTATTCAAAGTTCGATCAGAAGTAGATTTTTAACTGAAGTTGAACAAATATTAATTTCAAATCATCTGATTAATTCTTTACTTCCATTAGCCGAAGCAACTGAAATTTTAAATTCGTCATTTGGAAATAAATGGAAGCTCAATTCTGGATTTCTTGATGCTTTGGATTTACACTGTGGCACACAAAAGTATGTGTTATCTTTTTTACCGTATTTATTCATTTTTATTCAATAAATATATGTGAAACTAAACATCGGCTAGCAATGGCGGCTATATGGAATTCGAATTAAACCATGTTTATTGTAATTTCACCGTAGCCCACCAGAGGGCGAGCATTTCATTACAATCGCGGATAGAAATAAATTGTTACGTTTATGTATAAATTTTACAGTATAGCAACTTTTTATTTTTCATTTTTTTTATTAATTTCTTTAAAAAAAAAACCTCTTTTTTTTTTTTTTTTTTTTTTTTTTTTGTAATATTTATTGGGTGAAAAAAATGGTAGTTTATAGTAGAAAGGATTAAATTGATTAAAATTCGTTTGTTTTACATGTGCTTAATTCCTTTTAAAAGAAAAATCTACTTTTTTGTTTTATTTTATTGCACTGGTCGGAATCAAATCGTAATATAGTGTAAATAATGGAGGCTATAAAACACATGGTTCAAAAACTAAAATATATATTTGATGTTGAGATACAGTCATCTTTAAAATCGTAGTTCTTAAATAACAGAAAATCCACATGTCGTCGATAAATACCCAGATTAAGTGCCCGTTAAAGACTTTTCTGTAGACAGTGGGAAACTGGATCCGATGTAGTACGGGCAGAAAAAAGAACTGACTTAGGCAACGGGTACCCGAAAAAGCGAGATCGAAAGCGATTTCAGTGTTGTTGTTGTTGTTGTTGCTTTAAGTTTTTATTTGTAATGTGATGTAAAAAATAAATACTGATCCAATTCTTTTGAAAATTCATTTAAATATAGTGACTAGCGAAGCGGGCGTAGCCTGCTAGTTTAATAATAATTCGCAGTATTTTTTGATAAAAGAGTTTTATACATTTCTTTTCTTAAGGAATAGTTGTATTTAAAGGAATTTCACAACGAACAACGAACAATTACATTTCATTCAATAAATAATTTCATATTAAATTTTTCATTTTTTTGTAAATTACAATTTATTTCTAACCAACTGTTTAAAACTAAATGTTGAATTTTAAAATTTGTTATCATTTTAAAAATATACTAAAAGAATAAGTTTTAGAAAATATAGAAAGAATAATATCTATATAAATAAAGAGAAGTGTCTGTGTGTGTCTGTCTGCGCTTTGGTGCTCACACTACTTATCGCAGAGCCTCCAAATTAGGCATATAGGTAACTGGGACCCTGCAGGTGTGCACCTCATCGAGATTTTTTCGAATTTCGAATTTAAACTTTTAAAATTCATGTTTTTTTTATTTTAAACATTGGCTTTTATGTTTCATTTTTCATGAATTTATTCTTCAATTGTAATCGTCTGCGTATTTTAGCAACGGTTATTACGCAATTCATTTTTTATTTAATACATTCATTTGAAGGCGATTTTCTTTTTTTTTTTTTTTTTTTCAATAAAAATAAATTGTTACGTTTATGTATAAATTTTATAGTATAGCAACTTTTTATTTTTTATTTTTTCAATTAATTCCTTTAAAAGAAAAATCTTTTATTATTATTAGTATTGTAGTATTATTAGTATTTATAATATTTATTGGGTGAAAAAAATGGTAGTTTATAGTCGAAAGGATTAAACTGATTAAAATTCGTTTGTTTTTCATGTATTTAACTCCTTTTAAAAGTAAATCTACTTTTTTATTTTATTTTATTGCACTGGTCGGAATCAAATCGTAATATAGTGTAAATAACGGGGGCTGTAAAACACATGGTTCAAAAACTAAAATATATAATAGATGCTGAGATACAGTCATCTTTAAAATCGTGGCTCTTAAATCGTGGCTCTTACAGAAAATCCACAAGTCGTCAGTAAATACCCAGATTGAAGTGCCCGGGAAAGACCTTTCTGTAGACTGTGGGGAACTGGACCCGATGCAGTACAGGCAGAAAAAAAGAGCAGCGGGTACCCGAAGAAGCGAGATCTAAAACGATTTCAGTTTTTTTTTTTTTTTTTTTTTTTTTTAGTTTTATTTGTAATGTAATGTAAAAAATAAATACTGATCCAATTCTTTGCAAAGTTGGCCCTCATTTCAATATGTAGATGACCCCTAATTCAAAATTCGAAGACATTTTCAGAAAGTGCATTGAATTTCCTGTTGAATTATGTCTATTAGATGTTCCTGCGTCAATTAATAACGAAATTACAGCGGGTGTTGCGTTTTTTCCCCCCGACTGTACATTTTTGCATAATTGAAGTACAAAGCATTTGAAAACGGTTAAAAAATATTATTAATACGTTTTTCATATTTTTAAATTTTTAACTTAGCATATAAGTAATTACATAATTAATTACTTTTAAAAATGATATACCAAGCGTGTGACAATGAAATTTGCTTTTTTTTTTTTTTTTTTTTTTTTTTTTCATAACGTAAAAAAGATTTGCATGGTTTTTAAATGGATTATTAATTTTTATTTAATTTTTGAGTCGTGTGTCAAAATTTTCTATTGCATGTCCAGGTCGATAAAAAAAAAAAAAAAAAAAAAAAAAATTAAAATTAAAAAATTAAAATAAATAAATAAATAAATAAATTGGCGGGTTTCAATTTGATTTAAAATTTATCTGTCGGGACTCTAATTTAGAGTGATATAAAAGAAAGTTTTGAGATAGCCACTGTTTACTAGTTTACTATTATTTTATAAATGGAGGCTTGATTAAAATCTGGATAGTGAAAATTCAAACGAATAATCCTATTACTTACAATAGCTTTTAGAAAAGACAAATTCATGAAACTTCAATTAGTCGAAACGCATAAAATAAAAAATCAATGGAAAAACCAATGCCAAATTATACGATCTGAATTAATTTTATAGACTTATTAAATTTCGTAAATATTTCATTTTAAATACAAAGTTGAAAAAAAGCACTACAATTACGTTCGATATTTTATAATAATCTGTTTTTTAAATGGATATAAGTATTTAATAAATCGGAAGGTAGTACAAGAAGAAATGTAACAAAAGAATAAAATATTCTGAGAGATATTTCAATATTTCAGATAATGTCTAGCACAGAAAAAAATAATAATAATAGATTTTTAATTTAAAATCATACTAAGACTACAAAATCAAATTACAAGCTTTTAACCGACTAAAATAAAAATCAATATCAAAAATGGAAAAGATAAGGTTATTAGAAATATGATATTGACATTTTAACATCAAAAATTCAATTAAAGAAACCTCTTTCAAATATAAGACGTCCATTTAATTACACCTGAAAAGGAAATTCTATTTCCTTTTGTGGAAGAAAAAGGAAACATTTCAGCATCAATTAATTACTCTCTTGAAGACATCGGAATTCCGCTGTAACTGCTCTTAAGAAATATTTTTCTCTGTTTAGAATAAAATAATAATACACGTTTGCCGATTTATATATTTCTGAAGGATTTTAAAATCACAATTGTTGTTTGTATTTTCTTTAATAAATTTTAAATAATATAAATAAATAAAACAGTTTATAAATTCCTTTGGGGAAATATCAAAATTAATTAAAATAAAATTTAAGTTTATTTTTATTAACACGCTTTTATTAGCTTCACCTGTATGTATGTGTGTATGTATGTTTGTAACCGCTCTGGGAGCAAACAGAAAATCTATATTGCAAATAAAATTATACTTTTAAAAAATTAAAGAACACGCTTTTATTGAAATGTGAACTAATAAGCACAAAATATCTATCTTAGTATTAAAATGCAGGGTAAGAGAAAATCGTGTGAGTGACACACCATAATATTTACATACATTTAAATCTTTAAATAAAATAATTTAGAATTAAACAAAAACCATTTTTAAAAAATCTCCCCTGACTAGGCTCGAACGCTAGACCTTTAGGTTCGTGGCGCGGTGCTCTACCTCACAGCCACAGCGTTCACGGACGGGAAGTCTTTTTTTTACAATATAGATTTTTTGTTTGCTCCCAGAGCGGTTACAAACATAAATACAGGTGAAGCTAATAAAAGCGTGCTAAAACCAGTGCGATCTATATAAAAACATATACGATCTGAATTAATTTTATAAATTAATTACAGTTTGTAAATATTTTATTTTAAACATAAATTTGAAAAAAAAAAAAAAAAAAGAAATTACGTTTGATATTTTGTAATAATCTGTTTTTTAAATGGATATATATCTTATAATAAATCGGAAGATAGTACAAGAAGAAATGTAACAAAAGAATAAAGTATTCTGAGAGATATTTTAATATTTCAGATAATGTCTAGCAAAAAAAAATTAGTAATAATAGATTTTTAATTTAAAATCATGTTAAGACTGCAAAACCAAATGACAAGCTTTTAACCGACTAAAATAAAAATCAATATCAAAAATGGAAAAGATAAGGTTATTAGAAATATGATATTGACATTTTAACATCAAAAATTCAATTAAAGAAACCTCTTTCAAATATAAGACGTCCGTTTAATTACACCTGAAAAGGAAATTCTATTTCCTTTTGTGGAAGAAAAAGGAAACATTTCAGAATCAATTAATTACTCTCTTGAAGACATCGGAATTCCGCTGTAGCTGCTCTTAAAAAATATTTTTCTCTGTTTAGAATAAAATATCAATACACGTTTGCCGATTTATGCATTTCTAAAGGATTTTAAAATCACAATTGTTGTTTGTATTTTCTTTAATAAACTTTTAATAATATAAATAAATAAAACAGTTTATAAATTCCTTTGGGGAAATATCAAAATTAATTAAAATAAAATGTAAGGATATTTTTATTAATACGCTTTTATTAGCTTCACCCTGTATGTATGTTTGTAACCGCTCTGGGAGCAAACAGAAAATCTATATTGCAAATAAAATTATACTTTTAAAAAATTAAAGAACACGCTTTTATTGAAATGTGAACTAAAAAGCACAAAATATCTATCTTAGTATTAAAATGCAGGGTAAGAGAAAATCGTGTGAGTGACACACCATAATATTTACATACATTTAAATCTTTAAATAAAATAATTTAGAATTAAACAAAAACCATTTTTAAAAAATCTCCCCTGACTAGGCTCGAACGCTAGACCTTTAGGTTCGTGGCGCGGTGCTCTACCTCACAGCCACAGCGTTCACGTAGAGGAGTCTTTTTTTTACAATATAGATTTTTTGTTTGCTCCCAGAGCGGTTACAAACATAAATACAGGTGAAGCTAATAAAAGCGTGTTAAAAACCAGTGCGATCTATATAAAAACCTATACGATCTGAATTAATTTTATAAATTAATTACAGTTTGTAAATATTTTATTTCAAACATAAATTTGAAAAAAAAAAAAAAGAAATTACGTTTGATATTTCGTAATAATCTGTTTTTAAAATGGATATATATCTTATATTTAATAAATCGGAAGATAGTACAAGAAGAAATGTAACAAAAGAATAAAGTATTCTGAGAGATATTTTAATATTTCAGATAATGTCTAGCAAAAAAAAAATTAGTAATAATAGATTTTTAATTTAAAATCATGTTAAGACTGCAAAACCAAATGACAAGCTTTTAACCGACTAAAATAAAAATCAATATCAAAAATGGAAAAGATAAGGTTATTAGAAATATGATATTGACATTTTAACATCAAAAATTCAATTAAAAGAACCTTTTTCAAATATAAGCCGTTCGTTTAATTACACCTGAAAAGGAAATTCTATTTCCTTTTGTGGAAGAAAAAAGGAAACATTTCAGCATCAATTAATTACTCTCTTGAAGACATCGGAATTCCGCTGTAACTGCTCTTAAAAAAATATTTTTCTCTCTTTAGAATAAAATATCAATACACGTTAACCCATTTATGCATTTCTAAAGGATTTTAAAATCACAATTGTTGTTTGTATTTTCTTTAATAAACTTTTAATAATATAAATAAATAAAACAATTTATAAATTCCTTTGGGGAAATATCAAAATTAATTAAAATAAAATTTAAGGTTATTAACACGCTTTATTAGCTTCACCTGTATGTATGTTTGTATATGTGTTTGTTTGTTTGTTTGTAACCGCTCTGGGAGCAAACAGAAAATCTATATTGTAAAAAAAAGACTTGCCCTACGTGAACACTGTGGCGTTGAGATATAGCTCCGCGCTACGAGCCTAAAGGTCTAGCGTTCGATCCCAGTCATGGGAGATTTTTTAAAAAATGGTTTTTGTTTAATTCTAAATTATTTTAATGAAAGATTTAAATGTATGTAAATATTATGGTGTGTCACTCACACGGTTTTTTCTTACCCTGCATTTGAATACTAAGATAGATATTTTGTGTTTTTGTTCACATTTCTATAAAAGCGTGTTCTTTAATTTTTTAAAACTATAATAATATTATTAACACGCTTTTATTAGCTTCACCCTGTATGTATGTTTGTATGTATGTTTGTAACCGCTCTGGGAGCAAACAAAAAATCTATATTGTAAAAAAAACTTTCCTTACGTGAGTGCTGTGGCTGTGAGGTAAAGCTCCGGGCTACGAACATAAAGGTCTAACGTTCGAGCCCAGTCAGGGGAGATTTTTTAAAAATGGTTTTTGTTTAATTCTAAATTATTTTATAATCACCCTGTAATATGGTGTGTCACTCACACAATTTTTTCTTACCCTGCATTTTAATACTATAAAGATACTATAAAGATAATATTTATAAATAATAATATTTAAGCTCGCGAACTCAGCTCAATAATCTAATAAAAAATGACGACATTTGTCTGATGAGATTATTTGGAAAAGTGTAATCAAAAGAGGAGTTAGTCTTTTATTGATTTATTTATTTATTTTTATTTTTTTACAAAAAGCTATGCTAAATTAAATAAATAAAAAGTTATCGCCAACATAGCGAGATAAATTTACAAGTCGTTACGGGGGTCCATACTAAAACTGTACTGCTGTGGAGGTGTGAAAACTTAGTTGTCAATTATGAATTTTGTTTTTAAATCTTTCTTTAGATGATTTTGGTTTCACTGTTGCACAATGTTAATTTAGTTCTAATAATAATTTCGCTTTGTCTAAAGTAAAATTTTTATTTGGTTGGGAAATTGGTATAATATTAATGAATATCAAATTTTAAAGGTACATAAGAAATAAAAGTTCGGAAAGTTCGCACGGGTCTACTAGTTGTTACAACTTTACATTCAGGAGATACGCTACAACATATTTTGTACGGAAAATAATTTATATATAATTCATTTACAGAATCGCACAATATAATTTGAATACGTTATGTTCCACAAGAAATAAGTACTGAGAATCCATTTTAGCTGTATTAAGCATTTTTAATCTAAAAATAAATTTAATATTCTATATGGATAGTATAAAATTTATGGATTAAACATAAAATTGCATTAAAAAGTTCCATTATGCAATACCCTGTATTATCTGTAACGGTTGAAAGTGCATTTTTGTTTTCTTCTATTCGTAGAAAATAAAATTTTTTGATTCTTAAAATTTTTCAACTTCCGTTTTCCGATGGATTGATATCGTTTTGAGATCTTCTAGACACAATTTAACTATTTTTTGACGACGTCTGTCTGTCTGGAGTTTGGAGTCAGTCATCAATATTTTATCAAAATACTTTTTTTTTTTTTTTTTTTTTTATCACACAGAAGAATACGTGGAATTCCAAGAAACCTTATAACTTGATTGGGTTATAACCATTACCTTATACTATTATGTATTTAAACTTGTATTTTAATATGTATTTTAAATAGATATACCTTACACAATTGTTTTTAAATATTTTATCAAATAAAGGAGACATAATGTCTTTTAAATATTTTTTAATTTCAACTATCCTAATGTTCAAAATTAAACTTGATGATTTGAATATTAAATATCAGGTGTTCCATAAGTTTCTAGACATTTTAAAAATTTATAAAAGTTGCAGGAATTAGTAGAATTAAACACAGTTTGCGAAGGAGGATTTTTTTCTGGTAAAGAAAAAAATAATAGTTAAAATTTTCGTGGATAGAGGGCACTGTACGTGAGCAAATCATACATTTCCGTGAAAGAAAAAAAAAACTATATTTATTTGCACGCAAACGTTTACAAGCATATAAATTCTATTCAGAGTGTCCGTCATCACCATAAATTAGAGTTTGCTAACCAGTTACAATACCAGCAACTGCAGCTTCAGTCGTAGCTTCGGAAAACGTTTTCACTAATAAAGCTTTATCCACCAAGTGAACATCGCAATTAAAACTTTATGTATGCGCAAGTAGAAGACAAAATAAGAAATGAGTTGTGTTAATCGTAAAATCGTGCATTTTATAGGACTCTGGAATGCATTTTTTCGTTACGCATCCGAACAGCGCCCTCTATTAATGAAAAAATTAACTTTTTTTTCTTTACCACAAAAAAAAAAAAAAAAAAAAAAAAAAAAAGCCTCTTCACGAGAAAAACTTTCCGCAATTCGCGTTCAATTCTACCAATTCCTTGAATTTTTATGGGGACGCGGTATCCCTGTCGGTAGAGCGCCTGCCTCGTAATTGGAAGATTGCGGGTTCGGTACTCCAGCCGACCAAAGACCGTAGTGTACACTAATGGTGGCTGGTGCACGTAAAATCTGTCGTGGCCGCAATGTCCTCCATGTTCCCATCAAACCTTATACCTCTGGGGGTCACCGAAGCGGGAGAGCCATCCCTTCCGTGGAAGATCAAAATTGTGATGGCATGTCTCCGGACCACCTCTAGGGGTGTGTCCCAGACCGTCGTCAATTGCCCATCTGCGCATCACTTGTGCGACGTAAAATCCAACCATCCATCCATCCAATCCTTAAATTTTTATGAATTTTTAAAATGTGTAGAGACTTATAAGACACCCGGTACTTCCAATTTGAGGCTATGCTGATTTTTAAAGATTTTAAAAGTTCTTTTCTCTTTCCTTTTTTTAAGGTAACATGTCTCCACGGAATCCACGGACAAAGCTGTGGTCCACGAGTCAGCGCTCGCCTGTTGGCCGAAATACCCTGTGACATGAGTAAAACTAGTTACTGTAGCGCACCTGGAAGTGCATATCCATGGTATGACATTTTTTGGTATTCTGAACTTATATATATAATAGTCCTCTAAAATGGACCAGTTACGATTAAATTTTGTCGAAACGATACGATCGTTTCGACGATAGTGACGTACAGTGTTATTTGATTGGTCAAGCCAGACCCAAAGGATAAATTTGTCTGCTCGAGACGAAGCGATTTTAATCACTTTGGCTAGAAATTTAGGGTACAAAAATTTAATCTAATGCACTTCAACTTTACATTTTCAAAAAGAAATTGAAAAAAAAAATATTAACTTTTTCTTTTTTTTTTTTCTTCTTCTTCTTCTTTTTTTTTTTTTTTTTTTTTTTTGAAACATATGTTCAAATTCTCATATTTAGAAGTTTCTTTTTCGTTTTTTTTTTTTTTTTTTTTTTTTTTTTTAACACGCTTTTATTAGCTTCACCTGTATGTATGTTTGTAACCACTCTGGAAGCAAACAAATATATATTGTAAAAAAAGACTTTCCCTACGTGAACGTTGTGGCTGTGAGGTAAAGCTCCAGGCTACGAACCTAAAGGTCTAACGTTCGAGCCAATTCAGGGGAGATTTTTTAAAAATGGTTTTTGTTTAATTCTAAATTATTTTATAATCACCTTTTAATATGGTGTGTCACTCACACAATTTTTTCTTACCCTGCATTTTAATACTATAAAGATAGATATTTTGTGCTTTTTAGGTCACATTTCCATAAAAACGTGTTCTTTAATTTTTTAAAAGTATAATTTTATTTTTTATTTTCTTCCAGTGTGTATTCAAACTAAACCACCGTATACCACCAGATAAAGTCCGTATCAATGGTTACAGATTTCACCTAGTTACAGAGAGAAAACAAAGTGTCAAAGAAAAAAATGTGTCTTTTGACAGATTGAGATTAATTTTATAATAAATTTCTGAAGTTTTAAAAAACAGAAATTTTATCTAGGAATGTTATGGATTTTCTTTTTCTTATTTTACATGAGCCTTTCCCATCAACATCTGCGTGATAATACCTACATACCTAAAATGATTTTCACAAAAAACTCGCAAATAAAATCACTCACTGGAAAATTTTAGTTTTTTTTTTTTTTTCAATAAAAGAGATTTAAATCTTCGATATTTGCATTATAATTTCAATTTTAGAAAATAATTTTTCCGCTACTAAGTTAAAAATTCTTAGAATTAAATTAAATTATTGTTATATTAAAATTGTATCTTAATGTGATGATTTTGATTTCGATCAATAGTTGGCTGCTCCACCGTCCTGCAAAATAGCCAATGAGGAAATGCAAGGCTTAACTAGCTTTACATTCTTCCAAATATACTTCTCAATACAAGAATTTGAGCATATGTTTCAACAAAAGATATTATTATTATTATTATTTTTTTTTTTTTTTTTTTAAGAAAATGTACATTTTATGTATATTATATTAAACTAGCAGGCTTTGCCCGCTTCGCTGGACATTAAACTTAAATGAGTTGTCAAAATGCCATATCTTTATTAATAACCTAAGTTCTCGCTGTGATTGGTAGAGGTTTTCTCGCTCCCAATGTGAGGTCCCCACTGTCTTCGGCACAACTTACCCACTTCTTACTTCCCCACCCTCAGCGGGTGAGTTCGAAGTTTTGCAAAATCCCACTAATGCACATAATGCGTACACGTAATCAATATCCACACACCAAAATTCGCCATTTTAAGATAATGCAAAGCGAATTCAAACGGAAAAACATGTTTTTACATATGTTTATTGCCCTCCGACTCCGAGAAGGGGGGGGGGGATTTCGAATTTCGTGAAATGCAGTTACAATAAGTGCCGGATGCATACAAACAATTTACACACCAAATTTCGTGACCACAGAAGTCTTTAATAGACAGTATTATAAATAGATAAATACAAAAAGCACAGCTTAAGTATCGGAACCCTTTGGTGACTTTAAATATTTTAAGCCATTTTTGCGATGAACTGAATTGGCTATCTCAATTGTGCAATTAAAGATCTTGGCGAGAAACGTCCGAGCTACTTCGGTGCCGAATTTCAAATTTTGCCAAAGGGATCCAATACTAAAGCTGTTCCATATCGAATCTGGGTTGAAAACGGAAAAGGGGTGAAATAAATTAGAAATATCAGACCTATATTTATAAATTTGATACCGAATGAAAGGGGCGATTTTGCTGAATCCAGGGGTTCAATCAGTTTTTCGATGCGACAATTAGATTTTTAAAAAATAACTAAAGTATGAAATTTAAGTGGCAACGGAAAAACGGATAAAGGGAAAAATAAATATGAAATATCAGACCTATCATTACAAATTCAGTACCAAATGAAAGAGGTGATTTTTCTGAATCCTGGGGTGTAAACAGTTTTTCGATACGACAATTAGATTTTTAAAAATTAACTAAAGTATGAAACTTAGATGGCAACACTTCATTTCAATCTTTTCATAATTTGTAGTGCGAATCCCTCGAATACAAAAGTCTTTAACTTAAAAAATTTATTTTTATATTTTATTTTTCCATTCAAAGCATTTTGGTGAAAAAATATTTATGGCGCATGCGCAGGCGTTTTTTACCCACAATTTAAACACTAATCATAATTTTGAAAATTTCTATAGATATAATTTCAAGTTGGGTGAAGACCTAAGTTTCTGCCAAGCGCCGTTGAATTCCGTCCAGCCGTTCTCGAGTGATGCCCGGACAAACGTGTTTTAGTCTTTTACCCCCTAGGGGGGAACGGGGGGGAATTTCTGAAAAGTTGATAGATATAATTTTAAGTTGGGTGAAGACCTAAATTCCTGCCAAGTGCCGTTGAATTCCGTCCAGCCGTTCTTAAGTGATGCCCGGACAAAAAAAGCGACATTCGGACACGATGACACACACACACACACACAGGCAAAATTTTCTGAAGTCATTTTCGGCTTTCATGGGGTGTAAAACGTGAAGATATCGCAAAATGTTTTGATTCCGACAAATTTACAGACAAAAGTCTGATTTTATTAATATAGATTTTTGTAACCGAAATCTAGCAGCCGAATTTATGACTTCATGAATCAGATTTCTGTTAACCAATCAGATAACAGCTTTATCAGATTATGATCAGCTATCTATAATATCGTTTCGGCAAAATTCAATTGTAACTGTCCACGCTATAGGAATATCATATAGAATGTAACGACAGCATTATAATAGGATATAATATTTTATTCTTAATTATTGAATTTAAATTTTATATACATCACTAACAGCGATACGTTGCCTTATTTTTTTGGTTTCATTGGTTTAAACTAGCTTCTGAACTTGTTCTTTTCACTTAAATCTAAATTACCTTTTGGAATTACAAATAATATAAAACTTAAATGTGTTTCAAGTTTCTCAATAACACAGTATGAGTTCTAGCATACGCAATTTTGATTCAATTTTTTAAAATATTACGTCTTTCTCCTTAAAAAAGAAAACTAGTTGGCATAGGTGGACTCTGCACAGTTCCCCATCATATTTATGGTCTCATAAATTTCTAGTGCGAGACATATTACAATCATGTTAAAAGAAATGAATATGACCAAAGCTTGATACAGTGACAGAATGAAATCCCCGCCTAATAGGCTATCCACCGTTCACTTCGATATATTTATCTTATTCTAATCTATTAATTTATTTCATCAGGGTCAATTCCGTTGTTTAGTTTTCATGCTACTATTCCCGATGCAATAATCCTCAAAATTCATATTTATATGAAAAATTTACAATTTCGCTATGTTGATAAAATCGTAATTTACGAATAATTTAAGAAATTTTCCTATTATAATATTTGTATTCAATCATGTTCAAACAAATATCATAAATGTAATTTTGAAGATGCCTAGTGTGTTTATGATCCTCAAAATGGAAGTTTATGCTCAATTTTGCCTTATTCTGATATGTTAAGTAAATCGCAAATTCCAAATAACTTACGAATTTTTTAAATTGGAAAAATCATAGTCTATGATATTCATGCCAATATCCTAAATAATAATTCGAAAGTGGTTTGACATCTTTACCATGAAAATATCCCTCGAGATTGACGTTTATGTGAAATTTTGCTGTATTCTGCCATGTTAAGAAATTCGTAAATTTCCAATAACTTACGAAATTTTTATATTGGAAAATTCATAATCATTAATATTCTGCCAGTGTCCTAAATAATATTTCAAAAGTAGTCTGACATCTTTACGGTGAAAATATCTCTAAAAATTGACGTTTATGTGAATTTTTGCCCTATACTGCCATGTTAAGAAATTCGTAAATTGCCAATAACTTGCGAAATTTTCAAAGTAGCATATTTATAGTTACTTATATTCATTCCGGCATCAAAACTGATATTTTAAAACTGGTCTGACATTTTTACAGTAAAAGGTTTCCATTTAATGCACGTTTAAGTGAATTTTTGTCCTATTCTCCCATGTTAAGAAAATCGTAAATTTCTAATAACTTGCGAAGTTTTTTAATTCGAATGTTGCAAATGAATCGGGTTGTTGCCAGTATCCAAAAGTAATATTTTAAAGCTGATCTGACCTCTCTGCGATCATTTGTTCGTGAGATATCGTGTAAACAGACTAACAAACTAACGGACTAACACACTAACAAACTGACAGACACCCTACAGACAGACACCATACAAATTTTGTCATTTTCGGATTCCTCACACCTGAAAACGTGTAAAAAAGTCAAAAAACCGAGGTCTAAAATTTTCACGATTACCTAAGTTCCCCATACCTATGGTATGATGGGGAACTAAAAAGAAAGTAAAGTACAGAATGTGCGTCACATGTGTTTTGAAAAAGTTATTTAATCTTAGTTTCAGAAACAGGAATGAAATAGAAGTTATTAATTACATTTTTTAAACAGCGCTATAAAAGTATTGCTCCAATTGTTTGTTTTATCTCTGCGTCAATTTAAACTAGCTTGTGAAACTTCTAATTTTTGCTACACTTTAATTTATTCATTCTGAATTATTAAAAATAATAAAATTAAAATTTATTTGAAGTTTCTTGAACAACACAGAATGAGTTATATGAAACACATTTCGGATTAAATCATTCATAAACAAGATGATTATATTTATTGAAATTATTTTTCCGACTGAGTGAAAATAATGCCTGGACCGGGACTCGAACCCCGGATCTTTGACTTACAAGGTCAATGCTCTACCAATTGAGCTATCCAGGCCGACACCCCGGTCAGCATTACTCACTCAGACAACCTTTTAGGCAGAAACATCTCTGGTGAGCCACAGGAAATCACCATCCATCAACATGGAAATCACCACCATCAACAGAAAATAAGCCGCAGGAAATGGAAAACACCATGGTGTTTTCCATTTCCTGCGGCTTATTTTCTGTTGAGCTATCTACATGATAGACCAGAGATTTTTCTGCCTAAAAGGTTGTCTGAGTGAGTAATGCTGACCGGGGTGTCGGCCTGGATAGCTCAATTGGTAGAGCATTGACCTTGTAAGTCAAAGATCCGGGGTTCGAGTCCCGGTCCAGGCATTATTTTCACTCAGTCGGAAAAATAAAATTTCAATAAATATGATTTTCTTCCACAGTTGATTGTGTGATTTTAATAAAAAAAAAAAAAAGATGATTAAAATTACGATTTCAAAACGCTATTATTTTAAAACTACAGTTGAGAATGACTTGATATTTTACTAGAACAATTGTTAGGCAATGGAATTTTGTTTGGCAAAGGGAAAAAAAGGAAGTTCCAAAATGCACCGTTAATCTTTCGTAAAATGTTTGTTCATAGCCTCCTAAATTAGATGCCTGTCGCGTTGCTCGGAAACCTGGCAACAGTTCAATCGGTAGACAACGCCACCTGGTACAGATTCCGCAATTTTATTATTCAACAGCCACCAAAAATTTTTAAAAGTGGAATTTGATATACATAAAATGCGAATAGAATCAAAGAAACGTCGATTATTATATATCTTATATCACTTCTTAAATTGGTGACAATTGAATAAAAAAGTCACGCAATCTGTACCAGGTGGTGCTGTCTACCGCTTTAACCGTTGCCAAGTTTCCGAGCAACGAGACAGGCATCTATTTTAGGAGGCTATGGTTTGTTTCATGAAGCTCTTCTTTTTCTCTTGTCACTATCACTGTTTCCGCTGTAAACAAACATTTTTGTCTTTTCGCTAAAAAAGTTGTCGTAAACCCTTAAAGTCTATTGTTTCCTGCTATTCTATTCTATGGCTAACAACATTCTTGTGTATAATGAATCTATTTAGGCATTTTTTTTTTTTTAGATTACCTTGACAGTGCCATCTGTAGGCACATTTTATAAATACTTTTTTCCTTCGCTAAACAAAATTCCATTGCCTCTCGATTGTTCTGGTAAAATATCAAGTCATTTCGACCGTTATTTTTAAAATTACAGCGTTTTGAAAATCGTAACTTTAATTATAATCACCCAGTATTACTTTTTCTCTTTGAAATAGTATAATGCATATCACTTAACCTTAAAAAAAATTATTGAATTTCAAGTAGAAATACAACAAGCTATATTTACTTATATTTTTAGACGTTAAACTCTAAATACACACATATAATTTTAAAAGTAAAGATTTTTTTCAAAGGAATGGTTGTGTTTCTGCATTATTGATAGTAATTTAAACTCGGAATCTGTTTGGAATTCTTGAACAATACCGAATGATTTGTAGTTGATATCAATTAGAATTCTGATATATGATATACAGGGTGATTATAATTAAAGTTACGATTTCAAAACGCTATAATTTTAAAACTACCAATCAGAGCGATTTGATATTTTGCCAGAGAAATCGCTAGGCAAAGAAATTTTCTTTGGCAAAAGAAAAAAAACATAGTTCCAAAATGTGCCGTTAATTATCCGTAAAGTATTTGTTTCATGAAGCTCCTCTTTTTCTCTTTTCACTATGACTCTTTCCGCTGTAAACACGTACTCTTGTCTTTTTGCTAAAAAAATTGTAGTAAACTCTTGAAGTCTATTGTTTCCTGCTATTCCATTGTGTTGCTAATAACATTCCTGTGTTTAATGAGTCCGTTGAGGCGTTTCCACTGACATTAGTCTGATAGCGCCATCTCTAGGAACATGTTGGAACTACTTTTTTCCTTCCCCAAGCAAAATTTCATTGTCTCACGATTTCTCTGGTAAAATATCAAATCGTTCTGATGGGTAGTTTTAAAATTATAGCATTTTTAAATCATAACTTTAATTATAATCACCCTGTATATCTTTCTTTGAGTCTAACCATAATGTTTCCAAGATCTTAGAACAAATACTTAAATTTTAATTATGAAGTAGAACTACAGAAAAATGTTATTTCATGCGTTTGGTGTTAACATTAGCACAAAATATCTCTGATCTTGTTTTGTATTTTTAATGAAGTTAACTTATAATTAATTGTATACTCATTATTTTAAACTTTGAAACTTGAAAATTCTCTGATGATTTCCAACAACCAATTTTGGACTAATTAAACTTGGAGAGATATTGATGAAAATGTTTAAATGGGGTTGAAGACGCAAATAGTTAATTTTTTTTCCCGATGTTTGACTATATCAATTAGTTACTGAATTTTAAGTTTAAGTCGAATAGATATTGAGAAAACTTATTCTAAAAAAATAAAGATACATTTTTTTCTTCTTTTTTTTTTTTTTTTTTTTTTTTTTTTCGAATTTGTTAACACTGCAAATATATTAAGATTAAAACACAATATGGGCCGCGGTAGCCTGGTCGGTAAAAGCAGCGAGTTCGTGATCGAAAGATTGCGGGTTCGGTCCTGGAGCCGGCCGAAGACCGTCGTGTACCCTAATGGCGCCTGATGCACGCTAAATTCCGTCGTGGTCGCAAAGTCCTCCAAGTTCCCATCAAAAAGTATACCTCTGGGGGTACCGGAACATTGGTATAACTTGGCCTTGATCCGGAACAAAGATTTTCAAATTTCCTTTTCTCGGTTCTTCATCTTCCATTTCTCAGTTATCTTATTCCAAAGCAAAGAGTAAAATTGTGAATAATTTTGAATGATAATGCTTGAAAATAATTTTATCATTCAGTTTGCTTGCTTATGATACTTAATAAAAATAACACCTTTGTACAAACCTAAAGTTTTCAGCATTTTATTAAATTAAATTAATAGTAAAACTATGGACACTTTCTCTCTATCTATTTATATTTGAACAGTTTGCATTAATGCGTAAAAAATACCTGCTAATAATAATTTGTACATAAATAAAAATTTAGTGAATAAAACCTTATAGTTACTTAGATAAAATTAATTTACAAATGGACACGAAAATCCAATTTTTTAAATACAAAATATGTAAAATTAAAAAAAAAAAAAAAAAAAAAAAAAAAAAAAAAAGACTGATGTAATGTATCTAATAACTTAGGATACATTAAAAATTTTTACATGTCTTGACTGCTTATTTCCATTTTATATTTTATATGTGAAAAATATATTTCAAAGAACTAAAGTAATTTCAAAAATATGACCATATTTCTTTATAGTGAAAAGTAACCAGTAAATAAATAAATAAGACGAAATGTTGTTAATACTACATAACGTCATTATATTAAACCAAATTTCAGTGCTAGTGTAGCTCAATGTTGCCAAATGTCGGAATTTCTTCCTACGCATTGGTACTTTCAGCAGGTTTCTTTAAGTTGTAGTGACGCATTCTGAATTTGCAGGGACTTTTGTGGTACTTTTAAAAGATTTATATATCTATATATATAAAAGAAGACTGACTTCCTGAGTGAGGGGGTGATCTATCAACGCCCAGACCAAACCCCTGGACCTAGAAGCATGAAATTCTGTGACAATGTTCGTTCTATGACGTAGGCATCCACTAAGAAGCGATTTTACAAAATTCGAGGGGGGGGCAAAACGTGATTTCACAAAATCCTTCATATCTCAAACAAAAAAACAGATATCCATAAAATTTTTGCTTTAAAATATAGCTAACACAAATGTCTAAAAATCAATTTCTGGAATTCTCAAAATTCGGTCCCCAAGGGGGGCGCGAGGGGCAAAACGTGATTTCACACGCGTAAAACGTGATTTTGCATAATTCTACATAATCTCAATCAAAAAAACAGATATCCGTAAAATTTTTGCTTTAAAATATAGCTAACACAAATGTCTAAAAACCAATTTCTGGAATTTTCAAAATTCGGTCCCCAAGGGGGACGGGGGGGTCAAAACGTGATCTCACATGCGTAAAACGTGATTTTGGGAGGGGGCAGAAGGGGGGGAGCGGTGGGGCAAATAATAAAAATAGAGATAGATCGTTCAAAACTGGTTCTTAGAGGTTTTTGATACTTACAAATCGATTGCGGATATTTTCGAATTTGTAAAATTATTGGGATAGACGGGAGGCGGGGGGGCGAAGGGGAAAAATAATAGAAATAAGAGTTAGAGCATTTTGGGAATTTTTTCCGAAGGCAGTGAGAACCCGGTGCGACATTTTTCCTAATCAGATTTTGTTTCTCTTTTTTTTTCACGTGATAAAAATTAATGCAATTTTGAGAATTCATTATAGCGATTCATTTAAAAATAGGGACCAGCGAAGCGGGCGTTGCCTGCTAGTATATATATATATATATATGTAGGTTTTTGCATGGATCGTATAAAAATTGGACTTTTCTAACTTTTTTCATGACTTTGCACTAACGTAGGGAATTTTACTTACGGTGTAGAGGCATTGTTAGCTATTGGTAGAGACATGGAAAATTTTCATTTGACAGCACTGTTGTAACTACTACCGTAAGATAATGAAGAATTTTCCGTAATTTGATGTTTCATGGGAACAATGGATAAACTATTTTACACCAAACAAAAACTGGTAGTATAAGTGTTAAACTGGATCGACTGCACAAGGGTCCTAGGCCTGAGTGAAATGCACTCCATGGGGGTCCAAGCTTGTATTTTTGCGAATTTAATAGAAAATCACGGAAAAATCTGAACGACCATGTCCACAAGGGTGACTTGGGTCCGAACCCCCCTCCCCTCCCCGGTCTCCAACTTCGAGAGCAAAACTTTTCGGCCATAGATGAGGTCTTACTAAAGAAAGAGAAAATAAATATATGGCGCAGTAAACATTTTGCATAAAAATTTAGTTTGATATAGAACGAAATTTTCAATAGCATAAATAGATATCACCAAGTTCTTCCACAAAAACACTAGTGATTTTAAAATAAAAATTTCGGACAGGGATGTAGAAAAAAGAATAAACCAAATAAGTTTATTTTGAATGTCACAAATAAATAAATAAATAAATAAAATAAAATAAAATAAAATAAAAAAAATAAAAAAAATGTCTTTAGGTTCTACAAACACTTCACTGATTTTATTCTATTCTGAAATGCAAGATAATCCAGTGTTAGATGTCTACACATTTCTAGTAGTAATATTAATACTTCATTTTACTTTTAAAAAATATAGAATAAATATTTACTTATCTCTTTATATTTGACGAAAGTTTCTTATTTAATATAAACTTATTATACATCACTTTTACTAAAACACAGGACATTTAGTAAAGCTTCTTTATAATATGTATATATATATATTCGTATTTTATAAACGCTACCATAATAATGTAATCTCAGCTTGTCAGATTAAGTTCTAATAAAGAAAAACTAATCCTCTTTATAATATATTTTTGGCACTTCAGAAAAGAAAAGAAAAAAGTCTTCTATTTATTCTATGCTAAACACGAAAAATCCCATCATCTCTTCTTTATCAAGATTTTTTTTTAAATGAACAAAAATCTTTTTTAAAATTTTTCAAGCAAATATTTCCTGAAAAAGTTTTATAAAGTTTCCGCCTAAATACATTTTATCATCACTAAGAACATGTTTAAAAATAGTAGTCTGAACAAACTGACAAAGAAAATTTTCTAAATTTTGCATATAAATCAGAAATAGTTCATGCATTAGTGCGCTATTAAAATAACTTTAGATATCTAAATAAATAAATAAAAACTTAATTTAAGTAATAGCACAAATAAATAAATAAACATAATAGTGTTTTAATACTAACAAAATAATTTACGTGAAATTAAAAATATATATTTATTTAATTATAATTATTTAAATAGATTTAAATTCATCAACTTGCATTAATATATTTTTAAGGAAAAGTAAAATTTATTCTAGTCTAAGAATAAAATAGTTGAGATTTAACAAAATAGCTTGGAAAAATCAGGTATTTATAATTAGCATCTTTTTATTAAGACAGCAGAATGTAAAAATACGAAATTATCAACAAATAAATAAATAAATGTATTATACGTTCAAATATTCTAAACATCGTCAGGTATCGTGTTTAAAAAAAGAGCGGGGCTTTCCAAATAGATTTTCTTTACTCAACATATTTAAATGTTGATGAAAATTCTAGCTACACGATTACATTAGTACAAAATTTTCGTTCACTGTATTATGATAAAATCTAAATTTTATCATCAAACTAAGATAGTGATTATCCTAAAAATGTTTGCATTAGGAATGTACACAATTTAATTATTATTTTTTTCTAACAATTAATGTATGCAAACTGTCTTTTTTTTTTTTTTTTTTTTTTTGGTACCATTGCCATGTCTAATTTACATTTTTATTTTTTTCACAGGAGTTCAGTGAAACGCTACATCAACGATAATCAAGGTCTAGTTCGTCGCATGTATGGAGATGAAAAACATAGTTCTATTTTGCTAAACGAAATTGATGGATTCCAGTTTAAATATGAACAACTGAGATCGTTTATGAATAGAGGGTACAGCAGAACGGAGTATGGAAGATCTGCTAAAGGTTCTAGAAGACAGCCAAGGCCTCAGAATTTTGATGATGATGATAATGAAGACACTCCAGCAACTATTTTCAGAGTAGTTACAGAAACTTCTATAAAAGTTGGAGATCCAATTACTAAACCTATGTCAACAAATCCCACAACACATGACTATAAATCTGCTACAGCAGATTATGATTATACATCAACTGAACATACGTCAGAAGCAACGACAACTACTACTTCATCCACCACTGAACAGACTGAACCTACGACAACAGAAACAATGATGGATACGACACATACCAGAACAGCAACTACTGAAACAACAACGGGCGAGACAACAACAACAACAACAGAGACAACTATGCAAACAACTACAACTTCTATTCCAGATCTTCCCGTAGCTATGGAGAGAATAGGACATGACGATATTGAAGATTATGATTATGAACCCGACCGTAAGACTGATTCGGGAGTACGTCAAAATAGCGTGGAAGAGAAAACCAAATATAAGCAAGATTCACAGGATATTAAACGAAATGATCCACTGAAATATGATGATGCATCAATTTATAAAGTAGTTGCTGAAGATGTTACGAAAGAACCTACAACGAAAACCACTGAAGCAAAGGATAAAGAAGATGAAGAAGATGAGGAAGAGATTCCCAGAAGAGGAATGTAAGTTCAATCAATCAACTTTTTTTTTTTTTTTCAGTTTTAAAAAGTTTCTTATAGAGTTCAATTATTGTTTTATTTGATTAAATAGAATGACAGTGATATTATAAATGGTTTAATAAATTCATTTGTAGCAGTCTATTTTCCATCATATTGGAATATATATTAAGAAAACAAAAGCTCATAAAAATTAGGATCATAGAAAATTTTGCTTAGTTGCTTAAACCTTTGGGACTCTATCTCCCAATAAATTCCAAATAAAAAAACTATTATTATTTTTAAGCATATATTTTTTTCGCACAGACATATAATTCAATCAATCTGTTTTTAAGGGGGTATTCTGGTCCCATATATATATATATATATATATATATATATATATATATATATATATATATATATATATATATTATTTATTTATTGCATATTCTTAAATTTTAGAACTTTAGGAATCGCAGATTAAGAAAGTGTAAGTATAATGTACCATTCTATTACTTTGACTGCTACGGCGGCGGCCTGAAAGTTTTGCTCAAATCTTTAAATGCCTTTTTCTAACAACATTTTTCAACATGTTGACATGATATCTCAAGTTCTTTTTAACCTTCAAATTTTGTGCCAACCTTCGATTGATAACCTTTTATCGTCTCTACCACTTTTGTATATATTTTTTTTTCCATTTACTATTTTTAAAAAATAAGAAAATACGGAAAAAATGCCGATTTTTTCTTACCCCTAGACAGTCGTTATTTTGCGTTTTTTTTTTTTTTTTTTTTTTTTTTTTTTTTTTTTCCTCTTAAGTAGGGACTATAACAACATTATTACTAATTGAGAATCTTTTTTTAAATTTTGTTCCAAGTGACCAGAAGAACTGAAATCATGTCAACCAGAAAATCCCTTTTTTTTACTCCCATTTTACCATCTTATAGCTTTTTATTTTATTTATTTATTTTCTCAGAATTTTTTTTTATACATTTTTAAAATATCATTTAATATCTTGTAAAAATATTAATGGTATAATTTTTTATTATCACTATTATTATTGAACTTGACGAAACGCCCAAAATTTATGCCTCTAGACCAGAATACCCTCTTAAGCGCTTGATGGGAAGTGTGTAAGACAATTATATATATATATATATATATACATATATATATATATATATTAAGCACCACAGAACTATGACGTTTAAAACTAACAAATACAAAACTTTGAATAAACACCATAAAATGCAAGAATTCGCTATAATTGTTTCGGTTCGAAAGAAGACACAACCCTTCGTCAGGCGAACAAAGTAGGCACGAGAGCTACAAACAGTGCGTTGCCGCTTTATTTGCAGCACTCGTGTCTACTTTGTTCGCGTGACGAAGAGTCGTGTCTTCTTTCGAACCAAAAATGTATCTTCTGAAACACATAGATACCAAATTTAGTGACATTATGACTACCATTATGACTACAAAAAGCATTTTATAACGGAAATTTAATTATAATCATTCTTTACATATTATATATCTTATTATAAAAGTTATTAAAAAAAATATGTGTTTACCAAAGACATATGTAAAATTTGCCGTGACTAGACACGTTTTACTACCTCAACCAATTCCCTAATTTAAAAAATAAATAAATATTTATTTATTTATTTAGCGAAACTGGTATCGATGCTACCGAATATGCAACGTTCTAATAAAATATTATGTAGATTACAGGATTTTGGGATAAACTCCAGACAATTAGGCTGTGGCAATACATTAAATCCACATTATTTTTCCAATTAATAGTATGTAAAATGTAGTATTACAAGTTTATAAGCATGATTTTCCACAATGTAATTTTTAAATGCCCGTGAATACTTATAGGGTATGCCATTCTCTCGTAATCATAAACAATGCGATTGAGGTACTGCATATAATATATTATATATTATATTATATTATATATATTATATATTATATATTATGAGTTGATATTGCTTGCGAAATTCTCCACCACTATTTTTCTATAATTATCTCTATTTTATTCAATCGTATAAAAATATTACAAAAAATATCCCTATTTATAAATGGTGGTGGAGGAAGTAGAAGAAGAAAAAAACAGCAACTCTACATATTATTTTAAAAAGTAAGTTAATTTTTTTTTTTTTCCTACAATATATATATTTTTTAAATATGTTCTATTAAGGTTTTAATTTTTATGTACAATTTTCTCATCAAGTGAATGTTAATGAAATAAACCTATATACTGATCTTAATGCTTAATTAATCTAAGTTATTTTCTATGGATCAATATTTCAGAAAATTAAAAACAATATAAACAAAATTTAAATGATCAGAATTCTTAACTTTACATCAAATGCTTCATATAAAAATAATTGAAGGTGTACTTGAAATATCAATGTAAAAATTACCCTTGACGTTTCAAAAATGTTTTAATTCTTTGCAAAATTACCTATTTGATGTAAGTTATTTTCTAAAATTACTGACATTGCTAAGTTATCTACTTAGTTTTTGTATGAAAGAGTTTTTTGACATATTCAATTTTTTTATTGCATCATTTATGTACATTATGCTACATAGAATTTCAATAAGTTATAATCGAAACTTTTTCTAGTATAATACACAACCTAAATGGCATTCCAAGAATAAAAAAGAACCTACCCACGCTATAATAATGCCCACGCTGTAGTAAAAACTTCCTCCAAATCACCCACTCAGTTCTTTCAAAATGTCGTATGTAAGTATAAATCTAGACCTTTAGACTTTTCAAATTATCCTTTTCTCTATAAAACGTCACATTTCACCAAAAATACTGTGTTTTCAAATTTGTAACTTTGTATCAACCTCATAAATTTTCCATAGTCTTAATTGCTACATGTCTTTTGATAGGAGAACTGCTAGGATTGAGTGCTTTTATGATAAATCTAAATTGTGACTTGACTTACTAATTTGAATTAAACTGTCATATCAAGTTTTTTTTTTTTTTTTTTTTTTTTTTTTTAACAATGAAAGTGACATTTATCGCTCACGAACACTGATTTCTGTTAAAGATATAAAATAAAAGCAATTAATATGTGATTTATTTTGGGATTTTGGAAAGCAATTAAAAATAATAAAATGATATTTTTTATTAAAATCACACAATCAACTGATTGGAAGATAATCATATTTATTGAAATTTTATTTTTCCGACTGAGTGAAAATAATGCCTGGACCGGGAGTCGAACCCCGGATCTTTGACTTACAAGGTCAAGGCTCTACCAATTGAGCTATCCAGGCATTACGATCGGCAATACTCACCAAACGATCGGCATTACTCACTCAGACAACCTTTAGGCAGAAACATCTGGTTTATCATGTAGATAGCTTGAAATTTTATTTTTCCGATTGAGTGAAAATAATGCCTGGACCGGGAGTCGAACCCCGGTCTATCTACATCCCGGTCTATCTTAGCTATCTACATGATAGACCAGATGTTTCTGCCTAAAGGTCGTCTGAGAGAGTAATGCCGACCGTTTGTCGGCCTGGATAGCTAAGGGTAGAGCCTTGCTATTGGTGGAGCCTTGACCTTGTAAGTCAAAGATCCGGGGTTCGACTCCCGGTCCAGGCATCATTTTCACTCAGTCGGAAAAATAAAATTTCAATAAATAAAATGATACTTTTAAAAAATTAAAGAACACGCTTTCATAGAAATGTGAACTAAAAAGCACAAAATATTTATCTTAGCATTAAAATGCAGGGTAAGAGAAAATCGTGTGAGTGACACACCATAATATTTACATACACTTAAATCTTTAATTAAGTAATTTAGAAATAAATAAAAACCATTTTTAAAAAATCTTCCCTGACTGGGCTCGAACGTTAGACTTTTAGGTTCGTAGCCCGGAGCTTTACCTCACAGCCACAGCGATCACGTAGGGAAAGTCTTTTTTTACAATATAGATTTTTTGTTTGCTCCCAGAGCTGTTACAAACATACATACAAACATACATACAGGTGAAGCTAATAAAAGCCTCTTTAAAAATATGGCCATTATATTATCAATTATTCTGTTAATACATATGAAAATTAGTTTTTAATTTTCAATTAATTTTGAATGTCTCTGTAAATGAACAATGTGTATTATATCATGATTTGCTGCACTACCTACCAATAACTATTTGGCCACTTTCGAATTTAGACATTTTATTAAATATCTAGAAAAGTTCTTTCGGAGTCATCTTGAAACTTTGGTAGCGTAAAGAACTCGTTTTACCCCATATATTTCATCAAAAGTTATGTCCTGAAGAAGAAATGGTGACCAATAAAAAATTAAACAAAAATCAAAATGTTTTGGATCGCCCTGTAATAATGCTTTAATGCCCTGTAATAAAGCTAATAATGCTTTAAATGCATTTTGACTGTAGCATGTAATTAAGAGGAATTTTTCCTCATTAAAAAAGCGGAATTTTTCTCATTAAAATATTTTTCATTAAAAAATATATAAGAGGCTACTACATATATTCATGGAGATACAACGGGTTTTTTTTTAAACATTGCAAAATAATAATAATAATAATAATAATCCGCTTTTTTAATTATAACACGTAGGGTATTAGATCCAGAGCAAAGACATTTTCAGAAAATTTAACATATTTCATTAGACACAGCATACTGCAATCATAATGCAAAAGTGTTAAATACTATACGAAATACGAGCATTTTTACTAAATAATTTTTATCTCCGCATTTTAAAATCTAACTTTTAAAAAATTGCATTTGCATAATTCAATAGTCAAATGTATTGAGCAACTTATAAGAAAATCCCAAACAAATATCGTGCAAATTTCAAGAGTTATGAAAGATAGAATGAGCAGAATTTCAGTTCTCTCAAAATAAATTTAAACAATAAGGGGTTTTACTCCAATTATATTTTTAATTCAATCAATGCCCAATGGCAATACAGTGTTTGCACTGTTAAAAATGGTTTCTTAAAAATGAGTTAAATTGTCTCAAAATAGCTCCGAAACAATATATACTTAAATTTTAAAACCCATGTACTCATTTTTGAGTATATTGACAAATTCAAAAATAGGGTTGACCAATAAGAATCCCAATATCCACCTGTTTGACATGTCAGTATACTCAAAAATGAGTACATGGGTTTTCATATTTAAGTATATATTCTTTCGGAGTTATTTTGAGACAATTTAGCTCATTTTTAAGAAACCATTTTTAACAGTGCGCTAATTGTAAATAAATATTGATAAAACCCCCTATCACCTTCCTTTTATTTACGTAAAACAATAAATGTGTAAATTCGAAAGTGTCCAAATACTTATTGGTAGGTAGTGTATATTGTGTGTATGTCGATCAGCTGTTAATTCCACACTGTTAAAAATGGTTTCTTAAAAATGAGTTAAATTGTCTCAAAATAGCTCCGAAACAATATATACTTAAATTTGAGAAACCACGTACTCATTTTTGAGTATATTGACATGCTCAAAAATGGGGTTGACCAATAAGAATCCAAATACCTCCATGTTTCACATCTCCATACACTCAAAAAGGAGTACATGGATTTTAAAATTTAAGTATATGTTGTCTCGGAGCAAGTTTGAGACAATTTAACTCATTTTAAAGAAACCATTTTTAACAGTGCATGAAACTTTGAAAGTAACCCTGCAGCGTTTTGAAAAAAACATATTTAACAGATACCCAACAAATAAGTCAATACATTTTTGAAGAATTAATATATATATGTATGTTTATTTAATAGATTTTTATAAAATATTTCGATTTTTTTTTTCTAATACTAAGTATGCTTAAATCAGTAATGTACAATCACCAAAAAATAATACAAGAATTCATACTATTTGTACGAATATACGTCTAAAGTTATATGAAATTTATTAAAGTCTCTTTAAAAAGTATCGTCATTATGTATACAGATATCCTTTATTACTTTTATTTCTAAATTTTTAAAGGGTCTAATAAATATTTGTAGATTGCAGAAATGAAGAAGTAATTTTTATACTTCCGTGAATGCTGATTTAGATATATCAGATTTCGATAACCTAAACTCCACTCAAAGGCGTTACTTTAAACATTTTAAATAAATAAATAAATAAATAAAATAGAGGATACAAGTATTTTATAATACAATATGCAAGATTTAAGTTCTAGGGGTAGAGCTTATTACGAAAAAGTGTGAAATACGCGTTTGCAAAAGTGCTATATTCACATTTTGTATTATATATATTATACTTTTTTTTTTTTTTTTTCAGAAATGCATGTCCTGTGAAGAATGAGGTAATTGCGCCGTATTGGGCAAACAACACGAGAGGTGAAACCCTGGCACTGCTAAATGTGCATCCTTTTGAACAGTACGTCCACTTCGAGAAATGCGCGTAAGTATTCTTCGACCACATTTGATGAAACCATGGAAGCCTCTGCGCAAGTGCTGACTCGACGAGTCCAGTGTTAAAATAGGGGTGACAGTCATCTGATTCAGAGAAAATAAGCGATAACACAGAGCGCCGAATTACTGAATGTTTTCCAAATCCCAACCTGTCGCTCAATTTGGCAACCGTCCAACTTTTTGAACTCGTCCTCGCTGCTAGTTTTAGGAAACGTGGCTACACTATAATTGATTTTCCATCTAAATAAATTTAGTCCAAAAGTAAGTTGGTTGGTTGGTTGGGTTTAACATCGGTTCTAATACTGCGCAATGGGTAATGGGCGACGGTCTGGGACGCACCCCTAAAATGGTCCGGAGACATGCCATCACAATTAGGATCCTCCACGGAAGGGATAGTAAAAAAGTAAACGAACTATGATGTCGAGTGAATAAATGTTAATGTAAAACATCTAAAATAATGCGAATCTAATAACTACAGGTCTTCTGTAATAAGAGTTTCACAACAAACAGCATTCTGCAGTTAAAATGGTAAAGCAAATTATCATCAAATTTTATATGTGTATGTTTCATGATGTGCATTCAAGTAATTTAAAAAATAAATATAAGAGAAGAGTGAAAAAATCAGAATACTTTTATAAGGGTGTCCTAAAAAGAACGAAATAACGAAAATTTCTGAAAATATGGCCAACTTAAACAAGAAAAAAATTTAATTTAAATAACTTTCGACGTTTTTAAAACTAAAATTCATTTAATATTTAGGTTTATATTTTATTTATATTTTTATTAAGTTTTAAATTAAAATTCTTTCTTACTTTTTCTTCAAGAATAAACTTTTCCTTTGTCAGCTTCGAATGCTTTTCAAACGTTAATTTATTTTTAATTATTTATTTATTTTCAAGCTGACCATATATATATATATATAAGTGTAACCAATGTAAGGAAACATAGATTAAAATCAACTTTAATTTTTGCAGTTACAATACCTCTTTCTTTTTTCCCAAATTCTTATGTACTTACTGTCATTCACTACGGTATGTTTGTGAATCTCAACCAAATAAAAAATGCGCCTCTATTTTAAGGTAAATACAAGCTTTTTCATTTGTCTCTCCGTGGTTGCTCAAGTGTTAGCGCCATGTTAATAATCCGGTGGTCCCGCGTTCGATACCCTGAAGGTCTGAAGTGTTAATGTTTGCAGACAATTGAAAAGATGTCAATTGATAAAAGAAAATTTATCGTTGACTACACAGTATCCTAAGAATTTTGGAAAGTTTTTTTTTAAGAAGCCTTTTTCTCACATCTCTTTTTAGAAGCAAAAAAGAGTATTTTGTGGACTACAAGCGTCCTCTATTGGGCGGAATATTCACTAAAATGTCAATGAAACAATTAACAATACAAAATAAAAATGATTAGGAAAAACACATAAACATTAACCAAATCAGTAAAATGTTAAGTTATAATATAAAAAAATAAGTAAACGAAAATATTAATAAAAAGGTGCCTCAAACGAATAATTAA
The DNA here is from genome assembly GCA_963930645.1 of Salticus scenicus. NCBI lineage: Eukaryota > Metazoa > Arthropoda > Arachnida > Araneae > Salticidae > Salticus > Salticus scenicus. The sequence continues at coordinate 85,315,148 of OZ005662.1, forward strand.
ATTGCAGATATTGGCCCTTAATCAGAAAATGAAATCACAAAACTTATAGGTAATCGTGTGGTGCTGCCATCTGTTGTGAATTTTAAGAAATAATTTCTCTTTTCTTAATACAGTTCAAATTTCCCCAATTTTGGTTAAGAAACAAAAAAGTTACTTTTTTTTTTTTTTTTTTTTTTTTTTTTTTTGCAAATTAAATTTTATTCTAACTTCAAAAAGATTTATATGATACGCTATAATATGAATTTGGGTTTTAAAAGTTTTTTTTAAATAGATTACTACTAATATTTGTCGCATTGCATTTACACTTTTTTTTTTTTTTTTTTTTAAATAACTATAACATAAAGAAATGACATATGAGTGAAAGTGCGTTAGGGAATCATTTATAAAAATAACATCGCCCAAGATGTTTTGCAGCCAATTTTATTTTATAATTATTTTTAAGTATAATCGTTCTTATTTTTATAGGGAACTAAACAAAGTAATTACTTGAATAAGTTGAAAAACATTTTTATGTGTAATTATTTAAATGTAACATTTCACCTGTAAGTGAAAACGGATTCCAAAAGTACATAAAACTTAGATTAAATTAAAAAAAAAAAAAAAGAAAGAAAGAACGAAAATAATATATAAATATATATAACGATGTTCTTTGGCATTATACACTGAGAAAAAAAAATATACCGCCTTTCTCTAGAATGAATAAGTGGCCATTTTCTAAATCCCTTAACTAGAAATATTGATTTCCGAGCTATGCACGTAAGGCACGCCAATAAACTGAATAGACGGAAGACCATTTATTTATTTATTTATTATAGATTTATTTATTTATTTATTTATTAATAGACCATTTATTTATTTATTTATTATTATTATTATTAAATAAACTAAGAAATATTTTATGATAAATTGGGTTTAAAATTAAATATTATTTCAATAAATTTACTTTTTCAGTTAAAATATCGACATTAACCCCTTTGTATCATATATGATAAACAATTTAATGTCTGAAATACAACATTACTTCAATTAATATACCAATATCACCATCACAATTGTTGTTGAAGTAGTAGTACTTCTTTAATAATAACATTTATAATATTTCCAATGATGAAATTCTTTCGAAAATATTTTGATAACATCTTAACTATTCAAAAATAATGAAAATATACGCATTAAAATTCAATGTATACAACATTCATACAATGTTATATCAGTATATGTTTATAAATATTAATTAACTTGTTTACTTTGTGTTTATTGTGTCCCTCATTTGATTCCTCTCATCTTTATTTTTCAGCTTTGAAAATCATCAAATGCTGTGTCGAGAAGGCTGTCGTTGTGAACAACAGTATCGTCTGCACCGATTACTGGCTTTTGATCCAAAAAATGAATGCAGAGGCATTTTTTCAGACTGGTTTCGATTTCCATCATGTTGCGTTTGCATTTGTTACGACTTAACACCAGACATTCCACGTACCAGGAGTCGAAAAGCACGGATGTGATACAAATAATAACAGACTTTTAGATCTTACAGATAGAAAATAAAAACTGTATAGATGACATCTGATGATATGTCGATATGACATTCGACTATAAAAAAGGTTTCTTAGTCTAAAAATAATAAATTATACTTTTAAAAAACTAAAGAACACGCTTTTATTGAAATGTGAACTGATAAAGGTTTTAGAAAACTATTACATACCTTAAATCTTTAATTTGAAAAAATAATAATTAATTGTTGCCTCTTGACTTTATACAAATACGGCCAAATCCTGTGTCACATACGATAGAGTTTTATATATGTACATGGATTTTTGTTTGCCCGTGGAACCTAGCCCTGATAAAATAGCGCCTGGAAACACTTGTATATTGTACTGTCATTGATTATGAAGTCGTGTGCAAAGTTTCAGGTCCTTCAAATGACCAGAAGTGGCCGAAAATTGAACTGCAAGATTCCATTACATACATTAATAGTTACATCATGTCAAGTTAATAAAAGCGTGTTAATCATATATTATACTTCGATACTATCGTATGATAAGACCTTGCTTTAAGAAGTGTGTGAATTTGTATTTATGTTTTGTTGCATTTCCAATACAAGATATTATTTTTTGGGGGCAATTTTAAGGACCCAAGTTGTCCTTACAAATCAACTTTACAAACTTGTCTACATAACATTGTCTTCACAACTTTGATTTCATCTTCTGATTACTACAGAACTTTAAATGATTTATAGTTCAGTATTTACACTTTAGGTGCGAAATTTAAGTATATGTTTGGCTTTAAAATATATGTTCCAATGATGTAACGCCTGTCTTTTTTGCAATATATCAAAACTTTAATTTTTATATTAGCATTTTTTGTAGTATGCAAAAAAAAAGTAAGAAATCGACATATTTACAAACATACTTTACATTATGAATCGAAATATTAGCTGCTGTGTTTTCTCATTTTAATATTGAAAATATAAAACTGTGTACATCCAAATAAATATTATTTATTTGCAATGAAAATAACATGACATAATTATATTATTCATAATAGTCAGAGGTTTAAGTTTTGGAAGTATTTTCTGAAGTAAAGTGTTTTTTTTTTTTAAATGTAAATTTTAGAAAAAGTATTTGTACTTCACAGGATACTATGAAGTCACCTTCGTATTCTTTTTTTCTTCAGTATGGAATTAGAAGAGAATAAACTGCATATCACACCATGCCCCATGTATTTTTTGAATAAGTTGAGAATACAAAATCATTATTTTCGTGTATGAAGAATAATATAAACTAAATACATAGTTAAACAGTTTAGTTTTAAGTACATCTTCTGGTAAGTTGATGGCTTTTTTTTTTTTTTTTTTTTTTTTTTTAATGTAGAATTTCAAGATGATAATCATGCTTCAGAAAACACTTAGATTTTGTATCCATCTTAAAAATATTTAGAAGTACAAGACTATCTTTGTCGAAGAGAATGGGCAACAGTATAAAAACTGTATAGAACTACTCATATTACTGTTAAAATTGATTAAACGTGTGATATTTTTTTTCCCTTTGTGATTAATTTTAAATGCCTACTTTTTTTTTTAATGCTTGTGTTTGTTTTTAATCACATCAACATATGAAATGTGAAATGTTAATATATATGTCTTTTGCTATAATTTTTTAATCATTCTTAAAGTATTTATTAGTTAATTTATTTTTTAAATGTTCCTAAGCTGACTTCTGATTTTAAGCTTGAAATCCACCTGGCATGATTGAAATTTAAAATTGTCCAAGGTATTAAAACTAATGTTTATTCATAATATTGCTGTTAGATTTTTTATTATATGATCAATAAATTATTTATCGTGCGCAAATATTTATTATTAAAAAAATGTGTGCTACAATATTATACATTAGTTTATAACTTTGTTTAGTATTTCTTCATAAAAAGTTCTTCGATAATAAATTTATTTAAAAGTGTCCCTAAATTGACATGCTTATGATTTTGAGCTTGAAATCCAATTGACGTGGTTAAAATGCAAAAATGTCCAAAGTATTAAAACTAATGCATATTTAAAATATTACTGTTAGATTTTTATTATCTGATCAATAAACTGTTTACTGTACGAAAACATTTATTATTCAACGATTGTGTATCGAAATATCATACATTATTTTTTACTTTTTATTTAATATTTCTTCATCAAAAATTATTTGGATAATTAGTTTAAGTGTTCCTAAATTGATTACTTCTGGTTTTGAGCTTTTAATCCACCTGGCATGGTTGAAATTTAAAATTGTCCAAAGTATTAAAATTAATGCATATTTATAATATTACTATTATATTTTTATTATATGACCAATAAACTGTTTATTGTACGAAAACATTTATTATTCAACGATTGTGTATCGAAATATTATACATTATTTTTTATTTTTTATTTAATATTTCTTCATCAAAAATTATTTGGATAATTAGTTTAAGTGTTCCTAAATTGATTACTTCTGGTTTTGAGCTTGAAATCCACCTGGCATGGTTGAAATTTAAAATTGTCCAAAGTATTAAAATTAATGCATATTTATAATATTACTATTATATTTTTATTATATGACCAATAAACTGTTTATTGTAGAAAAATATTTATTATTCAATGAATGTGTATCGAAATATTATACATTATTTTTTAGTTTTTATTTAATATTTCTTCATCAAAAATTATTTGGATAATTAGTTTAAATGTTCCTAAATAGACTTACTTCTTATTTTGAGCTTGAAATCCACCTGGCGTGGTTGAAATGTGAAATTGTCCAAAGTATTAAAACTAATGCATATTTATAATATTACTGTTAGATTTTTATCATATGATCAATAAACTGTTTATTGTACGAAAATATTTATTAATCAATGAATGTGTATCACAATATAATACATTAGTATTTATTTTTCATTTTATATTTCTTCATCAAAAAATTATTTGGATAATTAATTTATTTTTAAGTGTTCCTAAATTGACTTACTTCTGATTTTGAGCTCGAAATCCAGCTGGCGTGGTTGAAATGGGAAATTGTCCAAAGTATTAAAACTAATGCAGATTTATAATATTACTGTTAGATTTTTATTATATGATCAATAAACTGTTTATTGTACAAAAATATTTATTAATCAATGAATGTGTATCACAATATAATACATTAGTATTTATTTTTTCTTTTATATTTCTTCATCAAAAATTATTTGGATAATTAATTTATTTTTAAGTGTTCCTAAATTGACTTACTTCTGATTTTGAGCTCGAAATCCACCTGGCGTGGTTCAAATGGGAAATTGTCGAAAGTATTAAAACTAATGCAGATTTATAATATTACTGTTAGATTTTTATTATATGATCAATAAACTGTTTATTGTACGAAAATATTTATTAATCAATGAATGTGTATCACAATATTATACATTATTTTTTATTTAATAATTCTTCATCAAAAATTATTTGGACAATTAATTTATTTTTAAGTACTCTTAAATTGACTTACTTCTGATTTTGAGCTTGAAATCCACCTGGCGTGGTTAAAATGTGAAATCGTCCAAAGTATTAAATCTAATGCTTATTTAGACTATTACTGTTAGATTTTTATTATACGATCAATATACTGTTTATTGTACGAAAATATTTATTATTCAATAAATGTATGTTGCAATATTATACATTTGTCTTGTAATTTTTATTTAAAGTTCATTCATGAAAAATTATTTGGATAATTATTTTATTTTAAGCGTTCCTAAATTGAACTTACTTCTGATTTTGAGCTTGAAATCTACCTGGCTGGCGTGGTTATAAAAATTGAGCTGTAAATTTGGAAACCCATATTTTTTTATGATGCCTATTCTATTTGTGCAAAAATTAATATAGATCATAATTCATAAATATTTGGAATAGGAATTTATTAATAACTTTCATAAATCTAAAAAATGTTTTTAATAAAAAATAAACATGGAATATGTTCGAGTCACTTTATTCTAATGCATGAGTAAGATGAAATTTGCATATAATAATTTTTCGGGAAGATAAAAATTTATGTTTGTCCATTCACTTAACATTGACATCCCCGTATTTTGGCATACGAAATTTTGACTTATCCTGCCGTATTAAAAAATTTAGAAAAAATGGAATCACAGTGCCACCTGTTGAGCGATTGTTCCCCAAATCTAATTAGCACCTGTTTATGTGAGGGTCCAACTAAATACCAAGTTTGGTTAAATTTCGTTTGTTGGTTCGTGAGATACAGCGTCCACAAAATTTGTGATACACACACACACACACACGCACAGAGATTTTTCTAAAAACAGTCAAATCGCGTTCAGGTGGTCTCAAAACGTGTAAATCGATCGAAAATTGGAGTTCGAAAATGTTTACTAATCCAGTACTTTCTTATATATATATAAAAGAGAGCGGGGGGGAAATGAAGTTGGTGCCAATTTTAATATGTAGACGACCCCCTAAACAAGATCTAACTATACCGCTATAAACTAGATGTTATTACTAAACTATTGGCACCAGTCACGCATTTATATAACGATTTACAATAAAATTAGTTTGGAGCGGCGATTTTTTTTTTTTTCTTTTTTTTTTCTGATTCTACAATCTACATAACATGACATCTTACGGCACCTCATAGAATTGACATCAATTGATTGACATCAATTGATTCTTTTTCTGACATTTCAGGGAATTGGGCGTGATTAGCATTAGTAATTGTTTTACAGGGACACTCAAAATATCAATGTACATTGTAAGATATAAACTGAAATGGCACAAACGACATTGATTTTATATTATAGTAAACTGTTTTTAATTTCTTTTATTAATTTACCATTCTAAATTTTAGTACGTGATATTTGACGCATTTTATTTTTAGACAATATACAGGGCTACATAACAGCATTTTATGCTTTCTCATTAACAGTAAAGCTGTAAATATATAGTATTTGAGATTTCATTCTATGAAATTAGAACAATTGTTGTGAATATCTCTACTAATTTGTGAACAGAGACACACAAAAGAATTCGGATGTATTACAGTTCATAAAAGGAATTCAGTTCATATTTCTGAAAAACGTTTCTTTATAAATCAGAAAATATAAGATAGTTTAGCATACATTATTCTCATGCACAAAAGCATGTTTTCAATGGAATAGGTTCGATGAGTACTAATTATTGTTTTACAGGGTCAAACAAAATATTCAATCAAAATATCAGTATGAGAAATAAGTTGAAATCGGTCGTGGGGAATTTTCATATGTTTTATAAGGGTCTTTTTTAATATTATAAATTTTTAATGTAGGGTAAGTGCACCAGTGATTGACACTTTTAAAGCAATCTCTGATGTTTTTAATGTTCTAGTCATCAGAAAATATTTTTAGAAATCTTAAGTTAGTACATATGGTATGAAAGACATTCAAAACCACATAAATGTTAAAATAGATACATTTGATAACAATTATTTTTTTTTATGAATTTTTATTTGACACCCACTCAATGTTCCAGTAATTGACACTGCCAGTTTTTCATTTTATCAGTAGTTGGCCCCTATGTTCCAGTGTTTGACACTGCTAGTTATTCATTTTACCAGTTATTAGCACCCTATGCTCGAGTGTTTGACATAAAATGCTAAAATTATTATATGTAAAATATATGATTTTATTATTTTTCTTATTTATTAATTATTTCGAGATAGGTGTCAATTACTGGGGCATGCCAATCACTGGAGCACCTACCCTATTACGTATTCTATTTTTAACCAATATACAGGATTATGTAAAAGTAATCTATTTTATATATTCTCTTTAAAAGTAAAAGCTATAAAGTTACAGTTTCTGAAATTTCATCTCCCATAATTGGAACAATTGATATAAATGTTTGAGTACAGGAACTCACAAAAGGTTTTGGAGATATTGCGGACAGTGAGAAATTAAACAACTTTAAAGTATTTTTATTATTTTTTTTACTGTAGAAAACATTGTGGATTTAACATAGATTGTCCAGAAGCATAAGAACATGTGTCCTATGAAATATGGTATGATAAGAATTGAAAATTGTTTTACAGGATCACACAAAATACTCAGATACGATATGAAGACTAAGTGAAAATTTTACAGATTTTTTTAGTACGCAAAATTTTAAATACATTTTATAGGTCATATTCTCTTTAAAAGCACACTGTTAAATAATTCTGATAAAAATCTAAATTTACAGTACAAAATTTGTTTTCTAAAACTACATTAATTACAACAATCTCAATCTGTCAAAAAAAGAATTTTTTTTTTTTTTCTGTAACCAGATAAACTCTGTAACAATTGGTATAGATATTATCTGTTTGTAATCCATTTTTTTTTCTGAAGAACTTTGTGGCAAAACGGACTGAAACATGCTAAGTAATAATGCTTCAGTGCCTGTGAAGTAACATAGTCGCTTACAATGCGGTGGACTCTGGTTCGATCCTAGCTGGTAGAGTTGTAACATTTTACTGAATGTGAGATTTTTTACAGTGTTTATGGAAAAATATCTGTTGTGTACAAATAATATCCGCGCTTTTCTGTTAGAAGAAAATTTATGAACGTATTTTTTGCATAGCATACGGCAACTTTGCCGCCAGCATTATTACTATTATTATTATTATTATTAGTGTAGTATAATAAGAGTATTTTATAATGTAAAGCTATAAATATAGCTTTTGTGAGGTCTTCTGTGGTATAATTCAAAGCAAAAATATGTAACTATCACAACTAGTTTATGTATTACAAAAGTCGACCAAAAGATTTAAATTATAAATTATAAGAGAAATTTCATTTAAAGTATACACTGTAAAAAAAAAAAAAAAAAATCTAAAATAGGTAAACATTTGTAAGATATTTGGGTAAAGCAATGTTCCAAATTGGACAGTTCTGTTTATAACCCAAAATTTCAACCTAAATTTGATACAGGACCAATTTTGTATAGAATTGTTTTGACCTGTGTGAAGTTGGCATCCCCACATCACAATTTGAAAAATCGGTTTATATGTAACGTTTGCCCAAATTTTGTTCAAGTTTGCTCAATCAATATATATATATATATATATATATATATATTTTTTTTTTTTTTTTTTTTTTTTTTTTTTTTTTTTTACTCACCCACCAAAATTCCAAAACTCAAAAAATAAATTTTGACCTCCACTTCCGTATCAGCACCCATGTCGGAAATACTAAAAGCAAATTATGCCATACGCTTGCCAAAGTTTTACCCAGGTTTGCCAACTAGTGATATATTATGCCATAGGTTTGCCCAAATTAACGCTGTAAATCACGAAAAATGTAATTTTTGAACCGCAAAGTTGGCCCTCCCAAGTTGGAGTTTCGAAAAGCAGTATGCGCTTAACGTTTGCCCAATTTTACCCAACTAATAACTTTTTTTTTCCCAACCACCAAACTGCTTAAAAACAAAAAATTAAACTTTGGCCTGATTTCCATAGCAGCACCTCCATGTCGTAAATACTAAAAACAATTTATGCCATAGGTTTGCCCAAGTTTTCCCCTAATTTTTTTTTTTTACCCACCATTTATAACGCTGTAAACCACAAAAAATGTAATTTCAGAACGTGAAGTTGTCACCCCCAAGCTGGAATTTCAAAAAATGGTTTGTGTACGTAACGTTTGCCTAAGTTTTGCCCAGGTTTGCCCAACCATTTTTTTTTTTTTTTTTTTTTTTTTTTTTTTGCTCACCCACCAAAACGCTAAAAACACTAAAAAATTTTTAGACCTCATTTCCGTAGCAGCACCTCCATGTCGAAAATACTAAAAACAAATTGTGCCACAGGTTTCCCAATTTTGCCCAGGTTTGCCCAACCTTTAATTTTTGGGCAAACATTACACACAATCTTTTTTTGAAATTTCAACTTGGTGTGCCAACTTTACGGTTCTCAAATTATATTTTTCGTGATTTACAGCGTTATAAATGGTGGGCGAAAAAACTTAAAGACTGGGTAAACCTGGGAAAAACTTGGGCAAACGTTACACACAAACCGCTTTTTGAAATTCTAACTTGGGGGTGCCAACTGCACGCTTTTTACAAAATTATTTTTCTGTTTTTAGCGTTATGAAGAATGGGGGAAAAAAAAATTGGTTGGGCAAAGCTTGGGAAACGTATGGCATAATTTGTTTTTAGTATTTCCGACATAGGGGTGCTGCTACGGAAATGAGGTCAAAATTTATTTTTTGATTTTTGGAATTTTGGTGGATGGGCAAAATATATATATATATATTGTTTGAGCAAGCCTGGGCAAAACTTGGGCAAACGTTACATATAAACCGACTTTTCAAATTGTGATGTGGGGGTGCCAACTTCACACAAGTATTGTTTTGGGGATTATTTTTTGCAGTGTACATACGTATACATACGAAATGTTTACATTTTGTTTGGATCATCTATGCATGTTAGATTTTTTATAAGAGGTGAGTGATGCCATAGTTTCTACAACGTATTTATTTATTATAGACAAAAATATAAAATAAGATAGTGAACCATAAATAACAAGTTTGTAAACTCAAAATAAATAGATTTTCTGACCTATTTTGGGTTATAAACAGAACTTACCAATTTGGAACATTGCTTTACCCAAATATCTTACAAATTTTTAGCTATTTTAGAATTATTATTATCATTATTATTATTTTTATTTTTTTACAGTGTATACTTTAAATGAAATTTCTCTCATAATTCATGATAATATCTAAATCTTTTGGTCGATTTTTGTAATACATAAACTAGTTGTGGTAGTTACATATTTTTGCTTTGAATTATACCACAAAAAACCTCACAAAAGCTATATTTATAGCTTTGCATTATAAAATACTCCTATTATACTACACTAATAATAATAATAATAATAATCCTGGCGGCAAAGTTGTCGTATGCTATGCAATGAAAAATGTCCTATGCTATGAAAAATCCGGAAAAAAAATTAAAATGGTTATAATAATAGTAATAATAATAATAAATTAACAAGGTTTTGAAATATCCACCAGTAGGCGGAAGAATGCAGTCAGTATATATATTTAGCTCGCGCGGTTACTTGGTAGTTGAAATGGTATTAGTTGGCTCAGCGGAGCATTTTTTTTTTTTTTTAATCCCTTCGTTGGCATTTTTTTGAGTAGCTATAGTTGGCCCAGTATAAAGTTCAGCTGTAATTGATGTGTTAAATTTGCATATAATGGCTTTTTGTAACTTCATGAAAATATATATTTTTATTATGCGCATTATTAAAATAAACTTTTTTTTCTTTCGCGCTAAAGTACAAAAATAATAAATAATAAAGACCAAAATGTATTTTCCCACGTAAATTGCTCCTTATGGGCTAGTGGTTGGACCATCCATTCAACCAACGACTATTTATATCTGTTGGGCAATAAAATACCCAATGAAAACAATAGTTATTTTAATGTTAGTCTGAATAAGTTTTGTGTGTAGGATTATGAATTAGTGCGGTTTACAACATTTTTAAAGTACCACGAGCACAAAATTCTGTCATAAATATTAACTGGTGTGACTCCATCGACTCTCCGAATATTTTTTAGCAGTTACACTGAGAAAAAATTCTGTAACTGACATCTAGAATCTAAATTGTAGCTCTAGAAATAATAGTTCCATGTCATCCTTATAAATTATAGTCCCCATTGAAAGCGGGTTCTAGAAACCCCTATTAGAATTCTAAAGCGTTTGCCTATATTATCGAGAGCAAAGTTATTTAAAAATCTCTGTAAATAAAATAAGAATACAAGAGGCGGGTTTCAGCAACTATAATCTTGATTTATGACTCAATTCTAGACAATCAGGCGATAATTTCTCGCAATACAAAAGATTCAGAATATTGTTTCACCATCTAGAAATCTGTAGACTAGAAATTCTCCATCATTTCGTCTATTCAGTTTACTGCCGTGCCTCATGCACATAGCTCGGAAATCTGTATTTCTAGTTTAGGGATTTAGAAAATGACCACTTATTCATTCTTGATGAAGGCGGTATATTTTTTTTCTCAGTGTACCAGGTATTTAAAGAAATTATTTAAATTAGTAAATAAGCAAAATTAAAATGTATAATAGTGTTTTTGAGTTTGAGTATTTCTCCCCAAGTTTGTGTATTTGTGTTATGGATATCAATATTCGGGTTTTTGTGCATTCTTGTAAAAGAACTATAAATGGTAAGCCCGAAAATTCCTATAACGTCTATGCTGTAGCAACATTCTAAAATATGTGTCAATTTCATTCGCATTTAAATAATTTAACGTATTTCATATAATTAGCTACGTTAGAACGTAACACCGGTATATTATTTCAAGTCTCCCTGTAAAAGAACTATAAGTATTATACACGTTATTTCCCAAAATGACCATATTTAAGCATAATATAACATACCTCAATGTTTTCTGCTTCAAACAATTTATCATTAATAAAAGAAACTTCAAATGATACAAGTCTGCGAAACAGTACCAAAAAAAAAAAAAAAAAAAAAAAAAAATATTTTCAAAGTTAGAATAAAATTTAATTTGAAAAAAAAAAGTAACTTTTTTTTAAACTTAAAAAATTGATGAAATTTGAAATGCAAGTTGGTCTTGTACATTATATTTTTGTGTTCGTGAGAAAAAAAATTAAAAAAAAAAAAAAATTGAAAACTACAATTTTTAATCCCACTTCAGAAACATGTAACTCAATGTGAAGCAGATTTTTTTTCTCCTAACGGTTTCCATACAATCTTCTGCTGTTGCCACCTAAAATTCATACTTTAGTTAATTTAAAAAAATCTGATTGTCCGATCGATAAGCTGTTTAATCCATCGGATTCACAAAAATTTTGCCTTTCATTTGGTACCTTATTTGGTACCTTATTTTTACTGATATTTCTAATTTATTTTCTCATTTATTTTCCTCATTTTAAATAAATGTACTTTTTTTTTTTTTTTTTTTTTTTTTCCTCGAAAAAAAAAAATGGCAACAATTAAATTATGTTGAGATTCACAAACATACCGTAATGAATGACAGTAAGTACTTAAGAATTTGGGGAAAAGAAAAGAAAGAAAGAAAGAAACAATGCACTGTTTTGGGTGTTTCTTTCTTTCTTTCTTTCTTTTTTTTTTTTAATATACTTTGTTTTCGGAAATGCTTGCCTTTTCATTCTATCACGTAAGGGTTGGGTTGGGTTGTGTGGATTAAAGCCGATTGATTACTCTAAGGTCCTAGGCTTGAGGGAGAGTGTGGGGGGCACTCTCAGTGTGGGAGGGAGTGTGGGGGGACACTCCGGGGGGGTTCTAAAGTGTCCTAGCTCGTATTTATGCACGTTTCGGAGAAAACTACGGAAAACTCCGAATGGCTAGGCCGACGAGCGCGACCTGGGATCGATGCCGGAACCTCACGTCTACCAGCTTTGAGCGCAGAATCGCTCGGCCGCTGGTGGCCTCTATGACGAAAGGGTGATTCACAAAGTAAGAATGAAGAGCTGAAGATTTGACACAGAGACTATAACAGAACCAAAACTTTTTATGCGTAAAATACATTAAAATAGACTCTTTTTTTTACACATTATCATATATATATATGTCTCTATTTCTTTACATTGAAGCACCGTTTAGAGTTTTGTTGCTTATGCATGGCTGAAGGCTCTGTACAGCATCTAACAATAATCTGCTATAATGTTAAATTACCATCGGCATTTATACCTCCTTTCCATTTCTTTGATAGCTTGATGAATTCGCTCTCTTTGATATTCATTAATAACTGAAGTGGAAGTTGATGAGAAAATGGAGTTTTAATCTCATTTCGTTTAAAAAAATCCCATTTTCGGTCAAAACTGTAGGTAATGGATTTTTTTTAATAAAAATATCCAAAAATACATCAGAAAGACACGTCACCTTTAAGAAAAAAAGTTCATTTCAGACCTGTGTAATTTGAATTCATAGATGGTAATTTGTGGAAATTCTTCTTTACATCCCTGTAAACGAACTGTAAGTCCTACACTTGTAAAAATATTTACAGTATGTACGACTGTGAGCCATAACATATCTACGAAATTGCATCTCAATCTAATGCAGCTTTTAGACATTTCGTATTCATTCACATACGCATACAAACACAGTAAAAATGAATTTAGGACACCTTCAAACGTGAAGATACCTCAGAATCACATTTACGGCTTTTCTTTTACTGATTACAATACTTTCCTTACAAAGCATATGTCCGGAAAGTAAAAATTTTTAGACTATGTGTTTTATATCAGATTGAATATATTTATTCATGCCAGTGTATTTATTGCCTCAAAATCTTTTATCCGGCTTTTCTTTTACTAATTACAATACTTTCCTTACAAAGCACATATCCGGAAAGTAGATATATTTTTAGAATATGTACTCTATGTCAGATTGAATATTTTTATTCATGCCAGTGTATTTATTACCTCAAAATCTTTTATTCGACTTTTTTTACTGATTACAATACTTTCCTTACACAATATATGTCCGGAAAGTAAAAATTTTTGGAACATGTGTTTTATATCAGATTGAATATTTTTATTCATGCCAGTGCATTACCTCAAAATCTTTTATTCGGCTTTTTTTACTGATTACAATACTTTCCTTATACAATATATGTTCGGAAAGTAAAAGATTTAGAATATGTATTTTATATTAGACTGAATATTTTTATTCATACCAGTATGTTTTTTAATCGATTAAAATTACAAAATATGAACTTTCTTAATGACATTACATCGAGACATTTTTAAAAGCTTCTTTAAAGTGAAAAGTTTCCTTTAGATGGTGACATCATTTAAAAACAATGTCGGTGACCCGTAAAAGGTTAGTTACGTATATATGACAGATGAAGGTCAGTGATATATGATGGTAATTGTAAAATATAACTTCCTAACAAATTTTTCTTGATTGAAAAGGTTAGTCTGTGGGGTGGTCTTCTTAATTACGACCAAAGGTATGGGATTGTGAACTAGGTTTGTCAGTATCTATAATTTTAGGTCAATGGTTGATTTGCTATTTTTTCGAAATCTGTAGTCTAAGTGTATTTTCATATATATAAAGAGAGAGATACATCCTGATTGAACAAATCTTATTTTTGTTCATATTTATTCTGTATAAAAGGACATTGGAAAAATTCATGCATTTTATAAATAGTTTTAAGAAATGGAGAAATACTTTAACATCTATCGTATTTAGCTAATATATATTTTCTTGTTTTCATAACTAACGTACATTTTCTTGCTAGGGAAGTTAATCTGTATAATATTATTTTTTTCTTTATATCGTACATCAATACACAGCTTTATATGATTCTACTAAATCAACAGTGACCCTACCATTGGCCACGAGGTTCTAGTATCAAAGTTGGTAGACATGGAGTGCTAGTTTGGATCCTAGGTGGCGCTTGTTGTTCTAGCCGTTCGGAGCTTTTCATGGTTTTTTCCCAAACTTGCGTAAATATGGGCCAAGTCCCCTTAGAAAGACCCCCTCACACACACAGAAGGAATTACCCTTCTGGCCTGGGACCCTACCGTATTCATTTGGCCTTAGTTCCCAACACCAACTAAATTAACAGTAGCGTTTTAACATTACGGTGATTCAACTACCTTTCTCATTTTCACATACGACCCGGCAGATGTTGCCAAGACGTTCAAGTGTCAAAAATTTCGTCACTTTGGCAAGTGTAACGATTCTAATACTGACTTAAACTTATGTCAGGAGAAAAAACAAAATTAGAGACTATACATTGAAACCTATTTAACTTTGAAGTATAAAGTACGCATTTATATATATAGAGAGGAAAATAGATGAATATGAAATACCTTTTCTGTTTAAACTCACCACAATAAATTAAAATATCTTATATTATTGTGGATTCGACTATTACAAACTTTCAAGTGTTTTTAATGTGTTTTAATAGTTTTATTTTTATTTATTTTTTTATTTATTTA
This sequence comes from Salticus scenicus, assembly GCA_963930645.1. Taxonomy (NCBI): domain Eukaryota; kingdom Metazoa; phylum Arthropoda; class Arachnida; order Araneae; family Salticidae; genus Salticus; species Salticus scenicus. Next base: position 85,330,625 of record OZ005662.1, read on the forward strand.
TTTTTTTTTAAGAGTTTAAATATAAAAATTTTTAATATATATACTATATATATATATATATATATATATATTATATGTTGGTATCTTCATCTATCTTTTGTCTGCTGAGTGTTACAACGGTACTAAACAATTTAAATTATATATATATATATATATATATATATATATATATATATAACTGTTTTCGGATAGTATGGACCAAGCGGATAATATGGAATAATTATGAAGGATTAAATTGGGTTGTGGGGATTAAGGCCGATTGGCAGCCCTAGGGTGTTAGGCCTGAGGGAGAGTGCCTTTCGTGGGGATCTTTCTAAGGGGTCTTAGCCTGCGTTTACGCAAGTTTCGGAGAAAACTACGAAAAACTACGAACGGTCAGGCTGACGAGCGCGACCTGGAATCGAACCCATCACCTCATATCTGCCTCCTTTGAGCACAGAACCGCTGGGCCGCTGGTGGTCTAGTTATTAAGGAAAATACAGAATACCCATTTTTTTTCTCTTTTTTTAAGGATAGTATAGAATAGGGTAGTATTTATACGGAAAATCATAAATAGTTCAACATAAACATTTTATTTTGAAATTATTATTGAAAACAGACAATATTAAACAAATTATCAACATTCAAGATTTACAAAAAAAAAAAAAAAAAAAAAAATCTATAGTGACTCTACTTGACTTTTCGAACATTGAGTAATTAACAGTTTTATATATAAAATAAAGAAAGAGGGGTTGTTAAACAAACAAAAGAGAGAAAACCATAATAGAGTGTTTGAGTATTTTTCTCCATATATTACACGATGTTTTATTTAATGCTACTCAACTTTGAGCCCATAGATCATATTGATACAGAATTTTTCGTTGTGTCCCTGTAAAAACCTATTAATGCTAGATTCACCAAAATGCTTATAGTTAGTGCAACAGTGATTTATAATATTCATATAAATTTTCAGCTCAATTGAATAAGGCGTTTAGATGCTATCGCACTTTTAAAAATTTGGTCCCACAGGCCATAATGATAAAGAATTTTTCTTTGTGCCCCTGTAAAAAAACTGTAAGTGCTATATTCATCAAAATCTATACAGATTGAGTATCTGTGACCTATAATATGTTTATAAATTTTTTGCTCAATTGAATAAGGCGTTTAGATACTATCGCACTTTTAAGATTTTGGTCCCATAGATCATAATGATAAAAAAAATATATTTGTGTCCATGTAAAAAAAAATCTGGAGTGACTCCACTCGACTTTCCGAACATTGAGTAATTAACAGTTTTGTAGATAAAGTAAAGAAAGAGTAGTTGTTAAACAAACAAAAAAGAGAAAACCATAATAGAGTGTTTGAGTATTTTTCTCCATCTATTACACGTTGTTTTATTTAACGCTACTGAACTTTGAGCCCATAGATCATAATGACAAAGAAATTTTCGTTGTGTCCCTGTAAAAACCTATAAATGTTAGATTCACCAAAATGCTTATAGTTAGTGCAACAGTGATTTATAATACTCATATAAATTTTCAGCTGAATTCAATAAGGCGGTTAGATGCTATCGTACTTTTAAAAATTTAGTCTAATAGGCCATAATGATAAAGAATTTTTCTTTGTGTCCCTGTAAAAAAAACTGTAAGTGCTAGATTCACCAAAATCTATACAGTTAGTTCAACTGTGATCTATAACATGTGTAAAATTTTTTTGCTCGGATTAATAAGGCGTTTAGACACTATCACATTTTTAAAAATTTGGCCCCATAGGCATAATGATAAAGAATTTTTCTTTGTGTCCCTGTAAAAAAACTATAAGTGCTAGATTCTCCAAAATCTATACAGATTGAGTATTTGTGATCTATAATATGTGTATAAAATTTTTGCTCAATTGAATAAGGCGTTTAGATGCTATCGCACTTTTAAGATTTTGCTCCCATAGGCCATAATGATAAAGAATTTTTCTTTGTGTCCCTGTAAAAAAAGTATAAGTGCTAGATTCACCAAAATCTATAGGGTTCGTACTATGGTGACTTACAATATGCGTACCAACTTTCAGGTTAATCGAACGAAGCGTTTAGACGCTAGCGTGTTCACCCACAGACATACACACATACATACATCATCGTAAAAATAGTGAAAACGGACTCAGGGGACCTCAAAACGTATAGAAACATCAAAATCTCGAATTCGGTTTTTTGACATGATTACAATACTTTCCTCACTATAGTGTTCGGAAAGTAAAAATATAAGTGCTAGATTCATCAAAATCAATAGGGTTCGTGCTACGGTGACTTGCAACATCCGTACCGACTTACAGCTCATTCGAGCAAAGCGTTCAGACGCTAGCGTGTTCACTCACACACATACACACACATCATCGTAAAAATAGTGAAAACAGACTCAGGGGACCTCGAAACGTATAGAAACATCAAAATCTCAAATTCGGATTTTTCACGTGATTATAATACTTTCCTCACTATAGTGTTCGGAAAGTAAAAAGTCGTATAATTGAGAGAGTTGTATAAATGAGAGAACGTCTGATTATGTAAGTTTCAAATTTTATACGCATTAATTATTTTACCTATATTGAAAACGATAAGTTTTGAGTACTAAAAATATATTTTAACACGATTTATAAAACATATTAAAAAATAAAATATGTTAAAACAATTTCATAAAATATAAAGTTATAGTTTACTTAACACTATGTTTATTTTAAAGATTTACAGATCATTTACACAAAAAATGAAGTGCTTTATCTGTTTGTCCCTGTAGTCGACGGAAAGAGAAAATGTCTTTTTCTATGCCTCATAAAGCTTTTAAGCTATTTTGGGAATAATTATTTTAATGGACATAATTATTTAATATATTTGTTCTGCGCTCGAAGCTGGTAGAAGGGATGTGCCGGGTTCGATTCGAGGTCACGCTCATCGACCTAGCCGTTCAGGGTTTCCCGTTGTTTTCTCTGAAACTCGCGTAAATACGAGCTAGGACCGTAGCTTAGTCAATCAGCCTTAAACCCTGCAACCTGCAGCGTGAATTTGTATTTATGTTTTGTTGTATTTCGAATACAAGATATTATTTATTGGGGCAATTTTAAGGACCCAAGTTGTCCTTACAAATCAACTTTACAAACTTGTCCACATAACATTGTTTTCACAATTTTGATTTCATATTCTGATTACTAAAGAACTTTAAATGATTTATAGTTCAGTATTTACACTTTAGGTGCAAAATTTAAGTATAAGTTGGACTTTAAAATACATGTTCCAATGATGTAACGCCTGTCTATTTTCGTAATATATCAAAACTTTAAGTTTTATATCAGCATTTTTTGTAGTATGCAAAAAAAATGTAAGAAAATTGACATATTTAAAAACATACTTTGCATTATGAATTTATGTATTAGATAATGTTTTCTCTTTTGAATACTAAAAATATAAAACTGTGTGCATCCCAAATAAATATTATTTATTTGCAATGAAAATTACAAGACATAATTATATTATTCATAATAGTCAGAAGTTTAAGTTTAAAGTGTTTTCTTTAAAATGTAGAATTTTAGAAAAAATTATTTGTACTTCACAGGATACTATGAAGTCACCTTTGTATTCTTTTCTTCTTCAGTATGGAATTAAAAGAGAATAAACTGAATATCACACAATGCCTCATGTGTATTTTTTGAATAAGTTGAGAATACAAAATCATTATTTTCGAGTATGAAGAATAATATAAGCTGAATACATAGTTTAACAGTTTAGTTTTAAGTACATCTTCTGGTACGTTGATGGCTTTTTTTCTTAATGTAGAATTTCAAGATCATAATCATGCTTCAGAAAACACTTAGGTTTTGTATCCATCTTAAAAATATTTAGAAGTACAAGACTATCTTTGTCGAAGAGAATTGGCAACAGTATAAAAACTGTATAGAAATACTCATATTACTGTTAAAATTAATTAAGCGTGTAATATTGTTTTCCCTTTGTGATTAATTTTAAATGCCTACATTTTTTTTTTTTTTTTTTTTTAGTGCTTATGTTTGTTCTTAATCACATCAACATATGAAATGTGAAATGTTAATGTATGTGTCTTTTGCTATAATTTTTTAATCATTGTTAAAGTATTTATTAGTTAATTTATTTTTTAAATGTTCCTAAACTGACTTACTTCTGATTTTAAGCTTGAAATCCACCTGGCATGGTTGAAATTTAAAATTGTCCAAGGTATTAAAACTAAGGCTTATTTATAACATTACTTATATATTTTTTATTATATGATCAATAAATTGTTTATTGTACACTAATATTTATTATTCAATAAATGTGTGCTGCAATATTACACATTAGATTACGATTTTTGTGTAATATTTCTTCATAAAATGTTCCTCGGAAAATTAATTTATATAAAAGTATCCAAAAATTGACTTGCTTCTGATTTTTAGCTTGAAATCCACCTGTCGTGGTTGAAATTTAAAGTTGTTCAAAGTATTAAAAATAATGCATATTTATAATATTACTGTTAGATTTTTTGTTATATGATCAATAAATTATTTATTGTACGCAAGTATTTGTTATTCAATAAATGTGTGTTGGAATATTATATATTAGTTTATAATTTTTACTCGATATTTCTTCTCATAAAAAGTTCCTTCGATAATTAATTTATTTAATAGTGTCCCTAAATTGAACTGCTTCTGATTTTGAGCTTGAAATCCAATTGACGTAGTTGAAATGTAAAATTGTCCAAAGTATTAAAACTAATGCATATTTATAATATTACTGTTAGATTTTTATTATATGATCAATAAACTATTTATTGTACGAAAACATTTATTATTCATTGATTGTGTGTCCAATATTATACAGTAATTAATAATTTTCATTTAACATTTCTTCATCAAAAATTCTTTGGATCATTAATTTAAGTGTTCCTAAATTGGTTACTTCTGGTTTTGAGCTTGAAATCCACCTGGCATGGTTGAAATTTAAAATTGTCCAAAGTATTAAAATTAATGCATATTTATAATATTACTGTTCGATTTTTATTATATGACCAATAAACTGTTTATTGTAGGAAAATATTTATCCTTCATTGAATGTGTATCGAAATATTATACATTAGTTTTTATTTAATATTTCTTCATCAAAAATTATTTGGATAATTAGTTTAAGTAATCCTAAACTGACTTATTTCTGATTTTGAGCTTGAAATCCGCCTGGCGTGGTTGAAACGTGAAATTGTCCAAAGTGTTAAAACTAAAGCTTATTTAGAATATTACTGTTAATTTTTTATTATTTGATCAATAAACTGTTTATTGTACGAAAATATTTATTATTCAATGAATGTGTATCGCAATATTATACATTATTTTTTATTTTTTATTTAATAATTCTTCATCAAAAATTATTTGGATAATTAATTTATTTTTAAATGTCCTTAAATTGATTTGCTTCTGATTTTGAGCTTGAAATCCACCTGTCATGGTTGAAATTTAAAACTGTCCAAAGTATTAAAAATAATGCATATATATAATATTACTGTTAGATTTTTTGTTATATGATCAATAAACTTTTTATTGTACGTAAGTGTTTATTATTCAATAAACGTGTGTTGGAATATTATACATTAGTTTATAATTTTTACTTGATATTTCTTCATAAAAAAAAGTTCCTTCGATAATTAATTTATCTAAAAGTGTCCCTAAGTTGACTTGCTTCTGATTTTGAGCTTGAAATCCAATTGGCGTGGTTGAAATGTAAAATTCTCCACGTGAAAATGTCCAAAGTGTTAAAACTAATGCATATTTATAATATTACTGTTAGATTTTTATTATATGATCAATAAACTATTTATTGTAAACAAATATTTATTATTCAATAAATGTGTCATGCAATATTATACATTAGTTTATAATTTTTATTTAATATTTCTTCATAAAATGTTCCTCGGAAAATTGATTTATTTAAAAGTGTCCCTAAATTGACTAGCTTATTCTGATTTTGAGCTTGAAATCCACCTGGCGTGGTTGAAATGTGAAATCGTCCAAAGTATTAAAACTAATGCTTATTTAGACTATCATTATTATATTTTTATTATATGATCAATAATATTTATTATTCAATAAATGTATGTTGCAATATTATACATTTGTCTTGTAATTTTTATTTAAAGTTCATTCATCAACAATTATTTGGATAATTATTTTATTTTAAGCGTTCCTAAATTGACTTGCTTCTGATTTTGAGCTTGAAATCTACCTGGCTGGCGTGGTTATAAAAATTGAGCTGTAAATTTGGAAACCCATATTTTTTATGATGCCTATTCTATTCGTGCAAAAATTAATATAGGTCATAATTCATAAATATTTGGAATAGGAATTTATTAATAACTTTCATAAATCTAAAAAATATTTTTAATAAAAAATAAACATGCAATATGTTCGAGTCACTTCATTCTAATGCATGAATAAAATGAAATTTGTATATAATAATTTTTCGGTAAGATAAGAATTTCTGTTTGTCCATTCATTTAACATTGGCATTATCATATTTTGGCATACGAAATTTTGACCTCTAATCAGCATCTGTTTATGTTAAGGTCCAATTAAATGCCAATTTTGGTTAAATTTTGTTTATTGGTTCGTGAGATACAGTGTCCACAAAATTTGTGATGCACAGACAGGCATTTTTCTAAAAACAATCAAATCGCGTTCAGGAGTTCTCAAAACATGTAAATCGATCGAAAACTGGAGTTTGAACATTTTTACTAATCCAATACTTTCCTTTTATATATATATAAAAGAGAGGGGGTAAAAAATGAAGTTGGTGCCAATTTTAATATGTAGACGACCCCCTAAACAAGATCTAACTATACCGCTATAAACTAGATGTTATTACTGAGCGATTGGCACCAATCACGCATTTATATAACGATTTACAATGAAATTAGTTGGAAAGCGGAGATTTTTTTTTCTGACTCTACAATCTACATAACATGACATCTTACGGCACCTCATGGAATTGACATCTCATGACATCAATTGATTCTTTTTCTGACATTTCACGGAATTAGGCATGATTAGCATTAATAATTGTTTTACTGGGACATTCAAAATCTCAATGTACATTGTAAGATATAAACTGAAATGGCACAAATGACATTGAATTATATATGTAATAGTAAACTGTTTTTAATTTCTTTTATTAATTTACCATTCTAAATTTTAGTACGTGATATTTGACGCATTTTGTTTTAAGACAATGTACAGGGCTAACTACTAGCAATTTATGTTTTCTCATTAACTAAAGCTGTAAATATAGAGTATTTGAGATTTCATTCTATGAAATTAGAACAATTGTTATGAATATCTCTACTAAATTGTGAACAGAGACACACAAAAGAATTCGGATGTATTACAGTTCATAAAATGTATTCCTGAAAAGCGTTTCTTTATAAATCAGAAAATATAAGATAGTTTATCATGCATTATTCTCATGCACAAAAACATGTTTTCAATGGAATAGGTACGATAATCATTAATTATTATTTTACAGGGTCAAACAAAATATTCAGATAGAGTATGAGAAATAAAGTTGAAATCGGTCGTGGGGAATTTTCGTATGTTTTATGAAGGTCTTTTTAATATTATAAATTTTTAATGTAGGGTAAGTGCACCAGTGATTGACACTTTTAGAGCAATCTCTGATGTTTTTAATGTTCTAGTCATCAGAAAATATTTTTAGAAATCTTAAGTTAATGCGTATGGCATGAAAGACATTCAGAACCACATATATGTTAAAATATATACGTTTGATAACAATTATTTTTTTAATGAATTTTTATTTGACACCCACTCAATGTTTCAGTAATTGACACTGCCAGTTTTTAGTTTTTATCAGTAATTGGCCCCTATGTTCCAGTGTTTGACACTGCTAGTTATTCATTTTACCAGTTATTAGCACCCTATGCTCCAGTGTTTGACATAAAACGCTAAAATTCTTATATGTAAAATATATTATTTTATTACTTTTCTTATTTATTAATTATTTTGGGATAGATGTCAATTACTGGAGCAGACAATCACTGGAGCACCTACCTATTACGTATTCTATTTTTTAAGCAATATACAGGTTATATACAACTTTTGTATATACTCTCTTTAAAAGTAAAAGCTATAAAGATACAGTTTCTGAAATATCATCTTCCATAATTGGAACAATTGATATAAATGACTCTACTCGTTTGTGTACAGGAACTCACGAAAGATTTAGGATACATTGCAGTCAATGAGAAATTAAACAACTCTAAGGTACTTTTATTATCTTTTTGCTGTATAAAACATTGCGGATTTAACATAGATTGTCCAGAAGCATAAGAACATGTGTCCTATGAAATATTGTATGATAAGAATTTAAAATTGTTTTACAGGATCACACAAAATACTCAGACACGATATGAAGACTAAGTGAAAATTTTTCGGATTCTTCAGTACGCTAAATTTTAAATACATTTTATAGGTCATTTTCTCTTTAAAAGTACACTGTTAAATAATTCTAATAAAAATCAAAATTTACAGTAGAAAATTTCTGTTTTCTAAAACTACAGACATTTAGTGTAAAATTACAACAATCTCAATCAATCAAAAAAAAGCATTTCTTTTTTTCTGTAACCAGATAAACTCTGTAACAATTGGTATAGATTTTATCTGTTTGTAATCTATTTTTTTTTTCCTTTCTGAAGAACTTCATGGCAAAACAGGATTGAAAAATACTAAGTAATAACGCATTCTTCCTTTCAGTGCCTGTGAAGTAACATAGTGGCTTACAATGCGGGGGACTCTTGTTCGATCCTAGCTGGTAGAGTTGTAACATTTTACTGAATGTGAGATTTTTTACAGTATTTATGAAAAAATATCTGTTGTGTACAAATAATATCCGCGCTGTTCTGTTAGAAGGAAATTTATGAACGTATTTTTTGCATAGCATATGGCAGCTTTGCCGCCAGGATTATTACTATTATTATTATTATTATTATTAGTGTAGTATAATAGGAGTATTTTATAATGTAAAGCTATAAATATAGCTTTTGTGAGGTTTTTTGTGGTAAAATTCAAAGCAAAAATATGTAACTACCACAACTAGTTTGTGTATTACAAAAGTCGACCAAAAGATTTAGATTACAAATTATGAGAGAAATTTCAATTAAAGTATATATTGTAAAAAAAAATCTAAAATAGGTAAATATTTGTAAGATATTTGGGTAAAGAGAATGTTCCAAATTGGACAGTTCTGTTTATAACCCAAAATTTCAACCTAAATTGGATACAAGACCAATTTTGGATAGAATTGTTTTGACCTGTGTGAAGTTGGCACCCTCACATCACAATTTGAAAATCGGTTTATATGTAACGTTTGCCAAAATTTTGTCCAAGTTTGCCCAATCAATATTTTTTTTGCCCACCCACCAAAATTCAAAAAATCAAAAAATAAATTTTGACCTTCACTTCCGTAGCAGCACCCATGTCGGAAATACTAAAAGCTAATTAAGCCATACGTTTCCCCAAGTTTTACCCAGGTTTGCCCAACTAAGTGATATATTATGCCATAGGTTTGCCCAAGTTAAAGCTGTAAATCACGAAAAATGTAATTTTTGAACCGTGAATTTGGCACCCCCAAGTTGGAATTCCGAAAAGCAGTATGCGCGTAACGTTTGCCCAAGTTTACCCAAACAATAAGTTTTTTTGCCAATAACTTTTTTTGCCCATTTTTTGCACAACCAATAACTTTTTTTTAAAATAAATGTACTTTTTTTCGTTTTTTTTTTTTTTTTTTTTTTTTTTCTGTCGAAAAAAAAAATTGCAACAATTAAATTATGTTGAGATTCACAAACATACCGTAATTGATGACAGTAAGTACTTAAGAATTTGGGGAAAAGAAAAGAAAGAAAGAAAAAAAATGCACTGTTTTGGGTGTTTCTTTCTATTTTTTTTTTTTTTTTTTTTTTTATATATATATATATATATACTTTGTTTTCGGAAATGCTTGCTTTTTCATTATATCACGTAAAGGTTGGGTTGGGTTGTGTGGATTAAGACCGATTGATTACTCTAAGGTCCTAGGCCTGAGGGAGAGTGCCCTCCGTGGGGTAGACGGGGAGGTTCTAGAGGGTCCTAGCTCGTATTTATGCACGTTTCGTAGAAAACTACGGAAAACTACGAATGGCTAGAGCGCGACCTGGGATCAAACCCGGCACCTCACGTCTACCAGCTTTGAGCGCAGAATCGCTCGGCCGCTGGTGGGCCCTATGACGAAAGGGTGTTTCACGAAGTAAGAGTGAAGAGCTGAAGATTTGACACAGAGACTATAACAGAACCAAAACTCTTTATGTGTAAAATACATTAAAATAGGCTTTTTTTTACACATTATCATATATATATGTCTCTATTTCTTTAGGTCGAAGCTCCGTTTAGACTTTTGTTGCTTATGCACGGTTGAAGGGCACTCTCTGTACAGTATCTAACAATAATGTGCTATAATGTTAAATTACCATCGGCCCTGATACCTCCTTTCCATTTCTTTGATAGCTTGATGAATTCGCTCTCTTTGTTATTCATTCACATCGTCTAAATTTTCTAGGAAATAACTGGTGTGGGAGTTGATGAGAAAATGGAGTTTTTATCTCATTTCGTTTAAAAATCCCATTTTCTGTCAAAACTGTACGTGGTGAAATTTTCTGAAGAAAATAACAAATAAAAATATCCAAAAATACATCAGAAAAACACGTCACGTTTAAGAAAAAAAAAATTCATTTCAGACCTGTGTAATTTGAATTCATAGATGGTAATTTATGGAAATTCTTTTTTGCATCCCTGTAAACAAACTATAAGTATTACACTTGTAAAAATATTTACAGTATGTACGACCGTGAATCATAACATATCTACGAAATTGCATCTCAATCTAATGCAGCTTTTAGACATTTCGTATTCATTCACATACGCATACAAACACAGTAAAAATGAATTCAGGGCACCTCCAAACGCCCAGATACCTCAAAATCTCATTTACGGCTTTTCTTTTACTGATTACAATACTTTCCTTACAAAGAATATGCAATGAAAGTAAAAAATTTTTACAATATATGTTTTATATCTGATTGAATATTTTTATTCATGCCAGTGTATTATCTCGAAATCTTTTATTCGGCTTTTTTTACTGATCACAATACTTTCCTTATACAATATATGTTCGGAAAGTAAAAATTTTAGAATATGTGTTTTATAATAGACTAAATATTTTTATTCATACCAGTGTGTTTTTTAATCGATTAAAATTATAAAATTTGAACTTTCTTAATGACATTACATCGAGACATTCTTGAAAGCTCCTTTAAAGTGAAAAGTTTCCTTTAGATGGTGACATCATTTAAAAAAGAATGTCGGTGACCCGTAAAAGGTTAGTTACGTATATATGACAGATGAAGGTCATTGGTATGTGATAGGAATTGTAAAACATAACTTCCTAACAAATATTTCTTGATTGAAAAGGTTAGTCTGTGGGGTGGTCTTCATAATTACGACCAAAGGTATGGGATTGTGAACTAGGTTTTTCAGTATCTATAATTCTAGGTCAATGGTTCATTTGCTATTTTTTCGAAATATATACTCTAAGTGTACTTTCAAATATGTATATCCTGATTGAACAAATTTTATTTTTGTTCATATTAATTCTGTATAAAATAACATTGGAAAAATTCATACATTTTATAAATAATTTTAAAAAATGGAGAAATACTTTAACATCTATCGTATTTAGCTAATATATATTTTCTTGTTTTCATAACTCACGTATATTTTCTTGCTAGTGAAGTTAATCTGTATAATATTATTTTTTTCTTAATATCCTACAGTCGGTAACAAAAGTATCCGAACACTAGCAAAAATTCCTATGTATAAAAGTAGAGTTAATACTGTTTTGTTAAATAAATCCTTGTCGAATCATATTCTTAGACTGACTAAGAACATGATTCGACAAGGATTTATTTTACAAAACTTTTTTTATATAGGAATTTTTGCTAGTGTTCGGATACTTTTGTTACCGACTGTACATCAATAGACAGCTTTATATGATTCTACTAAATCAACAGTGACCCCACCATTGGCCGACAGGTTCTAGTATCGATGTTGGTAGACATGGGGTGCTAGTTTGGATCCTAGGTTGCACTCGTTGATCTAGCCGTTCGGAGTTTTTCATGGTTTTCTCCCAAACTTGCGTAAATACGGGCCAGGACCCATTAGAAAAACTCCACACACACACACAGAGGGAATTACCCCTAAACCATATTCAGTTGGCCTTAGTTCCCAAAACCAACACCAACACCAAATTAACAGTAGCGTTCGAACATTACGGTGATTCAACAACCTTTCTCATTTTAAGGTACGACCAGGTAGATGTTGCCAAGACGTTCGAGTGTCAAGATATTTCGTTACTTATGGCAAGAGTAACGATTCTAATGTTGACTTAAATTTATGCCAGGAGAAAAAGCAAAATTAGAGACTATACATTGAAACCAATTTAACTTTGAAGTGTAAAGTACGCATTTAAATATATAGACAGGAAAATAGATGAATATGAAATATTATTTCTGTTTAAACTCACCACAATAAATTAAAATATCTTATATAGTGGATTCGACTATTACAAACTTTCAGATGTTTTAAATGTGTTTTAATAGTTTTATTTTTTATTTATTAATTTATTATTTTATTATTATTATTTTTAAGAGTTTAAATATAAAAATTTTTAGTTAATATATATATATATATAGCTGTTTTCAGACAGTATAGACCAAGCGGATAATATGGAATAGTTATGAAGTGTTAAATTGGGTTGCGGGAGATTGACAGTCCTAGGGTGTTAGGCCTGAGGGAGAATGCCTTTCGTGAGGATCTTTCGAAGGGGTTTTTGCCCGTGTTTACGCAAGTTTCGGATAAAACTACGAAAAACTCTGAATGCTCAAACTAACGACCTCTACCTGGAATCGAACCCAGCACCTCATGTCTACCACCTTTGAGCGCAGAACCGCTGAACCGATGGTGGGCTAGTTATGAAGAGAAATACGGAATACCCATTTTTCTTTTTTTAAGTATAGTATGGAATAGGGTAGTATTTATATATATACAGAAAATCATAAAAAGTTCAACATAAACCTTTTATTTTGAAATTATTATTCAAAACAGACAGTATTAAAAAAATTAACAACATTCAAGATTTACCAAAAAAAAAAAAATCTGGAGTGACTCCACTCGACTTTCCGAACATTGAGTAATTAACAGTTTTGTAGATAAAGTAAAGAAAGGGGAGTTGTTAAACAAACAAAAGAGAGAAAACCATAATAGAGTGTTTGAGTATTTTTCTCCATATACTGCACGATGTTTTATTTAACGCTACTGAACTTTGAGCCCATAGATCATAATGTAAAGAATTTTTCGTTGTGTCCCTGTAAAAACCTATAAACGCTAGATTCACCAAAATGCTTACAGTTAGTGCAACAGTGATTTATAATATTCATATAAATTTTCAACTCAATTGAATAAGGCGTTTAGATGCTATCGCACTTTTAAAAATTTCGTCCCATAGGCCATAATGATAAAGAATTTTTCTTTGTGTCCCTGTAAAAAACACTATAAGTGCTATATTCATCAAAATCTATACAGATTGAGTATCTGTGACCTATAATATGTGTATAAATTTTTTGCTCAATTGAATAAGGCGTTTCGATACTATCGCACTTTTAAGATTTTGGTCCCATAGACCATAATGATAAAAAAAATTTATTTGTGCCCATGTAAAAAAAACTATAAGTGCTAGATTCATCAAAATCAAAAGGGTTCGTGCTACGGTGACTTGCAACATCCGTACCGATTTACAGCTCATTCGAGCAAAGCGTTCAGACGCTAGCGTGTTCACTCACACACATACACACACACATACATACACACATACATACACATATCATCGTAAAAATAGTGAAAACGGACTCAGGGGACCTCGAAACGTATAGAAACATCAAAATCTCAAATTCGGATTTTTCACGTGATTACAATACTTTCCTCATTGTAGTGTTCGGAAAGTAAAAAGTCGTATAATTGAGAGAGTCGTATAAGTGAGAGAACGTCTGATTATAGAAGTTTCAAATTTTATACGCAATAATTGTTTTACCTATATTGAAAACGGTAAGTTTTGAGTACTAAGAATATATTTTATCAAGATTTATAAAACATATTAAAAAATAAAATACATTAAGAAAAGTTCATAAAATATAAAGTTCTAGTTTACTTAACACTATGTTTATTTTAATGATTTCCAGATCATTTACGCAAAAAATGAAGTCGTTTATCAGTTTGTCCCTGTAGTCGACGAAAAGAGAAAATGTCTTTTTCTGTGTCTGATAAAGCTTTTAAGCTATTTTGGGAATATTCATTTTAATGGACATAATTCTTTAATATATTTGTTCTGCGCTCGAAGCTGGTAGAATGGAAGTACCGAGTTCGATTCGAGGTCGCGCTCATCGACCTAGCCGTTCGGGGTTTCCCGTGGTTTTCTTCGAAACTCGCGTAAATACGAGCTAGGACGTAACCTTCAATATATTTAACGCGGCACATGCTTCTGAAAAAATTACAACATCAGTAACATTGCTCTCACTTTCGTCATCCTCCCGCCATACATTTCATCTATATAAATGAAGAGGCGTGTCTGTGTGTCTGTGTGTGTGTCTGTCTGCGCTCTGGTGCTCACACTACTGATCGCAGAGCTACCAAATTTGGCATATAGGTACCTGGGACCCTGCAGGTGTGCACTTCATCGAGGTTTTTTCGAATTTCGAATTTGAATTTTTTTAATTAATGTTTTTCCGATTTGAAAAGTTAGCTTTTATGTTTCATTTTTCAGGAATTTATTCTTCGATTGTAATCGTATGCGTATCTTAGCAACGGCTATTACGCAATTCATTTTTTATTTAATACATTCATTTGAAGGCGATTTCCTTTTTTCTTTTTACTTTCCGAACACTATAGTGAGGAAAGTATTGTAATCATGTCAAAAATCCGAATTCGAGATTTTGATGTTTCTATACGTTTCGAGGTCCCCTGAGTCCGTTTTCACTATTTTTACGATGATGTATGTATGTGTGTGTGTATGTATGTGTGTATGTATGTGTGTATGTCTGTGAGTGAACACGCTAGCGTCTAAGCGCTTTGTTCGAATAAGCTGAAAGTTGGTACGTATATTGTAAGTCACCATAGTACGAACCCTATAGATTTTGGGGAATCTAGCACTTATAGTTTTTTTACAGGGACACAAAGAAAAATTCCTTATCATTATGGTCTATGGGACCAAAATCTTAAAAGTGCGATAGCATCTAAACGCCTTCTTTAATTGAGCAAAAAATTTATACACATATTATAGGTCACAGTTGCACGAACTGTGTGGAGTTTGGAGAATCTGGCACTTATAGTTTTTTTACAGGGGCACAAAGAAAAATTCTTTATCATTATGGCCTATGGGACCAAATTTTAAAAAGTGCGATAATGTCAAAATGCCTTATTAAACTGAGAAAATAATTTTTACACATATTATAGGTAATAGTTGCATGAACTGCATAGAGTTTGGTGAATCTAGATCTTATGCTTTTTTTACAGGGACACAAAGAAATATTCTTTATCATTACGGCCTATGGGACCAAATTATAAAAAGTGCGATATCGTCTAAACGCCTTATTCAATTGAACAAAAAAATTACACACATTATATAGGTCACAGTTTCACGATCTATATAGGTTTTGGTGAATATAGCACTTCTAGCTTTTTTACAGGGACACAACAAATAATTCTGTATCATTATGGCGTATAGGGTGAAAGTTTTTAAAGTACGATAGCATCTAAATGCCTAATCCGTTTGAGTGAAAAATTTATATACGTGATATATGTCACCATCACAGAAATTGTATGGATTTTGGGGACTCTAGCACTTAACGAGTTTTACGGAGACACAATTAAAAATTTTTCATCATTAAGACCTATAGACTTAAATTATTTAAAGTGCGACAACGACTAAACTCCTTATTCAAATTAACTGAAAATTTATATACATGTTATACGTCACCGTCACACGAACTTTATGAACTTTAGATAATCTAGCACTTATGGTTCTTTTTACAGGGACAAAATACAAATTTCTTTATAATTGTGGCATATGAGTTCAAACTTTAAAGTGCGATAGAGTCTACATGCCTTATCCGATGGAGCTGAAAATTTATATAAATATTATAAGTGGCTGTTGCACTAACTATAAGCATTTTGGTGAATCTAGCATTTGTAGTTTTTTACAGGGACACAGAGAATTATTTTTTATCATTATGATCTACTTGTTTGGTAAAATAGCGTTAAATTAAACATCGTGTGCTATATAAAAAAAATACCCAATCAACCTATTATAATTTTCTTTTTTGTTTATTTAACAACTCCTTTTACTTTACTTTATCTACAAAACCGTTAATTACTCAATGTTCGGAAAGTCGAGTGGAGTCACTCCAGATTTTTTTTTCTTTTTTTAAATTATTATTATATTTATTGAAAGTCAAATGGTAATGCAATAGAAATAAATTGTTACGTTTATGTATAAATTTTATACTATAGCAACTTTTTATTTTTCATTTTTTTAATTAATTCCTTTAAAAGAAAAATATTCTTTATTATTATTATTCTTTATAATATTTATTGGGTAAAAAAATGGTAGTTTATAGTAGAAAGGATTAAACTGATTAAAATTTGTTTGTTTTTTATGTATTTAATTCTTTTTAAAAGAAAATCTACTTTTTTATTTTATTTTATTGCACTGGTCGTAATACAGTGTAAATAACGGGTGCTATAAAACACATGGTTCAAAAACTAAAATATATAATAGATGCTGAGATACAGTCATCTTTAAAATCGTAGTTCTTAAATAACAGAAAATCCACAAGTCGTCGATAAATATCCAGATTGAAGTGCCCGGGAAAGACTTTTAGTGGGAAACTGGACACGATGCAGTACTGGCAGAAAAAAGAGTTGTCTTAGGCAACGGGTACCCGAAGAAGCGAGATCTAAAGCGATTTCAGTGTTTTTTTTTTTTTTTTTTAAGTTTTTATTTGTAATGTGATGTAAAAAATAAATACTCATCCAATTCTTTTGAAAATTCATTTAAATATAGTGACCAGCGAAGCGGGCGTAGCCTGCTAGTCATTAATAATACAGGAATTTAAGGATAAGAAATGTTGTTGGTTATTGATAATACACTTTAACAATAGGGAAAGGATACTTTAAAGATTATAAAATGAATTCTTGAGTGAGAAATATAAAATCGTCTGAATCGTTTAAAGCGTCGTATATAAGTGAGAGAAAAGTTGTATAACTGAGAGAAGTTTAGCCTTATTTCTCATTGAGCGTGGACGGGACCGAGTGAATTTGGCGTATAACCGAGAGAGTCGTATGAGTGAGAAGTCACTGTATTTCGTTTTACGCGACTATTCCATATTCTTCACAGTTCCTCTATTATTTAAGAATTGGTATAAAATAATTTCTGTTGCATATTATGTTAGGTTTGTCTTTTAAAGGCCATGGATGTGTTTAGATCCAAAAATAAATAAATAAATAAGTGAGATAAAATTTAATTTTAATTAAAAATTTCATCTATAGAGGAAGTTTTATTAATGTATTTCAGTTTAATTATTTAGTCAAATTAAAATAATAATAATAATAATAATAATAACAAAAGTAATCTTTTTAATGAACTTTAAACGTCGCAAGTCTGTTCAAAAAGAAAAGAGCTGAATTCTACAAGAAAGCATCACTTTTTTATTTTTATTTTTTATTCTCAAAATTATTTATGTAATTTTATGGGGGCTTTTTTTTTTTTTTTTATTAAAATGCGACTTTTTTTAAGCCATTTTACATTGATGTTTTAAAATTCGCTAGCTTTCAGTTTTCGGAACTCCAAGTCATGTTAGGTATAATAAATGCTTTTTTTTTTTTTTTTTTTTTTTAATTAAAATATAAAAAACCTTTTTCTTTTTCTTTTTTTTTCCTTAATCGACAATTTTTAACCAATTTTAGCAAAAATTAAAAATTGGCTAAAAATAGTGATTATGTGTTCGCAGTCCAAAAAATCGTTGAAAAGTAGAGATTTTAAATAAAAATTATATTTTATTAAATTCAAGACTAACCAACATTGACAGTTTGCAATGAAATATTTGAAAGGTATTAAAATATAACCCCACCTGAACATGAAACAACGCTGAAAAAAAAAAAAAAAAAAAAAAAAAAATGTTGGGAAGCAAATCCATTCCTGAAATTACACTGCTCTGAAAAAAATAAATAAATAAATAAATTCGAGTTCTGATACCATTTTTGCTGATTCTTCTGTAAAATGACCTCCTGAATCTGAATGGGACTTTCGTTTTGACCAATCACTTACCGTTTTCTAAAAACACCATCTATCAAGAAGTTCCAGCATTCTTGTATAAGTGTTTGCATACACTGTCCAGGTCCGTTTTGCTGTAAAAGATTTAAATGGCCGAGAAAGTAAAAAAACTGAGTAATAAATAATAATGTATTTTTATTCTGGAGATTTTCATAATGCAATTTAACATCTTTTCAAAGTGGCAGTACATATAGTCCGTCAGATTCGAGAATGCAAAGGCATGAGGTGAAAGAGAGGGTATTTGAGTACGTATTCACTTGACAAGGATCTAGGAGCGAATTCTGAAGTTGTCTATATCGCAATCAAGATCAGACTGCTGAATTACGCAAAGATTTTCGAAATAGTGCCAAATTTTACAGCCAAAGATAATCCATTGTCTCTAGAATAAATTAATATAAATATTTTGAATTTAGCAAGTCCGTTATAACAGTTTATGCCAATTATTATGCCAAATTTTATCGCCAGAAAATCGTTGCGTAAGGGAGACACAGAGACTACGATTTATTGCACATCCTGTCATTAAGAAAAATATAAATTACCCTTTAATGATATTACAACGGAAATTATTGCTTAATTTATTTATAACAAAGTGGACTTGCGCAATTTAAAAGAATGAAAATGCAATTATGTATACAACGGTTTATAAATGAAAATAATATTTTTTTAATATTTTATTTATTAAATGATTTAGGAGAGATTATAATTCTGAGAGACGTCATTTAAAAAAATGACTAGCAGAAATAAATTATTTATTTTAAAGAATATGTTTTTGTTCTCAGAAGATTTATTTAATAGCATAACGGATAAAATATTATTAGAATTAAGATATTTATATATAGAGACAAATGGGAATAAATATAAAAGTAATTTAGAATTTCGTTAGATATTTTTATTAGCCATTTAATCTATTGAAAATATAGTAATTAATTATTGTATTTATTTAAAGCTATAACTAAAACTCATATATGTGAAGGAACGACTTCACACCATCCCTTCTTTTTTTTTTTTTCACTGTTTGGTAATTTTATGACCATGAATTTGATTTGAAGAATGAAAAAGAATTAATTTAACACCTAAAAACAAAAAAATATAAAGTTTAAAAAATAACATTAATAATAGTGTTACGAAATTGTAAATAATTGTGTTTATTTTTGAATACATTCATTCAAAGAGGCTTAGTAAGTTGATAAAGTGCTAATTTTGTGCATTTCTAGTCGTTTTAGCGTTGAAATAGCCTTATTTTCCCTTAAAAACGCATTAAAAAGCCTCAGTAATGCAGGTAATGGATTTGGCGCCAAATTTGGCGACTTTTTCCCACCTTGGCGATTTTTTTGGCGACCTTGGCGAGAAAATCCTTATATGGGATATACCAAATATGGAAGCTGTAAGTTGATTGGTTGACCACTTTCTAGAGTTTTCTCGAAAAATCTGGGTTCCATGGAACAGCATATAAGGAGCGCTTCCTCGCCAAGGCAGTCAGTTCAGTTCAGATCTCAGCCAGCTTCGCTAGTGCTTGCATTGCTCTTGAGCCTCTTTGAGAGAGACTTGCTTCAAGTGTTATTGCAATACAGTTTGTGAATAAATTACTGAATTTTTGTAAGTTTGGCCTTTCATTCCCGGACAACTCACGAACCCCCAAGTACGCAACATTTCTGGTGTCAGGAGCGGGATTGTCTGTGAATGGTGATAACGAGGGCTATGGAGTAAGAGATGAAAAAACTTCTAAAAACCTTGGCTACCCAGATGAATGAAATGAAAGCCGGACAGGAAAAGATGGAAACCGGATTGAAAGAGAAAATGGAAACATCGCAAAGAGAGTTGAAAGACGGTTTGACTGAAGAAATGAAAGTAGCACAAGAGAAAATGGAAACATCGCAAAGAGAATTGAAAGACGGTTTGACTGAAGAAATGAAGCATATGAAAAGCAGTTTGGGTGAAGTTCAGGAAGAAATTAAATCTAATCAAGATGAGAGGAAGAGAGAGCTTTCAACGGTGAAAGAATCAATCGAGGGTAAATTAACGGTGATGGAAAATAGAATGGGTGGAATAGAAGAGAAAGTTATAAAGATAGAAGAAAATTTTGAAGAGAAAGTTATAAAGATAGAAGAAAATTTTAAAGAGAAAGTTTTGAAAATTGAAGAGAGTTTTGAAGAGAAAGCTATGAAGATAGGAGAAAATGTTATGAAAGTAGAAAGGAATTTTGAAGAGAGATTTATGAAGATAGAAGAGAACTTCGAGAAGAAAGTCATGAAGAAAGTAGAGGAACATCTTGAGAGAAAAGTAGAAGAGAAGTTGATCTCCTTGCCCCAGGAAACGGAAAAGAGAGATAAAAGAAGCCAGAATCAGGAATCTATTAAGCTATCTACCTACGACGGCAGTTCCTCCTGGCATGTATATAAGACCCAGTTTTCCATCGTAACTGAAGCTAACGGCTGGGACTCTACCGCCAAGTCAGTCCACTTAGCAGCAGCATTACGGGGAGATGCAGCCGAGATACTGAGAAATGTTTCTAAAGAAGAAAGGAACGACTTCGAGGCCCTGACTAGAGCACTGGAGCTACGCTTCGGAGAGAAGTGTTCTAAGGACTATAGTCGCCTCCAGCTAAAATCCCGTTACCAGAAAACGGGCGAAAGTTTGCAAGATCTCTCAGCGGACATTCAGAGATTGTCACATCTAGCATTCTCAGACTGTCATGCTGACACTCGGAACGACTTAGCTCTTCAGTACTTTATCGATGCTGTTCGTGATCCAGAAATTCAAAAAGCGCTAAGACTCTCCAACATCAGAGACGTAGAATCAGCTTTAGGCTATGCACTTAGGATAGAGGCAGCCCAACAAGCCTCCCGTAAAGACCGCCATACCATAAGAGCAGTCTCATTAAACGATACCCCTGCTGGTGAAAATGAATTGAAGAGAAGTATCGAAGAGATCTTAAAGAGATTGCGCAGCCTGGAGAATAAAAAGGAAATAAAGGACCGGAAGATAAAGTGCTGGGGCTGTGGAGGTGATGGTCACGTGAAGAGGAACTGCCCTGTACGACCAACTGTAGGAAATCACTCGGCTTCACCATCACTGCAGGGAAACTAAGAGGAGGCCATCTCGCGGGGCGGAGGTTGCCTGAAATTAAAGAGCCCCAATTTACAGTATTCCATGTTTCATCGATGAGTGGCGGCGATAATGGACTTCACGTCTATGGCCAAGTCAACAACGCCACCTGCCGGATGATTCTGGACACGGGAGCCAATGTGACCATCATTAGAACGGATTTGGCTCAAGAACTAAAAGAGAAAATCATCTGGACTCCGACCTGCGGTAAACTCCAGACTGTGACCGGAGACGAAATCAAAATATATGGAAAAATGAACTTGGCCATCACTTTTGGGAATGCCAGTTACCATCATATGGCATATGTGGCTGATATAAGAGATCCTTTAATCATTGGAATTGATTTCCTGAGAAAATTTAACTTTCAATTGGACTTCAAGAATAATGAACTGCATTCGAGTTCGGAAGACATCGCTGTGTTCAACACTGAAAATCAAGACATTCAGAGAATTTGCCAGATAACAGCCAAGTCTGAAATTTCCATCCCTCCACACACAGAGACAATAGTTTCAGGAACACCACCTACAAAGCAATACTTCCGCTATGGACTGATTGAATACCCGAATACAGACAATAGCCCAAGAGGAGTTCTGGTAGCTTCATCTCTAGTTGATCTCTCAAAGAGTACTATTCCTGTGAGAGTCGCAAACATCAGCGATAAGGTCCGAACAGTGAAGAAGGATGAGGTGTTAGCAGCCTGCACTCCTGTAACATGCATCAACCGCCCCACGCAATCAACTGAATCCAAGTCTTCTGAACAGTTAATAACGGAATTACTCAAGAATGCGGAGTTAGGAAAGGAACAGAGATGTGCTGCGGAGAAGCTACTCCAAGAATTTAAAGACCTTTTTTCTCGAACACCTGAAGACGTCGGGAGAACGAACATCACCCAGCACAGAATTGATACAGGAAATCATCCTCCAATCAAACAACATCCAAGAAGACTTCCCTTTGCTAAACAGGAAGAGGTCACTGAACTTCTAAGTGAAATGCAGCACAATGATGTCAACGAGTCCTTGGGCCTCTCCCATAGTACTGGTGCGGAAAAAGGATGGTTCAACAAGATTTTGTGTGGATTATCGTCGTTTGAATGACATCACGAAGAAAGACAGTTTCCCTCTTCCCAGAATTGACGACACATTAGACACACTTGCTGGCAATAAATGGTTCTCGACTTTGGATCTGAAGAGCGGTTACTGGCAAGTAGAGTTACATCCTGATGATCGTGAGAAGACTGCATTCACCACGGGACAAGGACTGTGGCAATTTAAAGTTATGCCGTTCGGATTATGTAATGCTCCTGCCACCTTTGAACGCCTGATGGAGACAGTACTAAAAGGACTTTCCTATGAAGCCTGTCTGGTGTATTTGGATGATATTATCATTGTGGGGCGCACCTTTGAAGACCATCTACGAAACATCCGAAAGGTGCTGGAGAAACTCAGAATGGCTAACCTCAAATTGAATCCAGGCAAGTGTAACTTGTTCCGTCGTGAAGTGAGCTACCTCGGCCATATCATCTCTGCCGAAGGTGTGAGAACTGATCCTGAGAAGATCTCTGCAGTCGAGAACTGGAGTCGCCCTGAAAATGTACACCATCTACGAAGTTTCCTGGGGTTATGCACTTACTACAGGAAGTTTGTCAAGGGTTTCTCAAATATTGCCAGACCACTGCACAAGCTGACGGAAGCCAAACAGAAGTTCCTGTGGACAGATGAATGTGAAAAAGCGTTCAAGCGACTTAAAGAGGCCTTAACATCATCGCCTATCTTGACATATCCACAGCCCGACAGACAGTTCATACTTGATACAGATGCCAGCCATGAGAGTGTCGGTTCTGTTCTGTCGCAGGAAATTGATGGTCAAGAACATGTCATTGCCTATTGGAGTAAATGCCTATCTAAACCAGAGCGAAATTACTGTAACACCAGGAAAGAGCTACTCGCCATCGTAAAAGCCATAGAACATTTCCATCATTACCTCTATGGCAGAAGATTCCTGCTCCGGACTGACCATGCATCTTTAACGTGGTTGCTCCAGTTCAAGAACCCGGAAGGACAGATTGCCAGGTGGATACAACGCCTCCAGGAATATGACTTCGAGATACGTCATCGTAAAGGGACTCTACATGGTAATGCAGATGCCTTGTCACGGAAGCCCTGCTCGGAAAGCTGCAAGTACTGCTCTAGAGCCGAACAGAAATACCTGTCGATAAATCCGGTTGCCTGCCAAGTTACTGTCTCAACACCATCAGAACAAGATCCCGATCCCTGGAGTGACGAAGAACTTAGACAAGCCCAGTTGGAAGATCCTGACATAAAGCCAATATTACAGCTGAAGGAGACGACCAGCAACAGACCTACCTGGCAGGATATTTCCAGATTTAGTCCCATTACGAAAAGTTATTGGGCACTTTGGGACTCTCTTCATATCAGAAACGGCGTATTATACAGAAAGTGGGAATCTGATGATGGGAAAAGCTTCAGATGGCAGATTTTATTACCAAGATCAAAAATTCCAGCTGTTTTAGAACAACTGCATAGTAGCTCTACCGGAGGCCATTTTGGGGTAATGAAGACTCTGCAGAAAGTTCGGGAACGCTTCTACTGGTGCAAGGCAAAGGAGGATGTGGAGAAATGGTGTAAATCCTGTGATGCTTGTGCGGCACGTAAAGGCCCGCAGAAACGAAGTCGAAGAAGACTGCAACGGTATAACGTGGGAGCACCATTTGAACGGATTGCAATCGATATCTTGGGTCCTTTGCCACGGACCTCCAGTGGAAATAAATACATTCTCGTCGTGATGGACTAACGTGGATGGATTTCACCAAGTGGCCTGAGGCATATCCCATTCCCAATCAAGAGGCATGCACAGTCGCAGAAGTCCTAGTGCAGCAATGGGTGTCAAGGTACGGCACGCCCCTACAACTTCATACCGACCAAGGTAGGAACTTTACCTCTGATGTTTTCAAAGGACTGTGTGAACTACTCGGCATAGACAAAACCCGGACAACACCCTTACATCCCCAGTCGGACGGCATGGTCGAGAGGTTCAAGCGTACCATTCTGAATAACCTCTCCCTTCTAGTATCAAGGAACCAGCAAGATTGGGACTTGAAGTTGCCATTGTTCCTGCTGGCTTATCGAAGTGCTGTCCATGAAACCACCGGCTATACTCCAGCCCAGATGCTGTTTGGACGTGAACTTCGTCTCCCTTGTGATCTCCTGTTTGGTTGTCCACCCGATGCGCCTTCATCGCCCGAGGAGTACATCCAAGATCTCCAGGCACGATTTGAGGACGTTCACAACTTTGCTCGGGAGCGAATTCACATTGCATCGGAGAAAATGAAGACAAGGTACGATCTAAAGGCTACGCAACATGAGTTTCAGGAAGGAGAGAAGGTCTGGTTGTGGAATCCTGTTCGACGCAAAGGACTCTCTCCCAAGTTACAGTGCAGCTGGGACGGACCATACACAGTCTTAAAAAGGCTGAATGATGTAGTGGTGCGGATCACTAAAACACCTTCATCAAAACCGAAGGTGGTGCACTATAATAGGCTAGCCAAGTACCACAAGTAACGGTAATATTAAAAATTAAAAATGTAAAAACTGGTAAAATTTGCGCATGCGTAATGTAAATATTTGTATATAAATATTTGTACATATTTGTGAATTTTGTAAATATTTGTATATAAATATTTGAACATATTTGTGAATTTTGTAAATATTTCTCACTTGATTTGTATTTCTATTTTATCGTTATATGCAACTTAGTTTTTGTGTTTTAGATTGTGTAAATTTGTTTAGTTTCGCCTCTTGACCAAGGGTTGCACTGCCCGGGACGTGCAGTCCTTGGGAGGGGGGCAGTGTTACGAAATTGTAAATAATTGTGTTTATTTTTGAATACATTCTTTCAAAGAGGCTTAGTAAGTTGATAAAGTGCTAATTTTGTGCATTTCTGGTCGTTTTAGCGTTGAAATAGCCTTATTTTCCCTTAAAAACGCATTAAAAAGCCCCAGTAATGCAGGTAATGGATTTGGCGCCAAATTTGGCGACTTTTTCCCACCTTGGCGATTTTTTTGGTGACCTTGGCGAGAAAATCCTTATATGGGATATACCAAATATGGAAGCTGTAAGTTGATTGGTTGACCACTTTCTAGAGTTTTCTCGAAAAATCTGATTTCCATGGAACAGCATATAAGGAGCGCTTCCTCGCCAAGGCAGTCAGTTCAGTTCAGATCTCAGCCAGCTTCGCTAGTGCTTGCATTGCTCTTGAGCCTCTTTGAGAGAGACTTGCTTCAAGTGTTATTGCAATACAGTTTGTACTGTGGATTTGCTATTGACAGCTGTTGTTTAAGCTGTGGTTACTGCTTGAATTGAAGCTGATAATTGGTTTATTGACCTGTATCTTTCTGGAACTTTCTGTGAATAAATTACTGAATTTTTGTAAGTTTGGCCTTTCATTCCCGGACAACTCACGAACCCCCAAGTACGCAACAATAGATTAAAAAAATATAAGATATGTAATACATAATTTTAGTGGCAAATCCCCCACCCCCTTAAATTTTCCCCTTGCCGCAAATGTCCATGTTTTAGAATTTTCTAACTCTGTAGCCCCTCAGAAGATATTTAACAATTAAAATAGTTTTCCCCCTCCTAAAAATCAAATTTATAGTCATAAAATCACCGAAAATGATAAAAATAGGGGACCGTTCCTAAAAAACAGTGGGTGATAAGGCGAAATGGGCGTCCTATTTGGGTTCAGGTGGTCATTTCGCATAAGAATATGCTGAAATGGTGTCAGAAGCAATTTTCATGCCGAGCAGTGTTATTAACATGTTCACGCCGGTGTGGTACACCGGTAGGTCACAGCAAAAGTATCCGAACACTAGCAATAATCCTTCTCCAAAAAAAGTACACTTAATACTGCTTTGTTAAATAAATCCTTGTCGAATCAAGATCTTAGTCAGTCTAAGAACATGATTTGACAAGGATTTATTTAAAAAAACAGTTTTAAGTATACTTTTTTGATATCGGAATTATTGGCTAGTGCTCAGATACTTTTGAGAAGAATGTGCCGCCGTGAACGTGTTAATCATAGAATGCTAAACAAACGATCGATATACGTAAATTATTTAGATTCTTCAATTGCTTCTTTAACGTCATGCGGCCCCACCAGTAGCCGAGTGGTTCTGCAGTCAAACCTGGTAGACGGAAAGTGCGGGGTTCGATCCCAGGTAGCGTTCGTCGTCCTAGTCTTTCGAAGTTTCTTGTGTGTTTCTCCTAAACTCGCATGAATACGGGCTAGGACTTATTAGAAAGACCCCCTCAAGGAGGACAATCCTTCTACAGGCCTAGGACATTAGTGCAGTTAATCGGTCTTAATCCCTACAACCCAACACATCCCTTCTTGTCGTCACGATTGGATGAAGAAAACAATGCAGCTTGTTTTATTTACCAGTTATACTCGAATTATATTTTTTAGCTGAACCACAAGGACTTTGGAAATATAATTACACAAGTAATATAAAAGAAAAAAATTTTAAGTCAATTCCTACTTACAAACACTATCGAAAAAGTTTTTTTTTTATAATTTTGAATTAGGAAATAAAAAGCGCGCGTGAAAAATGAAATAAAAATAATTATAAGATAAAAGAAAACTTTTTATATACCATATTTCTAAACTTTCTGATGAATCATAGAACTCTTATCAATGTGCATAAATTTTTTAAAGTGGTAATGACGTCAACTTTTGTGAGATGCATAATTTAACTTTTATAATTTTTTAATGTTCACGTTTAATTCAATGTATTTATTTTTATGTCAAAAGAAAATGAACTCGTATTTTTTTTTTTTTTTTACAACGATTAAGTTATAGCTAATATTTTAATGACTATAATAACGCTATTAGTATGTTATTATTTTCATATTTTAATTAATTATAAGAAAACTAATAAAATATTCGAATGTCGGACTTCGAAGTATTGTGTTGTCACCGTGTTCAGTCCTGAAAGTTTCAAATTTCTAGCTAGTCGGGAAGTTAGTTAAAAATCCATTGCAAGATTTGTACAAGATATATATAGGGAGAGTGTGAACTAATAGTAGGAATTGAAAAATAGATAATATGTACCAGATTGAAAATATTTTAGGCGAACCGGGCCGGCGAAACAAAAATAAATTTAAAAACGATTCATCGAACAAAAAAGCAATTTTGAAGAAGGTCGAATTGCGTTTTTAAAACAAAGAAAAAATTTTCTAACAAAGATGAAATTTTCTAACATTTCCAATAAAGAATTACAGGGACAGATTTGAGAAAAAATACAATTGTAGCAGATCGACTATTTCTAGCTTGATATCATTTAAAAATATAATAAACCTAACGCATTTTACGCATTTTGTGAAATTATCTTTATTTTCGCTTCAGGGCCTAACCTTTACTTGAGGCCTAAATTTTATTTTTACTTCGCGCCAGCCAGGCCAAAATTGCTTCCATGAGGGACGAGCCGTACCCAAGCCTGATATTCAGGACCATACTAAGACCTGCGTAAAATGCTCTCCATGATTTTTTTTTTTGTAAGGGGTCTCTTATTTACGTGAGTTTCGTAGAAATCCGCGAAAGACCGAGAGGTCAAAGAACGTGATCTGAGATCGAACCTGGCATTTCCTGTCTGTCAGTTGCGAGAGAAGATCCTCTCGGCCGTTCGAACCATTATGCATGTACTATAAATGCAATTTTAAAAATACTTTAAGAAGATGGTTTTTGATGTTAATCTCTCCTCCAAATTTGGAATGGAAATGAAATCTAATTGTTCTTTATCCTTTTATATTTAAAATTAGCACTTTCTTGCGAAAAAAATATAACTTTTGTTTTACATTTAAATAGCAAAATCAACTGAGTATTTCAAATACAATTTTTAAAGAGCAAGCTAGAATAATAATGCTGCAGTGCTGCTATCTATCATTTATTATTGTAACAGTTTACTGAAATATTTAAAAACATTTCGCAAATTCAATACAAGTAATTAGTCCTATAGTTTCTTTGTTTCATATAATTTTCTTCATATCAAAAATTTATAAATCACGTTTGAAGATACATGATGGTATGAAATACTGAAATATATACATACATACATATATATATTTATTTATTTACTTCTAAAACAGTCTTTCCTAATTTTCAATTTCCTGTCTAACTCTGTCATCCAAAGGTATACTGCTGCCATCTGACGGGTTTTTTTTAAATGATCTGCTTAAATTTTTTAAGTTTATTAGTATTATTTTTACTTTTGAAACATACACTATGTATGTATGTTCGGTTTATGGCATCGGGTGTTGCCTTCCGACAGAATCCAAAAGTCTGTGCCAGGTCTTCCGGTCATGAGTCCACTCTTCTTCCAGACCCCTATCGCTTATCGCTTTTTTTACATTATAAATCCAAGTCTTTATTGGTCTTCCTTGTTTTCTTTTCTGATTTGGTATATAGTTAAAAGCGATTTAGGTTTGCAGAGCAATGGGATTTAATGTAAATGGAATGTCAATCTTTACTCTACAATTCGCAGATGACCAAGTCATAATTGCAAAAAGTAAAAGTGATTTAGAGAAAATGACAATAAAAATTAAGGAAGAATATGAAAAATGGGGACTATAGATGAACGTCAATAAGACCAAATACCTATGTATAGGAGGAGACGAGACGGACCTAATTCTGAATAATAACATCAAAATTAAAAGTTGTGATCATTATAGATACCTTGGTGTAGACATTAATAGAGAAGGAAGAGACTCACAGGAAATTAAGAATAGAATCTGTCAAGGAAGAAAAGCAGTAAACCTATTAAATTCGATTTGGTGGAGTGAGGAGTTATCTAGGACAAGAAAGTATAATATATACAACTCCATTGTAAAAAGCATATTGTTGTATGGAGCAGAGGGATGGACAATTATGGAGACGGAAAAAAAGAAATTGGCTGCTGTTGAAATGGATGCCCTGAGAAGATCATGCAGGATATCAAGAATGGAGAGAGTGAGAAATGAGAGAATCAGGGAAATGATGAAAATAAAGAAAACCATATTAGATGAGGTTCAAAAAAAGCAATTAATCTGGTTTGGTCATATT
The DNA here is from genome assembly GCA_963930645.1 of Salticus scenicus. Classification (NCBI taxonomy): domain Eukaryota; kingdom Metazoa; phylum Arthropoda; class Arachnida; order Araneae; family Salticidae; genus Salticus; species Salticus scenicus. Next base: position 85,360,344 of record OZ005662.1, read on the forward strand.
AAAAGAATGAACGATGAAATTTTAAACAAAACATACACTATGTAAGGAAAAATAAACGTATAATGTTGTAAAAATGAAAAAAATCAGACTATGAGAATTTAGTGTATAAATACATACATGCTTTTATTATTTTTGCAGCGATGTATGTATGTGTGTGAGTAAGCACGATAACGTCAAAATGCTTTATTTGATTTAGAAGAAAATTGGTAGGTATTCATCGGTCATCATTGCATGAACTGAATAGATTTAAAGTATAGGACTAATTGTTATTTTACAAAGATACTCAGAACTCTTTATCATAGCGACCTATTAACTCAAGTGCGCTAGTGTCTATTCTTGACAATCGATTAATATAAAATAAAATAAGCATTTTATAGGAAGAATATATATGTATATATGTGTGTATATCTATATATATATATACGAAGACAGAATCGAATTACTTGTAGTTCGCTTGAGTAGGGTTTAACTGATTAAACTAAAAACTAAATAAATAAATAAACTGATATATACCCCTTTTCGTATTTATAAGGACATTTGATATTTTTGAAATAACTAATGTAAAAATAATTGGGAACGAGATTATTCTTAATGCACTTAATGTATCTATTCTAAAAACCAGCACTGTTATTGTTTCTGCCAAAAAAAAAAAAAAAAAAAAAAAATTAAAGCACAGCCCTCCGTTATCACTCATTGTCGAAAGTTTTACACTTGCAGCATAGTTACAAATTAAACGTGCCCCATAACTTATATTCTTAACAATTTCAAGGAACATATTCTTCAAAGCACAGTAATAAGTTACAAACTTGATTTGATTTGCAAATGATATACATATTTTTTTATCATTATTATTATTATTATAAAAGACAGTTTCTAGTTGTTATTTTGAAATAACTATGAATCAAGAGGTTTAAACGAAAAGATTTTAAATTTGTTAGAAAAGCGTAAAACTTTTGGTAAAGTAATGATAGTTTTACTCAAAGGAAAACGCGTAGGAACTTGGAATGCGTTTAATTTACTTACATCGAAGGAACAATTAATTAATTATCTATCAAAATTTAATTAATATTGTTTACTAATTTCAATATTCGCTACCTTTTGAAATTTCTTTCAAAATTCAGGGAAGTCATACCTTTTCCTTGAGTGCAGGAACGTTCGCCGGATATAAAAATCAGCTGCTTAATAAAATCACTTTGGCTCAGGACGAATGTGATTTTTATAAGCGACGAGAACTGTATATACATATATTGTTTTCCAGCAAAACTAATATTTTTGCCCTACTTCTAGAACAGTAAAAAATGGTTTGAAAAAGGAAACTTCAATATTTTTATCTTTCCCGTAAACTGAAAGTTAAAAAATAATGAACTTGTTACATTACAAAAATGCATGCAAACGGAAAGCAGTTCTAATTCATTTGATCGTATTCAGAATATGATATATGCATAAAATGGTAATGAAACTCAATATTGAAAAAAAAAAAAAAAAAACTATACCAGACACAATGTCTAGCTGCTTCGTTATAAAAAGAGGTCTCACAAAATATCAAGTCAAAGAATAACTGAAAAAAGTGATGAAAAATCGTACTGTCCTCGTATAACTGTAAACCGTGGAAAAAAAAAAAAAAAAAAAAAAAAAAAAAAAAAAAAGTATTGTTTCTTAAATAGGAAAACGATAAAAATTTATAAATACCGTCTATTAATGTAATTCAAATTATTAAAAACATATTTTCTTCAATAAAAATTTCCTGTGTTCACTTAAAGTAGAAAAACTGTTGCACTAAGAAAACAATATACCGCCTTCATCTAGAATAACTAAGAAATAATTTTCTAAAACCCTTAACTAGAAATATAGATTTCCGAGCTATGCGCATAAGTCACGCCCGTAAACTGAATAGACAAAATGATCGAGAATTTCTAGTCTACACATTTCTGGATGGTGAAACAATATTCTGAATATTCTGAATCATTTGTATTGCAACACATTCTTTCTTGATTTTTTAGACATAGGTAATATAAATATACTAAGATTATAGTTGCTGAAACCCGTCTCTTGTATTCGCGTTTATTTGCAGATATTTTTAAATAACTTTGTCCTCGAGAATATAGGCAAACGCTCTAGAATTCCAATAGGGGTTTTTAGAACTCGCTTTCAAAGGGGGCTAGAATTTATAAGGATGACATGGAACTATTTTTTCTAGAGCCACAATTTAGATTCTAAATGTCAGTTACAGAAATTTTTCTCAGTGTGTTCCTATAATTATAAGAACCTATGTATGTTAATTGCATTGCGATTTAAATGTGTAATTTTGGAAAATTACACGTGTTTCACTTACACCAATTTTACAGAATAGAATGGAAGAACTATTGCATATCACGACCTTCCTAGGTTTACTATCTTAAATTTACTAAATATCTTTAAAATAATCTGGTGTGTCACTCACACGACTTTCTCTTACCCTGAAATTTAGTACTATAAATACAGGTTGGAGATTAAGAGGTAAGATAACGATGTTATGTAAACCTATGTTAAACATTTCAAATTAGGCTTCGGAAGAGTTTTATATGATAATTAGTTCTGTGTGAGGGGGGCTACCGCCCCCCTCAACCCCCCGTTTCATTAATGCATCTAGATTTATATAAAATTTAGTTCGGTTATTAAAAAATAATTCTGTTTTTAAAAAATAATCTTTAAAAATTATTATTTAAAAAAATTATCTTTTATGATAATGCAGACGATTTCCATATTAGAGAAGTAGTATAACACTAAATACCCCAAAAAGTCCATTTTATTCTCAATATTAAAAAAAAAAAAAACTTACCTGCAATTTCCCCCGTAGACGTAATGTATTAGAATTCTCTTGATTGTCCCTGTACACGAACCATTTGCTTGATCTTAACGAAAAGCTTACTGTAGCATCTATATATGATACACATTTAGAATACCAAGTTTGGAATGTCTGCTACTATTTTTTCTTGAGATATGTTGATAACAGACAGGCACACACACAGACCATTTGCTAAAAACATGATTTTCGTATTCAGGGGACCTCAAAACGTGTAAATATAAAAAAAATATCGCGTTCGAAAATTTGATTAAAAAACAATACTTTCTCTACCTTATGGGTAAGAAAAAGTAAAAATACGTATACCCAAGAAATATCTACTATGTGTGTTTTAGTACTGAGACCTTTATATACGGAGAAATTAAATGCCAAGAAGGTATTAATAAAAATTTAGTGCAGTTTTCCGTTTAAACGGAACAAATAAAAAAAGAAAAAAATATATCTTGTGGCTATCAAAAAAATCTTTTACTGTATTTTTCCTATACAAATCCACGCAGTAAAAATTATGAATTAAAATTATTTTCAATGATAAATGCAAACGATTTTCGTATTACTTATAATGTCGAAAAGAAAGTCATATTTATTCTCAACAAATAATACCTTAGAAAATACAGTTTTATTTATTTGTTTATTTATATTATTTTTTATTTTATTATTTTATTATTATTATTATTATTATTGATTAAATTGAATTTTTAAAAAATCGGTAACTTTATTTCAAATTATTACAGATTTATGGTTTAACCATTCGTTTCAAATGTATAGACGGTTGTTTGTGTGGGTAAAGGCCGATTGACTACATTAGTGCCATAGGCCTATGGGTGGATTACCCTCCGTGTGTGTGGGGGGGGGGGGGAGGGGTAGTCTTTCTAAGGGGTCTTATTCCGTATTTACACTAGTTTCGAAGAAAACCATGGAAAATTCTGATCAGCTAGGTCGATTAGCGCAACGTGGTATCGAGCAAAGCAATTCCCATCTACCAGCTTTGAACGTATAACAGCTCGATTACTCAAAGATATTGATGAGTTCTTTCGAAAAATACTCACATTGAATAGTTACACCCCGAAGAAGGAAGCCTACATATGCATTTTTTTTCCATAGGTTGCTATTACCGTTATAAATAACTCTTAATATTAAATTCCATAATGATTCAATAAAAATGAATATAAAACCCGAATAAACTACTGCGTCAGAAACGCCAAAGAAAATATTGGAAATGCATACAGCTGTTTCGGTAGCCTAAAGCGTACCGTCTTCAGTGCAAAAAGGATTCTGAATCAGGAGAAGTGCTCGTATATATAGGAGAGGGGCCGGATTTAGTTCAACCAATAGGATTACGGGAAAGGTGGGGAGAGTGGCCAATAGGAATTTAGGAAAGTTAGCTGTGTAAGCAGTAGAAAAATTAAGAAAAATTAAAACTAATTCCTAAATTCCTATTGGCCACTCTCCCTACCTTTCCCGTAATCCTATTGGTTGAACTAAATCCGGCCCCTCTCCTATATATATATATATATACGAGCACTTCTCCTGATTCAGAATCTTTTTTGCACTGAAGACGGTACGCTTTAGGCTACCGAAACAGCTGCATGCATTTCCAATATTTTCTTTGGCGTTTCTGACGTAGTAGTTTATTCGGGTTTTAATATTCCAACGCCAAGTCTCCTGTTATTATAAAAATGAATATAGTTGTGCACACTTATATGAAATTTTTCTCCATGTCACCGTATTAAAAAACATGAAAAAGTAGGATGGCAACGTCGCTTGTGAGGCGATTTTCACCAAAACCTGATACGCACTAATTTGTGTTAAGTTGCACACACATGCAAATTTATATAAAATTTTGAATATTAGTTCTTGAGCTAAATTTTCCCGAAAAATTTTGTCACACACACACACACACACAGACAGACAAAGAATTTCTAAAAGCGGTCAAATCACGTTCTGGACCTCTCAAAACGAGTAAATATATTAAAAACTGAAAGTTGAAAACTTTTACGAAACCAATACTTTCTTCTAATGAATATAGTAGGAAGTAAGAAGAGGAATGATTATTCCTTTAAAACACAATTATTGTCATTTTATTATACTTTTCATTTGTGTTTCATTTGCTTGAATATTTACTCTTCGTACTCTTAATTCTATGCCTTAAGCCTTTTTTTTTTTTTTTTTCTCAATCTGGGATTTTTGCGTTGTCGTTTTCGATAGTTGGACATTTCTCGAAATCATTTTTCGATAGTTGGACATTTATCGAAATCTAAAATTTATCGAAAATATAATTGAATAACTTGAAAGCGATGTTATAATTGGGAAGAAAAAAAAACTAACAGTCCTCCGTCCTAAACTAAATTCTGCTTTTGCCAGAATTTCATCAAAATCTATTTTTTTAATTATTATTATTGAAAGAAAAAGAAAAGTATATTAATAATAATCAGTATCGTTACAAGCGATATCGAAAAAGTTTTTTTTTAATAATTTTGAATTAGGAAATAAAAAGTGCGCGTGAAATAATATGAAATAAAAATAAGTAAAAAAATGAATTTAATGATTTAATGTTTTTGTATTTCGGGGGCTGCTCATGCATATAAAAAATGCGCATTAAAACGAGTCGAAGAAGGAAGCGAAATAAGTATTGAGTTATATTACGATAAATACGATACATATTATGATACGATATATTAGACCTATCGTCCAGGGTTAGTAGGCATTTTCGCTGAAAGAAATAGTTTGTTCGTTCGGTGCAACTTGCACATTAGTCCCGTGAGGTACAACTTTCACATTAGTCCCTTGAGGTACAACTTTCACTTTAGTCCCGTCAGGTACAACTTGCACATTAGTCCCCTTTAATTTCCTTTTTTTTTTTTTTTTTCTCTCTCTCTGACTGGTTGTTTTTCTCCGCTTATTAATTTTTCTTCTTATCTTTCTAAACAAATATGCATTTAATTTATTTTTCGTACTTTATAAAACTTCAAAATAAAATATTTAACAATTAAGAAAAATCTTTTATTTTTGCAAAATTGTACGATGATAGATATTGCAATGAGAAGATGATAAATGAATTATTTGAAAATTTATGTAATATGTGTCCCTTTAAATTACTATCTACATTAAAGTACGAAAGCGATCAAAATTTAAACCGCTAAAAACGGTCATTTTGCTTTTAAAAACTAGTTTTAAAACTAATATATTGTACCTATCATAAAAATTTCTTCTATATCATTCTATACAACAGCGCTACTCACTGTTGAACATGTATAAAAGTTTAATCATAGCTTCTCATTATAAAGATTTTACATATGGAATTTGGCGTAATTTTAATCAACAGATTCTGAGGTGTAACCATGTAGTCAATCACAGAAAGTGAGGGGAAGCAACGCCACCTGTCAGCCGATAAAATTAAAAGAGAGATCTGTTGTACAGTTTAGAAACCGCTGAAGTTAGAAACTTGATGTATCGTATGAACATTCTTTATTTAAATTTATTATTATTTTTTTTTTCTATATTTTGTTGCCCTTTTTATTCTTATTGCATCCTTATTTTTATTTTCGGTTGATTCTGGGAAATTCCGTATGATTCCCTTAAAAAGTTAAAACTTTATGTTATGTTTTATAACAGAAAAAAAAAAAAAAAAAACTTCAATGGAATTTTTCTTTTTTTCTTCTACAGAAAATACACATGTTAGAGACCCACTTGAGCATTCAAAATCAGAGTAAGTAAACACAACTAAAAATCACTTAAACAAATCTAATTTTCAGTAAATACACCTGAATGCACAACTCGTGCACAGATTGTTTGCAAAGAGCATTGCATTAAATTAAAACAGAGCATTGCATTAAATTAATGATTTGCAAACAATTGCAGTACGCATTGATTGTGTTTCAAATAGTGGATTCAAAAATACTAATTTCATTTCCAACAATAAATAAACAAATACAATTTTGATTTCTTTAACCCTACATATTTATTAAAAAAATCTGGAGTGACTCCACTCGACTTTCCGAACATTGAGTAATTAACAGTTTTGTAGATAAAGTAAAGAAAGAGGAGTTGTTAAACAAACAAAAGAGAGAAAACCATAATAGAGTGTTTGAGTATTTTTCTCCATATATTACACGATGTTTTATTTAACGCTACTGAACTTTCAGCCCATAGATCATAATGATAAAGAATTTTTCGTCGTGTCCCTGTAAAAACCTATAAATGCTAGATTCACCAAAATTCTTATATTTAGTGCAACAGTGATTTATAATATTCATATAAATTTTCAGCTCAATTGAATAAGGCGTATAGATGCTATCGCACTTTTAAAAATTTGGCCCGATAGGCCATAATGATAAAGAATTTTTCCTGGTGTCCCTGTAAAAAAACTATAAGTGCTAGATTCACCAAAATCTATTGGGTTCGTACTATGGTGACTTACAATATACGTACTAACTTTCAGCTTATTCGAACAAAGTGTTTAGACGCTAGCGTGTTCTCTCACAGACATACACACACACATACATACACACATACATACATACACACACACACATACATACATCATCGCAAAAATAGTAAAAACGGACTCAGGGCACCTCGAAACGTATAGAAACATCAAAATCTCAAATTCGGATTTTTGACATGATTACAATACTTTCCTCACTATAGTGTTCGGAAAGTAAAAAGAAATAAGAACTATGGGATTTTCTTGTACACCTATTACACTATACATATTGTTGCGAAAATGTTTACTTATTGGGTGTGGAATTGGGTTTGTAAATAAACATGCAGTTTCTACTCTATGAATACACTTTATGCGATAAACAAACCTAATAAAACTATTACGCGTGCCACAGAAGTTTCAAAAACAGCTTTATATACACGGCGGTCATAATTAAACTTGGCCTATTCAGAGTCCTCTGTGAAATGCAGATTGGGTCGAAAATTTGTAAATAGACAATTTAAGGAATGAGCTCAAAGATTCTTCGAAAAAAATTTAAATTAAACTTAAAAATTATTTTGTTCTGAGGGGACATAGGATAGGTGCTCCAGTGATTGACCTGCTCCAGTAACTGGCATCTATCCCGAAATAATTAATAAATAAGAAAAATCATAAAATCATATATTTCATATAAGAATTTTAACATTTTATGTCAAACACTGGAGCATAGGGTGCTAATAAATAGTAAAATGAAAAACTAGCAGTGTCAAACACTGGAGCATAGGGGGCCAATTACTGATAAAATGAAAAACTGGCAGTGACAATTACTGGACCATTGTCAAATAAAAATTCATTAAAAAAATAATAATTGTTATCAAATGTATATATTTTAACATATATGTGGTTCTGGATGTCTTTCATGCCATATGTACTAACTTAAGATTTCTAAAAATATTTTCTGATTACTAGAACATTAAAAACATCAGAGATTGCTCTAAAAGTGTCAATCACTGGTGCATTTACCCTACATCAAAATACAAATAAGCATTACAGTCAAAATGCTTGAAAAGTTATGCAATAAATAACTGTGGTGTATTTTAACATTTTCAAACCGTACGTCAATTAAAACTGTTATTCTTACATTTTGCAAATATTTTTTGTTGCAAAATTTTACAGATGACAGAGGAGAGTGATTAACCGTTCATTTACCACTCCTTGGCCGCCCCGCTCTCCCGTTATTAATTCGTGGGATTTTTGGTTATGGACACATTTAAAGAGTTTGGTTTAAAGAAATGGTAAAGAAATGGTGTAAGAATTTAAAGAAATGGTGTAACTTTGGCTGACTTGAAGGAACGTATAACGTTGCATGTGCAGAGGATCAGTGCCAACTAATTATTTACGTCAATAGATGGCGCTGCGCTCTGACAAAATTGAAAAAAGAAAAAAAATAAGTGTTACAATTTTTATCAATAGGGGGCGTTGCTCCTATATCTAAGGCGATTTTTACAGATTTTTTGTAAAAAGTAAAATAAAGGAAATTTTTTTTTTCCCCAGGTGTTAATTTCTACAAAAATCGCATTTGATATTGACGCAGTTCCACCTGCTGACGAAAATT